>JAZKJV010000894.1:0-671541 GCA_037367405.1 Ottelia alismoides | reverse complement strand
TAAGAAAACCCCAACTAGGGTTTCTTTCCCCTTTAAATAACGACGACGACGGGCGCCGAGGGAGGGAGCAACTAGTGGCGTGGGCGTCGCGTGGAGTAGTGACGGCTTGCTCGACTGGAGGTGCTAGTGCGTGGGGCGGGAAGGAGCTATGCACGCCATGTGACGCGACGTCGTCGATGACAACGATGAATGCCACAGAGGCGGCGCACAGGTGGTGCGTAGGCCACACTTGAGTCGTGGTTAGCACGGGAGTTGGCTTCGCGAATGGGGAGGCGGCAACAGCCTGGGAACGCATGTCACCATCAAGTGCTGCAGCGACAAGGCTTGCAGCGATGATTTAGGGATGCCATTGGGAAGGAGGCGCATTGTTGGTCTGTGGGAAGAGGTTGCGTGGCCAATGGAGGTGTTGCAATCGAATTCGATACCACCGACAATGGTGGCAGTGATGCAAGGGTATCCTGAACGACAATGGAGGAAACCTTGGTAGGGAGATCGACAAGCTCCTCCGCAATATTTTCGCTATATATTGGTTCTGCATGTTCTTGTGCAGCCAGCTCGACTGCGAGGAAATCCTCGAATTTGTATTCTTCCCCCACGGGATCCTCATTGTATATGGGCTCCAGATATTTTTTTTCATTTTTGACTCTTGGACAGAAATATCGATTTCTAAAAAATCAAGGTTTTCGTATTCCTCATCTACATCTTCGTCGGATATTGGCCCTGCGTCTTCATAATGCTGTTGGCCAACATTAGTAATAGTAGAATTTTCTTCAAAACTGAAAATACCTTCCGTTTCTTGCTCAAAATCTGGTTGCACAGCAGCTGCGACTTCTGATTTTGTTGTTGACGGGCGATTCTTAAAAGTTATAGTGATTTTGATATATTGTGAGTTTTTATTTGAGAGATATGGGTCTGAGAAGTTGGGATTTTGGAATCTTATTTAGACTAACTTTTACACTGTATTATTTTGTATGAAATCAATTTTGTATTTTTCTATATATTACCTACAACTTTCATGTACAAAGTTTCTTTATTTGAGGTGTAAAAAGTGGAAAATAAAATAGGTCCCAAAAATTAATAAATAAGGAATTAATAAGCGGGGATTCTTATTGTATTTTGGACCTATATCTCCCCGTACTTTATTCCTTGTCAACCTAGTCATCGAGATGCCTAGGTCTTGGAGTTCAGGGTCATAAAATATCTATGATATTTTATTCTTTTGTTTTTTTATTCTATAATTTTGGCATTAAAAACAATATTTTAAACACAATTTATACAACAAGGAGTGAAATTGCAAATTAATGCTATTCACATGCATTTACTAGGGTTTAAAGATAAAATGATAGAATAAAGGTGATGAATTGGGGATTCATCAGCCCATATACTTGCTTTTGTTAGTCTCTGGCAAACACTTATGCAATAAGCGTAGAAAATAAAAATAAAGAAAAGAAAAAGAAGGGAGGTGGATTAAGTTTAATTGTCAAACTTATCTTCACAAAATCAATGTTTGGAGCTTAAGTTAGACCCTTGGAATTTTAGTGCGGGCGTAACCTTTTTGGGAATCAGATTTGCAACACAACAGCCTTCGAGAGTCCCTAAACTTGCTCAAGCCTCCTCGACAACCAGATCAGAATATTTCAACTCATACGCAAACCTTTATGACTATGAATTTGACTTGTATAGTATATGTGATAGTGGCTCTCCCCAACTGAACTGACAGAGAAACTGACTTCTCTAGCATGACAAGCCACTGTTTTTTCAATCCAGCAACTCCTTCCTCAAGGAGCAGCGTATTCCCTTCTAAGTTCAAGTGACAACCAGCTCAAGAGGATGGGCTGAAGAGATGAATGAATGGTAGCCAGTGTAGCTACCTATCCATGGATGCATGCCTCGTGTAGTCAAGTCGTAATGTTGCAGGCTCACATGATTTGACTTTGAAGCTCAAGCTTGCTTATTGACTATACAAATATGTACACTCCGGTATGCATTTTTTCTAATCAGACCTGTCCACTTTTTTGATGCTTTTGCTTTTTGCTTCCTTTTTTTTGAAATACTATATACAACAACATTTACATAAGGAGTTTTTTCCTTTTGAGTCAGTAGACTATCCCTCTTCTGAAACATTATTGCAACCCACACTCTTCTATCTTTAGACATCACTATTACTGGATGGGTTGGGTGGGATGCACTTCCCTCCCTAGACGAGGACAAATATTTCTACTTGTGTACGTCTCATACCGACAATTCCAATCCGCTCACCACTCCAATTGAGTTGCGCCAAGTGAAAGGTGTAGGTATTCAAGTTAGGTCATTATTGACAAGAGCCATGTGTGTGCTTCGAAATAACTCTACTTATGCAGTTAAGAATCTATTAAACCAAGTCTCATGATTCTCAAAGAATTAAGTCAACTAGACCTGAAGTACCTCAATTCTAGTTCCTATATGGTTTCTATGATTACGTAGACTTTAAGGGTCCAACCAAGCTCCAATTTTCGAATTTACTTAGATTTGTTCAAATATGAAACTCGGTCTGAAAAATGCGAATGCTATGCACAATGCAGAAAACATTTTTGTGATGCAATTTTCAAAGTTTTGAACTTTTTATAGCTTTTTGAAAAAGATGATGCAAATGCAGTTTTTGGTGTTTTTCAAAAAGTTTTTGCTAATGTTTTTGTATTTTACACTTTGCAAATGTTTTTGCGATTTTTGAAAATAAAATATTTTGGCTAAAAATAGGTACAAATATTTATACGGGGATGTATCTTATATTTACAAGAGTTAGGTTTTTAAGAATTTACAAGGGGTAAGTAATCATATTTATTAATGTATTTATATAAGTGTGATGTATATATTCCTCAAACTTATTTGAAAATGATTTTATAAACAAATTTTGATAACTATAGTCCAAGGTAATTTTTACAAATAATTTTTAGAAATAATCTTTACAAACATTTACACACATTTGAAAATCATTTTGTAAATGTTTTTTAAACAATATAGATAGATTTTTCAAAATATTTTGCAGCCATTTTCCAAACCCTTTGCAAATCGGTTTTTAAACATTTTTATTTCACACAAAGAAAAGAAAATTTTCAAACAAAATAATTTTACAAACGTTGAAAACATTTAGTAAAACATTTTTCAAATTGTTTTCAAAAGATTTTCAAATTATTTTTCAAATATTTTGCAAAAAATAGTTTTACCGGATTTTTTAATTAGTAAATACAACAAGAATTTGAGAAATAATATGCATTTTTTATTAAGTGACGATTTTTTTATTAATTTAATAGTATATGTATGATATTTTAAACAGTATTTTTAGCCATGTTTGTTATTTAAAAATGAAAGTATGAGTTATGGTTAAAGTATATGCGTAGTATATACGACCCCCTATACTTAGCTTGAGCTATGTCCTCATAGTTCAGAGAGAAAAAAGAGGACATTACTCCTACTAAATATAGAAAAGTCTAATAATAAAAGAATACAGAATGAATGAACAAATGAGAAGTCGACCGTCCCTCCTATACTTCAGTTCAAATAATCCTAAGTATAACAGACTGTACACTAGGCAGGGAGGGTCAAGGGTGGGAATGAACAGATCGTACTCTTTCTGTCTCCGTCTATATTTAGGGTAAAATATCTTTAAGTATAGACAAGAAGAGGAGACAATGGAGAGGATCAAAGAATTAAAGAACTCGGGGTGCAAAACCCCCTATACTTAGGACGAAGTATGTCCTAAGTATGGAAGACTGACAAAAAAAGGGTGACACCTTCTTGGTAGAAAAAGAAAAATGCGAAGGAAAAGAAGAAAGAAGAAAAGAACAAAAAATAAGTAAAGTTAGAGTGAGAGATTTGAACAACTCAGGGTGAGCATCCCCCTATACTTAGGACAAAGTACGTCCTAAGTGTAGCAATGATGAAGGGGATGACATTCAGAAGAACAAGAAATTAAAGAAGGAAAAGAAGAAAAGGAGAGAAATCATTCAAAAATGTTTCGATTTGCTTTGTCTTCTACTGCAGCAATGGAAGTATTCTGCTCATTATCATAAATCACTTAGATTGAGTCAAACAATAGACAAAAATGTGTCATGTTTAAGATATGGTTTCAGAAGCTTTCCATTGACCACAAATGGCTTGTGCGTCATCTGACAAATCAAATATCATCACGCTTCTGTTGTCACGTACATGCTTCACTATAGATGACCCAGTCCATTTGCTCTTCAGCTTGCTTGGAAAGATCTTTAATTTCGCATCGAACAACCACACCTTCTGACCCGGCTCGAAGAACTTGTTACTGATATGCTTGTCTTGTCACTTTTTAACCTTTTCTTTGTACATCACGCTATTGTCATATGAATTCCAATAATCTGTTCAGATCCACTTTTCTATCCTTCCTTGCTTTCTCAGAGTCCAAGTTGCAGATGTCGATGGCCCATAAAGATTTGTGTATCAGCTCAACGGGCATATGACATGGCTTTCCATAGACAAGACGGTAGGGAGACATTCCTAATGGTGACTTATATGCGGTTCCGTAAGTACAAAGAACTGAATCAAGAAGCTGAGATCAGTTCTTGCGATCTGAACATACAAGCTTTTGTAGAAATTTCTGTCTCCCTGTTTGAACATTCAACGAAGCCATAGGACAATGGGTAGTATGGTGAAGCAATATAGTGTTCTTTGCAGAATTCTTGCGTTAGCTTCTTCACCTCTCCGTTGATGAAATGACTACCCGTATCTGATATTAGAATTTTTGGAATCCCGAACCGTGTAATGATATGATCTCCTAAGAATCGACAGACAGCCCGAATGTCGGCGGCTTGGGCGACAATAGCCTCAACCTATCGACTCACATAATCGACATCAAGCCGAATATATTCATAACCCTGGGCTATTCGGAAATGAGTCCATAAAGTTGATGCCCCAAGCATCAAAGATGTCTGATATCTAATAAACTTCAGAAGTATCGTATCTTTCATTCCTATTGTGTCGCCCATCTTATGACAATCAATGCAATGCTTGACATAATCATCTACATCCTTGAATAATTTAGGCCATTAGAGGCCTTTCTTTAGAACCATTGCTTCCGTTCGTCCGCCTGAATGGTGTCCTCCTGATTATTGATTATGACAAAGTGTAAGGACACTCGGAATTTCCTCCCTGAGGAATACGCCTCCTCTATATGCAATATGCCCCCTCGCAGAAATAGATATAGATCCTCCCACTGGTAGAAATGGTCCTTAGACAAGAATTTATCTACTTTCAGCTTCAACCAATCTTAAGGGTTCTCTTAGTTGCAAGATAGTTCACAATATCGACGTATCAGGGGAGCGAGGTGACTGACTAAATTGCCTCATCTGGAAAGGTCTCAGTGATGGCTTGCAAGTTCAGTTCAAGAGATTCAGGTTCTGGAAGTCTGGATAAGTGGTCGTCCATCACATTCTTAACTCCACGTTTATCGCGGATTTTATGGTCAAATTTCTGGATGAGAAGGATCCACCGGATGAGACGTGGTTTGGCGTCCTTCTTCTGCTGTAAATATCGGTTGGCCGAGGGTTCTGTATATACGATGACCTTGGACCCGAGGAGATGGGATCTGAACTTTTCCAAGGCAAAAACTAATGCTAGCAGCTCCTTCTCAGTGACTGTGTAATTCCTTTGAGATTCATCAACGTTCGACTAGCGTAGTGAATCGTAATTGTTATAATATCTTTCCTCTGCCCATGCACAACATCGATGGCATAATTCGACGCATCTTTTATTATGTCATATCATTGTGTCCAAATCGGCGACTGCTAGACAGGGGACCTGAGTGACAGGTTCTTTTAGCTTATTATAGGCAAGGAGAACACGATCGTCAACCAATGAAGTCATTCTCCTTGCTTAACCACTCGATCAATGGTCTGGTCAACTTACTAAAATCTTTGATAAACCGTCGGTAAAAACCGACATGGTCCAAAAATGACCTGACCTGCTTAATTGTTGTAGGTAGCTCTAATTTAGAAATCACCTACACCTTGGCTGGGTCAACTTCCATGCTACGTTTAGATACAACGTAATCCAGCACAATTTCTTCAGTCACCATGAAGTTGCTCTTCTCCCACGAGAGCTCCAGATTCACTTCGCAGCACATTTCTAAGACTTGGTCTAAGTAATCAAGGCATTGATCGAAGGAGTCTCCGTAGACCAAAAATCGTCCATGAAGACCTTAAGAAAATTGCCCACCAAGTCGGCAAAGACTGCAAGCATATACATCTGAAATGTGGCTGGGGTATTGTATAGCCCCAACTACATCCGTCTGAAGGCATATGTACCGAATGGACATCTGAATATAGTCTTCTCTTGATCTTCAGGAGCATAGCAATTTGATTATATCTAGAGTATCCATCTAAGAAGCAAAAGTATTCCTTCGCGGCTAGTCTCTCAAGAATCTGGTCGATGAAGGGCAACGAGAAGTGATTCTTCTTGGTGGATAGATTGGGTCTTTTATAATCCACACACTCGCAAGTAGTGGGTACTCTAGTCGCGATCTCCTTTCCTTTGTCATTCTTCACGATAATGATCCCTGATTTCTTCGGCACTACATGTAGAGGGCTTACCCATTTGCTGTCGGAGATGGGATATGTGAATCCCCGCATCGCATCATTTCTGGATTCTTTCATGTCAACCTTTCAAAGGTTCTGATTCAACCTTCTCTGAAATTCGCGGGAGGGTTTGTTGTCTTCCTTGAGGAAAATACAATTGCGAGCAAAGGGAAGGATTGATCTCATGGAGATTCGAAGTCTTCCAACCAATTGCCTTGCGGTTTCGTTCAAGAACTCCAATCATACGAGAATTCTTGGTCTTTGATTAGATGAGCATTGATGATGATCGGGTACATGTTAGGTTCACCCGCAAGGAAGGCGTACTTCATATTGGAAGGTAGTGGTTTCAGCTCAGGCGGAGTGAGAGCTGCTTCGATGATGACTTCAGCTATGAGAGCAGGTGGTGGTTCTTCTATCTGTTCTGTGCCCACCATCCTTTGTTCAACCTCTTAGAGTTCGCAGAAATTTTCAATAATATCTTCTTCATTGCAGAAATCTTCAATTATCTCTCAGTCTTGAGGGCACATAATCTCTTCAGAAACCTCATCAAGTGAATCAACTAAAATCTCACCATGATCGCAAAGGGGAAATTCGACTGCCATTCTCCATTCCCTTCCTCGTGGCAGAGGAATTCATGGATCTCATTATCTTTCGTAAAGAGGTTGGTGTCTTGAATTTCTACCAAAAAGTTACAGTCTTCAGAATGATTGATCACCCTTGCGCACGCAGCAAATGCTCTCTCTGTAGGCTTTCTATCAGTCACAACCTTTATCTTGATTTTGCTATTGCTGGAGCTGAATGTGATCTCTCCAATGTTGTAATTCACTAGTGCATTGGTTGTTCGTAGGAATGACTATCCAAGGATGATGGGGGTAAGGAGTAGAGGCGTGGAGACGTCCATGTCTAGAACCACAAAATCGACAGGGAGTTGCATCCCCTGAATGTTAATGATCACGTCCTCCGACATGCCCCAGATCGCTTGATGGGCTGGAGTACTGAGATGGGAAAGGGATTAAGTAGAGACCGGGTTTGGGAGAGGGAATCGTGGAATGGAAGAGGACCCCACTAATTATATATTAAAGAAGGGTCGAGAGAATGCGAGAGGAAAGATGCGCAACGCGATATATGACTAAAAAGCCGCTAATGTAGTACTAGAATCTCAGCTTTTATAGGCAAGCGAGAAGCAATGCACCTTCACTCTTCCTCTCGGTTGCATACGATTCCCTAAGCACAGCCAGTAGGCCCTATAATGATGCTGGTGTCGTGGAAGGTCGGGTCGAAGCGGAGGCATACGCGGAAAGTGAATGCAGAAGACATGGGACAGAGGCATGACTCATTCTTTCCCTGTATTTGCTCCTCAAAAGTCATCATGGTTGAGAGGGACAAGACCTAGCTTCTGCCTTTCTTGAAAAAAGACTGCTACCTCTCGCTACTATATATCAGCTTGAGGGCGATTCTTAAATAATATATCAAATAGTAATTAGAGGAGGGCTTATATGAAATCTCAATATAGAATAGCGAATAGAAACTAGATATTTGGGACTACTATGATCTCTTTTCTGATCTTTCTTTTAGCGACCCGCTATTCTTTCTATCGCGTAGGTATTTTCTCTCGCGATATATTGAGACAGATTCATAGTGTTAATCTGTTCTCCACCACTCCACTCTATAGTAGTCTTTTCCCAGGTGTGTGCCAACGACCGGTACGGACTTTGCGGAGGGAGATCAAGCGCCTTTCGAAAAAGCAAGCCAACACGGTTAGAGTCTGGGAAGTGAGGGTATTTTCTTATCTTTTTCTCGCTTTCCCGGAAGACGTCATTAAAAGGCCGTTGAAGGAAAAAGCGAGGGGTGCGGTGCGGGGCGCGCAGCGAAGGAGATGTTTTCACTTCACCGGTCATTGGTTGCAAGTCAGCTGTTAGTGAAACAACGCTTTTAAGTTTAGAAAGAAATGAGCCGATTTGCTATTCGCGTCTTGATCCTCCATCTACTAGCCTTCTTTCATAGTAAGGAAACACGGGGATTAGGAATGAATGCATTGATCTCAGTTCTAAAAAAACACTACAGAGCTCTCTCGACACTAGAATATATAATAGCGAATATAAAGCTATCTCTATTTTCATCCCCCTAAATATGTCCTTTGAATTCCTATATTTCCTTATTTGAAAAAGGATATAAAACAACTCAACTAGATAATATAAGAAACAATTATCTTCAATTAGATTATAGCTTGAACTGAAATTCTAGCTTCGAGTTCGGGGGTTATCTTGGCTCCCTATAACGACGTCTTTCTATTTGATTGGAATTCTGGGGAATTCTGCACCTCTAGCCTTCGCCTTCCGTCGATCCTCGACCTGAATTGCTATAGCTCGGATTCTGCCATTTTCCATCTGGAATCCCAAGTACCCCGCGCAACCCGTCGATCATCTTTAAAGCGGGTTGATGAGCATGCTATTGGGGACCCCGTCTTCCTCGTAGAGGGAGCTCACCAGACTTTTGTCTACGTTCTGACTCATCATCCAAGACCTGGACAGAATCCGAGACATACCGAGCCTGAGGTCGACTCCTCTCTCTCCCACTGGCTAAGACTAAGTCAGGGCTTAAACTATCAACAGACGTCAAGATTAGCAGAAAGAAGATATGCTTCGATTTGATTGCGGGCGTGAGATCAGTTGCCGAGGGGAAAGTGGAGTCCCACCTAGGATGATGATGCATCTTTACCGACCGGCAATGTTCTATATTGAAGTGGCTTGCCTCACTCTCTTCCTGGAGGAGTTCCTGTTGATAGATATAGATTACCACCAAAGTCAGAGTAGATGGGAAAAAGGCTTCATCTCTGAAGCACCATCATGACGTCTCTGCTCCCAACTTCTCTAGGCCCTTTGACCTCTCTTCCCTTACCCCCTACTCTCAATATGCTTTGTACTTAGTACTATATGCTACTTCCATCTCGCTTCCAGATTTGTCCACGAATTGTGGAATCATCTTTGTAGGTTTAAGCGGTCCTAGCCCGAATTTCATGAACAATGAAGCTGGTATTAGATTGATAGAAGACCCGTCATCGAGTAAAGTACGTTCGGATTCTTGGTTAAATATCTGACAACGAACGAGCGGTGTTCCCTTATCTGGATTTTTCCTTAGAGATTGCTGATTGCATTGACTGTAATCATTGTGAGAATATGTTTTTCAGACTTGCCTCCTTTACTTCATGTATTGTGCGGATGAGGTTCGCGCCTAGTTGTACATGCATCTTTCAGTCCTTTCTTCACTGCAAACATGTACTCAAGAGCTTTCATCGAAGGCATATTCAAGATTAAGTTTTGAATAATTTCTACAATGGCATGGTCAAACAAAGCGTTATACAAATTTTTCAAATTTTGTGTTTTTTCATTGCTTCTGGAAGAGGAAAAGTTACAAAAGCTAAAGTTGTATCATTCAAAAAGTTTTTCTCTATCATCTTTTATAGGTAGATGGTAAAAAGGTATAGAATCATATATAATCTGTGGACCAAAAACTGCATGCTCGGCATCGGGTGCTAGCTTTGGATTCGATGCAAGTGCAAGATTCTTCAAGACTGGAACTGATTTTGCGGTACGTGTAGGCATCTCCAATGCTGGTTGGTTTCCACTGGATCTGTTGTTGTCTTTTTGTATTTTTGTATTTTCTTTATTTTTTGTGATTTTTTTTTTGCAGATGGTGCTCTTTCAAAAATATTGCTTGGCCCTCGTGCTAGCAGGACTGACGATTCCCTGTCAGATGTAATATGCTTTCCCTTCGCGATAGCCGATAGCTGCAGTGCTCTACCGCTCCTGAGAGTAACATCGTTAGATATAAACAAATCATTCTACCTGAATCGGACAAATCACTGCAAGCTACCTGCTCCTTGCGTTGGAAATTATTTGGATTAGCCTCGACCTGGGCCGGTATGACAATTTTAGCAGCCGTCAAGTCGTCTATCTTCTGGGTCATCTCAACCATGTTTTTGACTAGCTGCTCCTGAAATGCGAGGGCCAGGTTCACCGATGCAGCCTCAGAAGAGTCGCTTGCTTGGGCTCTCTGATTCTTATAGTGCAGGGGAAGCTGCTGCTGGTAACCCTGTGAAAAATGATGAGGAGGGCGACAAGAATACTATGAGTATTGTTGGAAGGGAAAAAAATTTGATATGATGCAACCGACTGTTGTGGCAGGAAGCCTTGATAACTATAGCCAGATTGCTGTTGTTGATACCCCTTCCTGCATGTGTTCTCATATTGTGGAGGCTGCTTGTTCTGAGGTGGGTAGGGTTGGAAAGGAAATTTCTCCCTCCCTGCTGCAGCTAGCGGTGTGGCAGGTTACCCAGAGGGTGTCCCTGAGGACGGCTCAGTTGATGTTCGTGTTCTCACACGCCATTGATCCCTTGAATCTGCGGCGAGGGTGGAGAGAACTGCTCCTGGTAGGCTGTCTGCAACTCTGGTTGATAAACAACCATATAGTTCTGGGATTGCGATGGCTGCTCCGGGTCCTGCACATAATACACGTGCTGGACAAGTTGGGGTTACGGGAGACTCGGCTGGTGTGGTTGTATCGGTGGTGGCTCCTTCTGCTCAGCGGGGTTCTCGACAGTGACAGATACAGAATTGCAAGTATTGGCATTCAGAGCTCGGACGAGCTGCTCCAGTTGTTGGGAGCTCAAATCGAGCTTCTCCAAGCCCTGAGTTCTCTTCTTGATGACTGAAAGTTTTTCGAGATCTTGCGACCTCTTCTTGATGATATCTACCTTGGACAAGTGTCTCCCAATGATGCTGAGGTTGGAGCTCTCGTCATTGTCTTCGATATGAGTAGCCATGTTTACAGGCTTGTTAGCGGTGGCGAGCATCTTCATATATGCACGGAACGAGGATTGGGCGGCGTCTCCTTCGACATCTCCTCGAAAATGTTCAGACGACATCCTCGTCCTTGTTGAAATACGAGCCACCGCAAGCAACATCGACGATCCTCTGGTTTTCTAGTGTCAATCCACCAAAGAAGTGTTGCACAAGGCTGGTCTTGGAAATCTTGTGATGGGGACACTTTTCTTGTGACTCCTTGTATCTCTCCCACGCCTCATGTACTGTTTCGTGGGGTGGCTGACAAAAGCTGATTATGCAGGCATGCATTTGATTCGGTCGGCCGAGAGGGTAAAACATATGTAGAAATGCAAATTTCAACTCCTCCTAGGTCATCATTACTTTTCCTAGATGATCGACCCAATACAGGGCTTTGCCTTGGAGGTTGAAAGGAAAAGCAATCATCTTGATCACCCCTAGTGGAATATTGGGGTAATGTTCGGTGGAACAGATGCGACCAAATTTCTTCAGATGGATGTAAGGTTCCTCAGTTGTATTCCCATTAAAGGTGGGAAGCAGAGATAAACCGCGGCTTCAAATCGAAATGGGCTTGAATTGGTGGAATTTGGATGCATTCAACAACTCGACCCGCCCCAGGATTGTAAGTTTCCTTCAGAGTTGGCTTCGACGGCAGTGGTCTTGCCTCCCATCTCTCATAACAGGGTCTATACACAGAAAATTCATCTCCGACACTTCCTTGGTTGAGCTCATTTTCCAGAATTGGTTCATCCTCCCTTCTGGCATCTCTCTCATCAATCCTCCTCCTCAAATCGTTCAACATCTCTTGGAAAGCGATCTGGGTAAGGGCCCGATTGTTTAGTTGCTGTTGGATGGCCTATATTGAAGCGAGAAGCTGATTGTTGACTTCATTCTGCGTGGTATGCTGTCCTTCCCCTTGGTTTGCTGCTCAGCTATTTGGAGCTGCAGACCCTTCCCTCTTTCTGTAGGAGCCATCTCTGAATCAACTTGAACTTCTAGCTTCTGATCAGGTTGATGATCTGCATGATGGAGCAAACTCTGATCAGTCTCTATCTGAACACCAACTGCTGAGGTGAATATGGAATTAAGGTCAATTCCAGATTGTTGTGAACGGAGCAAAGGATATTGACTGAAATCGATCTCCATCTACAAGCGGTTGATTATGGGACAAGAGTAATCCCGATTTATTTGGAGAGGAATAGCTAGCTTGGGTTGCGAGTCCATCCCGAACATCGGATTTATTGGAGAAAGGCAAGTATTGAAAGAAGAGAGAATCATGGAGTCCAATGAGAAGTTCGCAAGATCCGGACTAACTTCATGGAGACCACCCTGCTTTATTGGAGATGTTGTCGACACTGAATCGATGTGGACGTCGGCGAGGTCCCGACTAAACCATCCGTATGACGACATCTTGAGGTGGTCAAAAGAGATAGATGGTGAATGAATAGCACAGAGACAATAAGGAATAAAAGGAATGTAAAACAGTATAAGACTTTCTATGAGCAATGGTCAATGAGGAAGAGGAGAAAAATTGTGTAAGTGCGCGATATTTTTGATCTTGACCTTAAATAGACTAATCAATTAAACCTCAAAATAATAGATTCACCAACTCGACTCGTGTATCCCTGAAGGTTCAGCAATTATCTTTGTCAATTTTAGATTTGATTTTTAGGCGATTTATCCGTGAACGAGTCCTTAGAGCACTATGCCTATAAGAGAGAATGCTGCCGAAAAAGTATTCCGTACTTATCCTCATTTGTTACCGATAGTCTATACTTTTTAAGGTCCTTGTAACCCTTCCTGGATCCCTACTCAGCCAAAGAAATAGAGGGAGGAAGCCGATATGCGAAACCACTATTTCAGACCTTGCTCACAACGAGATCACCAGTGAGCGTGCAAGGACCTACTCGGATGCAAGACGACGAAACAGAAACCCCCGTGAAGGCGTGGTCTAAGCTCAATACTTCGGACAAGGTCGATGCTCTACACAATATAGAACATCATCGTTGACCAAGCCCTACTCATCTACGTACGATAAAAGCATCAATTTTTCAGAAATCCAGACGATACACAAGATAGCTACATACTGAGTTTTTGGCTCTATTCCTTACTGTTAACATATATATTAGTCTCTGTGTAGTTCTGTTATTTCTTGTTTCAGTTGTATGCTTTATGTAATTTACCCATAGGCTACTCTCCTATATAAGAGAGCCTAGGACTTATGGAATAAACTCTCTTGTTCATTTTTCCCAACATGGTATCAGAGCGACGGTCCTAGACCGGAGTTCTCGAAACCCTAACCCTACCCTACCCCACCCGCCAGCCTCTCCTTCTCATCGGCGCTGCCTCCACCGCCGCATGAGTGCGCAGCCGCGCGCTTGCACCTTTGATGCCGCCCCTGCGCATTTGCGCGAGTGCGCAGCCCTTCGCGCATCGCAGGCCTCCGCGCATCGCAGCCCTCCGCGCTGTAGCTCTCGCAGTCCTCCGCGCGCTATCGAGTGACTGCGGGTGATCCTTCACGCGCAACTGCGTGTGCCTGCGCGTGATCCAGCTGGCGTGCGTGGGCTCCTTCACACGCAACCGCACGTGCCAGTGCGAGCAACAGCGGGCTCCTTGCGTGTGCGCATGCTCCCTGTGCGCGTGCACGTGTGCTAAGCCCTAAAGCGCACACCGTCATTTACATGGGTTTAGTTGCTTGAGGTCTACACGTGCAACTAAACCCGTCTATGTCATTGTAGACGAATTTCATCCTCTGTTAGTCGCTCCAGTCTTTAGTCTCCAGTATGTCAGAAAGCAAGGCGGATATTTCATCCATTGGCGCCTTTCGTGGTCCAGCGCCTATTGTAAAGATGGACGGTAGAAACTATGAACTGTGGGCAATGCAGTTCATGAGCATGATGAAGTCAACGGGTAAGAAGCACATTCTTACCGAACTAGAGCTTGCTGAGAAGACTGGAGACAATGCCTCTTGGGAGGCCGATGACGCATATGCCAAAGTTGGGCTATCTGGTACGTTGGTAATTGAGATTGCCAATGACATTCTACATCAACCCACGACCAAGGATAGGTGGGACATTCTGGCAGCTACATATTCGCAGGCGAAGAACAAGACAAAGATTCTGCAACTCCAGTATGATATATTCACTATAAAGCAGAATGGCCGCCCTCTACATTCTCTCTACACATCACTGAGAGGGATGTTCGAGAAGCTCTACAGCTTCATGCCCCTGACAGCCATGCCAGAACAACAAAAGACATATCGGAATGCGGCTATGGTAGGCGTGTTCCTTGCTGCGCTTGATCCATAGTATGAGGCAGCACGATCCCAGATCTTGGCCGACTCTACTATTCCTCCCATGGAGGAAGCTTTCCATAGACTGAGTCGGATCACAGTTCCTTCCACGGCCACGAATCAGAATACTTCAGCCATGACAGCCAACAAGGGTCGCGGATTTCATCATCAGGGCCGTGGACGTGGACCCCGTGGAAGAGGAGGCCGCACTCGGCCAACATGTACTTATTGTCATCGCGTTGGACACAGTGAAGACACATGCTACTCGAAGCATGGATTTCCTGCATCTGCACGAGTCGCTGAGCAGATAGAGCCTCCATCTGCTGCTACTTTAGATCAGAGGTTCGATGATCTAGTTGCCCGTCTAAGGGGCATTATTCCCTCATCTGGCCCAGCACCGACTACTGAGAGTTAATCTGATGCTGCTGCTTCTGCCTCTGCGTCGACCAGTGCTTCAGGTAGCATACTTGCATTTACTAGTAGTAGATCAGGTACATTACCATGGATTATGGACTCGGACGCTACACATCATCTATGTGGCGATCAGAGTTTACTTACATGCTACTCTCAGATTCCTCCAGGCCGAACAGTAGTCATTGCAAATGGTACACATTCCCCCATCACAGGTCAGGGGGAGATTAGACTGACATCTTCTATGCAGCTCAAGAATGTGCTACATGCACCCGATTTCTCAATGAATTTGTTGTCAATTAGTCAGATTACGAAGGATCTACATTGTCGGGCAATTTTTGATCCATCTTCTCTTATTTTTCAGGACATCCATATGGGCAACGTGATTGGTCGTGGCTATGAGCAAGGAGGCCTCTACCGCCTAAATCAGACTCCATTCGCTGGAACCTCATCCCTTCCCACTAGACCAATATCTCCTTTACCGTGGCATCTGCGCTTTGGGCATCTACCGCTTTAGAAGTTGCGTCATGTGTTACCCTAGGGTCTTCCTCACACATCTATCCAGTGTGAGGCCTGTCAGTTGGGAAAGCATCACAGGTCGACCTTTCCCAGTCGTCCAGGTCGGAGTAGTACCTCCAAGTTTGAGTTTTTTCATATTGATGTCTGGGGTCCGAGTCGTGTACCTGATCATCAGGGACACATATTTTATATAGTTTTTGTGGATGACTTCTCTCGTGTGTCATGGGTATTTTTGATGAAAAATAAATCTGAAGCAGGCAACATTATTATCCATTTTCTGAATGAAATTCAAAATGTTTTCTCCACATCTGTGAAGTTTGTCAGAAGTGATAATGCCCTCGAACTGTGCACTCATGTCCTTGCCAACTATTACTCCTCAAAAGGGATTATCCATCAAACATCCTGTGCTCATACCTCTCAACAAAATGGAATTGCTGAAAGGAAACATCGCCACTTACTAGATGTCACAAGATCACTTCTTATACAGAGTCATGTTCCTTATTCTTACTGGGGTGACGCGGTTCTCACTGCATGTTATCTAATCAACCGTATGCCGTCCTCTGTCTTGGATGAACAGATTCCTTTTTCCCTTATCTATCCTGGGAAGGATCTGTTTTCCGTTACTCCCCGTGTGTTTGGCTCAATTGCCTTTGCCCACCAGTTGTCTCCTGGTACTGACAAGCTCTCTCCTAGGGCTGTCAAGTGTGTCTTTGTTGGGTACTCCAGAACTCAAAAGGGGTACAAGTGTTTTGATCCTCTGCGTCGGCGGTATATGGTCAGTGCAGATGTAACATTTTTTGAATATGTAATGTATTTTTCAGCCTCAGGTGATCAGCAGCTATCGCCACTGCCTGCCGACGCCATATACATGACACCACCACCTCCAGCACCGTCACCACCACCACCACCACCACCAAAAATCCCCGTTTCACCACTACCGTTCCATTATACCCGCAAGCCTCCTCCAGCTCATGGTCATGACTCATCTCCTAGCTCGCCTATGGTATGTACTGAAGATACTTCTCTTGATGGATCTAATGATATTTCTAAGCAGGATATGTTGCAGGGGCCAGATGAGGACACAACTGATTTAGATGTTCCTATTGCTATACGCAAATCGAAGAGGAATTGCGTTACATATCCATTGGCAGCCTCTGTGTCATTTGAGCGATTATCTGGGGATTTCAGGAAATTTGTAGGGACCTTGTCAGCTGTAGATATTCCACGGAATTATCAAGATGCTCTGCAGGACAGTAGATGGCAGCTAGCAATGGAGGAAGAAATGGCAACACTTCAATCTAGGGGAACTTGGAGTCTAGTTCCTATACCTCCAGATGTGACCCCAGTGAGCTGCAAGTGGGTCTTTACGGTGAAGCAAAATGCAGATGGTTCTATTGACGGATAGAAGTCCCGCCTTGTTGCACGAGGTTTTACACAGACATATGGGGTGGATTACCTTGATACATTCTCGCCAGTAGCCCGTCATTCCACTCTCCAGATCTTGCTGTCAGTTGCAGTCACTCGAGAGTGGCCGCTATATCAGTTGGATGTTAAGAATGCGTTCTTATATGGAGACTTGCAGGAGGAAGTCTATATGCAACATCCACCCGATTCGAGCATCAAAAAAAAAACATCCACCCGATTTTGCTGTTGTAGGAGAGTGTTCCAAGGTGTGCAGACTTCATAAGGCTATCTATGGCCTTAAGCAGAGCACCAGAGCATGGTTTCAGAAGCTCTCAGACCTCTTTGAAAAACAAGGATACAAACGCTCAAATGCTGATCATTCCTTGTTTGTACAGAAGACTCCTAGAGGTATTATTGCAATTATGGTTTACGTAGATGACATCTTGATTACAGGAGATGATGAGCAGGGCATAAAGCAGGCGGAAGAAAAGTTGGGGAGCGAATTTGTCACTAAGGATCTTGGAGTCCTTAGATATTTTCTGGGGCTGGTATTTGCTAGAAATCCATATGGATTAGTAATATCCCAAAGGAAATATGTTACAGACCTTTTAAGTGAAACAGGTATGCTTGGGTGTCGACCTGCCACAACACCAATGGATCCCAGCATGAAGCTCTATGAAGATGACACAGAGGAGGTGGACAGGAGAAGATACAGAGAACTGGTAGGCAAACTGTTGTATGTCACGATCACTTGGCCCGATATATTACTTGCAGTGAGTCGTGCGAGCCAGTTCATGGAGCAACCACGTCAGGTTCATATGGATGCGATACATATGATACTTAGATACCTCAAATCATCTCCAGGTGCAGGTTTGCTATTCAAGAAGGGAAAGGGGATTTCTATCTCAGCATGTGCGGATGCAGACTATGCAGGTTGTCCCAAGGACAGGAAGTCCACCTCGGGGTTTGCAGTCTATGTTGGAGACTCTTTAGTCTCATGGAGGAGCAAGAAACAGACGGTGGTAGCTAGATCTAGTGCTGAATCCGAATATAGGGCTATGGCCCAGGCTAGCACAGAGATGATGTGGGTGAAGTCTGTACTTACAGATCTATGTCTAGATGTACCACTTCCTATGAACAAGGAATGTGATAATCAGGCAGCCTTGTTCATTGCAAACAACCCAGCATTCCTTGAGCGGACCCAGCATATTGAGGTTGACTGTCATATCATACGTGACATGATTCAGAAGGGGTTCATTGCTACATCTCATGTCGCCTCAGAGAATCAAACTGCAGATATATTCACCAAGGCATTACTACGAGGCCCATTCCAGAAATGTGCGTCCAAGCTGAGCATGATTGATATCTATGCTCCAGCTTGAGGGGGAGTGTTAACGCATATATATTAGTCTCTGTGTAGTTCTGTTATTTCTTTTTTCAGTCGTATGCTTTATGTAATTTACCCATAGGCTACTCTCCTATATAAGAGAGCCTAGGACTTATGGAATAAACTCTCTTGTTCATTTTTCCCAACACTTACGATAACGCTTTCTCACAGGGAAGGAGACCTTCCAATGCAACCTGAAAATAAATGAGGGTTTTGCCCGTCCAAGGTAGTGATTCCAATTAATCAATTTTATTTAGATCTAGTATTTTTAATAGTCCTTTTTAATTGTTTTGTGCTATCACTTGCTTTGAGTAAATTCAATACAAGCGCCTAACATTTTTTTTGTTATTTTCTTTGATTCCTATATGATCTAAAAACAGAGTGAGAAAGCAGAAAAGCATTGCAATGTGACACTAAGATGGAAATCTCACCTTAGTGTCTAAATGATGAATGCTTAGTTAGAAGACTTACAACGCTTCTCGGCTCTCTTCATGCGGGATGCAAAAGGGGAATTTATAAACCTATACTATATGCCTATATGCACACGGAATTCATCCTAAACCTATACTATATGCCTATATGCACACGGAATTCATCCTAAGCAGGCAATTGCTAACATGAAGAATTAAATGCTAAACACCAAGAATGAAGCCTAGAGTCCGTCCTTGGAGCCCCCTTGGTGCCCTTCACAGTAGGTTCTGCAAGCACTGCATGGAGTGCTCTCACGACACGCAGTTTCAAAACAAGGTATCTAACAGTTAATTATTCTAATTCCAAATGTGAAGACTATTGGTGCACGCAAAATAGTTAGGTGTTTGGCCTTAGATTGCACGATCAAGCAAGCCTAAAGTCTAAGGGCTCATTCAATAAACAAATAGAAAAAGGGCGGAAAACACAAAACTTCGGGAAACAAAGCAAAAGAAGGCGATGAAATCCCGGCAAAACTCCGGTGAGCCCCCAACTGAACAAACACTTGGAAATTTGGTCCGAGTATCCCAGTCCAAAGTATATGTATTTTCACAAATTAATGGTTCAAAAAGTCTCTCTCACAATCTAAATTAGGCTACTCTCTCTCTCTCTCTCAAAGATCCTCCTGCTCTTTCTTGTCGGCTAGGTCAGAATAGCTGACTCCTCGTTCCAAGGTTGCGCAGGATCACCTAGGCTATCCTCCTTGGTTCGCGGTCCCTCATAGGAAGACAACAAAGAGATGTTAGACAGTTCAAAATAAATAATCAAGCAGAGAGCAATAAGTGCAGAAATGACTAAGCTATCAAAGAGATGAAAGCTGCTCTACAAACCGATGCTCCCTGGCAACGACGCCATTTGAAAAGTGGGAATCAGAGTCGCTAAAATGAGTTGACAATTCGCTAAAATGAGCTGACGCGACTACTCAAATCCTCCCGCAGTTTCAACAATTAACCCATACATATAATCAAGCAATTAAGAGCAAGAGTTAAAATTTATTATACCCTACTAAAAGTGTATAGTGATAAGCAAGTAGGGGTCGAATACATGAAGCAATGGAGTAGAGCAAGCAAGATAGAAAAATCAATGCACAATTTATCTCTCAAGCACTTAGCCAAACTTTGGTGTTTGTGAGTTTTTAATTTTTAATTATTTTATTTTTATATTTTTGTATTTTATTTTAAATTTATATTTTTTATATTTCTTTTCTTTCTTAAAAATAAGTAATATAAATTATATAAGGGTATATATACAATTTAAGCTAATATATATAAAGAGTAATAAAAATATTCAAAATTAAGGAAATAAAATATTTTGGGGCTTTAAATATTTTTTTACTATTTTTGTGATTTTTTAGAGAGTTTTGCTAATTTTTATATATTTTTAACATAAAAACTATCCAAAATAAGGGATTAATTAACTATCCGAAATTGAATTAAAGAGGAAAAATAAAAAAATAGGTTCAAAATTCTTCAAAATTATTCAATAGTTCGATAATAATATAAATAAAATTATAAAACAATTTTTTTTTGGGAATTTTAATAATTCTTTTAGATTTTTATTAGTATTTTTGGGGATTTTTATTTTTTAGGAGTTTTCTTTTGTCATTTTTATGGATTTTTGGTATGGAGTTGTAAAATAACTAAATAAACAAAATATATCTTTTATGGAAATTTTTAGAAATTATTTTATATTTTTTTGGAATTTTTTAAGTCAAACAAGAGCCTGTTATGCTCTTTTTGATTTTAATAAATATATACAAGTCCTAAAATGCAAAAATAAATATATGGTGTAAAATACAAGCATCCAGGAACTTAAGGCTATTTTTGATGATTTTTTTAAGAACAATTGTGATATTAAAAAAAATTAAAGAAACAAAAAGAAACCACATTATGGCAAGGAAATTTATGTAATTTAAATAAAAGCCAAAGGCCACATTGCAATTTTTTTTATTATAACAGTAGAATAAAAAGTTATAGGACTAATACGAAATATCAGAAGCCGTAAGGGCACGCCTGCAAAATGCCCACCTCACGTGGGCGACTAGGTAAGGTGAGATGTCGTGGTCTTAGATGCAAATTCAGAAAAGTTTGCGTGCCTATATGTAAATATTACAAAAATATATGAACTGTAGAGAAAAGTTTTTTAACTAACTAATAAATACAAAAGGTGATTGGGCCTAAGATGCAAAATACTGACTGGGCCTAAGATGCAAAATACCCAATTAAGCGTATGGGTGAGTGACTGCGATCGTTTCACTTATGCCACGCGTCAAGTCCTCGCTTCACGATACCGGTTCGTGTCCAAGGGCTAAGATTAGATCACCGAAGGGCGATCAATGGTTCTGGGATTCTCCAATCAGACGGTCACTGTTGTGCTGGAAGAACGAGGGAAGATCGGATGACGCTGGGTGGATCAGAAGAACCCTCGAAGAACTCATGCGTTGCAAATTTGAATCTTTAAAATCTTCGCGCCCGGAGGTCCGACTTCACGTATGATGGTCTCAAAAGACTCCTACGGACCACCTACATTGATTTGGTGTCTTAAAATGCCTGATGGGCACTCATGGTGGTTGGCGGCGAAGGGAGACGTGGGAGGGTTCCTGTAGCTTCAATGAGGGTCAAAGATGACCTTCTTGCTGGTTCTTCCTGTAGGGCGTTAGTCGAAACAAAAACTCGAAGCTATGGGGAGCTTCAGAAGGAGAATGAGCGAAGGGGTGCGTCAGGTGAAGCCCCACCGACGAGCGGCAGAGGAGGAGGAGCTGGTCGCTCGTTCTGAGCAAGAACGAGGTGGGTGATCGTGCGTGGGGTGTTCAGGAAATAAAGGGGAAGAGGATGGCGGCGAAAGATTAGGCGGAGCTAGTCTGAAACGATAGGGACGCTGCGACCGAGCAACAAGCTCCGGCTAGGGAGGAAGATGGAGAATTCGTCGATCAAACAAAAATTAAACTAAAACAAGATAAGATCTATACTAAGGCTACGCTAAAGAGTCAAAAAGTGCGGAAGGGATATAAGCTCAACATCGAGGGAAGCCAGAAGCAGGAGTCGTATTTCCCCTACTTTATTCCTTGTCGACCTAGTCATCAAGATGCCTAGGTCTTTGGGTTTAGGGTCATAAAATATCTATGATATTTTGTTCGTTTTCTTTTCTTTATTCTATAATTTTGGCATTAAAACCAATATTTTATACAAAATTTATACAACACGGAGTGAATGTTAATTTATGCATATTTAGGCTATTCACATGCATTTACTAGGATTTTTAAGGCCAAAATGATATAATAAAGGTGATGAAATGGAGATTCATCAGCATGCGCGTTAAGCGAATGATACTCGAGGTTGTGGCAGTTAGCGGTGGATAAGGAGGAGGCTTTTCAGAGGGCTTGGGAGCGAGGATCGTGGTCTTCGGTTTTCTCTTTGGAGCTATCAGATCATATGTTTGAGGACTTCTTGGCACTACAGGTGGAGCTGGCGCATGTGGAGGGACCAACATGGAGTCGAGATCATTACATTTGGGGCGACAGTGGTTTCTTCGTGATCGGTTTTCGTAGAGGCTAGGGAGGAGGTGGCGGAAGAGGTGGTAATGGACATGCAGATGATTTGGAAAAGCAATGTGCCCATCAGAATCAACGTCTTTCTTTGGTTGTTTAGGCTTGACATGATTCTCACCAAAGGGCAAAGAGGGCGGTTGATGGGGACTGTGGATGTCTCGTGTGATAGATGTGGGCTTGTGGCAGAAGAGTTGCAGCACATTTATTTGTCTTGTTCATCTTTGGTGCATGTGTGGAGCATGGTGGATCTTCCATGGCTCTCTGGGTGGGACTTCTCGAGCTTCTAGGGGGGGATTAGATCGGTTTGTGGTTTTGGACATGAGGACATCGCATTCCCTTTTACATGGGCTTAGGCAATTTAGCGGGCCAGGAATGTTGTCACTTTTTAGGGGCATACATTTTACACAATTGAACATTGTAGGGTGCTATACAGAACATGGAGTGGCAGCGATATGTAAATGTATGTAATTAAATGTAACCAGTTTAAATTTGTTGAGATATTAATATCTCTATATATGTTATTCGGTTTTTTCTTTATGTTTGTTGGGTATCTATGTGATTTTCCCTAATGCTTTTCTCCTATATAAGAGAGCTCTAGGGATATGATGAATGTAACTTTTCATTCTGTTTCACTTCCACCGAGCGACGGTCCTAGATTGTAGCTTGTGCCCTAATTCCCCATCCCTACCTAAAGCCCCACACGCCGTCGCTGCGAGGACTGCATCATCCTCTCTGCGCTCGCAAGCACGTCTGCGATCTCTCATCGCCGCACGTTCCATCGCCTGCGACCTCGCGTGCGCTTGAGCCCTAGCGCGCCTGCTCCTTCTGCCCGTAGGCATGTGCGCCTGTGCGCATTTGCGCCCTGCGCCTGTCTGCACGTACTCGTGCACTGTGCCTGACCTGCGTGCATTCATGCCTTGCGCCGGTGCACATCTGCTTCGCGTGCATTTGTGCACCTGTTCCTCTGCGCGACTGTGTGCACTTGTGCATACCCGCACGCTTGCGCTCGTGAGCATCACAACCTAACTTCTCAACGAAGTTTTCAAGGCATGGGAGTGGTTATGGTATACGTCTACACCCACATCCATCCCCATAGATGTCTATGTAGACATTTTTGTCCAAGTTTGCAATCCCAGTCTTGAGAGATTGTTGTCATCATGTCAGACAACAAAATAGATATTCCGTCACTTGGTGCCTTCCAAGGTCCAATACCCATTGTTAAGATGGATGGAACTAATTATGAACTGTGGGCCATGCAGTTCATGAGTCTAATGCAATGTAATGGCAAGAAGCATATCCTCACACTAGAGGAGCTCGTCGACAAGACTGGGGATAATGCCTCGTGGGAGGCAGACGATGCATATGCACGATTATGTCTTTTTGGAACGGTCTCCATTGAGATAGCATTTGACATCTTGAGTCAGCCCACGGTAAAGGCTATGTAGGATATTCTCACCTCTACATATTCTCCGACGTAGAATGAGTTAAAGATTTTGCAACTTCGACATGACTTCTTCACTTCAAGGCAGAATGGTCGTCCTCTCCATACCCTACACACTTCTTTAAGGGGTATGTTTGAGAAGTTACATTCCCTTGACTGCTACGCCTAAGCAACTCATGGCCTTCAAGGATTCCGTGATAATAGGAGTTTTCCTAGCGGCATTGGACCTTGAGTATGATGCATCATGGGCACAGATTCTTACCGATGCCACTATACCTCCTATGGAGGAGGCATATTGACGATTGAGCAGACTCTCCATTTCTTCTGGTGGTTCTTCCGTGTCTCAGACGTCCTCAGCCGTGGCAACATCTCGTGGCAGGGGGAGCACTACGCAATTCTGTGGTCGAGGAGGCTGTGGAAGAGGAGGGAGCAGTAGACCTCCTCGTCAGTCTTGTACTTACTATCACAGGCCCAGACATTCAGAGGAAACATGTTATTCTAAGTATGGGTTTCCTACTTCAGCACGCGTGGCCAGAACAGATCCAGCAAGGCAGTTGTTCTTTTGTTGGGTCTAATCAGAGGTTTGATGAGTTAGTAGTCAGCTTAAGTAGATCATGCCATCTCCCGGGTCAACCAGCTCACAACCAGGATCATCAGAGTTAGCAGCCTCAGCTTCAGCCACTACATCCACATCAAGTGCAACATATGCTTTTACTGCCTGTTACAGGGCAAATTTTATAGAGTGGATCATGTATTCAAGGGCATCCCATCATCTCTGTGGCAATAGGGGCCAATTCATTACCTATAGCCCGACTCGGTCTGGTAGATCTGTGGTGATAGCTGATGGGACACATTCCCCCATTACTGTCAAGGGGAGGTGCAGTTAACCCCTGAAATGCAGCTTCAGAATGCTCTTTATGCCCCTGAATTCTCTATGAATTTATTATGTATTAGTCAAATCACCAAGGATTTGCATCTGTCGTGCCATATTTGACCCTTCTGCTCTTGTGTTCTAGGACATTCAAACGGGCAGGGTGATTGGTACTAGTTGTGAGCAAGGTCTTTACAGACTAGTGCAATCTCCATGTGCTGATGTTTCTTCTCTTCGCACTCGATCTGTCTCCCCGTATACATGGCATCTCCGTTTTGGTCATCTTCCTCCTCAAAAGCTGCGTCATGTTCTTCCTCAGATATCTCCTCGCTCTACTTTCCAGTGTGAGGCCTGCCAGCTTGGGAAGCATCATAGATCTACATTCCAGAGTCGTCAGGGAAAAGTGGTCATCGTCTTTTTGAGTTGATTCATTTGGATATTTGGGGTCCTAGTCGTGCTCTCGATCTTCAGGGACATCGTTTTTATCTTGTTGTTGTTGATGGGGTTTTTAGATTGTCATGGGTCTTTTTGCTTAAGAATAAGTCTGATGCTAGTTCTATGTCAGTCCTTTATTAAAGAAATAAAGAAAGTCTTTTCTGCAAATGTCAAGTATATTCGTTCTGATAATGCACTTGAATTCAGCTCTCTCAATTTCTTAGATCTTATGGTATTGTGCATCAGACATCTTGCGCTTATACGTTTCAACAGAATGGTGTGGCCGAAAGGAAACATCGTCATCTCTTAGATGTCACCAGGCCTCTTCTAATTCAGAGTCATGCTCCATACTCTTACTGGGGAGACGTTGTCCTCACTGCATGTTATTTGGTCAATCGTATGCCTTCATCGATCTTGGGAGAAAAGATCCCATTCTCAACTGCATTTCCCGAGAAGGATCTTTTTTCTCTTACAGCTCGTGTCTTTGGATGTGTTGCCTTTGTTCATCAGATGTCTCCAGGGCTTGACAAGCTCTCTCCCAAAGCAATCAATTGTGTGTTTGTTGGATATTCCAAGACCCAGAAGGGGTGTCGTTGTTTTGACCCTGCTCGGTGAAAGTACTATGTTAGTGCAGATGTCACCTTTTTTTAATCCATCATGTATTTCTCTCCTACAGGTGACAAGCTTATTTCCTTAGAGAATGGAGAAGAGATGTACATGCCACATCCTCCTACCTCTATTACTTCACCACTACTTACCACCACCACCACCCTCACCACCGCCATCTCCACCTCCTGCCTCACCTACTTTCTTTCCTCAGGCTTACCAGCACCGACCTCATGCTCATGTGCCACAACCAACATCTAGCATGCCCAAGGTATGTCTTGAGTACTTGAGTTCTACTAATGGCACTAGTGATTTGAGTGTGCAGGATGTTCAGGATGATGCCATTTCTGAGGATACAGTTGACCTGGCTATTCCTATTACTCTAAGGAGGACGTGGTGTGCATGTACATGCATCCCATGTCCTCTCATGTCTCTCTGGCGCAGCTATCTAGGGATTTTTAGATATTTGTTGTTGCCTTATCAGCGGTTCAGATACCACAATCCTATCAGGAGGCCTTACAAAGTAGCCCCTGGCGTCTTGCTATGGAAGAAGAGATGGCTGCTTTACAATCCTTTGGTACGTGGAGTAACTCCCCCAGGTGCTTCTATTGTTGGCAGTAAGTGGGTGTTTACTATTAAACACCATATAGATGGTTCCATGGATAGATATAAGGCACGGCTGGTTGCTCGTGGATTCACCCAAACCTATGGGGTGGACTACCTTGATACCTTTTCACCTGTTGCGGGTCACTCTACATTACGCATTCTTTTTGTTGTTGCTGTGATACAGGACTGACCCCTTTTCCAATTAGATGTCAAGAATGCTTTCCTATATGGTGATTTGCATGAAGAAGTGTATATGCAGCAACCACCAGGGTTTGCTGCTAGGGGGGTCCAACATGGTGTGTAAACTTCATAAGGCCATATATGGTCTTAAGCAGAGTCCGAGGGCTAGGTTTCAGAAGCTCTCAGAGTTGATCGAACTACAGGGTTCTGTCAGATCTACTGCAGATCATTCTCTTTTTGTTAAGAGGACTCAGAAAGGTATGGTTGCCATTTTAGTTTATATGGATGATATTATTGTCACAGGCAGTGATAGTGAAGGGATTCAGAAAACCAATGACTTCCTTGGACAACGGTTTGTGACCACGGATCTTGGCAAGCTGAGGTATTTTCTTGGACTAGAATTTGCATGTAACCACTAGGAGATGGTAATGACGCAAAGAAAATATGTCATTGATCTCTTATCTGAGACGAGTATGACAGGATGTAGGCCCGCTACTATTCCAATGGATCCTAGTGCACGGCTTTATGATGATGACTCTGGAAAGTAGATAAGAGACAATGCAGAGAACTGTTAGGGAAGCTATTGTATATCACCATTACCAGACCTGATATATCGTTTGCAGTCAGCAAGGTTAGCCAATTTATGGAGCAACCTAGGCAGTCTCATATGGATGCAGTCAACATGATCTTGAGGTATCTCAAGTCTTCTCCTGGTGCAGGACTTCTGTTCAGGAGAGATACCGCTTTGACAGTATCAGGATGTGCAGATGCCGACTGTGCTAGGTGTCCTAAGGATAGAAAGTCAACTTCAGGATTCATTGTGTTTGTAGGCAGCTCGATGGTTTCATGGAAGAGCAAGAAACATACGGTTGTGTCCTGATCTAGCGTGGAATCAGAGTATATGGCAATGGCCAAAGAGAGCATAGAAATGATGTGGGTTAAGTCCGTTCTGACTGACCTAACGATGGAGGTGCCTCTTCCTATGCATCTACAATGTGATAATCAAGATGCGTTGTTTATAGCAAATAATCCTGCATATCATGAAAGAGCAAACCATATTGAGGTTGACTGTCACTACACTCGTGGTTTAATTCAAAAGGGGTTTATGCTTCTCATGTTGCTTCAGGCGATCAGGTTGCTGAAATGCTCACCAAAGTACTTACAAAGGGACCTTTCCACCGATGTTGTTCCAAGTTGAGCATGATAAGTATCTATGCTCCAGCTTGAGGGGGAGAGTTGATATATTTATATCTCTATATATGTTATTCGGTTGTTTCTTTATGTTTGTTGGGTATCTATGTAATTTTCCCTAGAGCTTTTTTTCTATACAAGAGAGCTCTAGGGATACGATGAATGCAACTTTTCATTCTGTTTCACTTCCACAAAATTATATATATATATATAATTTATTTTGTGGTTGGTTCCAATGTGGGACACCATTCTTTTACTTCCTCAAAAAAGCAATGGTGATCGATATTGGTCGCACCCATCCCAGGTTGGGCCTTCCCCTCTATGGCAGCAACAACAATTCCTCCTAGAGCCCTAAGGGCGAAACCCTCTTCAATGGGTTCTTATGTGGGAGGCCTATTTGATGTTGGTGGGCATTAGATTTTTTTTATTATTACTTTTTTTTGGCCCAGTGGGCTACTGCATACAAAAAGAAAAAGGGGGGCTAACAATGAGTTATTCCTTGCCCAATATGGGTCTAGTAAAAAAGAGGGCCCTGGAAGGTTAAAAAAAGAGAGAAGAAGTGGGGGCTGAGTTTATGGGCCCAAAGTTGAGCTGAAGTAAGAAATAAAAGGGCCACATTAAAGAGAGAGAGAGAGAGAGGTGTAGCATTTTGGGCCAGTTTGGCCCATGATTTTAAAAATAGAAAAGGCGATCGTACATATGGAAATGTGAAAATATCAAAAGTCATATTCATCGTAGCCCTAGAGCTCTCTTTTATAGGAGAAAAGCTCTAGGAAAAATTACATAGATAACCTGTTGGAGTATTTGGTTGTACGCCTGTTGAGTTGTAGATGGGTAAATGGATACCTCCAGGATCCATTTACCCCATTCAGAGTTTAGTCCCACATCTACCAGTTTGGAGATGTTGAGACTCTGTGGGTGCTATATATAGAGCCCCACAACCCTGTAGTCCAGTGAGAAAATGGAATGCAATATCCACCCCTTTGAGGGCTTCTCCTGTGGTTTCATCCCGCTCTTTAGGGAGTAGTGTTCCACGTAAAAATCTTGTGTGTTCCATGTTTAATCTTTCTTTTCTATTGTTAACGTATATATTAGTTTTATGTGTGTCTCTCTGTTATTTTTATTTTCAGCTGTATGCTTTATGTAATTTACCCATAGGCTACTCTCCTATATAAGAGAGCCTAGGGCTCATGGAATAATCATCTCTTTCATTTTTCCCAACATGGTATCAGAGCGACGGTCCTAGACCGGAGTTCTCGAAACCCTACCCCACCCCACCCGCGAGCCTCTCTCCCTCATCGCCGGCGCCGCCAGCGCTTTTGCTCAGCCGCTGTGCCTCCGCCGGTGCCTACGCGCTTGGCGCCACCACTGCGCACCTGCTAGCGCCCCCTGTGCGCCTCTGCGCGCGTACTCCTTCACACGCCTGTGCGCGTACGTCTGTGCTTGTGCACGCAACTTCACGCGCGGGTGCGCGCTCGTCTGCGCCTGTGCGCCTGATCTCGCCTGTGCGCATGTGCTCCTGATCTCGACTGTGCACCTGTGCGCCTGATCTCGCCTGCGTCTGTGCGCAACTTCACGGTGCACAACTGATCGATTGACCTTGCGTTTCTGCGAGGTCAGAGGGCCCCAAGGAGCCCTAAGCGTGTGCGAAGCCCTAAAGAGCACACCATCACCTACATGGGTTTAGTGGTTTGAGGTCTACACAAGCAACTAAACCGTCTATGTCATTGTAGACAAATCTTATCTTCAGTCAATTGCTCCAGTCTTTAGTTTCCAGTATGTCAGAAAGCAAGGCGGATATCCCATCCATTGGCGCCTTCCGTGGTCCGGCGCCTATCGTCAAAATGGACGGTACAAACTATGAACTGTGGGCGATGCAGTTCATGAGCATGATGAAGTCAACAGGTAAGAAGCATATTCTTACCGAACCAGAGCCTGCTGAGAAGACTGGAGCCAATGCCTCTTGGGAGGCCGATGACGCATATGCCAAAGTTTGGCTATCTGGCACGTTGGCGATCGAGATTGCCAATGACATTCTACATCAACCCACGGTCAAAGACATGTGGGACATTCTGGCGGCCACATATTCTCAGGCGAAGAATGAGACAAAGATTCTGCAACTTCAGCATGATATATTCACTATAAAACAGAATGGTCGCCCTCTACATTCACTCTATACATTCCTGAGAGGGATGTTCGAGAAGCTATATAGCTTCATGCCTTTGACAGCCACGCCAGAACAACAAAAGACATATCGGAATGCGACTATGGTGGGCGTGTTCCTTGCTGCACTTGATCCAGAGTATGAGGCGGCACGATCCCAGATCTTGGCCGATTCTACTATTCCTCCCATGGAGGAAGCCTTCCATAGACCGAGCCGCATCACCATTCCTTCCACGGCCACGAATCAGAATGCTTCAACCATGGCCGGCAACAGGGGTCGTGGACATCAGACCCGTGGACGTGGACAACGTGACAGAGGAGGCCGCACTCGGCCAACATGTACCTATTGTCATCGCGTTGGACACAATGAAGACACATGCTACTCGAAGCATGGATTTCCTACATCTGCACGAGTCGCTGAGCAGATAGAGCCTCCATCTGCTGCTACTTTGGATCAGCGGTTCGATGATCTTGTTGCCCGTCTAAGGGGCATTTTCCCCCATCTGGCTTAACACCTACTACTGAGAGTCAACCTGATGCCGCTGCTTCTGCCTCTGCGTCTACCGGTGCTTCAGGTAGCATACTTGCATTTACCAGTAGTAGATCAGATACATTACCTTGGATTATGGACTCGGGTGCTACACATCATCTATGTGGCGATCAGAGTTTACTTACAGGATATTCTCAGATTCCTCCAGGCCGAACAATGGTCATTGACAATGGTACACATTCTCCCATAACTGGTCAGGGGGAGATTAGACTGACATCTTCTATGCAGCTCAAGAATGTGCTACATGCACCTGATTTTTCAATGAATTTGTTATCAATCAGCCAGATTACGAAGGATTTACAATGTCGGGCAATTTTTGATCCATCTTCTCTTATTTTTCAGGACATCCGTACGGGCAACGTGATTGGTCGTGGCTATGAGCAAGGAGGCCTCTGTCGCCTAAATCAGACTCCATTTGCTGGAACATCATCCCTTCCCACTGGACCAGTATCTCCTTTGCTGTGGCATCTGCGTTTTGGGCATCTACCGCTTCAGAAGTTGTGTCGTATGTTACCCCAGGTTCTTCCTCACACATCTATCCAATGCGAGGCTTGTCAGTTGGGAAAGCATCACCGGTCTACCTTTCCCAGTCGTTCAGGTCGGAGTAGTACCTCCAAGTTCGAGTTACTTCATATTGATATCTGGGGTCCGAGTCGTGTACCTGGTCATCAGGGACACAAATTTTATATAGTTATTGTGGATGACTTCTCTCGTGTGTCATGGGTATTTTTGATGAAAAATAAATCTGAAGCAGGCAATATTATTATCCAGTTTCTGAATGAAATTCAAAATGTTTTTTCCACATCTGTGAAATTTGTGAGAAGTGATAATGCCTTAGAACTATGCACTCATGCTCTAGCCAACTACTACTCATCAAAAGGGATTATCCATCAAACATCCTGTGCTTATACCTCTCAACAAAATGGGATCGCTGAAAGGAAACATCGTCACCTACTTGATGTCACAAGATCACTCCTTATACAGAGTCATGTTCCTTATTCTTACTGGGGTGACGCGGTTCCCACAGCATGTTACCTAATTAACCAGATGCCGTCCTCTGTCTTGGATGAACAGATTCCTTTTTCCCTTATATATCCTGGGAAGGATCTGTTTTCACTTACTCCTCGTGTGTTTGGTTCAGTTGCCTTTGTCCACCAGTTGTCTCCTGGTACTGACAAGCTCTCTCCTAGGGCTGTCAAGTGTGTGTTCGTTGGGTACTCCAGAACTCAAAAGGGGTACAAGTGTTTTGATCCTTTGCGTAGGCGGTATATGGTCAGTGCAGATATTACATTCTTTGAATCCGTAATGTATTTTTCATCCTCAGGTGATCAACAGTTACCTCCACTGACTACCGACGCCATATATATGACACCACCACCTCCAGCACCGTCACCACCACCACCACCACCACCATCACAGATCCCCGTTTCACCACTACCATTCCATTATACCCGCAGGCCTCCTCCAGCTCATGGTCATGACTCATCTCCTAGCTCGCCTATGGTATGTACTGAAGATACTTCTCTTGATGGATCTAATGATATTTCTGAGCAAAATATGTTGCAGGGGCCATATGAGGACACAACTGATTTAGATGTTCCTATTGCTATACACAAATCGAAGAGGAACTGACAGTTGTATCCATTGGCAGCTTCTGTGTCATTTGAGCGGCTATCTGGGGATTTCAGGAACTTTGTGGTGGCCTTGTCAGCTGTAGATATTCCACGAAATTATCAAGATGCTCTGCAGGATAGTAGATGGCATCTAGCAATGGAGGAAGAAATGGCGGCACTTCAATCAAGGGGAACTTGGAGTCTAGTTCCTATACCTTCAGATGTGACCCCGGTGAGCTGCAAGTGGGTATTTACGGTGAAACAAAATGCAGATGGCAGTATTGACAGATACAAGGCCCGCCTTGTTGCACGTGGTTTTACACAGACATACGGGGTGGATTACCTTGATACATTCTCGCCAGTAGCCCGTCATTCCACTCTACGGATCTTGTTGTCAGTTGCAGTCAATAAAGAGTGGTCGCTATATCAGTTTGATGTGAAGAACGCGTTCTTATATGGAGACCTACAGGAGGAAGTCTATATGCAACAACCACCCGATTTTGCTGTTGAGGGGGAGTGTTCCAAGGTGTGCAAACTTCATAAGGCTATCTATGGCCTTAAGCAGAGCCCCGGAGCATTGTTCCAGAAGCTCTCAGACCTCTTTGAAAAACAGGGATACAAACGCTCCAATGCTGATCATTCATTGTTTGTACAGAAGACTTCAAGAGGTATTATTGCAATTATTGTTTACGTAGATGACATCTTGATTACAGGAGATGATGAGCAAGGCATAAAGCAGGCGAAAGAGAAGCTGTGGAGCGAATTTGTCACTAAGGATCTTGGAGTCCTTAGATATTTCCTGGGGCTGGAATTCGCTAGAAATCCGTATGGATTAGTAATGTCGCAGAGGAAATATGTTACGGACATGTTGAGTGAAACATGTATGCTTGGGTGTCGGCCTGCTACGACACCGATGGACCCCAGCATGAAGCTATATGATGATGATACAGAGGTGGTAGACAGGAGAAGATACAGAGAACTGGTAGGCAAACTGTTGTATGTCATGATCACTAGGCCCGATATATCCTTTGCAGTGAGTCGTGTGAGCCAGTTCATGGAGCAACTACGTCATGTTCATATGGATGCCACATATGATACTTAGATACCTCAAATCTTCTCCAGGTGCAGGTTTGCTATTCAAGAAGGGAAAGGGGATCTCTATCTCAGCATGTGCGGATGCAGACTATGCAGGTTGTCCCAAGGACAGGAAGTCCACTTCGGGGTTTGCAGTCTATGTTGGAGATTCCCTAATCTCATGGAGGAGCAAGAAACAGACTGTGGTAGCCAGATCTAGTGCTGAATCCGAATATAGGGCTATGACCCAGGCTAGCACAGAGATGATGTGGGTAAAGGCTGTACTTACAGACCTATGTCTAGATGTACCACTTCCTATGGACTTAGAATGTGATAATCCGGCAGCCTTGTTCATTGCAAACAATCCAGCATTCCATGAGCGGACCAAGCATATTGAGGTTGACTGTCACTTCATACGTGACGTGATTCAGAAGGGGTTCATTGCTACATCTCATGTCACCTCAGAAAATCAAACTGCTGATATATTCACCAAGGCATTACTACGAGGCCCATTCCAGAAGTGTGCATCCAAGCTGAGCATGATTGATATCTATGCTCCATCTTGAGGGGGAGTGTTAACGTATATATTAGTTTTCTGTGTGTCTCTCTGTTATTTTTATTTTCAGCTGTATGCTTTATGTAATTTACCCATAGGCTACTCTCCTATATATGAGAGCCTAGGGCTCATGGAATAATCATCTCTTTCATTTTCCCAACATCTATGTTGTGTTTATCATTCGCTTCCGCATTCTCTATTTTCTAACATGGTATCAGCGCGCGTTCGATTCTCAGAATCTTCATATTCTTGTTCGAGATTCGATTGTGTTTTACTGGTTGGAGATTATTTAGTATTATTCAAGATTCTACTGGGGATTTTTTTTCAATCATCAAAATCGAGTCTTCCAGCCCTAGCCACATCTCCATGTTCCAGCCATGCTCACACCTCCACGTCGAGGCCCTAGCGGGTGACACTCTCTCCGACCCCAGGCGATGTCCCAGGCGGCCTGCGGTAACTTCCTGCCCCTGTTGCGTCATGGCGCACATCCATCGACCCCCCTTCTAACTCGCGAAGCTTTCAACGGCTAGGGTTTGAAGGCGGCGAATCGTAGCCGCCTTCAAACCCATGTGACGGTCCTCCTCGCGCGAGATTGGAGCTCGATCGCGCCTCCAGGTTGTACACGACCTGCAGATTGAGCCCCACTATTGGCAGCGAAACTCCAAGAGGCTCCATCGAGCCCTTTCGGCCTCTTCTCCCCCCGTCGTTCAGGGCATCGCCTGTGCAGTGCAAGGCTGGAGCATCTCACTAGTCCTCTTCCAGCTCTGAGCGGCGGAGTTTGTGCCACGACTCTCACCCCTTCTCCATCGGCAGCAGCAAAAACACCTCCGATCAGGGGAGGTTGCGTGCGATGGAAGTGTTCCATTTTGGAACCCTAAATAAATCCCTAAACAGACCTTGTGAGTCTTTTTTTTAAATGTTGGGCCCAACAAGTTAAAAAATGTGTTATGTTGTGATTAAAAAAATAGAGAGAGAGTAAGAAAGAGGGGGGTCATGAGAAAAAAGGAAATTACTTAAAAAATTATGATTTCAAAAAAAAAAGGGAGAATAAAATCGTTAAAAAATGATGAACGGTTTATGACAACTATAAAAAAATTAATGATGAAGGAAATAGCCAAAGAAAATTTTGCAAGGGAAGCCTAAAGGTTGTGATCGGCTAATTGGTTTTGTATGACCCCATCATTATTGTTGTCTCCCTATTTTACTATTTTTGTTGTCTTGTCCCGTGGTTTCATCCCACTCCTTAGGGAGTAGGGTTCCACATAAAAATCTTTTGTGTTCCATGTTTAATCTTTCTTTTCTATGCTCTATTTATCATTCGCTTCCGCATTCTCTATTTTCTAACATGATATCAGAGCTGGTTCGATTCTTGGAATTTTCATATTTTTGTTCGTGATTCGAATGTGTTTTACTGGTTGGAGATTATTTAGTATTATTCAAGATTCTGCCAAGGAATTTTTTCAATCAACAAGATCGAGAGTCTTGCAGGCTTGCAGCCCTAGTCACATCTCCATGTTCCAGCCATGCTCACACCTTCAGGTCGAGGCCCTAGCGGGTAACGCTCTCTCTTCGGCCCCAGGCGATGTCCCAGGCGGCACACGGTAGCTGCATGCCTTGCTGCGTCGTGTCGCACATCCATCGACCCCCTCCCCCCAACTCGCGAAGCTTCCAACGGTGGAGCTCCTCCATTGCGGTTCTCCTACACCGCGGTTCACATCCCAGGTTGCATGATCCAAAGAAAAAAAAGGAAGGGGGTGATATTCCTCCATCTCCATCGGCCCTCACGATGCATCTTCGCGCTCCCCAGATCTTGTGCCACCATTCACGCATCACGCGCATCACGCATCAATGCTATCTAGGCGACGACCTCGACGATCCAGATCCCTTGCGCCTCCATCGCAACCTTTCTATATGCGAGCCCTCTAATTTCCAGGCCATCATGCGCATGCGGCGCATCTCCGAGCCTCTTCGCGTAGGCGACGACACCGCTCTTCTTCGAACTGCGCGAGAAGTAGTCAGGTGGCATCCCCTTTCACCTATCCTTCCTTTGGCAGCGAGACGTCTTCATATCAAGTCCATGCGGCGCCTTCTCGAGCCGCACATCGAGCATTAACTCCTCTCCTGATCAGGCTCGACGGCGCTCTAGGTCGAGTTCGCCGGGGGCGACGACAGCTCCATCTCCTGCAGGGGCGATGGGAGCAGGGCACCTTCGGAGGTGCGACGGGTGTACGAAGGGGTTCTCGTTAGTGGGAACCCTAAAGAGCTTTGCTGTTAAATAAAAAAAGAGAGAAATTTGGCCCAATTGGGTTGTGAATGTAAAAAAAGGAGGATCGTAAATGCAAAATAAAAGAGAAAAATGGTCTGTAAGGATTAAAAAAAGAAGGGAAAGAGAAAGATATCTTGTAAAGCCCGATTGGGCTAAGGCATCTTTGGGTGCAAATGGGCCACGTTTATATTGTTCAAGAAAAGGAATAAAATGAAAAAGACACATAAAAAATCGTACGAGACAAAAAAGAGGGAGAGAAAAAAATATGATGCAAAGCTGTAAAAAAATATTGTCAACGGCTTATTTTAAAAAAAATGTGTAGTGGCTATTTGGTTTAGCCGAGAAAAAAATTCAAGCAAAGTCAAAAAATGTGAAACGGCTTTTAAAAAAATGTTTAAAAAAAGATGAAATGAATTGTGAGCTCGGCTAATTGTTGTTTTCTGCCCCCACTTTCTTGTCTTCTCCCAACTTGGTCGACGTCCATATTTTCCAAGAAGTATGGGAGGAAGGAGTATATGTAGAGTCACTGGTCTATTCAAATTCATATTCTCTAGAGACAGATATTCCAGACCAGCCGGATTGTTCAGACTCTACAGTTGTTCAGACTCGACATCAGATGTTTCCGAGTCTCCAGTTTCTAACACGTACATATGCGGTCTTCTTTCAGATGAGCACATATATGCCATCGCACGTTTTCGCGGAGACTCTTGACATTTCTTTTCCCCGCGTTGGCGACCCGTTAGTATTCCCGCCGCTTAGGAGCCTTTCGGGTTGGACCCGTTAGTATTCCCGTCGCTTGGGGAGCCTTTCAGGTCGGACCCGCCTTTTCAGGGCTCGACGGTGGAGCCGCTCTTTCGAATCCTAAAGGCGGATCTGTTCTTTTCCTCGCGCGGTGCTCTGGAACCTTCTTTCTCTCGGTTATCCTTCTCCGGGTTCCCCAGCCTGGATTTTTTCCCTCGAGAGTTCGGGGAAGGTCCTTTCTTACCTGACTTTTGTTTGGATTCCGCGTCAGTGGCTCCTTGCGGCTCGCCTTCTCGGGGAGCCGTGGAATGGTGTCACTTAGACGTCTCCATTCTCAATCCTGGAGCCCAGTTTGGCGTAGGTGGCGGAGGGACCTCGCCGGAGGGTTGTGTGGCAGGGGGTTTGCAGTGGCTGGAGGCGGACCCATCCCATCTCTGGGCGAGGAAACTTCTACACAGGAGCATTCAGCTGGCAGGAGGTGTCTCCCCTCGTCGGTGGCCCCTCCAAGGGAAGGGATGATGGATAAGAAATCGAGAAAGCATTATCGAAGGAGGCAGCGATCCAAATAGGTTGTCACAGCCCCTGCCCCAGTCTCCGAGCTGTTGGCCAAGGTTGCGAAAGATGCAGGGTGGTGAGATTAAGAGGGGGAGCCAAAGCGGTTGTCAATGAAGATTCTTTTTTGGAACGTCAGAGGTTTGGATGATCCAGAGAAAAAGAGTGTCATGGGGTCAAGACTTTTAGAATGGGGATGTGATGTTGTTCTCCTCCAGGAGACTAAGCTGGATTCACTCTCGGGTTCGGTCTGGCGGTCCTTTGGTGTGGGCTCGATCTCGGACTTCCGCTCGCTGGAGGCGCGGGGTTCTGCTGGCGGTTTGCTTGTGGCCTGGAATGGATCGTCCTTCTCCTTGCGGGTCGAGTCAAAGGGTTCTCACTTACTTACGGTCCTTTTGGAGTGCCAGCGTTCAGGGACCATGTTCGCCCTGTCCTGTGTTTATGGTCCTACGACTGCGTCTCAGAGGAATCGGCTTTGGTTGAACCTGAGGGCGGCTGGGGATTTCTTTCCGGACGTCCCCGGTTGGTGGGGGGCGATTTTAACGTAACGCTGCTCTCCTCCGACCGGCCAAGGTTGCAGGGAAGGCAAGACCCTGGTTCTTCTTGCTTTGTGGAGGCGGTCGATTCTTTGGGGCTGGAGATACTTGGAGGAACTCTGGCTCCAGATCTCGTCTGGACTGCTTCTTGGCGTCGGCGGAGTTCCTTGAGACCTTCCCTCTCTCCTCTTTCGCTGCCAGACCATGCTCCTAGTCTGACCATACGCCCATCCTTTGGGATTCTGGAGAGCCCTCGCTTGCTCGGGGCCTCTAACACTACGAGAAGGCTTGGTTTCTCGAGGACTACTTCCGGGGGCTGGTGGAGTCGCACTGGAGCTCGGTAGTGGTGGCGGGGTCGGCGACTGCTCGATTTGTTCAGAAGCTTGAGTCCCTTCGGGCGAGACTTTGCATTTTCAAGCAGGAGTCGAGAGCGACCCGCCAGGAAAGTAGGGATGTGGCAGAGGCTATGATCAGCCACCTTGACGGTTTAGAGGATGAGCGACTGCTGTCAGCGGATGAATTGCTCCAGCGGATGGAGGCGTAGAGAAAAATCGTTGTTGAAGACAGAAAGAGGGTGGCGGAGTGGAAACAGAGATCCAGGCACAGGTGGCTCAACGACGGGGATGCAAACACTACCTTCTTCCACAGGATCGCTAGCGGGAGGCGGAGAGCAAATGTTATCAGGGATCTGGTTGTCGGTGATGTGCGGGTGGAGGGGAACAGAGAATTGGGCAATGCTATTCCGGACCATTTTCGGGAGTTCTCGGCGAGGGGGGCTGACAGACACTGGCGTTGATCGGACGAGGGGGCGGTACGGCTTTCGGACGCGCATGCTTCCAGCTTGACTCAGGCTGTGACTTTTGAGGAGCTGAAGACGGCGGTGTGGAATGTCAATCGCGATGGTGTGCCGAGCCCTGATGGTTTCCCTGTCTCTTTCTACAGAGACTTTTGGGATCTCGTTGGCAGAGATGTACTTGAGGTTGTCCAGGAGTGCTACCGTTGCAATGCGGGGTTTGAGCGGGTAAACAAAGAGCCAGTGGTTTTGCTTCCAAAGATTGATGGGGCAGTCAGGGTTGAAGACTACATGCCTATCGCTATCTCCAATGCCCTCTATTTGATCGTTGCCAAGGGGTAAGCGAGCATGCTTAGCTGGGTGCTGGAACACATTATTTCCCCTTTTCCTTCGGCCTTCGTCCCCGGGAGACATTGGTTGCGACGGCTGAGATTGTGGCAGACTGGAAGAGATGCGGAACGAAATCCTTGCTTTGGAAGGTGGAGTTTTCAAAGGCTTTTGACACTTTAGACTAGCGCTTCCTATGGGCGGCACTGCATAGGAGAGGTTTCCCGGCCGTCTGGATTACTTGGATGAGGCGTTGCGTGACGACGTCTTCTATAGTCGTACTCGTGAATGGCCGACCGGAGGGCGGGTTTTTCCAGCCGCAGAGGGGGGTGAGGTAGGGTTGCCCCCTTGCCCCTTTACTCTTCATCATAGCAGCAGGCGTTTTGGCTTGCATGGTTGACAGGGTGCAATGCGGGGGTCTCACGCGGGGCTTCTCGAAGGGGGAACTGCAGATCCCGTTGCTTCAGTACGCCGATGATACCATTTTCTTTGTCGAGGGGGGACTGAGGATGCCAGGGCGATGGCGACGGTGCTCGAGCTTTTCAGCGACATGTCCAGGCTGAGGTAGAATACGGCCAAATCAAAGTTTGTTCCTTTCTCTCTCGACGACGATGAGGTGGAGCTGTATTGTACGGTGTTGGGAGCGGCGTGTGCAGGTCTCCCGATTCAATACTTGGGGCTCCTGCTCTCCACGGGGAGATCGAAGTTGCCTGACTGGTTGCCCTTGGTGGAGAAGGTTGAGGGGAGGCTGGCGGGTTGGAAGGTAGCGCTCCTCTCTAAGGGCGACAGATTGGTACTCCTGAAGGTTGTGCTATCCGCGATACCTGTTTACTACTCCTCCACGAGGTTGCTACCGGGCGGCGTTAGGAAGAGGCTTGAGGGACTGATGCGTAGATTTCTATGGTGCAAGAGCGGTCAGGGGCGGTCTGGCATGCCTCTTGTCAATTAGGAGGACATCACTCTGCAGAAATGCGACGGCGGGCTCGGGGTGCACCGTCTAGACGCGTTGAACGAGGCACTCTTGTTAAAGTGGGTGGCGAGGATTTGGGGCGATAGAGATGACCTCTGCACCAAACTCATTCGGCAGATTTACTCGGTTAGCAGCACGACACCGTCGACCAGTATGGTGGGGGGCGGCGAGATCCTCTCTCTTCTGGAAGGGTATAATCAAGGTCACGCGCAACTTCCAGGACTTCTTTAGACCGGTGCTGGGGAGCGACGAGGGCTTTGCTTTTTGGCGGGATAATTGGACTAATCAGGGAGACCTTGCTTCTCGCTTCCCCCGTCTCTCTTTGCTCTCGCGGAGGATCCAGACGTGCGGGTTGCCACATGCTGGACCGATGGAAACTGGATGCCGCAGTTCCGCTCGCACTTCTCCGATCAGCAGCTGGAAGAATTCATGGGCTTGCTTGATGTTCTTAGGGGCGTGACGGGCCCCTCGTCGGGGCGTGATCATTGGGTTTGGCACGTCAAGGATTTCATGGTTCGCAGGGCGTACTTGGCGATCTCCAGGCCCCCGCCCTCCCTCTCGGCGGATTTGGTTCTGGACTGCGCTTTCCTTTGGGGGATGAGTCTTCCCGAGAGGTTCGGTTTCTTTCTCTGGCTGTTCAGGCGGAAGAGGCTAATGACGTGTGACAGATGCGCCAGGTTGCTTGGGGTGGTCTCTGACAGGTGCCTTATTTGCGATGCGGAGATTGAGTCGGCGGAGCATCTTTTCTTCTCTTGTCGTGGGGTGGCGCCCCTTTGGGACGACCCGTCCCTAAGGTGGGTCGACATCTCGGACATGGGAGCATTCTGCGACAGTTGGCCAGTGGGAGAGGCGGGACTTGTTGCAGCCGCTAGCTTCGATTTGGGCAATATGGTTGGTAAGGAACGCGCTACTGTTCTCGGGGCAGAGGTTTTTTAGGAAAATATTAAATTGCAGGTGCCGAGCTTATTAAGCTCCTGGGCCTCTTAGCGCGTCTTTTGGTACTTCCTTCTAGCTTTCCTTCTTTTAATAAAAACTTGGGGTGAATACCATTGAGTGTCTCCCCTTTCTTGGCTTTAAAAAAAATATTGATTCAATGATATCACATATCATCAATGTTCATTATGATATAGATGATCCACATACATCAATAAGTATGAGATCCTGAATACCTTGACATCTTACACCATTCTCAGAGAATGGTGTATTGGATATTTTACTTTAAATACAATATTTACATGTATGTCAGATTTAAAATTTCAAATAATCTAAAATTTCATCTCTTACTAGTCTATTGATCTATTGATCTGATCAATAGATAAATGTCCAAGACTTGATGCTAGATCATTGTTGTTGGAGGAAATGAGACAATTGTTTATACCAAAGAACCCTAGGCTCTCTTATATAGAGAAGGCTATGGGTAAATTACATAAGATGGAAGAAAGAAATAAAATATAACTGAAAAGTACATAAAGACTGGAAATATCTCTACACTCCCCCTCAAGATAGAGCATAGATGCCAGTCATGCTCAGCTTGGAAGAACACTTCTGGAATGGCCCTCTGAGCAATGGTTTGGTAAAGATGTCTGCAGGCTGCTCTCCTGAACTGACATGGGAGGTAGAAATCAAGCCCTTTTGAATCATATCTCTAGTGTAGTGACAGTCTAACTCAATATGCTTTGTCCTTTCATAAAATGCGGGATTATTAGCAATGAATAGTGCTGCTTGATTGTCACATTGTAACTGCATGGGTAGAGGTACATCTATATGCAGATCTTCTAACATAGCTCAAACCTACCTCATCTCTGTACTTGCTTGTGCCATGGCTCTGTATTCAGATTCAACACTAGATCTAGCCACCACTGTTTGTTTCTTGTTTTTCCAAGAAACGAAAGAACTGCAAAACCCGAAGTAGACTTCCGATCCTTAGGGCATCCTGCATAATCTGTATCAGCACATGCAGAAACTAAGATATTTGTTTCTTTTCTGAACAATAGTCTTGCACCTGGAGACGACTTTAGGCATCTCAGTATCATGTATATGGCATCCATGTGTACCTGTTTGGGTTGTTCCATGAACCGACTCACCCGACTTACTGCAAAAGCGATGACAGGTCCGGTGATAGTAATATAGAGAAGTTTTCCCACCATCTCTCTATATCTCCTACTGTTAACCTCATCTGTATCATCATCATATAACTTTATGCTAGGATACATGGGAGTAGTTGAGGGTCGACAACCAATCATGCATGTCTCAACAAGCATGTCTGTAATATACTTCCTTTGGGTCATCACGAGACCCTGCGCATTCCTAGCAAATTCCAACCCCAGAAAATGTCGTAGGGTACCAAAATCCTTGGTAGCAAACTGATGGCCTAGAAATGTCTTTGCCATCTTTATTCCCCGCATATCATCTCTCATAACAAGTATATCATCAACATAAACCATGATAACAACAGTACCTCCGGGAGTCTTCTGAACGATCTGCATTTGATCTTTTGAACCCTTGCTTCTGAAAAAGGTCAAACAACTTCTAAAAACATGCCTGCAGGCTTTGTTTAAGACCATATATGGCCTTGTAAAGTCTACACACCATCTGACTCTCCCCCTTAGCAGCAAACCCCAGAGGCTGCTGCATGTAGACTTACTTCTGCATATCCCCATACAAAAATGCATTTTTAATGTCAAGCTGAAACAAGGGCCAATCACGTACCACAGCAACCGAAAGGACACGTAGAGTGGAGTGACGCGCAACTGGAGAAAATGTATCCATATAATCCACGTCGTAGATTTGAGTAAACCCACGTGCCACTAGCCTTGCTTTGTAACGATCAAGGCTACCATCTACAAGATATTTGATAGTAAAGACCCATTTACAACTAACAACAGAGGCTCCTGGAGGAGCAGAAACCAAGCTACATGTGCCGTGTGACTTCAAGGCAACCATTTCTTCTTCCATGGCAGAACGCCAACAACTCTCCTTCAATGCATCCTGATAATTTCGTGGTATTTCCACAGTAGATAGGGCCATAGCAAATCGCTGAAAATCTCCAGTGAGGCGATGGAAAGAAACGTGTGAAGCAAGTGGATAGGATGCATATGTACGCTTCTGCTTTCGTAAGGCAATAGGTACATTCGAATCATCAATAATCGCACTTGCCGGTATGATATCCTCCTGCAGAGATCCCTGTACTTGCACATCGTCAGACCCATCGTTAATAATGTTACCTGGACAATCCTGAGGCTTGGTAGATGATTGACGAGGGTCGTGAGGAGGAACATGGCGCCATGTATAGAATCGTGGTAAAGGTGACATAGGTGGAGGTGGTGGTGGTGGTGATGGAACAACAAGAACTGGTATGGGAACGGACGGACACATAGGAGGAGGTGGCACATAAATCTCATCATCAGTAGTAGAGGAAGTCAGCATGTCACCTGCAACGAAGAAATACATCACAAACTCAAATAATATAACATCGGCACTGACATAATATTTCCTGTTCAAAGGGTCATAGCATAGATAATCCTTCGGCGTACGAGAGTAGCCAACAAAAACACACTTGACAGCCCTAGGTGAGAGCTTGTCAAGTCCTGGAGAGAGCTGATGGACAAAAGCAACCGAACCAAAGAAACAAGGAGTAAGCGAGAATAATTCCTTATCAGGAAAGACAACTGAAAGAGGAACTTTCTCACCTAAGACAGAGGATGGCATACAATTCACCAGATAACATGCCATAAGCACATCATCACCATAATAAGAAATGGGTGCACAACTCTGAATAAGAAGTGTCCGAGTGATATCAAGGAGATGGTGATGTTTTCTTTCTGCAACGCCATTTTGTTGGGACGTGTAAGCACAGGTTGTTTGATGGATAATGCCTCTAGACAAGAAAAAATGATAAAGAGCACGAGTACAAAATTCAAAAGCATTATCCGTTCGTACAATTTACACAGTAGACGAAAAAACATTCCACACTTCATTTATAAGATTTTTGATAACATTCCCTACTTCAGATTTATTTTTCAACAAAAACACCCAAGACAAACGAGAAAAATCATCAACCACCAATAGATAAAACATGTCCCTGGTGATCAGGGACACGACTCGGACCCCAAATATCAACATGAAACAATTCAAAAGGGGACCTACTGCTCCTAGATTGACGACTAGGGAAAGTAGATCTGTGATGCTAACCCAACTGACACGCTTCACAAAGGAAAGAAGAACTAGGTGGAATCTGGGCCAGGATATGACACATCTTCTGAATAGGGCGATGACCAAATCTTAGGTGCCATGTGAATGGAGAAACATGACCACCTGACTAAGAGGAGACACCAACACAGGGAGTTCTGAACAAACGATAGAGGCCATCCTGCTCACAGCCACAACCAATCACCTTGCCCGTAAGAATGTTATGAAAAACAAGAGACGATGGGTCAAAAATAGCTCGACAGTGTAAATCCTTCGTAATTTGAATGATGGATAATAAATTCATCGAAAAATCTGGAGCATGCAAGACATTCTGGAGACACATAGAGGGTGTTAGATTGATCTCCCCCTGTCCAACAATACGTGAATGAGACCTATCTGCTATAACTACCGATCGCCTCGGTGGAATCTCTCTGTAGGATGTAAGCTTATCTTTATCTCGACAAAGATGATGTGTCACATCAGAGTCCATGACCCATTCTGAAACATCAAATCCATGACATGAAGTAAAGGGCATCAGCACTACCTGAGGTGCTAGCAGTGGTCGATTTTTTTAGTAGAAAAAATGGGGAGCCCTCCCAAGGCGGGAGTCACCACACCAGAGTTTTCATTAAAAAGGGTACATCAGTTGGATATCCATAAATTGTACAAAGCGTTACAGTGCGCTAGTACATTTTTACGATAAAACCGCTGCCCCTTGAAAATGCTATCATTCCTGCCAAGCCAAATAGCCCAAAGAGCGACAAAGGGCATGGATATATCACCGAAGGACCCAAGCCCCGCCGCTCGAATAGATCTCCAAAATTGTTCCACGCCGGATGCGTGGACCCACGCCAGCCCCAAAGATTCCCACACCTTTGCCGAAGACCTGCATCTGAAGAAAATGTGGTCCGCATCCTCCACGTCCTCCTCGCATCTGTCACACATCAAATCCGTCACACCCAGCAGTCTGCCCCTTCTCACTTTGTCACAAAGACAATCTCTCCTTAGACCCCACAGGAACACCTTAACTCGAGTAGGAATCTTAGCCGCCCAAATCACCTTCAAATCCGCACATAGATCTTCGTCGCGCTCAACTGCACCACCACACAACTTCCGATATGCAATCTTTACCGAGAACTTACCGTCTGCCCAATCAAAATGATCTGGCTCGCCAGACATCTCCCCAACAGGGGGAATCTCCGATAGCAACCGCAAAAATTCCTCCAGCCTCTGATCCGAGAGAACCGCAAGGAACCTCGGAGCCCATGACCCAGAGACGGCCACCTCCGCCACCCGCGCCCCCATGTCAACGGCTAAAGCCATCAACCTAGGGAAGCGTTGGGCCAGCGCCCCCTCCCCCGTCCAGTCATCCTTCCAAAATCAGAAACGGAGACCATTCCTCAACCTCGACCGAAGGAAAGGCCTGAGCCCCGGAAGCACGGCACGGATCCCAATCCACAACGAAGACTCATAACGCTTCCTTGCAGCCACCAATTCCCCTTTGACACCATCGATCTCCCTCAGCAGTCGTAAAACCAGCGAGTCAGATGAACCTCAAATGCGCACCACCCATTTGGCTAACAAAGTTGTATTCATTAATTCCACATCCGGGACACCTAGGCCCCCTCCAAAACAGGTACAACAAGATCCTTCCAAGCAACTAAGTGCAACCCCCTCGTTGCCTGCCTCCCATCTGACCAGAAAAAAGATCTCATCAAAGCCTCCACCTTCCTTCTAACCCCAACATGTATTAATCTCGTCGAGAAGAAAAAAATCGGAATGGCTGAAAGAACGTGCTTCAGCAAGGTAAGCTTCCCACCCTTGGACAGAGTGGTAGCCTTCCACCCCTCCAACCGCTCCTCCATTCTCCGAAGAACACAGTCCCAATCGGACCTCCTCAGCCTGCCATCCACCAGAGGCAACCCCAGATAGGTTATCGGTAAGCGCCCCTGAGGGCATCCCGACCACTCCGCTAGCCTGTTACTCTCCTCATCGTCCATCCCCAATGGAACCAGAATCGGCTTCTGCCTGTTAATCAGCAAACCAGAGAGGCAGCCAGACATGTCCACCAAAATAGCCACATTGTGATTCTGCTCCTCCGTCCCCCCCAGGAAGATCAACGTGTCGTCCGCATACTGTAGCACCGGAACGGAGATGTCCCCCAACCTGAATCCCTCACACCAACTCTCTTCAACCGCCCGCTGAAACAAAACCGCCAGACAATCCCCCACCAACACAAAAAGCAAGGTAGATAGGGGGCAGCCTAGACGCACCCCCCTCTGCGGTTGGAACCATCCTCCCTCTGGCCTTCCATTGACCAACACAGAGCATGAGCTACTAGTGACACATCTCTTGACCCAACCAATCCATTCTTCCGGAAATCCCCTTTTCTGCAACGCTGTCCGCAGGAATTTCCAGCTGACACAATCGTAGGCCTTGGCGTAGTCAATCTTCCAAACAACACCTTTCTTTCTAGACATCTTCCACTCACGACAGACTTCCGAAGCGGTGACGATTCCATCTGCCATACAATGTCCAGGAATCAACGTAGATTGTGCCGGTAAGACCACGGAGGACAAAATAGCTCTAAGCATGCTCGCAAGCACCTTGGCGACAATGAGATAAATGCCATTAGATATTGAAATAGGCTTGTAATCCCCAATCCCTACTGGGGTCTCTTTCTCCGGCGGTAAAAATATCAAGGCCTTGTTAACTTTCTCAAAACCCCTGTTGTTGCTCCTGAATTCCTTCAGAACCTCCAAAATGTCTCCCTTCAGCAGGTCCCAGAACTCCCGGTAAAAGGATATAGAGAAGCCATCTGGGCCAGGAGCCCCGTCCACATTCAGATCCCAAACAGCCCTGCGCACCTCTTCCTCTGTAAACGCGTCCACTAACGAATATGCCCGGTGTCCACTCAAAGAGCTTGCCCCCTGGCCCGTCCAGCCCCAGCCATTCTCCTCCCTCACTCTCCTTGAAGCCCTTACAAAGTGCTCCCGCAAGGCGACACCAATGTTCCTCTCGTCTGACACCCTCAGGCCCCCACATCCACCTCGTGCAAGAAACTCCTTCTCCTCCTTCCGGATGCCACAGAATGGAAGTAACGCGTGTTCGTATCGCCTTCCCTTAGCCACTACTGCCTCGATCTCTGTCACTAATGAACCTCTTCTTTCCTATCCTCCAGATACACCGTCTCCAACCACGTTGCCCTCTCCTCCACCTCCGCCGGAGTCAGTCCCCGGTCATCATCAATCCCATCTAACCTGCTTTTCCCAGTCTCTGCCTCGGTCTTGACGGCCCTCCGCCTCCTGGTGACATCCTTCCCGTACGCCAACAGTGACCGCCTTAGGGAATCCAGTTTGGCCGCAAATCGCGACACCGCCGAACCCGTCACCACAAACGCCCGCCAATGATTGAAATCACCAGGTCCCGGAAACCCTCCTCCAACAGACACTTCTTCTCAAACCAAAAGGAAAACCGAGCCAAGCGTTCCTCCCCAGAGTACCGAAGAACAGGTGTGTGATCAGAGAGCGTCCTCGGAAGAGTTGGCCCTCGCTAGCGGGAAAGTCTCCCCCTCCTCAACCGACATCAGGAACCTGTCATGTCTGGACCTCTATCTCGTATTCCTCTAAGTGTACTTGCAACCAGCCGCGTCCACAACAGACAGACCCAGAGAACCAAACACCTGGCTAATATCGACATACCCCAGATCAGAACCCCCCCGGCCTGTCGTCCGGGAACAATGTGACATTCAAGTCATCATCGATGATCCAAACACCAGCTCCAACCTCAGGCACAACGCTCGCCAAGTCCGCAGCTAAGCTACCATCCTCTCGCCGACACGGGCCATAGACATTAGTGACGCACAAACAAATTCCATGCACTCTCCGTAGCAGCTTCACTGACAAGGTGAACAAGGAGACGAAAATCCCCAGCATGTTGAAGGAATCGGACCGCCAGCCAGATAGAAGTCTCCCTGAAGCACCTGCGGCCCCTTTCTCTGCCACTGCGAAAACCTCCCCCATATTCATCTCACGCCGCACTTAGTCGTCCAGGGACTGCAGCTTCGTCTCTTGAAGCAAGAAGATATCTGCCCCAACCTCTCTCACCAAATTCTGCACCCAAGCCTTTTTTCGGGTCGGCCCAGATCCCTCACGTTGAGAGATAGCAACTTCATTTAAGAAACTGAGCGTCCATCTTCCTTGGGGGAATAACCCTCAAGCGTCGTGCAATATCCCTATCGAGAACAACAAATCAGTTCCGCACCGCTAACGGGCTGGTCGCATCGAGGTTCACACTTTCCGCTGCAGCCACCGATGCCAAAGAGACCCTCAACGAAGCCCTCGCCACCTTCCTTGTCCTTCTCCGCCCCCTCCCCCTCTCTTATACGCCAAACCGAACCGTCGCTACCACGGCCCCTCCCCTTCCATAAGCGGCAGCGCAGAGCCCATCCCCTCATCCAAAACAGGGGCTCCCAAGACATGAGGAGAAGACCCCACCGCGATCCTCGTACCAGATAGAGTGGCCCCAACTCCAGCCGTGCTCCATCGCAACACTTCCGAAGCAGACGTCCCCGCCTCCCCCCTCAGCAGGTCAACCCCTGCCCCAGGTTCAGCAAGCACCTCCCCAGCAGAGACTTCCAGCCGCGAATCGTGCGCAGCCCCACCCATCGTACAACTTACCGATTGACCGAGGCCCGGTGCCCCTCTGGCTGTATCCCCAACCACCTCCTTCATCGAGGAAACGCAAGCACCTCCTCGAGAGCGGAGATGTAACCTCCCGCAGCCGTAACCGCGATAGCGTCCGAGTCACGCCCAACCAGAAAGTCAACCTTACTATCCAGAAGCGAAGCGATAGACCCGACTCGGCAACCCGAGCAGTGACCCACCCCTTCGACCCGCAACCGATCAGGGTCCAACCCGACAGGACGTACCACCTCCCGAGAGTTAGCGGGAAGGGCCCCACCACCCCTCGAAGTATTACCTGCACCGACCGCAAGATGCCAAGGCAGAGGAAACGCCATCAACCTTGGAGGTCCCACCGCATATATCGCGCCGAACCGAATCGCCTCCTTTGGAGAGCACGCCACGCTCGGACACCGCCCCCCAGTACAAGGCTGCACCTTTTCCGGTAATCGAGCCCCCTCCACCGGAGGCTGCTCATCGGATTGTTGCTCCGCCATTCCACCGCCACCTCCCGACGACTTCTCGGACACCTGGAACTCCCTCCAGCGACACCCATTCGCCTGAACAGCCGACCAAACGTCCGCGACTACCAGCTCGAGTAGAAGACGTCTACCAGCAAGCCGCACCTCCTACCAACCCATCTTCTCGGCACCAACCGGCCTCACCCAAAGCACGACATCCAATGGCTGGTCGGGTTGACAGCCCGAGCACTTAACGGAGTCGACCACAACTATACTCCTCAGCAACCCCGAAATGCACTCTTTCGTCCTTGCCCTCATCGGTATCCCCCTGACAATCCTTCGCCCTACGCCATTTCATCTGTAACGACCCAACCTACCAAGCTACCAGGCTCTCCACCCTACCAGACTCCACTGCGACATCCCAATCCTTCACCCTACGCCATTTCATCTGTAACGACCCAACCTCCGACCCGCGCAACAAGCTCCGCACCTCAGATTCACGAAGCCCCCTCGCCATCGCCCTCCAGGGGGAAAGTCGAGCCACATCCCCCTTAAAGGATGCCTTGGATACGAGCCCCACATCAGAAGTCGCCAAGAAAAGAGCCCCCTCACCACCTCTCTCACCGATCAACACGGTTGCATCGAGAGCAGCTAACGGACAACACCTCCGCGAATGACCAAAACAGCAGCACGAGAAGCAGTGCAAGGGCTCTCGACATGCTCGCGCCCAATGATCCAGTCCACCACAACGGAAACAACCTTGACTGAATGGAGAGATCGGAGGTGGTTCGCTCCCTCGCCGAGAAGACCTAGCGAGCCTCCTCCTCCAATGCCCTTCCACCAGTTGCCACCATTATCCTGCTTCCGCGCCGAGAAGACCTAGCGAGCCCTCTCGAACGGGCATATCTTTCTCCCTATCTATATGATTTTGAGATATCTGCTAGCGGTGGTCGATGTACTAGCAGAGGCTGAAGCAGCTATATCTGAGGAGCCTCCAGGAGAATCAGTAGATGCAAGAGGCATGATATCTCTCAGTCGGGCAACAAGATCCTCAAATTGTTGGTCTGAAGTAAGATGGTTGTGGATATGCACTATGCTCGGCCACACGTGCTGATGCCGGAAACCCATGCTTAGAATAGCATGTCTCCTCTGTATGTCCTGGGCAATGATAAAATGTACAGGGCTGACGAATGCGACCACCTCAACTACGAGGTCCACGGCCCCGAAACGAAGTAGACGCTCCTCTGCCTCTAGAAGCTGCCATCGCCGAAGGAGGCTGAGTAGTAGCAGAAGATGGGACTGGAACTCTGTTGAGCCGATGGTACACTTCCTCCACTGGAGGAATAGTAACATCTACAAGAATCTGTGAGCGAGCAGCATCATATTCAGGGTCAAGTGCCGCTAGTAAGGCCCCCACCATGGTAGCATTCCAAAACTTCTTCTGTTGTTCGGGAGTTGCCGTAAGAGGAATGATATTGTAGAGCTTCTCAAACATCCCTCTCAAGGACGTATACAGAGAATGCAGAGGTCGACCATTCTGCTTCACCGTAAATATATCATGCTGGAGTTGAAAAATCTTCGTCTCATTTCACAATTGCCAGTATGTTGCTGCAAGAATGTCCCATATTGCCTTAGCAGTTGGCTGATGGAGCATGTCATTAGCAATCTTCATCGACAGGGTGAATGAAAGCCAAACCTTGGCATACGAGTCATCTGCCTCCCATGATGCATAAACCCCAGTTTTCGTTGTCGACTCATCTTTGGTAAGAATATGCTTCTTCCCATTTGACTTCATGAGACTCATGAACTGTATAGCCCAGAGCTCATAGTCCGTCTCATCCATCTTGACAATGGGCGTTGGACCTTTGAATGCGCCTATGGAGGGTATGTCGACCTTATTTTTTGACATGGTTGACGGAGACGAAGAACTAGGGTTTGTAGACAGACTTGAATGTCTACATAAACAACCGAGGATTTGAGTGCATATGTAGACTTATGCACTCAAATCAATAGAGAGATGGCGGTGGTGGCGAGAAGGTGGAGGGAGGAGGCAGCAGCGTCGGCGATAGGGTGTCGGAGGGTGTAGGGGTGCCGACGATGGAGAGGAGAAGACGAGGGGCCGGCGGCGGCGCTAACGGTGGAGAGAGAAGGGGAGGCTCGACGGCGCAGCGGTGGAGAGAGGAGAAGAGGAGGCCGACAGTGGTGGTTCGGTGGCAGGAGATGGAGGGGCGGCTAGGGTTTGGGTGGTGGCTCTGATACCATGTTGGAGGAAATGAAACAATTGTTTATTCCAAAGAACCCTAGGCTCTCTTATATAAAGAAGGCCTATGGGTAAATTACGTACGATGGAAGAAAGAAATAAAATATAACTGAAAAGTACATAAAGAAAGGAAATGCCTCTACACCTGTCAAATGATCTTCATCCTCCTATTGATCTTTAAAGGTTTAATTTTCAATATTAAAAATGTTACTAACTATTCATTAATTTTCTAATTTAGTAGAGTCCTCCAGATGTCAGAATACTATTTGAAATATATTCATCATAACTCTTTATGATAGGTCTATCCCAGAATTCATGTTTATTTCTAACATTGAGAAATAAACAATGAGTGTATTCTAATATATGGGTCATAGAGACATCCACGACCTTTTCAGTTTTGTCCTTTTTAGAAATGGAGCAGTTGTCCCCATGTTGTAGCAGGCTAGAGTACTCTGACGAGGAAACTTTTTTCTAGTTGCAGTGACTCTGACATGCATAGTTCAGAGCATGGAGGCCGTATCGTGATATATCGGCGATATATCGCCCGATATATCGGTATCGACAGGGGTGAGATATCGATATCAGTTTGTATGTCGAAATACCAAGTGTCGACGATATATCGCCGATATATCATCGATATATCACCAATATATCGAGTGCCGGCGATATATCGCCCGGCACTTGGCATCTTCATTACTTGGCATGCACGAAATGGATGCCTTATGTCGGTGGAATTCGCCTATCTAGTGGGCATATCGCCCATGTCGACCACACATAAGTTTGAGCTCCAATTCTTCTTCCTCCAACCCCGTTGCCTTCTAATTCTAAGCATCTGATGTATGATTTCTTTTTTTTGACGCTCCTGAGGTATGATTTCTAATAGCCTCTCTTAAATTCTTAATTAGTGAGTTAATTTTTCAAATTTTGTTTGGGGTTTTGTTCACTTAATTAGTGAGTATAGTTTGATTTTTGAAGTCTGAAGTCTAATTTATGGAAATTAAAGACATGCCATCAAATTTAGAAGAGTGACTGCTTTTACATTTTTGTCTGATTTTTTTTGCCAATCGCTTTTAATAGAAGAGGTGGTGATGTAGTTTCTTGAATCTGATATTTGTATTTTAAAAAAATGGGATTTTGTAGAGGTTGTTAAAAAGATGGATTTTAGAGCCAATGATCAGATCTGAAATTGAGGTTTAATTCACACCAAAACCCCTAAATTGTGAGTTGTTGAAACGTGGATTTTAGAGCTAATGATCAGAGCTAACACAAGGGCTTAATTCGCACTAAAACCCCCAAATTTTGAGTTGTTAAAACATAGATTTAAGAGGTAATGATCAGATCTGAAATTGAGGTTCAATTCACACCAAAACCCTTAAATTTTGAGTTGTTAAAACATAGATTTATGAGCTAATGATCAGATCTGAAACTGAGGTTTAATTCACATTAAAACCCCCAAATTTTGAGTTGTTAAAACAAGGATTTAAGAGCTAATGATCAGTTCTGAAACTGAGATTTAATTCACACCAAAACCCCCAAATTTTGAGTTGTTAAAACAAGGATTTAAGAGCTAATGATCAGTTCTGAAACTGAGATTTAATTCACACCAAAACCCCTTGAGTTGTTAAAACGTGGATTTTAGAGCTAATGCTCAGATCTGAAACTGAGGTTTAATTCACACCAAAATTCCTAAATTTTGAGGTGTGGACTATAGTAGATTTAATTCTTGATATTATTGACTAATTTGGTGTTGAAATTTGGGGCTTTTGAATTTTTTTCTGTGTTTTTCAGCTCAAGGATTCAAGATCATGGCACACTCCGGTTCAGACTCTGATGGTTCTCGTAGACAGATGGATTTCGAGAGTGGAGAGATTGATTGGAAGTATGCCACCGCTCCAGATGGCAACAAAGCGAAACCACAATGCAAGTTTTGTGGTAAGCAACTCGGAGGTCGGGGTAATACTAGACTGAAGCATCACCTTGTTGGCAGCAATAAAAATGTTGCCAAGTGCACTCGATGTCCAAAAGACGTGAGGGACTTGGTGAAGGCCAGCATGGAGGGAAAAAAGGAGAAGGATGTGGAGAGGTCGAGACGGGATGAACAGTTCAAGGAGTTCATGTTTGAGAAGGAGTGACGCGCGATAGGAGGTACAAGGCTCCTTATTTCTCGCGCGTCACCCCTCAAGCTAGAGCATAAATATCTTCATGCTCAGCTTGGAACAACCACGGTGGAACAATCCCTTTGCAAGTGCTTTAGTGAACATGTCAGCAATCTGATCGCTTGAAGCAACATGAGAAGTGAATATAAACCCCTTTTGAATCAAATCACGGGTGTAGTGCCAGTCAACCTCAATGTGCTTTGTTCTTTCATGAAAGGCAGGATTATTCGCTATAAATAACACAACTTGGTTATCACATTATAGATGCATTGGGAAAGGCACCTCCACAGTTAGGTCAGTCAGGACGGGCTTGACCCACATCATTTATGTGCTCCCTTGGGCCACTGCCCTATACTCTGATTCCGTGCTGGATTTTGCCACAACTGTCTGTTTCTTGCTCTTCTATGAAACCAACGCGATGCCTACGAACACAGTAAAACCTGAAGTTGACTTTTTATCCTTGGGACACCCAACATAGTCTGCATCAGCACACCCTGACACTGTCAGGGTTGTTTCTCTCCTTAATAGAAGTCCTGCACCTGGAGAAGACCTGAGATACCTTATGATCATGTTGACTGCATCCATATGAGACTGCCTAGGTTGCTCCATAAATTGGCTAACACTGCTGACTGCAAACGATATATCAGTCCGGGTAATGGTTACATGCAACAGCTTCCCTACCAGCTCTCTGTATTGTCTCTTATCCACCTCTGCAAAGTCATCATCATATAACCGAGCATTAGGATCAATTGGAGTAGAAGCATGTCTACATCCTGTTATACCCGTCTCAGATAGGAGATCAATGATATACTTTCTTTGCGTCATTACCATTCACTGCTGGTTTCTTGCAAAATCTAGTCCAAGAAAATACCTCAGCTTACCAAAGATCCGGTCACGAACTGTTGTCCAAGAAAATCCTTGGCTTCTTGAATTTCTTCATTATCACTGCCTGTGACAACAATATCACCCACTTAAACCAAAATAGCAATAGTACCTCTTTGGGTTCTCTTAACAAAAAAAGAATGATCTGCAGTAGATCTGGCATAGCCTTGTAGTTCAATTAACTCTAAGGCTTTGTTTGGTTGCTGGGTTGTGATGGGTTGGGGACCTGGGGTATCCTTACGAATAGTAAACTGTGAGGGGGGTTGGGAGGGTTGGAAGGAGGAGTACACCGGTGTACCCCAACCCTGCAACCAAACGAAGCCTAAGAGCTTCTGAAACCATGCCCTCAGACTCTGCTTAAGGACATATATAGCCTTATAAAGTTTACAGACAATACTAGACTCCCCCTCAACAGTAAACCCTAGTGTCTGCTGCATATAAACTTCTTCTTTAAAGTCGCCATACAAAAATGCATTCTTGACATCTAATTGGAAATGAGGCCAATCCTTCACCACAACAGCAACAATAAGGATACAACATGTAGAGTGACGCGCGATAGGAGAAAAGGTGTCTTGATAGTCCACCCCATAAGTTTGGGTGAATCCACGCGCAACCAACCGAGCCTTGTACCTGTCTACCGAACCGTCTGCACGGTGTTTAATGGTAAACACCCATTTACTGCCAACAATAGAAGCACCTGGGTGAGCAGAAACGACACTCCACGTGTCTCGAGACTGTAGGGCGGCCATCTCTTCTTTCATAGTAAGATGCCAAGGACCACTCTATAATGCCTCCTGATAGGATCTCGGTATCTGGACCGTTGATAGGGCAATATAAAAGCACTGAAAGTCGCCAGAGAGCCGTGCCAAAGAGACATGAGAAGAGAGAGGATGCATCGTACATGCACGTCTCTTCCGTCGTAAAGCAATAGGGACATCCAGATCCGTTGTATCCTCAAAAGGAGTATCATCAACAACATCTTGCACACTCAAATCGCCAGTGCCATCAAAAGAACTCAAATGCTCAGAACGTACCTGATGAATACCCATTCATCACTCTTTATTCTATTATTTTAGCTACAAAAACCTTTGCAAATACATGTAGATATGTGTAAATACAAATAATTACCAAAAGCATGCATTGTGTAAAAACCTATAATTAGCATGTTTTTGTGCAAAAATAAAAAGAATAAAGAGCAAAAAGAAAAAGAGGGAAAATGTTTAGAATAAATATTGAGCAACCTAACCCAAGGGAGGGCTCAGCATGGGCCTGACCGCATAAAAGCCAAAGTAGAGGGAGATAGGGGCTCACACATGTGTATATACTTCTGTAAAAATATATTTTCCTCACCCAAAAAAATATGTTGTCAATATTTGTACATATTTTGTATATATTTTGTATATGCTATTAAAAACAAAATAAAAAGATGAAAATCAAAAAGTCAAAGATACCCTTTTTCTCATGTGCATAAACCACACCATTGTATTTATTCAACCTTGTAAATAAATTCAATTATTTTCTAAACTTTTTGTGAATATTCTATGTTATATTTTGTAAATAAAATATATAAAAAGAAACAAAACAAAAATCAAATAAAAATTACAAAATTGAAAATACAAAAATACATTGTATAAATACCATGTGTATAAATGTATTCAACCAATTATTTCACCCTTGTATATAAGTGATAAAAATAAAATAAAAATGTTCTTTTATTCCTCATTTTATCTTGTAAATAAATAAAATACAAAATGAGTATAAAAACACATAAAAATAACAAATAAAAAATCAAAAATAAAAATCCATATAGTGTACATATACCTATATATAGAGCTAACCTATTTTTATTTCCAAAAATTAATTAAAAATCACCAAAAAATAGAAAAAAATAAAAGAAAAATATTTCATGTTTTGAGTTTTCTTTAATTCGGCCTATTTCTACCCTAAAATAAATAATCAAAAATCGGGCACACGTGGCCGCTCCTGATTGGTCCACGGGGGAATGTTGACCCCAGTCAACTCCCCCGCGGACTCCTTCCTATTCTGGACGACGCGCGTCGCCCCGCCTTCTCCGATTTTCCCACGCGTCTCCAGGCTGTCCCCCACGCATATCCCATGCCCGGATTCTTCGCCGATCATCCCTCTCCCTCGCCGGATCCTCCGCCATCAAATCCACGCTTTCCTTAGCCGTCGAGCCTCAACCCTAGTCGACGCTGTCACTCTATATATTCTTCCCTCCGCCGCCTTCGCGCGCCATCTTTGGCCCTTCTCCTCCTTCCCAGTGACCTCCATTGGCTTCGCGAGAGTGACAGCAAGCGTCCGCCCTTGTTGCAGTGAGGCGAGGAAGCGAAACCATCGATCCGGCGATCTTCGCCGTCCTTGCTCCGCCGCCGGCGTTGAGCATCGAGCTTCAGGCCTTGACGCCCTTCGAAGCTACGACCCGGAGATAGCCACGCTCCAGCACAGTCTCCAGCATCCATCAGGTAGCCTTAATTCCTTCTAATTTCTTCCAATTTCCGATTACGCCCAAATCATAGCTCCGACGTACATCTCCGATTCCGATCACTTCGCGTATCATCTCGACCATCCGACCCTACCATCACCTTCGCCATCTCCCCGCGCACCTTCTTCACCCATTCGCACAACCCAGATCGCACAGGATCTGGGAGTCGAGCTCCACCGCCGTCGCCTCGCCGGAGCTCTTCCGCCCCACCGCACCGATCACCTTCACGCCACCTAACCGGGTCGAGGCACTTTGCCCTCGACCCGCGAAGCTTCTTGACCACTTTGCAGGTCCAAAGGGGGTGTCTGAGCCTCCTTCACAGTTCAGCCAGGAGCTTCGAGCCACTAGGCCTCGCCGGAGCCCCTCCAGGGCTCGGTTGGGCCCTTGGCCACCCGCAGCAGCTGCGCAACTTCACGCCGGACCTTCTCCGACCTTCAGGCGCAGCTGAGGAGGGCCGGAGTTCACGCAGGACGTCGGCGAAGTTCGCCGGCGTCGAGTTCTTCCTCCATCATCCAGAGCCGTCCGATGACGCTCCAGCTCCAGCTCTGATCGTGAGCGTCCATCTGTTGAGGAGCAGCAGCCGTCGATCCACCCGAGGAGCGCATCTGGACCATCGATCGCAGAGGAGAGAGGCGCCAGCGTTTCAGACGTCAGATCATCCACGTGGGCCTCTCCCCACCGTCGATCGAGCCGAAGAGGAGAAGAGAGAAGAAGCGCCGCGCATCCAGACCGTTCGATCACCACGTGGCGCACATCCGACCGTCGGCTAATAAAGGGGTAAATATCATAGGGCCCCCTCGTAGTTTGTTAATTTCTTTTTAGTCCTGTAATTTTTAATTCAAGTTGTTTATTTTCTGGGATATTTGCACTAAAGACCTCGCTCTTTATTTTATTTGCACTTATACCCCCGCCTGTAGTGAACCACGTGCGTCGTCACGTGTTATTCTGGGTTATTTGCGATGTATGCCCTGTAGTTCTGGATGTTACTCATTGAATGAAAAGTTTTGTTTATTTGCATATATACCCCTGTGAGCATTGATTTTGCACATGTGCGAATTATTTTGGGTAAATTGCATATAAGCCCCTGGACTTTTGATACGAGTTATCAATAGGTCCTTGGAACTTATTTTTATTACATTTAGGTCCCTGTGTGCCCCAGGCACGTGCTTGGCACGTGTGTTGCTGGGTATTTTGCACCAGGACCCCAGAACTTTTGGGTATTTGCACTTAGGTCCCTGTGCACAGTGCCCCACCTTTATTTTTGAATAAAATATCAAACGACCTCCAAATCCAATGAAATTTTGACACATGGCTCCTGCCATGGTGTAGAAATTTCTATGATTTTTGGGGACATTCTGATTTCATTTATTATTTTTAAAAATTCAAAAACCCCTATTTTTGCCACTGTTTGACTTTAAAAATACCAAAAAAATATAAAAACTCCACCAAAAATTCTAAAAAAATTAGATACTGTAGTTTACTTGTTTGATTTTCTAGCCATTTTGGCTACTTTTCATCACTTAAAAACCTTAAAAATTGAAAAAACCCCTAAAAACCCATAAAAATTATAATAAATAAATTAAAAATCCAAAAACAATAATTAGGGTGCCTAAATTTTCCTTATTCTTCATAGTTTATAGGAAAATTACCTTCAGGGCTTTTTGAGATCCAAAATTATTTTATTTTTGGGTCTTAAGCCTTGCTGGACAGTCCCCTTTGTTTTTCGCATTGTTTGATTTTTAATAAATAATTTACTCATTAGAAAAATTCCAAAAATTCACCAAAAACAGTAAAAAACATTTAAAACATAAAAACAAATTTTCTTGAATTTTTGCATCATTTTTGGTGTGTGTAATAAATTGTTGAATTTCCCTTGTATTCACATTCTTTAATTTTCTCATCATTTAAAAAATCTAAAAAATTATAAAACAAATCAAAACATTAAAAAAAAAGTACTCTCTTGGACTCTGACTACATCGTAGGCCGCAAGGCCAATCTGTGCTCCTTGTGTTCGACCCTGGGAGCTATACCAGGTTAATCCTATAGCTAGATCGCTCTATTGTGTGCTTGTTTTTATCTCTTTTGAGTGATTGATTTTTCTTGTTGATCGATTTTCGAGGGATTGAGGTCGCAACGACCTGTTATTTATCTCCCTTGATCTCTCGTGATCAGTCGGTCATCAGAATGGCGCCGTTGCCGGGGAGCACGGCTTTGTAGTCATATTTCCATTTTGTCTCTCTTAATTGTAACTGTTTTCTGACACTCTTTCTTTCTAATTTTTGTGCGAGGTACTGCGTGGAGAATTTGGAAGAACACTTTCTGAGGACCCGCACGGAGAGAAGAGCAGGAAGAGAGAGAGAGGAGAAGAGATTTTCTATTTAGAGAGAGAGAGAGAACATTTTTTGTAATAACTTTAGGACTCAAACTTTGGACACTTGTGGACATTTGTACTTAGCGGGTCTGTTTCGCTGAGCACCGGTGTGCTCGGGGGACCCATTCGGATTTTCGCGGCTTTTATCGTGGTTTTGATAGCTAGCTGCCTTTTCCGGTGTTTACGCGGTTTTCTCGAGCCCCTAGATTTAGGAATTTCTGTTGATTGTGACGTAGATATCTAAGGCCCAACACTTAATAGAATATCTGTTCCTATAGAACGTAATTGGACCTTGATAAAATTCACTGAAAAAGTTAGTTTAATTGGACTTGAGACCACGTGCCGTGAGGAGTCACATACAGCGCTGGCAGGACCCGTTGTGGCGGGCACCGAGTGACTCCCAAGATCGGACCCCGGACTCGATTCCATTGGCTAACTATTGTTCTTCACGATCAATAGAAATTGCTCAGCTAGGACTCGGTTTCTCCTCGTTGCATCATTTAGGTAGTTTAATTCTGTATTTAAATTCTGCGCGGATCACTTGCATGTAGAGGTGCTGGAGACAAGGTACGCATTTCTTTCTCTGCATGCATCATTGATTTTCTCGCGCATCGGCTTTTTCGTCTTCTCCCTCTGTTTTTGGCTTAATCATCAGGAGAATCGGAAAAATCGTTAGGCCGCTTGTATTTATTTTGAAAAAAATTAAGAAGAAAAACAATAAAAATTGGGACTGGATAACATTATTGACCCTAAAAGACACTCACATTAAAAATTTGTCTTGGGAGAGCAACCCCCTCATTGTTTGGTTTGATTGTGCGAGAGAGTGACCCGAACACTAGGTAAAGCCCTCCGGTGCTCATCTCGACTGATTACCGACTCTTCTGTGCGGGACAGTCGGTTGAGAGAGTATCGGGTATCCCAGCAGGTCACGTAATCGCTCTGATATCTTGTGTGTTCACCAAATAAAAATTGACAAGATAAATTGACCGAGCTTTCACGGTCTTCAGATTGTGTTGAGTTGGTGAACAAGGGGTTTGCTTTGTGATCATATTTTCTCCAGATCCAATCCGCCCAACTCGCCAGATCAAGATGATGGGTAGACGATCTCTTAGGCAGCCTCTGGCTGCACCGCTTTCAGGCGCGGCTACTCCATCATCTAGGTTGGCCCGTGAGAGTCGAGACCAGCTCTCCGGGCCCGAGTTCGAGTCCACCCTATTCCCCCTCGACCCCCTTTCTTTTGCCACTGAGAGACATGAGCCCGAGGAAAGACGAATTGATTTAACAGAACCTGAGTTGGGCTCATCTGATTTTGCAGACGTCACTATGGCTGGAGCCGGCAGTTCAGACGATCGCCAGCCCGAACATTTTGTCTTAGACCAGGGAGCGATCAACTCCACCCTGATCGCATCATTAGAGACGGTTCAGCAGCAGTTACGCGATCAGGGGGCATTCATGATAGAGATGAGGAGGGAGATGGAGCGACTCCGAAGAGAGCGAGACGAGCCGAGCGAGCCCGAGGACATTCCTGACGCTGATGCAGAGGCAGCAGCCGCAGCAGCAGCTGCCGCAGCGGCAGCCGCCGCGGGAGGAGGACCACCGAGAACGATGCGGGAGCTACACAACCCCGGATCTACACTGATGCATCATTGGGTGGTGGTACCTGCTATCGTGGGGGATTTCAAGTTCCCTCCGAACACCCTGCAGATGCTCCCTCATTTTCACGGGCTTGCCACTGAGGAACCCCATCTTCATCTCCAGGAGTTCTTGATGATCTGCAGCACTGTCCACGACCGTCATGTGGACCAAGATACGATTCGAATGATGGCCTTCCCTTTTTCACTGGCAGATAGAGCAGCCGCCTGGCTGAAACATCTAGGGAAGTTTGTTTATACCTGGGATCAGCTCCGCACCGAGTACTTGAACAAGTACTATCCACTCGGGCGGACGAATGCAGCGAGGGCCCTGATCAACAACTTCTCCATGCTCCCTAATGAGCAATTTCACGAAGCATGGGAGAGGTTCAGAGAGCTTCTGGATAGATGCCCACACCACGACATCTCGAAGCCGAACCTAGTTCAGAGCTTCTTTAGTGGGATGACACCAGAGCTTCAGGGTCTGGTGAATGCTTCTTGCGGCGGGTCCTACTTTGCCAAGGACCACAACCAAGTCTGGGCCATCTACGAAGAGATGGCAGAAAATTACATGGTGATGTCCCAGACTCGGTTGTACACTCAGAGATCTCAGCAGCCGCCAGGACCCGTGCAGTATCAGCGGATAGCACGGGTTGATGCAGGTCCATCCAGTTCGTCCACAGTTGCGGCCGCACAGGCAGAGTCGGCCACTGCGGACATGGGGATTATCAGCGAGAAGTTGGACCGCATGGAGATAATAGAGAAGAAGCAGTGCCAGGGCATAACTCAGATGGAGCAAATGGCACAAACTCTGAGCGACATGAAGACCCAGCTCTTGTGTCTTCAGGAGGCACAGACGGCTCCTCAGCCCCGTCTTCTATCGCGAGGCGATTCCGGCGGCAGCCGCAGCTCGTCCCAGCGCTCCAGCTCCTTGCAGCAGCCTAGACAAGTTCACCTTGTACAGGCGGAGCCGTACCAGCAGCAGCAGCCCTCTTACCAGTCACCACCATCTCCAGACTTACAGATGGTGGTATATCAGCCGGATCAGCCTCTGGCAGCACTGCCACCAGACCCCTTTGATGCTGAGCCGTTGATGGATGTCAACGGGATTTGGTATGACCGTCCTCAACCTGGAATCCGACGAGACCATCCCGGATTCAGGTGGGGGAATGGGGGTAACCAGTCCCAACAGCAGCCAGCCGGTCAGGGAGGGCAGTACTCCCCAGCAGAGAGATCACCAGCAGCCCCCTGCATATCAGCCACATCAGCCATCATCCTTCGTACCTCGTCCCTACCAGCAGCAGGGACAGAATTGGAGACGTGAGCAGCAGGCTCACCCGCAGCAGCATCATTCCTCTTACCCCTCTCAGCCACAGCAGCACCAGGTCCAGCAGCCTCATTACCAGAGAGGCAACCCGTCGGGTTCCCACGAGAGCCCCGCCATGGATGATCTAGCCCGCCTCTTCACAGAGCAGCAGGCTACATTTAGACGGGAGATGGACGAGTTCCGCCAAGAGATGCGGGACCTGATGAGAGGGAAGGCCGCCATCCCTGCACAGATCGAGCCGAATCCGAATAACTTGAAGAGGAAATCTGAGCAGGTAGTTCACACTGAGCCTACCACTCCTAGTAACTCATTTGATGATATGTCATCAAATATATTTGATGCTGATTTTGTTACACTTAGGAGCGGTAGAAGACCAGCAGGCGGCGCCTCATTTGAGCGACAACATGAGGATCCATCTAGAGCGCCAGATGAGGAAGAGGAGAGCGGTACTGAAGCCGCACACCATGATGACGGTGGTACTGATGCCACCCGAGATGCTGATTCCACCGGCGGTACTGAGGCCGCCATTTCACCACATCGAGGAGGTGGTACTGACGCCACCAGCAGAGCCGAGCCAGCCCGCGGTACTGAGACCGCAAGACGTCTAGTTGTAGAGCCAGCTAGAGGTGGTACTGAGGCCACCAACATTTATTCTGATAGAAATGTTGTCTTTCCTCGCATGAATGTATCTCGGAACTCTGATTTGAATAAAGGAAAAGGTTTAGTTTCTTCTGATCCCACTGTGGTGAATGATGTTTGTGAGGATCCGGTCATTGAACAGTCTAGACCTATTCCTAGTCCTTCATCTGAGAAGGACCCTGTGATCCCCTTTCCTAGAGCCCTTGAGTTGGGGAAGGGGAAGAAAAAAGAAAAAGATCCAAAAAAGAGAGAGCAGGAGGAGTTCAGCCAGAGCATGATAGACCGATTTCACATCCAGCTGACCCTCAATGAGGCTTTGCAACACATCCCTCTTCTTCAGCGATCCTTGAGAGATAAGACCACAGTCAGAAGGACGAAGAGGAACAAGACCGCAGAAATTCATGTGTTGACCAAAGCCACGTGTTACGCGATCCAGAACCATCTGCCGACTAAGAGGTCAGATTTAGGGGCCCCGTATGTCAGATGTCAGATTAGTGAGCAGAGGTTCAACCGTACTCTATTAGATAGCGGATCGTCGATCAATCTTCTTCCGGCAGCCCTTCTCGACCACTTAGAGTTGGGCACTCTTAGACAGAGCAGGACATACCTTCAGTTTGCTGATCGGTCTGTCAAGAGGCCAAAGGGGTTGTTGCGAGACGTTGTCATCACGATTCAGGGTTTACAATTCCCCGTGGACTTCGTAGTGCTGGACATGGAGACCCCTGACTCGTTGACCGATTCTCCCATTATCCTCGGTCGCCCGTTCTTGGCCACAGCCAAAGCGGTGACTGACCATGACAGTGGGAAGGTATTCTTTCGCGTCCAGGGCGAGAGTATACAAATAGAGACGGTTAAGGACCACAGAGCCAGAGCTAGATCCCGCTCACATAGCAGTACGGATTCAGAGCAGCTGACAGACGCAGAGCCAGACATCCACCAGGACTGTGATTTTGTGATCACAGATGATGAGGCAGCTTGGGCAGACCTTGAGTCACAGACTACCCTCTCATATTCAGATACAGCTGATACAGAGATGATAGAAGAGGATAGTCTGGAGAGCACAATCCTGGTTCAGGATACTATTGAGTCAGCAGAGTCGGACCTTGATCGCGACACGATTTCCAGTGACGGTGGTACTGGGGCCACCCTGCTCTATGGTGGTGCTGATGCCACCTTGTTCTCCGGTGGTACTGATGTCACCGAGTCTGATATAGATCCCTCGGATTCAGAATCTGATTGGGCAGATTGTGATGATCAGATGCCAGATCTGGATCCACCTGAGCCTATAGATGAGGAGGAGGTAGGGGCAGAACAGACCAGAGACAATGTAGAGGACCCGCCTTCTCCAGATCCGGTTTGTGAGAGTTCGATATCATTTTCCCAGGCAAATTTGGCAGAATTGTCTGCATACACACATCTTCTTCAGAAGCCAGATTTGCCAGCACCTAGCTGTCCAGAACTAAAGCCGCTCCCTACTTCGCTGAAGTATCGATTCCTTGCGGGAGAGTCTGAGATGTACCCAGTCATCATCTCTGCCGATCTGACTGGAGAACAAGAATCCCGTCTGATGGAGGTTCTTGAAAAGAACCGCAAGGCAATTGGATGGAGCGTAGCAGATCTCCATGGGATTAGTCGCTCATTGTGCTCCCACCATATCTATCTCGAGGAAGGGGCAAAGCCGTCGCGTGAGTTCCAGCGGCGACTGAACCCCAACCTAAGAGAGGTTTTCATGAAGGAAATATCAAAATGGTGGAGTGCAGATTTTATTTATCCCATTTCCGACTCCAAGTGGGTCAGCCCCTTGCATGTGGTGCCCAAGAAGACGGGCATCACGACTGTGATTAGTGAGTCGGGAGAGGAGATCGCTACACGAGTACCCACCTCTTGGCGGGTCTGTGTTGACTACAGGAGACTCAACCAGGCCACCAAGAAGGACCATTTCCCCCTGCCTTTTATTGATCAGATCATAGAGAGACTGGCAGGGAAAAGCCATTACTGCTTCCTGGATGGGTACTCGGGCTACAACCAGGTGGCCATCGCTCCTGAGGATCAGGAGAAGACCACCTTTACCTGTCCCTTCGGTACCTACGCTTTTCGACGCATGCCATTTGGGCTATGTAACGCCCCTGCGACTTTTCAGAGATGCATGCTGTCGATATTTTCGGACATGGTAGGGGAGTGTTTGGAGGTATTCATGGACGACTTCTCGGTTTACGGCGACGGATTCGATTCCTGTCTTGACTGCCTAGACCGAGTGCTTCAGCGATGTATTGCTACCCGCTTGGTTCTATCTTGGGAGAAGAGTCACTTCATGGTGACTCAAGGGACGGTGCTTGGCCACATCATCTCCAACAGAGGCATGGAGGTTGATCCGGCCAAGGTCGATGTCATTAGAAAACTCACACCGCCGTCCAATTTGAAGCAGTTACGGTCATTTCTAGGGCACGTTGGTTTTTACAGGAGATTCATTCATGATTTCAGCAAGATTGCCCGACCGTTGACTGATCTCTTGACGAAAGACACCGAGTTCCTTGTTGATGACAAGTGTCTTTCGTCCTTTGAGACTCTCCAACAGTGTGTTATTGAGGCTCCTGTCCTTCAGCCACCCGATTGGTCTCTCCCATTCGAGATCATGACGGACGCCTCTGATTTTGCCGTAGGGGCCGTGCTAGGACAGAGGAGGGATGGAGTACCATTTGCGATACACTATGCTAGCCGCACATTGGATTCCGCCCAGCGGAATTATACAGTCACAGAGAAGGAGATGCTGGCAGTAGTGTTTGCCCTAGATAAGTTCAGATCGTATATCATTGGATCTAGAGTGACTTTGTACACAGATCACACCGCCATCAGGTACCTCATGTCAAAGAAGGATGCCAAGGCCAGACTTACTAGATGGATCCTTCTACTCCAGGAGTTCGACATTGAGATCAAGGATAAGCCTGGAGTCAAGAATGTGGTGGCGGACCATTTATCCCGATTAGAGCAGCCTGAGGAGACAGAGCAGATTGATCCCATTTGTGATACCTTCCCAGATGAGGCGATCCTTGCTATCGCCTCACTCCCGTGGTATGCCGATATTGTGAACTTTCTCGTTGCTGGGAAAGTCCCACAAGATTGGCCCAAGCAGAGGATTGAGACCTTCCTTGCGAAGGCCAAGTCCTACCACTGGGAGGATCCCATCCTTTACCACGAAGGAGGGGATAGCATCTGGCGTCGGTGTATTCCTCAGGAGGAGCATCATAGTGTCCTCACTTACTGCCACAAGCTTGAGGCAGGAGGACATCATTCTGGGAGGAGAACGGCACAGAAAGTGCTCCAATCCGGCTTGTGGTGGCCTACACTCTTCAAGGACTCTGATGAGTTCGTGAAGAGGTGTACTGACTGTCAGAGGATGGGCACTTGTGGACAGCGTGATATGATGCCGATGCAGCCCATTCACTTCTGTGAGGTTTTTGACGCATGGGGCATCGATTTCATGGGTCCATTCCCTAAGAGTCAGGGATTTGAGTACATTCTGTTGGCCGTAGATTATGTTAGTCGTTGGGTTGAGGCTATCCCCGCCCGAGCCGCAGATGCAAAGACAGTTTGCAGATTTTTGAAGAAACACATCATCATGCGGTTTGGGGTTCCACGAGTTTTGATTTCTGATGGGGGATCTCATTTCATCAACGACCAGGTGAAGGCCCTTGTTAGCGAGTTCGGCATAGATCATCGTGTTGCTACACCGTATCATCCACAGACAAATGGTCTAGCTGAAGTGTCGAATAGGGAGATCAAGAATATTTTGCAGAAAGTCGTCCGCCCTGACCGAAAGAATTGGTCACAGCTTTTGGACTCGGTCTTGTGGGCATATCGGACGTCTTTCAAGACTCCATTGGGTACATCTCCCTTTCGCCTCGTTTATGGCAAGCCATGCCATCTACCTGTCGAGCTGAGGCACAAGTCACTTTGGGCAGTCACAGATATTCTTATGGATCCAGATGGTATAGGAGACCAAAGGAGGGCAGAGTTAGCCGCCTTGGAAGAGCTTAGAGATGCAGCTTTCTCAAGCAGCCTACATTATAAGGAGAAAGTCAAAGAGTGGCATGATTCTCATATCAGCCATAAGCATTTTGAGATTGGACAGAAAGTATGGCTGTTTGATGCAAGGCTTAGATTATTTCCAGGGAAGCTACAGAGCAAATGGAAAGGACCCTATTTGGTCAGAAAGGTACACGATAACGGTAGCATTGATATATCCGAGTTATCTTCTGAGAGTACCTTCCGAGTGAACGGCCAGCGGCTCAAACTATTTCTAGATCATGAGCCGCGGGACGTTATTATTGCCGCTATTCATTTCGCGTGAGATGTGGTCTTTTGACTCACATCTTTTACATCTCACGCCTGATTTTCACTGTTCCTCCGCCTGTATAGATCCAGTTGTCCATATCATTCTATTCTTTAGTCCCACATCCCGTCTTTCATCTTATGATTATGCTATACTTAGGGTGTACTTTACCCTAAGTATAGGGGGGATGTCGGACCTGTGAGTATTCTTTTCATTCTTTCTGCTCTTGTTTTTGCTGCCTATACTTAGGGATATTTCACCCTAAGTATAGGGGGGGCAGATTCTGTGTATTCTTCACTCGGCGTTCCCTTAATGTACAGCTTTCTATACTTAGGATTAGTTAATCCTAAGTATAGGGGGAAACCACCGAGTTCCTCTCATTCTATTCAATTATTCATTCCTGTACTTAGCCATTCCTTTTCACTTCCCTTTTACTAAGCACGAGTTATGTCTTCTTCATCGCTCTTGATCACTCTGAGGACATCGCTCGAGCTAAGTATAGGGGGGTGTATATATATTTCATATATACTTTAGCCATAACTCGTACTTTGTGTGAGTGTGTTAATAAATAAAATGGCTAAATCACAAAAATTAAAAATTTTTCATGAGCATAAACCTCTTCTATTCTTGCACATACATAGCTAGTGTATAAAGTATTTTTGTAAAAATGATTTCAAAAATCTTTTGTGTAAAGCTTGTGTAAATATTTTGTATCAAAATTATGTATATAGTACAAAATTTTTTCAAAATGTTTTGAAAATCAAAAGTTTGCAAAAATCTTGTGTAAATGTGTGTAAATATCATTTTGCAAAACTTGCACTTCATGCATCATTCATTCATGATTTCAAAACATTTTTCAAAAATTTTGCATGATTGTAAAATATTTGTAAATAGCATCTTGTGTACATATATGTATATAGTTTTTCCTGGATGAGAGTTGACATTTAAACTAAGCCTGGAATTAAATTGAGAAATGGAGCTTGAAAAGATCTTAATTCACTTAACTTCAAGAGGAACCTTGTAGGACTTAGGGTTAAGGCTTTTCAGGTCCATAAGGACTTAATTCTTTAAGTCCACTAGGCTATGAGCATATGTCATCTTGATGAGCCTAAGTAGAGCACTTAACAACACACGCATGACTCTCAGAGACAATGGCTTAACTTGCACCCGCACTTTACACATGGCTCTCCATGGATGAGGTGGTGAGGAGGCAGTTTCCTTTGGCTTGGGGTAGCATATGAGGGTAGTACTTCTAGGCGGAACCTCTCTTCTTCTTATAGTGAAGGAAGTGCACCTCAACTTAGTCTAGTGGTGTTGAAAGCTAAAGACAGAAGCTGTGGGTTGCAATAAAGCTTCAAAAGAGGGATAGTCTACTGGCTCAAGGGGAAATTTCTTATATATGCTGCACCATGTAGATATGTTGTACAGAAGTCTTGAAAAAAAAAATGCAAAAATGCAAAAAGAACTCCAAAAAAGTAGTGGGTCGGATTGAAAATTTAATAACCCCACCGGAGTGAAAAGCAAAAGCTTATGGTATCATGTTACATCTCATGAAGCTTGCAGCGGGAGACTTAGCTACACTGGCTAAGCTTCCAAAACTCTATACTTCTACCCCCTCTTCTTGAGCCGGTTGCACTTGAACTTAGAAGGGAATACCCCGCTTCTCGAGGAAAGAGTTGCTAGACTGAGGCATTAGAGTTACCAGGTTGAGGGAGGTTGTTTCTTTGTTACTTCTGAGGTGGGGAGCCACATATCACTTACACTGCATGGAAAGATTCATGGTCATTAGAGTTTGTGTATGTAGACTTGTTCTGATCTGGTTTATTGAGGAGTCTTGCCCATAGATTGGTGGAACTTGGAGGCTGTTGAGTTTTAGGCTTAAGTCCAAATAAGGTTCCGACACATTAATAATCCAAAGATCTGATCAAGCTCCATATTTCAATTTAATGAAGGAAAATTTAATAAGTCAACCTTGATCCATGTACATCCTCTTTTTCTTTTTCTTTTTCTTTCTTTTTCACTTCTTTTTCAAATAAGTGTTTGCTAAGGGACTAGCAAAGTTAAAGCATAGGGGGTGATGAATACCCATTCATCACTCTTTATTCTATTATTTTAGCTACAAAAACCTTTGCAAATACATGTAGATATGTGTAAATACAAATAATTACCAAAAGCATGCATTGTGTAAAAACCTATAATTAGCATGTTTTTGTGCAAAAATAAAAAGAATAAAGAGCAAAAAGAAAAAGAGGGAAAATGTTTAGAATAAATATTGAGCAACCTAACCCAAGGGAGGGCTCAGCATGGGCCTGACCGCATAAAAGCCAAAGTAGAGGGAGATAGGGGCTCACACATGTGTATATACTTCTGTAAAAATATATTTTCCTCACCCAAAAAAATATGTTGTCAATATTTGTACATATTTTGTATATATTTTGTATATGCTATTAAAAACAAAATAAAAAGATGAAAATCAAAAAGTCAAAGATACCCTTTTTCTCATGTGCATAAACCACACCATTGTATTTATTCAACCTTGTAAATAAATTCAATTATTTTCTAAACTTTTTGTGAATATTCTATGTTATATTTTGTAAATAAAATATATAAAAAGAAACAAAACAAAAATCAAATAAAAATTACAAAATTGAAAATACAAAAAATACATTGTATAAATACCATGTGTATAAATGTATTCAACCAATTATTTCACCCTTGTATATAAGTGATAAAAATAAAATAAAAATGTTCTTTTATTCCTCATTTTATCTTGTAAATAAATAAAATACAAAATGAGCATAAAAACACATAAAAATAACAAATAAAAAATCAAAAATAAAAATCCATATAGTGTACATATACCTATATATAGAGCTAACCTATTTTTATTTCCAAAAATTAATTAAAAATCACCAAAAAATAGAAAAAAATAAAAGAAAAATATTTCATGTTTTGAGTTTTCTTTAATTCGGCCTATTTCTACCCTAAAATAAATAATCAAAAATCGGGCACACGTGGCCGCTCCTGATTGGTCCACGGGGGAATGTTGACCCCAGTCAACTCCCCCGCGGACTCCTTCCTATTCTGGACGACGCGCGCCGCCCCGCCTTCTCCGATTTTCCCACGCGTCTCCAGGCTGTCCCCCACGCATATCTCATGCCCGGATTCTTCGCCGATCATCCCTCTCCCTCGCCGGATCCTCCGCCATCAAATCCACGCTTTCCTTAGCCGTCGAGCCTCAACCCTAGTCGACGCTGTCACTCTATATATTCTTCCCTCCGCCGCCTTCGCGCGCCATCTTTGGCCCTTCTCCTCCTTCCCAGTGACCTCCATTGGCTTCGCGAGAGTGACAGCAAGCGTCCGCCCTTGTTGCAGTGAGGCGAGGAAGCGAAACCATCGATCCGGCGATCTTCGCCGTCCTTGCTCCGCCGCCGGCGTTGAGCATCGAGCTTCAGGCCTTGACGCCCTTCGAAGCTACGACCCGGAGATAGCCACGCTCCAGCACAGTCTCCAGCATCCATCAGGTAGCCTTAATTCCTTCTAATTTCTTCCAATTTCCGATTACGCCCAAATCATAGCTCCGACGTACATCTCCGATTCCGATCACTTCGCGTATCATCTCGACCATCCGACCCTACCATCACCTTCGCCATCTCCCCGCGCACCTTCTTCACCCATTCGCACAACCCAGATCGCACAGGATCTGGGAGTCGAGCTCCACCGCCGTCGCCTCGCCGGAGCTCTTCCGCCCCACCGCACCGATCACCTTCACGCCACCTAACCGGGTCGAGGCACTTTGCCCTCGACCCGCGAAGCTTCTTGACCACTTTGCAGGTCCAAAGGGGGTGTCTGAGCCTCCTTCACAGTTCAGCCAGGAGCTTCGAGCCACTAGGCCTCGCCGGAGCCCCTCCAGGGCTCGGTTGGGCCCTTGGCCACCCGCAGCAGCTGCGCAACTTCACGCCGGACCTTCTCCGACCTTCAGGCGCAGCTGAGGAGGGCCGGAGTTCACGCAGGATGTCGGCGAAGTTCGCCGGCGTCGAGTTCTTCCTCCATCATCCAGAGCCGTCCGATGACGCTCCAGCTCCAGCTCTGATCGTGAGCGTCCATCTGTTGAGGAGCAGCAGCCGTCGATCCACCCGAGGAGCGCATCTGGACCATCGATCGCAGAGGAGAGAGGCGCCAGCGTTTCAGACGTCAGATCATCCACGTGGGCCTCTCCCCACCGTCGATCGAGCCGAAGAGGAGAAGAGAGAAGAAGCGCCGCGCATCCAGACCGTTCGATCACCACGTGGCGCACATCCGACCGTCGGCTAATAAAGGGGTAAATATCATAGGGCCCCCTCGTAGTTTGTTAATTTCTTTTTAGTCCTGTAATTTTTAATTCAAGTTGTTTATTTTCTGGGATATTTGCACTAAAGACCTCGCTCTTTATTTTATTTGCACTTATACCCCGCCTGTAGTGAACCACGTGCGTCGTCACGTGTTATTCTGGGTTATTTGCGATGTATGCCCTGTAGTTCTGGATGTTACTCATTGAATGAAAAGTTTTGTTTATTTGCATATATACCCCTGTGAGCATTGATTTTGCACATGTGCGAATTATTTTGGGTAAATTGCATATAAGCCCCTGGACTTTTGATACGAGTTATCAATAGGTCCTTGGAACTTATTTTTATTACATTTAGGTCCCTGTGTGCCCCAGGCACGTGCTTGGCACGTGTGTTGCTGGGTATTTTGCACCAGGACCCCAGAACTTTTGGGTATTTGCACTTAGGTCCCTGTGCACAGTGCCCCACCTTTATTTTTGAATAAAATATCAAACGACCTCCAAATCCAATGAAATTTTGACACATGGCTCCTGCCATGGTGTAGAAATTTCTATGATTTTTGGGGACATTTCTGATTTCATTTATTATTTTTAAAAATTCAAAAACCCCTATTTTTGCCACTGTTTGACTTTAAAAATACCAAAAAAATATAAAAACTCCACCAAAAATTCTAAAAAAATTAGATACTGTAGTTTACTTGTTGTTTGATTTTCTAGCCAATTTTGGCTACTTTTCATCACTTAAAAACCTTAAAAATTGAAAAACCCCTAAAAACCCATAAAAATTATAATAAATAAATTAAAAATCCAAAAACAATAATTAGGGTGCCTAAATTTTCCTTATTCTTCATAGTTTATAGGAAAATTACCTTCAGGGCTTTTTGAGATCCAAAATTATTTTATTTTTGGGTCTTAAGCCTTGCTGGACAGTCCCCTTTGTTTTTCGCATTGTTTGATTTTTAATAAATAATTTACTCATTAGAAAAATTCCAAAAATTCACCAAAAACAGTAAAAAACATTTAAAACATAAAAACAAATTTTCTTGAATTTTTGCATCATTTTTGGTGTGTGTAATAAATTGTTGAATTTCCCTTGTATTCACATTCTTTAATTTTCTCATCATTTAAAAAATCTAAAAAATTATAAAACAAATCAAAACATTAAAAAAAAAGTACTCTCTTGGACTCTGACTACATCGTAGGCCGCAAGGCCAATCTGTGCTCCTTGTGTTCGACCCTGGGAGCTATACCAGGTTAATCCTATAGCTAGATCGCTCTATTGTGTGCTTGCTTGTTTTTATCTCTTTTGAGTGATTGATTTTTCTTGTTGATCGATTTTCGAGGGATTGAGGTCGCAACGACCTGTTATTTATCTCCCTTGATCTCTCGTGATCAGTCGGTCATCAGAATAGAGGCACATGAGCGTGAGGCCGACACTAGTAAACCTGTGGAAAGAAATTAAGTGTGGCAGGAGGTGGAGGCGGTGGTGGTCGTGGAGGTGGTGGTGGTGTTGGTGGAGAGGCAGGAGGTAGTGGCATATAAACCACTTCCCCATGTTCTGACGGAATGAGCTTGTCACCTGTAGGCGACAATTACATGATGGATTCAAAAAAGGTGAGATTTGCACTAACGTAATACCGTCGTCGAGCAGGGTCAAAACAACAATACCCCTTTTGGGTCTTGGAATACCCAACAAAGACATGGGTCTTGGAATACCTCATGTCGAGACAGGTACCAGGCTCCTTATTTCTCGCGCGTTACCCCTCAAGCTAGAGCATAAATATCTTCATGCTCAGCTTGGAACAACCACGGTGGAACAGTCCCTTTGCAAGTGCCTTAGTGAACATGTCAGCAATCTGATCGCTTGAAGCAACATGAGAAGTGAATATAAACCCCTTTTGAATCAAATCACGGGTGTAGTGCCAGTCAACCTCAATGTGCTTTGTTCTTTCATGAAAGGCAGGATTATTCGCTATAAATAACACAGCTTGGTTATCACATTATAGATGCATTGGGAAAGGCACCTCCACAGTTAGGTCAGTCAGGACGGGCTTGACCCACATCATTTATGTGCTCCCTTGGGCCACTGCCCTATACTCTGATTCTGTGCTGGATTTTGCCACAACTGTCTGTTTCTTGCTCTTCTATGAAACCAACGCGATGCCTACGAACACAGTGAAACCTGCAGTTGACTTTTTATCCTTGGGACACCCAACATAGTCTGCATCAGCACACCCTGACACTGTCAGGGTTGTTTCTCTCCTTAATAGAAGTCCTGCACCTGGAGAAGACTTGAGATACCTTATGATCATGTTGACTGCATCCATATGAGACTGCCTAGGTTGCTCCATAAATTGGCTAACACTGCTGACTGCAAACGATATATCAGTCCGGGTAATGGTGACATACAACAGCTTCCCTACCAGCTCTCTGTATTGTCTTTTATCCACCTCTGCAAAGTCATCATCATATAACCGAGCATTAGGATCAATTGGAGTAGAAGCATGTCTACATCCTGTCATACCCGTCTCAGATAGGAGATCAATGACATACTTTCTTTGCGTCATTACCATTCACTGCTGGTTTCTTGCAAAATCTAGTCCAAGAAAATACCTCAGGTTACCAAAGATCCGGTCACGAACTGTTGTCCAAGAAAATCCTTGGCTTCCTGAATTTCTTCATTATCACTGCCTGTGACAACAGTATCACCCACTTAAACCAAAATAGCAATAGTACCTCTTTGGGTTCTCTTAACAAAAAAAGAATGATCTGCAGTAGATCTGGCATAGCCTTGTAGTTCAATTAACTCTAAGGCTTCGTTTGGTTGCTGGGTTGGGATGGGTTGGGGACCTGGGGTATCCTTGCGAATAGTAAACTGTGAGGGGGGTTGGGAGGGTTGGAAGGAGTACACTGGTGTACCCCAACCCTGCAACCAAACGAAGCCTAAGAGCTTCTGAAACCATGCCCTCAGACTCTGCTTAAGGACATATATAGCCTTATAAAGTTAACAGACCATACTAGACTCCCCCTCAACAGTAAACCCTAGTGTCTGCTGCATATAAACTTCTTCTTTAAAGTCGCCATACAAAAATGCATTCTTGACATCTAATTGGAAATGAGGCCAATCCTTCACCACAACAGCAACAATAAGGATACAACATGTAGAGTAACGCGCGATAGGAGAAAAGGTGTCTTGATAGTCCACCCCATAAGTTTGGGTGAATCCACGCGCAACCAACCGAGCCTTGTACCTGTCTACCGAACCGTCTGCACGGTGTTTAATGGTAAACACCCATTTACTGCCAACAATAGAAGCACCTGGGGGAGCAGAAAAGACACTCCACGTGTCTCGAGACTGTAGGGCGGCCATCTCTTCTTTCACAGTAAGACGCCAAGGACCACTCTATAATGCCTCCTGATAGGATCTCGGTATCTGGGCCGTTGATAGGGCAATATAAAAGTATTGAATGTCGCCAGAGAGCCGTGCCAAAGAGACATGAGAAGAGAGAGGATGCATCGTACATGCACGTCTCTTCCGTCGTAAAGCAATAGGGACATCCAGATCCGTTGTATCCTCAAAAGGAGTATCATCAACAACATCTTGCACACTCAAATCGCCAGTGCCATCAAAAGAACTCAAATGCTCAGGACGTACCTCATACATATTGGATGATAGTGGAGGCACATGAGCACGAGGCCGACACTAGTAAACCTGTGGAAAGAAATTAAGTGTGGCAGGAGGTGGAGGCGGTGGTGGTCGTGGAGGTGGTGGTGGTGTTGGTAGAGAGGCAGGAGGTAGCGGCATATAAACCACTTCCCCATGTTCAGACGGAATGAGCTTGTCACCTGTAGGAGACAATTACATGATGGATTCAAAAAAGGTGAGATTTGCACTAACGTAATACCTTCGTCGAGCAGGGTCAAAACAACGATACCCCTTTTGGGTCTTGGAATACCCAACAAAAACACACTTGATTGCTCTAGGAGAGAGCTTGTCAAGACCAGGAGACATTTGATGAACAAATGCAACACATCCAAACGCACGAGATGTGAGAGAGAAAAGATCCTTCTCGGGAAACACAACAGAATCTTCTCCCCCAGAATCGATGAAGGCATACGATTCACCAAATAAGACGCAGTAAGAACGTCTCCCTAGTATGAATGGGGAGCACAACTCTGAACTAGAAGAGTCCTGATGATATCCAAGAGATGGCAATGTTTCCTCTCAGCCACTCCATTCTCTTGGGACGTATAAGCACATGACGTCTGTTGCACATGACATCCGATGCACAATACCATGAGACATAAGAAGTTGAGAGCTGTGTACTACAAAATTCAAGTGCATTATCAGAATGTATATACTTGACATTTGCAGAAAAAAACATTCCTTATTTCATTAATAAGACTGAATGATAGGACTATCATTAGACTTGTTCTTAAGCAGAAAGACCCATGACAATATAGAAAACTCATCAACATCAACAAGATAAAAGCAATATCCCTGAAGATCAGGAACACAACTGGGATCCCAAGTATCCAAATAAATCAATTCAAAAAGACCATGACTACTTTGACCCTGACGACTCTGGAATGTAGACTTATGATGCTTCCCAAGCTGGCATGCCTCACACTGGAAAGTAGAGTGAGGAGAAATCCAAGGAGGAACATGAAACAACTTTTGCAGAGGAAGATGACCAAAGCGGAGGTGCCACATATACATAGAGACGGATCCAGTGCGAAGAGAGGAAACAACATACGGAGATCGTACCAGTTTGTATAGGCCTCCTTGCTCACGAACAGAACCAATCATCGTGCTCGTTAGAATATCCTGAAACACAAGAGCAAAGGGGTCAAATATGACATGACAATGCAAATCCTTGGTGATTTGACTAATAGATAATAAATTCATAGAGAATTCAGGAGCGTAAAGAACATTCTGAAGCCACATTTCAAGGTTAAATGCACCTCCCCCTGACCAGTTATAGGGAATGTGTCCCATCTGCTATCGCCACAGATCTACCTGACTAAGTCGTACTATAGGTACTGAATTGCCCTCTATCACCAAAGAAGTGATGGGATGCTCCTGAATCCATGATCCACTCTGACAAGTCTGCCCTGTAACAGCTAGTAAAAGCATATGTTGTACCTGATGTGGATGTAGTGGCTGAGGTTGCTACCTTCGAAGATCCTGACTGTGTGCTAGTTGACCCAGGAGACGGCATATTCTCCCCAAGCCCTGCAACCAGTTCATCAAACCTCTGATCAGATGCGACAGATGAACTGCTACCCTGCTGGACCTGTTCTGCCGCACGTGTCGAGGTGGGAACCCATGTCTAGATATCACGTTTCCTCTGAATTACCAGGTCTGTAACAGTAACTGCAAGGTTGACGAGGAGGTCTACTGCTCCCTCTTTCACGACCTCCTCGACCACGGAACTAAATAGTGCTCCCCCCTACCACGAGATGCTGCCATGGATGAAGAAGTCTGTGACACGGAAGAACCACCAGAAGACATAGGGAGTCTGCTCAATCGGCGATATGTCTCCTCCATCAGAGGTATAGTGACATCGGTAAGAATCTGTGCTCTAGTTGCATTATACTCAGGATCCAGCATCGCTATAAAGACTCCAGTTATCACAGAATCCTTGTATGCCTTGAGTTGCTCTGGTGTAGCAGTCAAGGGAATGTAACCATGTAGCTTCTCAAACGTACTCCTCAGAGAAGTGTAAAGGGTATGGAGAGGATGACCATTCTGCTTCGAAGTAAAGATGCATTTTGGAAGCTAGAAAGTTCTTCTGTTTAACATGGGAAGCCTTTCGGACCTTTCAGCTGCCTTTGACTCATTCTTTGCTGGAGAATATGTAGCGGCGAGAATGTCCCACATAGCCTTTGATATGGGCTGACTCAAGATGTCATTTGCTATCTCCATGGACACTGTTCCAAATAGCCATACTTGTGCATATGCGTCTTCTGCCTCCCGTGAGGCGTTAACCACAGTTTTGTCGATAGGCTCCTCTTGTGTGAGGATATGTTTCTTGCCATTACATTGTATTAGACTTGGTTCCATCCATCTTCACAATGGGTGCTGAACCTTTGAAGGTACACAGGGATGGAATATCTGCTTTGTTGTCTGATATGATGACACTGATACCTCAAGGTTGAGGTTGCAAACCTGGACGAAGAACGTCTACTCAGACATTTAGCAAGATGGTTGTGGGTGTAGACTTATACCACTACCACTCCCATGCTTTGAATGCCTCTTTGAAAGAGTATGGTGTGTCTTTAGATAATCATGTCACACCCTAGGAGACCAGGATAGGGCCCAACATGGAGTCTCATGGGTGCACGGATACGTGTGTACAACACACATCAATGGCTGCGAGCAGGAGGCGCTCGGGTGCACGCACAGATGCACGTGCGCTTGGAGGCGCGCACATACGCACAAGCACTCGTGCACAATTGCAGGTGCACACAATGGTGCACAGGCACGCGCGAGTGTGCAGGCGCACGCAGGGCAGAGGTGCACAGACGCGCGGAGGGTGCAGGCGTACGGAGGCAATCGGGGTCGCAGACGCGGGTGAGGAAGGCCACCGGGTACGCGGAGGCGCATGCGCGCACGAGGCGGAGCGTGCGGTAGTGGCAGCGGCGTGTGGGGTTTTTGGTGGAGATAAGGAGTAAGGGCACAAGCTCCGATCTAGGACCGTCGCTCTGATACCATGTGAAAATGTGAAAAGATCAAAAGTTATATTCATCGTAGCCCTAGAGCTCTCTTATATATGAGAAAAGCTCTAGGGACAGTTACATAGATAGCTGGCAGAAATAAAGAAACTACAGAATAACATATAAAGAGATATAAAATATCTCAACAGTACAAAAAGAAGATGTACAAAAAATGAGAGAATAAAAGTGGAAAAAATATTTGTGAAAACTTGTGTAGTTTTTTTGGTTCCCCATCTTCAGATCTTCTCCCTACCTTGTCGATGTCAGCTTTTTCCGATAAGTATGGGAGAAGGGGGGGTATTTTGAAGAGTCTTGCAGTTCAGAATCGATTCTACAGGTCAGATTCAGACTCTACCAGTTCAAGGCGCACATGTGTGCAATTGTTATGTGAGATGTCCCCATCTTGATTTAGCTAAAGGTTTTCATGTGGATCCATAGGGCCTCTAGAGTAGAAGTCTTATTCTTCGAGCCAGTATGGACTCAGGGTTTTCATGTGGATTCATAGTGAGTCACCCACTCTCTAAGCAAATATCGGAGAGGCCTAGTTATCTGAAGAGGAGATTCTTTTTCAAACACTATTCTCCAGTGGTTGTGGACTCCGACGAGAATATTTCCATGACTTTCTCTATTTTGGCCCTTCAGAGAGATGGAGAAGTTACGAACCTTGCGGTGCGAACCATATTTCTCCAGGTAGAGACTCATTCCAGTTTCAGTGACTCTTATAGACGTAGTATAGAGCACAAGTCCTCGGACGAGGAGACCTAGTTTAGTTCACACTCCAACCCTTCAGTTCCAGCTCACCAACATGGTATGAGAAGCACCATCCTCAACAGGTAGCTCAGATTGAGTTAATATTGTTCATAGTATCTTGTATGGTGTGAGTGAGTGATTTCTTTATATTTGTCCAATCTGAGCATGACATGCTCCATTTTGAGGGGGAGTATTGGAGTATGCGTTAGAAATGTGTAATTGGATCCCGCCTAGGTCCAATTATCACATCCACAGGTTTAGTCCCACATCATATGTGAGTATGACTCAACCTGGCGGGGCTATATAAGAATCCCGCAAAGAAAGATGATTTGCCTGTGTGGAGGCCATGGCTTCGGGGATAGAAATGAATAGGGAAAGTCATCCTGAATTTTGTAGCAATTTATGACCTTTTCATAGCAAACACTCTTTTCAAGAAAAGGATTTTGTGCCATCAAGAATCATCGAAAAGAATACGGTTGACTTGTTTGATAGGATGGACGTGAGTCGAGAGGCGAATCAAGCGGCGAGTCATGAGACGAAAATGGATGGATGCGAGTCGTGAGGCGGAGACGAAGGCACATGGTATCTCAGGTGTAGGCTCGTTGTCAGGTGGCTAGGGGAAGGTGTTTGAGATGCGACAAGGACATTGGACGGCCGATTGTCGGGACCTTGTTCGATGTTTCAAGTGCGATCGAAACGGGCACCGTATTTTCCGATGTATGGTAGGGAAACAAGGGGAAAAGTTAGCAGCGAGCTTGATGCAGGAGAAGGTTGCGGTGAACTCGATGCTGGTGAAGGTGGAGGGGCACTTAGCTCCGGAGAGGTTAGGCTACCTGGTCGGGTTTGCAAAAGGGAGGGTTTCGGATAGGTTGATGCGATGGAGGACTTGGGGGCGACGGTTGGCGAGGGTTTCGCTGGAGATGTTATCCTGATCAGTGTCAGGGTGGTGTGCATACGGGGACTTTAGATGTTGGAGGTGAGCTCACTATTGGGTTACTCATGCAAACCGTCCAGCCGGGTGCATTGGCAAATGCCATTGCCTAGAGATGGTATGACGGAGATCGGTAGGCCATGTGTTTGGATCTGGATCTGTGGGATGCCTTTGCTGGGTAGGAGGTTGGAGGTGATGCGGATGAAGATTTCACAAGTGTTGTCAGATAGGTTGCGACGAGGCCAATCAACGGAGGTGCTGGTGAATGGGGTGGGTTTCTACCGCCCCCTTCCGATGTGGTTGGACGCGAGGACGATCAATGGCGTTTGTTGCGTCATTGTCACAGAGGCGGGGACATTGGTGGATGACGCGGGGCCACGGTCGGTCGAGGGTGGGCGTCATCCACGATCGTAGCCATCGGAAGCGTTAGAAGCTCCATTCGACCGTTTTGAATGCAGTGAGACTTTTTTGGAAAAAAAATTACGGAAAGTGGTGGAGGTCCCGAGGCGGCATGTAAGGGTGCTCAGTCTTTCGCGGGCGTGGTCTCGAGCAATTCAGCCAGGTCGGATTTTCTCCCGAAGGTTGCGAAGCTGGATCCAGGGCTTGCAGACCTTCCAAAGTCGGTTTTCGGTTCGACTAGCGACCCGATTGGGGAAAAAGAGTGGGCTCATGTGGGCAATCGGGTGTTGGACTCATCTTCGGACCCCATCCTTTTGAAAGTTAGGATTTCTTATTTGGTATCTCTCCAGGATGTGGAAGGCATGGAGGATTGGGGGGGATCCGTGGCTTCGAAGGTTATCTGGTGAGTCTTGACGGGGGATGCTGATCATGAGTTTCTGACAGTGCCGGTGACGATGGGTGGGTCTGACCATGATGCGAGAGGATCGCCGTTCAGGGCATCGCAGGGTTTGGACCCGGTGGCACGGGATCGTTTTTAGCCGGCGGTGTGCAGTGTCCCGGTGGCATCTGTCATAATAGGGGCTGGGCTCCATGCGGCTCGGTCGATGCATTTATGGTCGACCGATCAGCCTTCTTGTGACGGCGATACGTCTTTTTGTTCAAGGAAGGCGAGGTGGTTGTGCGCGGCAAAGCATGTGTATCGGGAGCCACAGGACGAGGGGCAGCTGCTGAATCAAGGGCATCATGGACGGGTCAACTTGCATCGCTGGTGCTTGCCAGATGTGTCTACGTGTCTTCGAATTCTGCACAGTTGGCTCCCATAGTGGGTCTTGGTGAAGGTGCCTTGCAAGAGAGGGTAGAGATCTTTGGTCAGCAAGAGATGAACACATCGGGTGGTGGGGGCGTTGGCACATACTAATGTCGCAGTGTCTTTGAATTTGGAGGACAACTCTGGTGCGGACGGTCTTGGTTTTGTGACTGGGGGGAGCGGGCGGGGGAGGGGTGCATGCATATTTGGATGGAGCTATTCTCATCGGGTCTAAGGGAGTGGCGAAGGCGGCAAAGGTTGGAAATTTACAGAGGTTTAGGCATGATGGAAGAAGGCAGTGCCGAGGGCGCAAGGGTTGTGTGGTTGGCAGATGAGGATGCACCATTCTTGAAGGGTCTTGGTCTTGTAGCACCAACATGGCTATCCAAGGTTATTATATGTATATCATGTCTTGGAATGTTTGGGGTCTTGGGAGGCTTGAGAAGAGGGCGGTGGTTTGACAATTGTTATTGGATTGCGGAGCAGACATTGTGTTATTGTAGGGGATAATGGTATCTCAGGGGGTGGATGGGGTTTGGAGGGTTATCGACGGCAACAATATGAAAGATTGTAGGGTGGTGGAGTTTGAAGGCACTTTTGGGGGATTGATGACGGGATGTGACAAGGGCAAGGTTTGTCTTGATGAGGAGGTAATATGAGGGCGGTTCTCCCTCATGGTGATGTTCCGGAGGAAGGTGGATGATAAGAGGATCCTGGTTACGAACGTCTACAGCCCGCCAGATGGTGTTGGGATATGTTGGCTTGTGAAGGAGCTACGAAGTGTTAGGATGGTGCCCCCCGAGGCGGTTTTGATTATTGGGGGGAATTCTACCGTCACTCTGCTCCTCGAGGATCGGCCTAGATGGCGGGGGGAGGGGTGTTGGCTTGGCAGAGTTGTTCGAAGTTTTGATGGATCTTGGCCTTCAGATGTTTAATGCGACGGGATGTCTGTACACTTGGCGCAATGCAAGATCGCAGTCCTGCATCGATCGGTTCTTTGTTTCTACAGAGGGCGTGGAGGATTTCCCGTTGGCGTAGGCTCGCTCGTTGCACCGGGCGCACTCGGATCATATGCCTTTGCTTTGGTCTTCTGGGGAGGTAGTGCGACCTTGCTCTTTTTTCCATTTCGAGAGGGCGTGGCTATTGGACGATGGTTTTCGGGATTTAGTGGCAGCTTTCTGGGAGAATTACGTTACTGCGGGGTCCGCTACCATCAAGCTGGTTGCGCTCAGAGGTCACCTGATGTGGCTCAACAAGGATATTCCGGAACAGAGGAGAAGCCTACATATGACGGCGTTGGTGGAGGTCAACAGATTGGACAAATTGGAGGATGAGAGGGCTCTGACAGCTGAGGAGATTCTGCTGTGGAAGGGGGGTTATATGGAGGAGATTATGTTGGAAGACAAAAAGGTGGAGGTGTGCTGGAGGCAAGGTTTGAAAAAACGAAAGGCGGAACAAGGTGTTTTACCCAGAAGCGAGGCGAGGCGTAGCCTCGAGGCGGTTGAGGCGTAAGCCTCAGTTTGTATAGGAAAATAAGTGCAAAAAATGTAATAAATATATTTATTGATGAAATAATCTTAATCTGATAGAAATATGAAATATATCATTGCTATATAGTATGAACTTATGAAGGTAAGAACATAAAATAAAGGTTACGTCAATTTCATAAAGCTTTCTACTAAATTTTTGCCTAATTAAAAAGAAATTCATCAGGCTATATCTATCACTAGTTTTATCAAAGAGGGAACCATTAGCTATAGTTGTCATTAAATATACTATATATCCGAGTTGTTGATATGAATCATATTATTTAAATCCTAACCGTCTGTTCTGCTGAATCTAGTTGAAGAATAGTCTGATGTCCCCCTTTGCCACCATACCCAGCAAGTACAGGGGTCTCGCTGCCCGGTCAACGTGCCTTGGGGTGCTAGGCCCCAAAATTTTTCTTATATATGTATTTGAATTCACATGCATTTGAGATTTGTGAATGTATATGTTTAAGGGTGTAATATTAAGAGCTTATTAAAATAATTGGACATGTTAATGATAAATGCGAATAAGAAAGATGCCAAATTTAAGCATTCATCTTGTATAAATATATCCTCAACAAATAGGCCTTTATAAACATTTGAAACTATCAATAGAACCAATTATTTTATTAAAAAATGCTTCATAAATCCATTAACGCCTCGGCGACCGTCTCGCCCCGCCTCGCCTCGCCTCGACTGCTTCGGTCATCTGAGGCGCTCACCTCAGACAGGGGGTCCGAGGCGGTCGCCTCAAGGATGTTTTCCTCCACCTTGTTTCACCTTGAGCACCTTTGCGTCTTGAGGCATGTTTTTTTGAACCATGGTTGGAGGTAGAGATCCAGGAAGAGGTGGCTTAGGGAGGGCGATGCAAACACGAAATTCTTCCATGCGATGGCTAGTGGGAGAAGGCGTAGAAGCTTGATTCGTTCGGTGGATGTTGAGGGGATGGTAGTGGAAGGGGACCGAGAGGTGGGGTCAGCTTTGCGCTCTTACTTTCAGGATTTTGCCAGGTAGAGGATCTAGGCATGTTGGGGTTGGCAAGGGAGAGGGGTCTCGCAAATTACGGAAGGGGAAGCAGAGGCTTTCGCGGCGGCATTTTCAGAGGATGATGCCAAGCTGGCGCTGTTCCATCTCAATGCGGATGGGTCGCCGGGACAGGATGGTTTCCCTATGGGGTTCTACCAGGAATTTGGAGAAACAACGAAGAGGGATGTGCTGCGAGTGCTGGAGGAGTTTAGAACGAGGAAATATGGGGATTGAGAGGCTGAACAAGGCGTTCATCTTTCTGCTGCCTAAAAAGGACACCCCAACTAGGGTGGAGGATTACAAGCCTATAGCATTGCCCAATTCTATTTACCTGTTGGCGTCGAAGATCCTTGCCAATCTGTTGCAAAAGGTGCTTGGTGGGATTATCTTGCCTGAGTAGCTGACTTTCATCCGAAGAGAGCTATGTCGGATGGGTTGGTCTTGGCATCTGAAATGGTCACTGAGTGGAAGACAGGCGAGGCAAAAAGAGTTCTCTTGAAGGTTGATTTCTTGAAGGCATATGATTGCGTGGATTGGAGGTTCTTGTGGACATCATTAGAGAAGTGGGGCTTCGCAGACTTGTAGATTGCATGGATCAAGAGATGCTTTACTACGACATCACTGCCGGTGCTTCTTAATGGTAGAGTAGAGGGTGGGATTTTCCAACCTCAGAGGGGCATTAGGCAGGGATGCCCGCTTGCACCGTTGTTGTTTGTTTTGGTGAATGATTTGCTGGTTGTGATGATGAGGTTGGCGGTGGATGGAAATTGGTATTCAGGATTCTCCATGGAGGAGATCTCTATTCCTTTCCTGCAATATGTGGATGATATTGTGTTGTTCACGGGGAAAGAGCCAGTGGAATTTCGACGAGTGACTTTTATTATGGACACCTTTGGGGAGATTTCACGGCTAGAAGTTAACAGGGAGAAGTCAGTGATGGTGGCTTTCGGTCTTTCAGATGAGGAGCAACATCATGTGTCAGAAATTTTGAGATGCCAGCTTGCCTCGTTGCCCATAAGTTACATGGGGCTTCCTCTGGTGGCGGGTAAATCGAAGTCCGGGGATTGGAGGATCTTTTATCGGAAAGGTTGGAGGCGAGATTGACTGGTTGGAAGGCGTCGACGCTTTCTAGAGGGGGGAAGCTGATTTTGCTGAAGCATGTTCTTTCGGCGATTCCAGTGTTTTTCTGCTCTACGCGAGCATTGTCTTTGGGGGTGCGGAACATGATCAGGTTTTTATGGGAGGTTATTTTGGTTGGATGCCCGACAGGGAAGAAAGGGCATCCAATTGGTGGATTGGCACAAGATGATGTTATCAAAGGGGAAGGGTGGCCTCGAGGTGTTGCGGATGAAGGAAATGAATGCAACTTTTATGAAGTGGGTGGTGCTGATTTGGGGCAAGTCAGATGATCTTGTTTGCAAACTGTTAAGGAAGATATATGGGACCTCTATGTCTTTGGTGATAGCTCCGAGGCGTTTGCCATCTTCGTTGTGGAAGGGGATCACTGACGTGGTCCCATTGGTTGCTAATTCCCTATAGCCGGTACTTGGGGATGGCTCGAACTTCCGCTTTTGGCTTGACTGGACTGGAGATGGAGCGTTGGGGGAGCAGTACCCACGCCTGTTGCAATTGGTGGGGGGATAGAGGCGGTGTCAGTTCAACAGGTATGGGAGGGTGGGCGGAGCTTGGACCTCGATTTTCTCATCCGAATTATTTGAGCGGAGGGTGGAGGAATTCCTTGCCTTGCAATCAGAATTCTTAAGGAGTATGGTGCCGTCATCGGGGAGGGATTATTTCGTCTGGAGGGATGGGAGATTCTCGGTGAGGAAGGCATGCCATTTTCTTCTGAATGAGGGGGAGTTGGTGTACGAGGAGCTAGTGGTGGACACATGCTTGATTTGGAGTAGGGTGTCGAACCATATTAAAGTGTTCCTATGGTTTTTCCGCTTGGGGAGGATTCTGACAAAGGCTCATCAGGGGCACCTGCTGGGAGCGGAGGAAATTGGATGCGACAGATGCGGTGCAACGGAGGAAGACACAGATCACCTCTTTTTTTCTTGCCCACTTTCGGTGGAAGTATGGGACAAAGTCGGTTCCTCGTGGCTGGAATGTCGGAATGGGGCCACATTCTAGAGGGATATCAAAGCGGTTTTTGATATTGGATGTGAGGCAAGCTCCCCTTTTTTCGCGGTGATCTGGTCGATTTGGTGTGCCAGGAATGATGCCTTCTTCAAGGGGTAGAGGTTCTATGTTGAGAATGTTATCGAACATTTGAGGGCATTGGGCGTGGCGTGGTATTCGTGATGCCACAAGTGGCATTCTATTTATGGCATTGATGTAATGATGTAATACTTTTCTTTTTATATAATTTATGGTAGCTTGGTGTGGTGGATCCTAGCTTGGGAGGCCACCCTTTTAAAAAAACACTCTTTTCAAGAAGAGGGGAGATCATTTAATTACTTATAAGAGTGGTCCGAATAAAACACAGATAGATTACTTTACAATGAGAAGAAATCGGTTATGTTGCAAAGACTGCAAAGTAATCTCGAGAGAGAGCTTGACATCTTAGCATCGCTTGCTAGTCATGTATGTGCAAATAAAATGGTTGGCAAAAGTTCCCAAGATCAACAACAACAACAACAAAGCCTTTTCCCACAATTAAGTAGGGTCGGCTACATGGATTCTTCGCTCCATTCAGATCTATCTTAGGTCAATCCCGGGCTTATATCCACAAAACTAAGATCCCTTCGTATGGTCTCTTTCCAACACTTCTTGGACCGTCCTCGCCCTCTGTTAGCCGGCTCAACATCCCAACACTCTCATCTCCTAACTGGTGCATCAGTTGATCTTCTTTGCAAATGTCCAAACCATCTTAAGCAGTTTTCTCGCATCTTATCCTCAATTGGAGCTACACCAACTTTCTTTCTGATTGCATCATTCCAAATCCGATCTTTACGTGTGTATCAACACATCCACCTTAGCATTTTCATTTCTGCTACATTCATTAGAATTAGAATTAAATGATGGAATCTTCAATTTAAGCAATTAAGCTTCAAGGAGAAGGTTTTAGAAGACTTATCTTGGGATTATAATGGAAGTGCAAGCGAGATGTGGGAGGCGGTAGCATCTTGTATCTGAAGGGTAGCCAAAGAGATGCTAGGCGAGTCTTTGGGAGAAGTTCCATGCCAAAAGGAGGCTTGGTGGTGGAGTGAAGGGATGCAAGAGAATCTTAAAATGAAAGGAGCTTCCCTTAAAGCTATTAGAATAGATGAAATTGTCACAGACTACAAAATAACAAAGAAGGAAGCAAAGAAGGTTGTAAATGAAGCGGAATCGAAAGCTTATAAAGTCCTATACAAAAAGCTTGACTTGAAGGAGGGTTAGAAGGATATATTCATATTAGCCAAAGCAAGAGAAAGAAACACCAAAGATCTTTCTCGAGTGAGATGCATCAAGGATGGGGAAGGACATGTGTTATTTACTCAAAATGATATAGAGACTAGATGGAAACTGTATTTCCATAAGTTTTTCATTGGGGAAGGGAATAAAGAGATTACTTTGGGAGATCTGGCTAATAATAAATGTTACCTGAATCGTGCAAGTTATAGACGGATACAAAGAAAGGAAGTAGAGGAGGCTTTAAAGGTTATGGAACCTGGAAAAGGGATAGGACATGATGACATTCCTATAGAAGTTTCGAGAGTTCTAGGTGAACGAGGGTTTGGCTTGGTGCACAAATTTATTCAATGTTATTTGGCGAATTAAGAAAATGTCTGAAGAGTAAAGAAGCATTGTGGTGCTTCTTTATAAGAATAAGGGGACATTTAAAATTGTTTGAATTACAGAGGTGTCAAACTGATGAGTCGTACTATGAAAATTTCGGAGCGTGTGATCGAAAGAAGGTGGAGGTAAGTTCCAAAGTTACTGAAAATTAATTGGAATTCATGCCAGATCGCTCAATTATTGAAGCTATCCACTTCTTGAGGCGAATAATGGAGATTTATTGAGCTAAAAAGAAACTCCATATGATTTTTATTGATTTTGACTATTGTTTTGTCTCTTTATCCTTAAATCACAACAACTCGGACCACATTGAGATAAATATTAAAGATCATGTACTACATTGTTACCTTTAAAAGTTAAGGTATGACATTGAAATCGAGTATATAGTTCAGGGACTTTTGTGTAATTTACTCTATTAAGAATATACCCTACTAAGTTATTACATTATTTAATAAGTACTAAAATAAGAAGATTACATAATGAAAGTAAGAAAAAACTAATGTTCATAATAAAATTGAAGGAAAATGTGAGGAAAAGCAAGGAAAAAACAATAACAATAAAAAAGCCCTCTTTACAAAGTTGCAACAGTTCTTGACATCTCGAAGTCTTAGGCAAGTCGGTAATAATGGCATGACCCCTTGTATCACCCTTATCTAATGATATTTCAAGAGTATATAGAAAGATGCAAAATGCTCTTCTAATTTCTCATCTATTGTTGAAGTAACTGACATGATGCTCGACATCTAGGAGGGGGGATAAATCACCCTTATGGATGCCGAAAAGGTTGGGGAAACAACATGAGCCACCGACATCTGAATCTATGCTTGTCTCTTTCTCTCCCTCTCTCTTTGCTTTATCTCTAGACTTGATGCTTTAGATGAAAGGCCAATGGTTCTTTATATATGCATGGACGTGAGAGCATGTCGAGTGCGTAAAATCCTCTATACTATGGGATAAATGCACACCTATTTCAAAAAGATGGTCGATCTTCAATTAACTATATATCAAATTAGGATCATGCTATATGAAATAGTATTTATGTATTTCTTATTTCCTTTTTATGTAATTTCCCCATTGATTATTTTCCTTCTAGGATTTCTCCTCTATATAACGTTACCCTATGCCCACAGAATAAACATGTGATTCGATATTCTGCAGCAACGATCCTAGATTAGAGCTTGAGTATCCTTGGTACCTTAGAAGCCCACTCGTTAGCCCTCTTCCTCTTCCTCTGGGCATGCACAACCTCCTCTGCCTCATGGGGAACCACATGTGACTCCTCCTTTGTCACCTCTGGGGTTGTGCACTACCATTGGTCTACCATGAGGATCCATACGCACACATGTGCAACTGCTGGTCTGTCTTATGGTTCCTAGCACTACCGTAGGGTTGTTGTTGGTGCCCTAGGTGCATTTCGAGGGTGCACAAACTGACCTTGGAAACCACACAGTTCCACCTCGGGTCCCGTGTGCCCAATCGAGCCATGTACAACTTTCTCGGCGTATTTTCCCCTGATTTTGGTGTAACTTAGGTTGAGTTTGTTCGTCTAAAACCAATCCGACTACCGTAGAGCATCGGATCGGATGCCAGGAAAGATTTTGCTCTATGGTTGCATACACAACCTATTCCCAACATGATTGTGTAGATAAAAATCAGAACATTCTATCTCCCAATTGCGTCCTTCCTGATCTTTGTTCGTCGTGTCAGAGAACAAGATTGCTATATCCTCTTATGAGGCCTTTAAAGGTTCAGTGCCTATCGTCAAGATGGATGAGACCAACTATGAACTGTGGGTTATATAGTTGACAAGTACCATGAAGAGCAATAACAAGGAGCATATCCTTAGGCAACATGAGCCAAGCTACAAGATTAAGGTGACCACTTCATGGAAGCAAGACAATGTATGGGCGCATGTTAGGCTTTCTAGTACTCTTACAATGAAAATAGCCAATGATTATCCCGCATCAACCCACAACCAAGATGATGTGAGACATTCTCACAAGCAGCATATTCCCAAGTTAAGGATGAAACAAAGATCTATAGCTTTAGTATGACATCTTCACGACAAAGGAGTGAGGTCGTCATCTTCATGCATTCTACTCCTGGTTGAGGGGCGTGTTTGAGAAGCTCCATAGTTTCATGCCTCTGAATTTGAGTACTTGACAACAAATGGCGTACAGGAATGCCACAATGGTAGGTGTGTTTTTTGCGCTTGTGATCCCTAGTATGATGCCGCTAGTAGCCAAATCCTTACTAGCATTTTTATACCTCAAGTGGAGGAGGCTTATGACATATTGAGTAGGATCACAATGCCCCATACAACTACTACTCAGAATTCCTCTACAATGGTCACACCAGAAGACACTCTCATCCGCAATACACATACTACAATCGCATAGGGTGCTCTGAGGATGCATGTTATTGATGAATCTGTGATTCATCACTCTAAAATTTGAAAATACAGTCTTGTTCCCGAGTAAATAGATGCAAATTTCCCTTTATCTTGCACAATTAGCATTCATACATGCATTCATAATATATGCATCTTAGCACTCATATTTGCATTAAATAAAAAGCCAGTTCCACTTGTAAAATATCCACCTATAAAATAACACCTCCCTTATAACCTATACACCTTTAGTTAATAATATAAGGAAGGAAGTCAGAGATCTCCTTTGTAAAAGCACCCAATAAAGCCCTAGAACCTCTGGATCTTAGAGAGCCCATAACTCCTTCATACAACCTCCAAAATAGGTCTACTCACTTTCAGAATAATACACATTAAAAGACCTTTAAAATGAGACTAATTTCATCCAATTTGGAGCTCGTAGGAAGAAGTTGGGTTTTTGGGCCTCTATGTATACTATATATGTGTATATTTGTATTCCTGTATTTTTGTATCATATTTGACCTCATCTCCGTCTTTGGTCAACATGAAACTTGTAGATCTCATCAAGATCTACAACTTTCATGTTTTGAGTTTTTCCAAATTCGGCCTCCTCTTTCTAAACTCATTTCTCCCCTCAGCCATTCATAGCTGGCCACGTAGCGCCCTCTGATTGCGCCACGCGGCCCGCTCCCCTCGTCTCATCCACCCACGCTTTTGGCCGTTGGATCTCCATCAGATCCAACGAATGTGCCTTATCCACGTACGCCTCAATTCCTCGCCGTCTGATCCAACCCCGCCTTCAATCACTACCGTCCGCTAGCGCGCACTATCTTGCATGGAGCGAGCAAGCCTAGTTGACGAAGCGAGATCAGACATTCTCAGCCGCAGGATGAGAGGAAAGATAGGACACATCGGTCAGGCTTCAAAGTGAGGGCCTGATTGTGTATAATGTCTCAGAGGGGCTGACATAGAAAGCGGAAATGGAGGCTGCGACCGGCTTGCCCTTGGGGCTTCGTCGCCGGAGGGGAAGCTGGATAGGAGGGTCGAATGGCCTCAGACATCCCTAATCAATCAGTCAGTGAAGCAGAGCGCGGAGACTCTGATTCCCCGGCGGTATCAGAGGGCAAGGACTAGGTGATCTGCCCGATCCAACGGTTGGGAACTCGTCTTCCACCTCCGGCGCCCCCTCTCTCCCACGATCTCGATCTTGCGCGAGGGGTTGCCCCTTTCTATTCTCGGACCCACTCCAGCCACCCTCTCCGACCGCCAACACCGCCACGATGGAGCCCACTCTTCCCTCCTCGCCAGCTCCCTCACTCACCACGACTTCCACCAGAGACGCTCCACAACTTCCACGAACTTCGCCTCTCCTCCATCCCTGCCGCCACCATTGCCCTATAAATAGACCACCTCCGGCCACATTCACAACCATCCGCCATTCCAGAGAGATTCCTCGAGCTCAGATCGTTCCATTGGTGACAACAATTGGGCGTGTCTTCGAGCGAAGACAGGTGTCTTCTCCGGCGAGATCCACGGCCGCCACCGCCGTGCTGCAGCCCCTCCTCCGCGAGTTGCGTGAGCTCAGGGCTCTACGACCCTTCGAGCGACGACCTGGAGCTCAAATCTGAGCTCCATTCCCCAGGTAGCTACCTCCATAACCCTCTCGATCTTCTTCTTCGTTTCTTTGATTTTTCTCTGATTTAATTCACCTTCCATCATCACCTTCTTGCTCCACCTTCACCTCGCCGAGCTCCGCGACGGAGCTCTGATCTTCGCGCTACACTTCACCCCCTCCGATGACGCACTTCATCTTTCATCGACGCCAGCTCCGCCACCTGGGCGGAGCTCGATCCCGGACCACCCTCACTCCGCCATAGGCCTCTCATTTCATTCAGCACACCTCCACGAACACACGCGTGCTTCGGCTATACCTCTAACCCTTGCAGGTACACACCCCTTGGATTGGCCGGAAGCTTGTCGGAGCTCCCTTCGAGCTTCACTGTCATCGAGCTCCAGCGCTCCTCCACTCCTGAGACCACCGGAGGCTTCGCCGACCATCCGCGCATCTTCTGAGATACCTCCGACCTGCCATCGACCTTCATCGACGCCTGTAGTATCGGGCGGAGCAAAGCCAGCTACACCGGAGCCCCGCCTACTCCTCCACAGGAGGCGGAGGGACCGTTGGAGACGACGTTCAGCCACCGTTCGATCATCTTGATCGAACGGTCAGCATCACACCACGTAGCCTCGCAAAGGAGCCGTAGGATCATCCTTGATCCCACGCTTAGGAGCAAGCCACGTCGACGTCAGCCGGAGCAGTAGAGAGCTGTTGGATCGATCAGTGATCCTACGGACAGAAGCACGTCACATCGCCCTCTTCATCGAGCCCCAGACACCGTTGGATCAATCCAGATCCAATGGTCACTGATTCGCCACGCGTCATCAGCCATCAGTCGTTGGATCGTTCTTGATCCGACGGTCTTGATCGTGTCACGTCGCCCCGATCCGAGCCTTTTCCCCGACCTCTAGGCTCGGATCACCTGAAGCTTCACCGAGCCTTCCTCCGAACCTCCAGAGCAGCCGAGCCAACGCCCGAGCCTCTGAAGTCACCCGAGCCTAAAGCGCCCCACGTGAGCAGCACGTGCGGCCTGGGCAAATTGCACTGAGGCCTCGGGAAGTTTCTGAAATTGCAAATCGGTCCCTGTGAAGCGCCCCCACATGAGGAGCACGTGCGTCAGTGGAGAATTCGCATTCCACCCCCCTGCATTCTAGGTAATTGCATTAAGGTGAAATCAGTGGAATTTTTAATTAATTAATTAGTTCATTTCTGTGATATTTTGTCCAATTTCACCTTTTAATTAATATTAATTTCTCTGTGACTCCAAAAATTCCCAAAAAATCACATTAGCTCTAAGATAATTAGATGCACCTTTATAAAAATTTCATCTCATTTGCACGCATTTCGAGGCCTAAATAAATTATTTGGTGATTTTCTTAATTTATTTTTAATAGGCTCATTTCACATCAAAATTAAGGTCTGCTAATTTTCCTGGATTCCTCATCTTTAGATTTATCTAGGATAATTTTTATTCCCAAAAATGTTGTGATTTGATATTTATTAAAATTGAATTAGTCAAAATCACCTTGCATTCATTTTTAATTCACAGGTAATTCATTTAGTGTCAGAGAATTCCAAAAAATTAGGGTAGCTTAATCACATCATATTTCATCATCTGGCCAAGTTTTATTATTTTTGGACTTCATTTGAACACTTATCTGATTTAACTTTAAAACTGATCTGATTTTGCATGTGTCTTGCATAAAAAAACCGAAAAAGATCAAAAATATTCCCTCTGAAAATCAAACATTGGAACTTTGCTAAAAATCTACCTAAGGAGACAGCTGCCTCCCTGAGTTCGACCTTGGACTTCCCAAGTAAAAAAAGTTGCCACTCGAAATTAACTTGCTTAAATTAAAAGTGATTTTTGATTCGCTCTCGTTATCCGACTCCAACGAACATTATCAATTAATTTGAACATTAATTTGCTCGAATTAACAAGGGTAGCAGGAGCGGTTATCAAAATGGCACCGTTGCCGGGCCCAGCTTACCAAGAAACCAGGCCCGGCCCTACACCACGCTTTGTTCAGTCCCGGTCCGAACAAGTGTACCAGCCTCAGCAGCACCAGCAGCAGCAACGCGCATTCCAGCAAGGTCCGTCCCATCAACAGTATCGGCATGGCCAGCAGGGCCAGTACAGAACCTCGTCTGCAAGTCAGCATCACCAGCCAGCTCAGCCCATTGAATTGAAGTCCCTCACCTTGGCAATCCAGACCCTGTCTGATAGGGTCCAACAGATCCAGAATGACTATCTGAATATGAGAACCGATCTGAATCGCGTCTCCCGTACCCAGGATCAACAAATGGCGCCAAAGACCCCAATTCCCGTACAGGTTCAGGCCAACCCGAACAGCCTAAATCAAGGCCAGAACCAACCTCGTGATCAGGTATACTATTCAGATAAGTCTTTATTTGAACATGAGATCCTTTCGTATGATAATGTAAATCATATGTCCCTCAGGAGCGGAAGGACTGTGATCATACCTGATCGAGCACGAGCACCAAAGGAAGGAGCCGCCAAGTCTCTACCTGAGGAGAACTTGGAGGAAGAAGAGGAGCAGCACCACCGTCACCATCACCGGCAGAAGAAGAGGACTTCTGGGTCCTCGAAGCAGCAAACCCGCATCATTAGTGAGTCCGACGAAACTGGTGAAGAGCCTGCACCTCCATCTAAGGAGGACCGTCCAGAAGAAGCGGAAGATGCATCACCGGTTTCGCCCCAGCATGTTTCTTTTAGTCCTAGTCCGAGTCTGTTTCAGAGTTCGAGTCATGTACAGAACTCAGTTCCAGCTTTCTATGAAAAAATTTCAGTTTCAGAACATGAGTTAGGGTCAATAATCCCTTTCCCCCGAGCTCTTACGAGTGGAAAGAGGAAAATCAAAAAAATCCAAAAAGATGACCATGAGATGGCCGGGTTCTGCAACAAATATATCAAGGTCACAATCCCCTTTCACAAGTACGTGGAAATGACTCCTGCATTTCAGAAATACCTTATGGTGAGATGCACACTTACTAGGGTTAGCAGGAAGATCAAAAGCCGTGTTGAGAAACGTGTTCTGTCAGTAGCCACGACTTGTGCAATAAAGAACTCGTTTCCAAGGAAACGAAGAGACATGGGTGCACACTATGTAGTGAGTCATGTTGATGACATCGTGTTTGCATGCACTCTCCTAGATAACAACTCCTCAATTAACTTAATGCCTACAGCCCTCTATGAGCGGCTTAATCTCGGACCTCTTAGGAAATCTAGAGCCCTCCTGCAGTTCGCTGATAAATCAACCAAGAGGTCCCAAGGAGAATTGAGGAATGTTGTGATCAAAGTCGAGGGGCAGGAAAACATGGTGGACTTCACTGTCCTAGATATAGAAACCCCTCGTAATTGGAGAGACTCGCAGATCATCTTATGCAGGCCCTTCCTCAGGACAGTGGGGCCTTGTTTGATTACAAGATCGGGAAGATCCAGTTCCAAACTCCAGGCGGAGATGAGGAACTTGAGATGAAGCAGACCAGATGGTAGAGACCGGATTCCGAATCCAGCACCAAGTACTCTTCGTCCGAAGCAGACCGCGACCATGTAGACACAGTTGGGTCATGGAGACAGAACCCAGCCAGTATCGATGAGTCCCTCCCCTTTGGAGATGATCCAGTACATGAGTCAGTTTGCGAGATCCTCAGAGACGAGTACAGCTCAGAACCTGCATCCCTCTACATCTTCGATGACTTAGAAGCCCAGCTGGGCTTGTCAGTCCTTCCCTCTTTAGGACAATCAGAAGATGAGGATGAAGAGTCGGACGTGGCTTTCGCCGATTACATGGAGACCTTTAACGATCCGACTCTAGAGCCAAATGAATTGGTGGCAGACATTACAGAGAAAGATCCAGCCACTTCCAACACTGAGCCAGATTCGATTGAGCCAGATTTCTTAGATGATCACACCTTACCTGAGCTCAAACCTTTATCCACAACACTGAAATACGCCTTCCTTGAGGGTCAGGAGAAGAAATATCCGGTCATCATCAGTTCGCGATTGACCGAGGAGCAGGAATCTCGCTTGCTAGAGATCCTGGAGAAAAACCGAAAGGCGATAGGCTGGAGCATTTCCGATCTCCACGGGATAAATCCCGCTCTATGTTCACACCATATATACTTGGAGAATGAAGCCAAACCCTCTGGTGAATTCCAACGTCGTTTGAATCCAAATTTACGAGAGGTAGTGAAGAAGGAGATAGAGAAATGGTGCAACGCGGGTTTTATTTATCCCATCTCCGACTCGAAATGGGTGGCCCCGATACATGTGGTCCCGAAGAAGTCGGGAATTCAGACGACCACCAACGAGGATGGAGAGGAGATTGTGACGAGAGTGCCCTCGTCGTGGCGCGTCTGTGTGGATTACAGACGCTTGAATGCCGCGACGAAGAAGGATCATTTCCCCTTACCATTCATTGATCAGATCCTAGAGAGACTAGCGGAGAAAGAATACTTCTGTTTCTTGGATGGGTTCTCGGGCTACAATCAAGTAGCCATAGCTCCAGAGGACCAGGAGAAGACCACGTTTACATGCCCCTTTGGTACATATGCCTTCAGGCGCATGCCCTTTGGGTTATGCAATGCTCCGGGTACTTTTCAAAGGTGCATGATTGTTGTATTCGCTTAAATGGTCGGTGAATTCCTGGAAGTCTTCATGGACGACTTCTCGGTCTACGGTGATTCCTTCGATTCCTGTCTTAGGAATTTGGATCGAGTCCTCAAACGATGTTGTGAGGTTAATCTGGTGCTCTCCTGGGAGAAAAGTCACTTCATGGTGACGAAGGGCATTGTGTTGGGGCATGTCATCTCCAAGAGAGGAATGGAGGTTGACCCTGCCAAGGTGGATGTGATCAGACGACTCCAGCCACCAACCAACATCAAGCAGTTGCGGTCGTTCCTCGGGCATGTTGGATTTTATCGGAGATTCATTAAGGATTTTTTTAAGATTGCCCGACCGCTAACTGAGCTTTTAGGCAAAGACATGGAGTTTGTTGTTGATCACAAATGTCTTGAGGCCTTTAAGCTATTGCAAGAAATGATCATGGACGCACCTATCATACAAGCCCCAGATTGGTCTCTACCTTTTGAGATCATGACAGATGCCTCAGACTTTGCTATTGGGGTGTGTTAGTACAGAGAAGTGATGGAGTCTCGTTTGCCATACACTACGTAAGTAAAGTGCTTGATACCGCTCAGCGTAACTATACAGTTACGGAAAAGGAGATGCTTGCGGTAGTGTTTGCCTTGGACAAGTTCAGATCTCACTTAATGTGATCCAAGGTAATTGTGTTCACTGACCATACGGCTCTACGGTACTTGATGGAGAAGAAGGATGCGAAGGCGCGTCTTCTTCGGTGGATTTTACTTATCCAGGAATTTGATTTGGATATTCGTGATAAACCTGGAAAGAAGAATGTAGTAGCCGATCATCTTTCTCGTCTCGAAGATCTTAATACTTCCGAGGATTCACCAATTCGAGACTCCTTCCCTGACGAGTCAATTTTTGTTGTCGACTCACTCCCATGGTATGCCAACATCGTGAACTATCTTGTCTCCAAGAAGGTTCCCGAGGGTTGGCCCAAGAGCCACATCGACCGACTTAAGTCGGATGCGAGACACTACCATTGGGAGGATCCGATCCTTTTCTTCGAAGGACCGGATTGTGTCTAGAGACGGTGTATTCCTTAGGAGGAATACCAGAGTGTCCTTTCTTTATGCCACAGTTTGGAGGCAGGAGGACACCACTCTGGGAAGAGGACCGCATGGAAGGTACTTCAGTGTGGTTTTTACTGGCCGACTCTGTTTTCCGATGCCATCACCTTTGCGAAGTCGTGCCCAGTATGTCAGAGAATGGGAGGAACAGTTGGTCCCAAGGATGAGATGCCAATGCAGTTTGTCATATTTGTGATGTCTTTGACGCCTGGGGCATCGACTTCATGGGACTGTTCCCTGTTAGCCACGGGTTTGAGTACATCCTTCTTGCGGTAGATTATCTATCCAGGTGGGTAGAGGCTATCCCAATCCGAGCCGCAGACATCAGAACTGTCTGTAAATTCATCAGAGATCATATCATCTCTAGGTTCGGGATTCCCAAAATGATGATATCAGATGGGGGTAGCCACTTTGTGAACCAGGAGGTGAAGAAACTCCTAAAGGACTACGGCATCGAACACCATGTCGCTAGCCCTTACCACCCACAAACTAATGGTATGGCTGAGGTGTTGAATCGGGAGGTGAAGACTATATTGCAAAAGCTCGTCCGCCCAGACAGGAAGGACTGGTCTCAGATCTTGGATCAAGTCCTATGGGCTTATAGGACAGCTTACAAGACACCGTTAGGAACCTCCCCTTTCCGAATGGTATTCGGAAAGCCGTGCCATTTGCCCGCAGAACTAGTGCATAAATCAGAATGGGCAATTAAGAAGGTCAATTGGAACACACACCTTGGGCAGAAGCAGAGAGAGATGAATCTGAATGAGCTTGTGGAAGTCAGAAATCGTGCATATGACAACAATTTGGTGTACAAGGACAAGGTGAAGCATTGGCATGATAGATATATCAGACAAAAGACCTTTGTTCCTGGACAGAAGGTATGGTTGTTTAATGCAAGGCTGAAGACCTTCCAAGGCAAGTTGAAATCCAAGTGGACGGGCCCATTCATTGTCCGAGCGGTGCATGATAGCGGATGTGTCGAGATCTCAGATCTCGCAGATGACGCACCGACATCCCTTGTGGATGGACAATTTGTTAAAACACTTCGTCGAATCCAATGAGCAGTTAGTCCATGTTGAGGAGATTGTGTTTATGCGCGAGACAGATTCAGCAGATACACCTCGAGCCGCGCAGGAGACCTTGCAGCAGTGAGCTACAACATTAGCAGCATCTTGAAAGATTCAAACTGACTCACTTGTATATACCATCATTTCTGTACATTCTGTCCTTTCCCTCCCGCGACTTTAGTAACTCATCCCAGCTTCATCTATCTCTATCTTGGACTATACTTAGGATGACCAGATCCTAAGTATAGGGGGGATGAGACACCCAAGTATGTTCACTGTACATCCTCCAGATCACATCGGCTCTTATACTCACTCTTGTCCTATACTTAGGCTGACCAGAGCCTAAGTATAGGGGGGACCGATGTCCACCTTGTATATACTCATCCATTTCCCCTCTTGCCCTCGTCCGCCCCATTTTTGATCTTCTTCTACACTTAGGCTGTCAGAGCCCAAGTATAGGAGGGCGGTGCGACTTCTATACGTTTTTGTAATTTTAGCTCTCCTACGCTTAGCCCGAGCTATGTCTTTTTAGTCGCTTTTCGTGCTTTGAGGACATAGCACACGCTAAGTATAGGGGGCGTGTATATATTACATATATACTTTACCCATAGCTCGTACTTTCGCGTATTTTCGCGTATTTTTGTATATATTATACAATAATTACGGGTGGGTAAAAATTTAAGAAAATTTTTTGTACATACACCTGTATAATCTGTATAATACTCATAAAATACTTGTATCATAGGAGGTATACCAGTGTGTGAAAAAAAAGTGTTGAAAATAAAGGCTTCTTATTTACTCTTGCACATCATCTCTGCATCTGAAAAGAAAAAGAGTCTTGCATTTCATACATAGCATGTCATCTACCTCTCATCTGCATATCTTGCATATGCAAGGTGAAAAGCTTGTGGGTTATGAACCAAGTTATGAGTAGATATTGAGGATGGACTGGATTTGACCTTAATCCACCTAATTTCAGAGGAACCTTATAGGAACTGGAGTTAAGATTTCTCAGGTCAAGTGACTTAATTCTTTGAGTCCGCAAGTATATGTTCAAATGTCATCTTGATTAGTCTAAGTAGAATATCTCGTGCACACGCATGATTCTTTTAGACAGTGACCTAACTTGGACAAGCACAATGCACGTAGCTCTTCACTGATGAGGTGGCGAGGAGGTAGAATCCTTTAGTTTGGAGTAGCACACGGGTGGAAACATCCGTCCTCCTCTAGGGAGGGTAGTGCATCTCAACCTAGTCTGATGGTGTTGAAGTCTAAGGACAGGACGCTGTGGGTTGCAATAATGCTTCAAAAGAGGGATAGTCTACTGGCTCAAGAGGAAAAACTCCTGATGTACATGCTGCACCTTGTATAGAGTTAAAAAAATACAAAAACTCCAAAAAAATCAGACAGACCCAAGTGAAAATAAAATACCTGTCGGAGTATGTATATTAGCAAAGAAATGCAGTTGGATGACTTGGCTACACTGGTTAGGCATCCCGGAATAGGTAGCTACACTGGCTACCGTCCATTCTTTTCTCCACCCCCTCCTCTTGAGCTGGTCGCACTTGAACTTAGAAGGGAATACCCCGCTCCTCGAGGAAAGTGTTACTAGACCAGGTTATTGAGTTACCTTGTTAGAGGAGGCTGCTTCTGAGCCATTTCTGATGTGGAAAGTTACATTTCACTTACATAGTACAAGTAAGAATTATAGTCATCAGAAACTTGCATTTGAGGATTTGTTCTGACCTGACTATTGAGACGTCTTGAATAGAAGACTTGTGGAACTTGGAGTCTGTTAGGTCTTAAGTTTAGGTCCCAATGAGGTTCCGCCACACAATTAATCTAAAGGTCGAGTCAAGGTCCATTTTCAACTTTTGTTCATGACCTTGCTATGGAACCCAAAATCATTTCACTCTTGCATTTCATTTATTTGCTCGGGGACGAGCAAGGTTTAAGTATAGGGGGTTGATGAATCTGTGATTCGTCACTCTAAAAGTTGAAAATAGAGTCTTGTTCCCGAGTAAATAGATGCAAATTTCCCTTTATCTTGCATAATTAGCATTCATACATGCATTCATAATATATGCATCTTAGCACTCCTATTTGCATTAAATAAGAAGCCAGTTCCACTTGTAAAATATCCACCTATAAAATAACACCTCCCTTATAACCTATACACCTTTAGTTAGTAATATAAGGAAGGAAGTCAGAGATCTCCTTTGTGAAAGCATCCAATAAAACCCTAGAACCTCTGGATCTTAGAGAGCCCATAACTCCTTCATGCAACCTCCAAAATAGGTCTACTCACTTTCAGAATAATACACATTAAAAGACCTTTAAAATGAGACTAATTTCATCCAATTTGGAGCTCGTAGGAAGAAGTTGGGTTTTTGGGCATCTATGTATACTATATATGTGTATATTTGTATTCCTGTATTTTTGTATCATATTTGACCTCATCTTCGTCTTTGGTCAACATGAAACTTGTAGATCTCATCAAGATCTACAACTTTCATGTTTTGAGTTTTTCCAAATTCGGCCTCCTTCTCTTTCTAAACTCATTTCTCCTCTCAGCCATTCACAGCTGGCCACGTGGCGCCCTCTGATTACGCCACGCGGCCCGCTCCCCTCGTCTCATCCACCCGCGCTTTTGGCTGTTGGATCTCCATCAGATCCAACGGATGTGCCTTATCCACGTACGCCTCAATTCCTCGCCGTCTGATCCAACCCCGCCTTCAATCACTACCGTCCGCTAGCGCGCATGCCTCATCTCAACACGTGGTGCATTCAGCGGCCTTCGATCACCTCGCATCGGATCTAATCCACGCCGCCCCTTCGTGCGTCGCTCACCACCGTTGGATCTCCCGATCCAACGGTTGGGAACTCGCCTTCCACCTCCGGCGCCCCCTCTCTCCCACGATCTCGATCTTGCGCGAGGGGCTGCCCCTTTCTATTCTCGGACCCACTCCAGCCACCCTCTCCGACTGCCAACACCGCCACGATGGAGCCCACTCTTCCCTCCTCCTCGCCAGCTCCCTCACTCACCACGACTTCCACCAGAGACGCTCCACAACTTCCACGAACTTCGCCTCTCCTCCATCCCTGCCGCCACCATTGCCCTATAAATAGACCACCACCGACCACATTCACAACCATCCACCATTCCAAAGAGATTCCTCGAGCTCATATCGATCCATTGGTGACAGCAATTGGGCGTGTCTTCGAGCGAAGACAGCTGTCTTCTCCGGCGAGATCCACGGCCGCCACCGCCGTGTTGCAGCCCCTCCTCCGCAAGCTGTGTGAGCTCAGGGCTCTACCGACCCTTCGAGCGACGACCTGGAGCTCAAATCTGAGCTCCATTCCCCAGGTAGCTACCTCTATAACCCTCTCGATCTTCTTCTTCGTTTCTTTGATTTTTCTCCGATTTAATTCACCCTCCATCATCACCTTCTTGCTCCACGTTCACCTCGCCGAGCTCCGCGACGGAGCTCTGATCTTCGCGCTACACTTCACCCCCTCCGACGACGCACTTCATCTTCCATCGACGCCAACTCCGCCACCTGGGCGGAGCTCGATCAGCGGACCACCCTCACTCCGCCATAGGCCTCTCATTCCGTTCGGCACACCTCCACGAACACACGCGTGCTTCGGCTATACCTCTAACCCTTGCAGGTACACACCCCTTGGATTGGCCGGAAGCTCGTCGGAGCTCCCTATTGGACATGCGAGCCCACGGCGAGCCATAATGCAATAAATATTATTGCATATATCATTCCCTGATCTGAAATGAAGAATGAATAATTTGCATAATAGGTCCCTTAGTACAATTAGGGTTATGTACCATGGCCATCTTAGTAATCATACAGCTGTTGATTCAACTATTGAATCATAGAGGCTAGTGCTTGGATGAATATCTAAAGGGTTAGATTGAGGGCTCATGAAGCACCGTCAAATGATTATTAAGAGATGATCTCCAGCCTGAGTAGGAGATGACAATCCTTATCTCTGAAGGCTGATATCTGACCGACCTCTTGATGTAGGTCCTCTGCATAGGAATAGAGATTCAGAGGTGTCAGATTAGTTAGGTCAAAGAGTTGACTTAACGAGATCGAGATAACCAAAGTCCTATATCGTATACTGTCATGATATAGGCACGCATCCTCTGACCGGAGACAGATGTGTTACTATATGTCTGAGTATGTACATTTGACAGACCAATAGGTTGATGACCTAACCAAGATCTATACACCGACGCGCTGGTGTGCATATAAGGGCATATGAGTAATACGATCTCTCAAAGGGATCATACAGGTTCAGTTACTGAACCAGAAGACATGAGCTCACTCATGAGATATTGGGAAGAATCAAATTCCATGCGCATGGTCGTCTCGCTTTGGAAGCTTGACTGAATTTGTAGGTTTGATATATACTTTTGGAAAGTATATGATCAAGACCTAGGTATGATATACGCTTTTGGAAAGTGTATGATTGATACCAACTCCCAATGATCGAATGAGAACCTTACTGATAAAAGCATGAAGTAGACAATATAAAGTTGATCCATTACTTCGGATTTTATCAGTCTTCCAGTATGCAGGATGTACAGGTATTGGGAATACCGGAGGGTGATGTGATCATAAACGATTGTATAATCATGACGCTTCCATTCCTAGGGAGTGATGAAACGGGTCTGGATTTTAGTGACTCCTCTCGGTAGAGAAGTAATCTGATCTTAGTCCAAATGTTGGACAATGATCTGAATATGATTCAGATACAATGAGAAGATTAGATTCACGGTCTTGATTTAATCAAGCATCTATGGGAGGCCCGCGATCTGGATTTGAGATATGATCTCAATATCCATGTCACTATACGTGGAACAATACAATCGCTATGTCCTTATCTCCAAGTATCTGCGGAGAGATTGCATTATTCTTGAAGGGTTCAAGAATAATTCCATAAGATCTAAGCATTGAAGAAATCATGATTAAATGTGATTTAATCATCTTGATGTATGAAGAAATTATCCAATATAATTAAATGTGATTTAATTAATGTGGATAAGAATAATGTGGATAAGAATAATGTGGATAGAAATATCCAATAAATTCATAATATATTATAAATGTGATTTATAATGTATTAGAGAGAGCTAATTATAATTTATATGGGTTGATTAATTATTATGTGTATTGGATACACATTGTGTAATTAATTGACAATGTAAATTATATGTTGTTTTGGGTTGTGAATATGATTCACAATTTTTCCATGGCAAGATTGCAATATTCTCAAATATAATTGTGAATTATTTTGAAGAATAAAAGCCAACAAAAGTTGTTGGAAATAAATAAAGGAGATTTTCAAGGAGATATGCAGTCTCATGGATTTCCATGAGATTGCTCTCTCCATGGAAGGTATGGGCGGCACACCATTCCTAATAGGAATGTGTGGCCGTCCACATGGAATGTGCATGGAGATGAAATCTCCATGTACATTCTCTCCTTATTTATTGGCTTGATTTAGGAATAATTTATATTTGATTTTGTCAAACATATTTTGACCTAAATTTGTTGGTTTTACCAACAACAATCTTGACCATTGGATTAGACATAAATCAATCTCAACCATTGATTTTATATGTCACATGGATTGAGATCCATGGATCCCAAAACCCTATAAATAGAGAGGCATACCATGCTCTCTCTTTACATGTGATCTTGAAGCTCTCTCTCTTCTTCTCTCTTCATACACGACAGCCTTCTCTCCCTCTAATATTGGTGGCCGTCCACCATACCATAGAGGAGGGAATCGTCGACGCCATCGGCATCGCGCCGCCGCTTCGACGTTCTTCGGTTCTCCTTCTTCTTGGTGTGCTACGCCCACGAAGGAGACGTTCGATCTCGTGCGACGAGATCAGGAGCAACCACGCTTGGATCATATTCTTGGATTGCGAGGACAACGCGATTCATCCCCGCGCTTGCAAGCAGTCTCGCCGACGATCAGACTTGAGACAGGAGGTCTCTTCTCTTAGAGACTCGATCAACCACGCTTCAAGAGGTATTGCGTTATACTTGTTGTGGTTATAGATGAAACGATCTGAGAATGGTTCTCGGATCATGTGGTTTCATCGAATAAAATTTTTTAAATTCCGTTGCACCGAACAACTAGTGCGACTAGTCGTTCTTCGTCGTATCCGATACGACGATCACGCTTCCGTGATGCGCTTGAGGGTAATTCCATATCCTTCACTCCCTTCGAGCTTCACTGTCATCGAGCTCCAGCGCTCCTCCTCCACTCCTGAGACCACCGGAGGCTTCGCCGACCATCCGTGCATCTTCCGAGATACCTCCGACCCGCCATCGACCTTCATCGACGCCTGTAGGACCGGGCGGAGCAAAGCCAGCTACGCCGGAGCCCCGCCTACTCCTCCGCAGGAGGCGGAGGGACCGTTGGAGACGACGTTCAGCCACCGTTCGATCATCTTGATCGAACGGTCAGCATCAAGCCACGTAGCCTCGCAAAGGAGCCGTAGGATCATCCTTGATCCCACGCTCAGGAGCAAGCCACGTCGACGTCAGCCGGAGCAGTAGAGAGCCGTTGGATCGATCAGTGATCCTACGGACAAAAGCACGCCACATCGCCCTATTCATCGAGCCCCAGGCACTGTTTGATCGATCTAGATCCAACGGTCACTGATTCGCCACGCGTCATCAGCCATCAGTCGTTGGATCGTTCTTGATCCGACGGTCTTGATCGCACCACGTCGCCCCGATCCGAGCCTTTTCCCCGACTTCTAGGCTCGGATCACCCGAAGATTCGCTGAGCCTTCCTCCGAACCTCCAGAGCAGCCGAGCCAACACCCAAGCCTCCGAAGTCACCCGAGCCTAAGGAGCCCCACGTGAGCAGCACGTGCGGCCTGGGCAAATTGCATTGAGGCCCCGGAAGTTTCTGAAATTGCAAATCGGTCCCTGTGAAGCGCCCCCACGTGAGGAGCACGTGCGTCAGTGGAGAATTTGCATTCCACCCCCTACATTCTAGGTAATTGCATTAAGGTCCCTGTCAGCATATTTTAATTTGAGAAATTTTTTTCTGTATTGCAGTTATACCCTTGTCTTTGCACGCATATTTAGGTGTCCATATTTCATCATTTTTAAATTCTAAAAATTGCATGTTGTAGTTTAACTTGTCCTTTATCTTATGTTATAGTTGGCACATTTTTGTGAAATCAGTGGAATTTTTAATTAATTAATTGGTTCATTTCTGTGATATTTTGCCCAATTTCATCTTTTAATTAATATTAATTTCTCTGTGACTCCAAAAATTCCCAAAAAATCACATTAACTCTAGGATAATTAGATGCACCTTGCATTAAAAATTTCATCTCATTTGCACGCATTTCGAGGCCTAAATAAATTATTTGGTGATTTCCTTAGTTTATTTTTAATAGGCTCATTTCACATCAAAATTAAGGTCTGATAATTTTCCTGGATTCCTCATCTTTAGATTTATCTAGGATAATTTTTATTCCCAAAAATGTTGTGATCTGATATTTATTAAAATTGAATTAGTCAAAATCACCTTGCATTCATTTTTGATGCAGCGTGACCCCAAATTATAGGGCCGCATTTATTTAATTAATTAATCGTCAATTATATTTACATTTTTAAGTCGTCGTAAATGCCTAATTAAATAATTGAGATCGCCTGTGATCTCATCGTTTATTTCGTAGATTTTAATTTTAATTTTGGTCAATTAATTAGTTAGAGTCTAATTAGAGTAATTAGAGGTCAATTGGAAGTTGTCAGAGTCCAATTAGGATAAAGTTGGTTGTCAATTTTAATTTGTTTACTATTTTTGTAAACCATCTCTCCTATATAAAGAGATGGTAGTCCAGTATTTTTATGAAGTCAAGTATTATGAAAAATTGAGTTATCTCGTTATCTCTCTCCTCTTTCTCCCCACGCGATCTCCGCGGTTCTCCTCCTTCAACCCCTCGTTACCAACGAGTTTTCTTCTTCTCAACCTCTCCTTTTCTCCACCGATATTCCACCGCCAAATTATTTTAATTTTATCGTCGACGCCGGAAGCCGTTTGCATCATTTGGTATCAGAGCATGGCTTACAGATCGTCCCCACGATCTGACGATCCGTCCAGATACTCGCGCCGACATGCATCAAGGGACCATCGCTCGTCCGACAGAAAACGACGAGCCAACGACGACTACGACAAGGAGACGGAGCGCATGTTACGTGATTTGCATCACTTGCAAACCACAATCCACTCCGAGTTTCGAGCCCTTGTGACCAACCTTGAGGCCTACCGCGACGCCCAATCGAGGCCTCCATCCGTCGAAGCCGCTGCCGTCAGTCTTGATGAAGAAAAACTCGCCGCACAGGAGGAATCGGCCGCTGTCTAGGAACTTCCAGATCTGAATCAGTCATCAACGACGGCCCCAATCGCAGTCCCAGCCCCTCCTACGGCTCCCCTGGCCGCACAGATCCTCGCCGCCCCACCGGCGGTCCCTCCCGCAGTCCCGGCGACCCCATTCCCGTCCCCAGCCTCGTCGACGCCGTCCCTTCCCCCACCACTGCACCCCTCAATCCCTCAGACCTCGCCGCCATCGGCCTGCGCCTCCCCCCTCGCCGACGTCATCGCCTCCCACCTCTCTCCTCAACAGCGCCTCTCCGCCGCCCCAACCCTTCTCCTGCGCCGCCGCACCTTGGCCCCATTCCCACCTCTACTGTTGCCGCCCCCACCTGCAGCCCCAGTCCCCCCCTCCCCCTACCTCACGCGACTTCGTCGTGCCCTTCTTCCCCGAGCCCTAACGCCTCCTCTTTCCACCCCAGCCCCAACTCGCCCCGCGCCCTCTCCAGCCGCCATCTCTCCCAGGCCCCGCCGCCCGGCAACCCGCACCTCTCGCGCACCGCTCCCGCGCTCCCACCGCCCGTGCGCGCCTCCCTGTCTCCTATACTCCAGCCGCCTCCGAAGCCCCGACAGCACCCCCCGACACCACCTTCGCCTGTCGCGGCCTCTTCAGCGCCCCACAGGGACGTACCTCTCGCATGAAGCCCCGATTGGCCCCCGCCTCCCCGCAGCACCGCACCAGCCGTCGAGCAGCCGCCGCCTCTGGCCTCGCCATATGAGCGAGGATGGGGAGCCAACCCTAACGGAAGGCCCGAAATCCATGGGATATCAATCCCACGACGTGTGGGGCTGGAGCTTGATTGGGAAAAATTGCAGAATCAAAATTCCTAAAATCCATATTTGCAGAAAGGTCCAAAGCAATATGCAAGAAGAGAAGAATGAAGGGGTGCGAAAATTGCACCCACACCCCTGGCGGCCGAAATATTTGAGAAAAGAGGCTGGAAATCAGAGATTTGGGGATTTTCCTTACCCCAATAGGACTAAGGCCTTGGGCTTCCCTTATAAAAGGACCCCATGGCTTCATTCCTTAGCCACATCTCCTCTTTTCCTCTTCTTGTGCCATTGCTTCACTATGGAATCTCCCAGGGCCATATTCTCCGTGCCGCATCAATATTTTGAGCATCACAGGGAGGAGACAACAATCAAGGCAACGCCGCCGTTCGCGCCGCACATGTTCTTCAACCACGACGGTTGCGCCATTCCCGCCCGCATATGGATTCCGCCGTTCGCTCCACATCAGTTCTTCCAGAAGACGACGGAATGCGCCGAATCTTCCTCCAAGCCTGCAGATCCAGCAATTCGTCGGGAGACGAATTTTAAAATCGGAGGAGAGTTGATGCAGCGTGACCCCAAATTATAGGGCCGCATTTATTTAATTAATTAATCGTCAATTTTATTTACGTTTTTAAGTCGTCGTAAATGCCTAATTAAATAATTGAGATCGCCTGTGATCTCAACGTTTATTTCGTAGATTTTAATTTTAATTTTGGTCAATTAATTAGTTAGAGTCTAATTAGAGTAATTAGAGGTCAATTGGAAGTTGTCAGAGTCAAATTAGGATAAAGTTGGTTGTCAATTTTAATTTGTTTACTATTTTTGTAAATCATCTCTCCTATATAAAGAGATGGTAGTCCAGTATTTTTATGAAGTCAAGTATTATGAAAAATTGAGTTATCTCATTATCTCTCTCTCCTCTTTCTCCCCACACGATCTCTGCGGTTCTCCTCCTTCAACCCCTCGTTACCGACGAGTTTTCTTCTTCTCAACCTCTCCTTTTCTCCACCGATATTCCACCGCCAAATTATTTTAATTTTATCGTTGACGCCGGAAGCCGTTTGCATCAATTTTTAATTCACAGGTAATTCATTTACTATCAGAAAATTCCAAAAAAATTAGGGTAGCTTAATCACATCATATTTCATCATCTGGCCAAGTTTCATTATTTTTGGACTTCATTTGAACACTTATCTGATTTAACTTTAAAACTGGCCTGATTTTGCATGTGTCTTGCATAAAAAACCGAAAAAGACCAAAAATATTCCCTCTGAAAATCGAACATTGGAACTTTGTTAAAAATCTACCTAAGGAGACAGCTGCCTCCCTGAGTTCGACCTTGGACTTCCCAAGTAAAAAAAGTTGCCACTCGAAATTAACTTGCTTAAATTAAAAGTGGTTTTTGATTCGCTCTCGTTATCCGACTGCAACGAACATTATCAATTAATTTGAACATTAATTTGCTCGAATTAACAAGGGTAGCGGGAGCGGTTATTAGTTATCAAAAGCATGGTCTCCCTGCTAATGATCACACTGTTGAGTTTTGAGCCCATTGTTACTTCTTTAATAACAAGTATGATGATCTTTTCTCTTGTTTGAGGGAGATTATGGGTTATTCCATGGATCCCAATAGTGTTGCTCCAACATCATCTGGCATTGATGCCTTTGTCAGTATCTCATGTACATATTATGCACTTATACCTACACATTACATATATTTCATAATGGATCATGGATTGTGGAGCATCTCATCATCTTTTCTGTGACAGAGAACGATTCACATCCTACAATATCGTTCATCCTAGCCAATATGTAGTCATTGTCAATGTGAGACATTCTATAACAGGATAGGGAGAGATTCAATTGACTCCTTCCATGCATCTGCAGAACGTGTTGCATGTACCAGAATTCTCTATGAGTTTATTGTCTATCAATTATATTACCAAGGACCATGTCAATCAAATAGTCTGGTGGTAGTGCAGTGTTCCTACCACCCAAAAGATCAGGTTCAAATCCCTCCTTGTGGAGGTTGCGTTAGGTACCCGACAACCAACATAAAAAATAGTTGGATCTTTCAACTTGGACTTGAACAAGAATCCATGTAGTCGAACCTACTTAAAGTGCGAGAAGGCTTCAGCATTTTAATTATATTAGCAAGGATATGCATTATCGTGTCGTTTTGACCCATCTTTTGTGTTTAAGAATATACTGACGGGCAGGGTGATTGAATGTGGCCATTACAAGAGGGTCTCTACAGATTTATACAATCATAGGTGGTAGATCTTCCATTCCAACTAGTCTCTCTATACATGTGGCTCTTTCGGTTCGGTCATCTTCCGCTGCAAAAGTGTAGAGTATGGTATGAAAAGGCTAGCCTCGAGGCAGTCGAGTCGAGGCGGATGCCTTAATAGGTTTTGGTGAGGTGTGCGCCTCAAAAGGTCAAGGCGGTCCTGAGGCGGTGAGGCAGAAGCCTCAGGGCATACTCATCCACTTAAAATCTTGCAATTATCTTTTTACATTCAGTCTCATTGTGGGATTTACAATTGGGGATATTGTTGAATTCGATGAAGAGGATGCTTGATGTGCTCAAACATAATGTTGAAGGCGTTTTCATTTCTAGTGTTTAATAAATGTGTAATAATAAATACATTGTTTGCATAATTTTAGCACTATTATCCGGACAATGGTGTGAAAGGTAATACTTTGATGGTATTTTGATTAGAACTATATGGGATTATTAGAATTGTAGTATCGAACAATCAATTTTATTTATGATGCATAGATGTGCCTTTTTGTGCTAAATTTTTCGAAGAATTTCTAATTGAACCAACAATTGAAGGTTGGTTGTAAAAAATAGATTCGAGTTTCAAGTTAATAGTTTCTTGTTAGTATCAAACATATAATATAAGAGATAATATTGGAAGAGATGAATGTTGGCATTCCATTCATGCATATTGTTGACCATATAAGTATACTTTCAAGAACTTGAGAAAATCATGCGATATTTTTACATAAGAGAATTTAAAGTTCATATAAAAAGCTCCCTAGAACTATGGATCCAACCCTATATTCATTTTCAACATTGAAGAATTATACTAAAAATCCTTTAATTACTTTAAAGTATGCAGATTTGTTTGTGATATAATTTCTTAAATATTGTACAATATTTTTAGCTCAATTGCATATTTTTCTGAAGAAAAGTCAGGCTTCTCCCTCAATCACCTCAAGGTTATTCCTCACCTCGATTCAAGGGAAACCGCCTCTTTCCATCTTTCATTTTTCAAACCTTGGTGAAGAGTCCTTCCTCGAATCTCTTCCTAGTCCAGTTTTTAGTGTAGGACTTGCCATCTTGGAAAACATCATCGCACCACTTTCCCAAGTCGTTAGAGTCGTAGTAGTAATTCTTTGCTTAAGTTGTCCCATTTTGATATTTGGAGTCCCAATCGTGTTCTTTATCTCCAGAAGAACATGTTCTATCTTGTCGATGTTGATGATTTTTCCGAACTTTGTTAGATCTATATATTGAAAAGTAAGTCTAAGGCTAGTCCTATTATGCAATTTTTTATCATTGAAATAAATAATCTCTTCTCTACTATTGTTAAGTATGTTTCCTCTGACAAATCTTTGGAATTTTGTATTGGTCAACTATCTCAGTTCTTTAAGTCTCGTGGGATTCTTCATCAGATTTTATGTGCCTACACTTCCTAGCAGAATGGTATTGCCGAGCACAAACACTGTCATCTCTTAGATGTTAGCAGGATTCTCCTGATACATACTCTTGCTCCTCATTCTTACTGGGAGATGATGTCCTCTCACCACTTGCTACCTCATCAGTCATATGTCGTCCTCCATTTTAGGAGAAAAAGTTCCTTTTTCGATTGTGTTTCTCTCTACCACCTCACATCTTTGATTGTGTTGCATTTATCCATCATCCGACTCCTGGTAGCGACAAGCTCTAACCCAGGTCTTTGAAATGCACTTTTTATTGATTATTCCTGACCACAAGAGGGTATCGATGCTTTGATCCTCTTAGACGTAAGTATTATGTAAGTTCTTACATCATATTCTTTGAGTATGTTATGTATTTTTCTCCTACATGTGACATGATGACATCTTCTAAGTTTGATGAGGTTTATATTCCACCTCCTTCGCCTCCAGCTCCTACCACACCTACTGTAGTTCGGACTTTGCCCCGTGTGTACATTCACAAGATGACTATTGGACCTATGCACTCGTGTTTTCCCCATCATCCATCACATGTTAGGTAAATCTTGAACATTTGATTTCCACGGATGGCTCTGTTGATTTTTCTATACAACTTGAGACTATACATGATGAGAGTGCATCTTGTCATGAGATCGTGGTACAAGAGGTCGGATCTTAGACAGTCTATTGCACTTTAAAAGAGGTGTATATGTGCTACATATCCTCTCTCGGGACATGTTTCATCGGGGCATTTGTCAAAGGGCTTCGGGATGTTTGTGGTGAGACTGTTAGCTGTTACGCTCCCATGCACATATCAGGAGGCTACGCGGCTACGCCAGACACTCGGTGGTATTTTGCTATGGAAGAAGAAAATGTTGCACTCCAGTTACGAGGCACATGGAGCTTGTTTATTGCTCCGGTAGTGGCTTCTGTAGTTGGCTGCAAGTGTGCCTTTATAGCAAAGAAGAGAGCAAACAATAGTGCTGACCACTATAAGGTCAAGCTTTTGTGGCACGTGGATTCACTCAGACATATGGGGTGGACTATTAGGATACTTTCTCTCATGTGGCATGTTACTTCACTCTTCGGATTCTCCTTTGTGTTGTGTTACGAGATTGGTCACTCTCCAAGCTCGATGTCAAAAATGCTTTTTGTATCTTGATCTGCATGAGAAATTCTATATGCATCAACCACCTGGGTTCACTGCTGAGGGGGAGTGTCAAACGATATCATAGTCACAAAGCATGTTTTAGAAGCTCTTGGATCTCATAGAACAACATTGAACAACACTACTTAAAAGATCGAATGCAAATCTCTCGCTATTTATACACATGATATTAGGATGTATTATTATTCTCATCTATGTTGATGACATTATTACAATGTTGAAATATAGGAGATCAACGAGGCTAAGATATTCCTTGGACAACAATTTGTCACCATGGATCTTAGATAACTACGATATTTTCTTGGGCTTGAATTTGCCACGAATCAGAGAGGACTATGCCACTACTCCTAGGGATCGCAACATGAAACTCTAGATGATGACGAAAATGATGTAGATAAGAGGAGATATAGGGAGCTCATTGGGAAGCTCCTATATGTGACGATCACCATGCCAGGCATCTCTTTTACAATGAACAAAGTCAACCAATTTATGGAGCAACCACATCAGGGCATATGGATGTTTTCTCCATGATCTGAAGGTATCTTTAGTCTTCGTTAGGTACATGATTAACTCTTCAGCAAAGGTACATTCCTTGAGATCACTTGTGCATATGCTGATTATATAGGACGTGCAAATGACAGAAAGTCAACCTCTGGATTTGCAATATTTGTTGGGAGCTCTTTGGTCTCATGGAAAAGTAAGAAGCAAACAATTGTTGCTAGATCAGTGTTGAATCCAAGTACCATGCCATGGTGCAAGGAAGCACTTGGATGATGTGGATTGGGTTTGTTCTGACTGACCTAGCTATTGATGTACATCTTCCCTTGCAACTACTATGTGACAATCAAGATGCATTATTCATTACCAACAATCTAGCATTCCATGAGAGGACCAAACACATCGATGTGGACTATCATGACACTAGAAACATGATATAGAAGGTCTTCATCATTACATCTCATGTCAGCTTAGGGGAACATTTCAAATGTGTTCGTCCAAGCTGAGCATGATAGATTTCTACTCGCTAGTTTGAGGGGGAGCGTTATAGGAGATAGTATGTATAGTTATTACTGCATTTACCCATCAGTTATTTGCCATCTAGGGTTTCTCCTCTATATAAAGGAACCTTATAACCGTAGAATAAACATCTTATTCAATTCTTTCCACAGATCACAATGCAATTAGGACTAAACAGTGTCTATTAAAGGTTGAGTTAACACTTGGTGGAGAACCCCCAACACGTAGCTATGACTGACCCATAGTTTAGCTAGTATGTAAATAGATGTAATTACTGTTTAATTTTCTAGAATTGCTGTAGTCAGTTGAGGAACCAACGGTTCTATAATGTACATTGCAAGTTTGAATACCCATCTTAAAACTGACGTTAATGCATTTTTTCAAAAAAAAATCTTTTGGTCAAATTCTCATAAGAAAACAGCTTTCACTTTTGCGGCATTAATATAGGAAGTGAAGCCCCGTACACTGACTCTGCTCTTCAATTTTGAAATGCAGATATTTTGCTGTTGGAAGTGCTGATTCACTTGTAAGTCTTTGGGACATCTCAGAGATGCTTTGTGTTAGAACATTCACGAGACTTGAGTGAGTTCCATGTCTTTTGGTTTGTCTTGCCTAATATAAGAAATTCACCAAATTCCATTGATGGCTAATTTATTGCTTCCAGATGGCCTGTGAGAACAGTTAGTTTCAACCACACGGGGGAGTATATTGCTTCTGCCAGCGAAGATCCATTCATTGATATAGTGGGTGCTTTCTTCCGCCATTTCTGTCTTAATTTCAGTGTTTGAATTTGTGTCGACTTTTAATCAATCTTCTTTTCTGTTAGTCACATGTTCAAACTGGAAGAACTGTACACCAAATTCCTTGTAAAGCAGCAATGAATAGTGTTGAATGGAATCCCAAATATAATTTACTCGCATACGCTGGAGATGACAAAAACAAATACCAGGCAGATGAAGGTATGCCTTTGGATTTCCACTTTTAACATATAGTAAACATAATTCAGCTGACAATCTAGAAAGCCTGGGAGTGAGAAATGCCATCTTCCTATCAATTCTTGCCCCATTTTTTTACTGTTTTCCTCTAAGTTTCTGTAGGTGCAAGCTGATGAAAAAAATCTTTTTCTTAATTTTTTTATGCAGGGGCATTTCGGATATTTGGGTTCGAGAGCGCGTAATTTACTGTAGATGTTTGAAGTTTCATTGTTGCTTGCTTGAGAATAGGAGGTTAAAAACCTGGTGGTTCCGTTTTCATTGGTGCATGTTATCTGTACCAAGTTTAAATGAAACTCGTATCTGCAAAGGATTTCTAATGTATAATAACAACCCATATTTTGCTCCATCTCAAAGTTTTATTCGATCGTGAGGTGTCTATTTCAAACTTGGTACTATTTGAAGTGCATACTATGATTAATGTGTTTGTAGGATAGTTCTGCCCATTCCATTTACCTGGAATGAGCAAATAAGTTGGTCTTGTATGTCTTTTAGTTGAATTTCTGGTAATTTAAGTTACTGTTGTACTAGACAATAAGGTAGATGATGCAACAAAAGCATATGATTGGTATTCCTGATAGAGGTTGATAGAGGTTGCAGAACAGTGGAGAAAAATGGTGTAAATCACCTAATTATAGATTATTAATGTGATTATTTTGCTCCTTTTGACGCAAATGTTAAGTTGTTTCTGCATAGAGAAAATAAATAAATATTGTGAAGAATTTGCGATATTGTTAAGTTGTTTACACTGCTTTGCTTTTCAGATTTGTCCATGTACATAATCTACAGATAGATGCTTTATGTGGACTTGGATGAGGAGTCAAAGGGAAATTCCATTGAAAATGAAAAATGACTTAATTATCTTTTTTAAAATCCAACAACCAACTAAAAGAGTACATACCTTTATGCTTTAGTGCACATTCCATTGAAATAGTTATATTCCAGATTTTGTAGTTAACATGAAAAAAAAGGACATGAGGATGAATTGAGGTTTTTCTTTAGCCAAGGGAAAAAGAGTTCACTTGCATAATTCCATCCTAATGATTGTTGTAGACAAAGAAAAGGTTTTCCCCTTCCAAACAAAAAGAACAAAGGGAGGAGTATAAGATAAAATCTTCAGCAAAAATATTTTGATTTTTGATTACATGAAAAATTAAATCTGCAAATACGTCTGAGTACTTAATTGATAGGGAAAGATAAGATATGATGATATGGAGTTGTTATTAGTGTTTTTGAAATTGGATCGGGGAATCTGGTTCAATCACGTTCCATCGAATTCGAACTAGAATTCAAATTTATCCCACATATTATTATAATATAAAGCTTAATATTTAGTTTAAATATTATATGTGAATAATATTTAATGTTCTATATGTTAAAATATTGTGTACATAATGTAAGATATTTACCTTATGTATACATTTCTATAACCATATGTAAAAGTATGTATATCATATATGTATTTGCATAGATATTGCATATTTATGTATCTTTATATATTTTATTTATTTGCATGAATTTGTTTATATATATCTTGTTGTGTACATGTATGTATGTATTTACTCCATATGTAGATGCTAATGTTTATATGTATACATACATAATCTAAAAAAATAAGATTTGCATGCTAACATATGCATTTACAAATTTATAATTTTACTATCTATTTATTGATTTTTTAAAATATATTTATGTTATTTTTTGTTGGTTATATTGACTGTTTCAATTATATTTAAATGTGTATTTATACATTTTTATACTCGGTCTGATCGATCGGTTCAACAACCTTTTCCTCATCGATTCTATTTAATTCAATTTTAAAAAATGATGATGTCATCATTCGGTTGAATCGATTTTGTAGTCCAACCCGATTCGATCTTTTCGATAAGGTTTCCGGTTCAGTCTTCGATTCGATTTCAAAAACATTGGTTATTATTATCATTTTTGAGATCATTACTTTGAATAAAAGTTGTATCTGCAATAATAATTATGGTTGCATTATCAACATAGATCAAACATTATTTATGAAAAGAAAACCTTAGGGGCTTTCGGTTCAGAAATAAGTAGGAATAAGGATATGGAATACGGAGAATAAGGTAGAATAAGGGTAGGTAAGGTGGAATAAAGATAGGAATAAGGTTGAATAAAGTGAAATAATGATATATTGATGGGAATAATCGTACTCTTAAAAACCACACTGAGCGAGGAATTGACCCATTATTTCAGTGCTTATTCTGAAAACAAACATGGCCTCAGAGATGGTATCTCTCTAGTTAACTTTTGTTCTTTTTATAAATAAATGATATGACATTAAAGTGTCAGGCATGCATATAATATTATTTTTTCGGATTTTTATTTGTGCCCCTCTGAGATATTGCAATTTCATCTATGACCCTCCCTTTTCAGAAATATCAGTCGTGCCATCAACTTCTTATCATTCATCACTTGTACCCCTCGAGTTAGTTGCCATCTATCCCCAACGCAAGCGGACTTTAACTATGACAACACATCAAGAATTAAATTTTAAAAATGGACTGGAAAGTACATCCCCTTCTTCCTCCTCCCACATCCTCTGCCCCCACCTCCCCGATCCTCTTCCTCCTCCCTTTCCGCCCCAGCTCCTCCACCCCTGCTCCCCCTTCATCCCTAGCTCCTCTCCCAAAAGCCCCCACTCCTCCTCCACCTCAATGCACGAAGCAGTGAACTGCAGACTACCGTGTGCGGAGCAGCATCACAATATCTAACCCAATCACTTCTTGTGGCATGCGTGAGCAGTCCCTTCCTCCCTCACATCATCTTCGTCGAGGAGGACGTCCCCACAACCCCTTTCCGACCTCGATCCTGCAGCCATCAACTCCTATCCCAAGTTCCCCTACTCGAGATCCAAGCTTTCCGGAGATGGGTTGTGCTCCATCTGCCTCTGCGAGTACACGGAAGGGGAGGTGCTTCGCATGATGCTCGAGTACCGACACTACTTCCACACATCATGTGTCGACGCATGGCTTCAACTAATGTCTCATGCCCTTTGTGCAGGTTGGGGAGAGGAATTGGATGAAGAGGAGGAGGTGATTGGGGTGTTTGGATGAATATGCCCCTCTTAATCGTACCATGGTTTGAAAAATCATGGCTAAATTCAGCTCATTGACTGTTAAAATAACATAAGGGCATAAGTAATATAACAACAAGAAGTCGGAGGCACAACTGATATTTTCAAAATAAGAGTGTAACTGGACTTACAATATCTCAGAAGGACACAACTGATAAAATCCTATTTTTTTGTCGTGATCTAATTTTATATAGTTCCCAAATGTTAGGTCTTGCAATTATATTGATCAAATACAACAACAACAACAAAGCTTTTTTCCACAATTAAGTAGGGTCGGGTACATGGATTCTTCGCCTCCATTCAGATCTATCTTGGGCCAATCCCGGGCTTATATCCACAAAACTAAGGTCCCTTCGTATGATCTCTTTCCAACACTTCTTGGGCCGTCCTCGCCCTCTCTTAGCCGGCTCAACATCCCAACACTCGCATCTCTTAACTGGTGCATCAACTGATCTTCTTTGCGAATGTCCAAACTATCTTAAGCGGTTTTCTCGCATCTTATCCTCTATCGGAGCTACACCAACTTTCTTTCTGATTTCATCATTCCGAATCCGATCTTTAGGTGTATGTCCACACATCCTCCTTAGCATTTTCATTTCTGCTACATTCATTCTCTGGACATGTATATTGATCAAATATCATATAAAAAATAAAAAAGTTTACACAAAAGTTAACTGCAATATGAATAACCACTACAACAATATTTGATTTTGTGTGAAAAGTATTCTTAAAAACTAATCTCAACATGTATGGAATTACATTTTGACTTGACTGAATTTTTCCTGATAACGTTACAAAATTGATGAAAACATACCCTCAACCCATCTGTTTCACACTTTCGTGCCAACTTCTACACCAACATTAGATGTAAACGTCCAGCAGGTTACATGCTTAATTATAAAATATCTTTTGTCGAAAAATTTATTGGTGATGCAGCAGATAATATGCTTTAATATGTATTTTTTATGCGTGGGATCATGATTGTTGAAGATCAATGAGTTATATGTATTGGAAAAACCTTAGATTTAGTTACTTTTTTTACTCTTTAAGATCATATTTGGATTTAAGTAAATATTTAGATTTCGTTGGTATTTTCCCTACTAGGGTGTGTTGCATCACCCAGATGCAATGAGAAGCTGGCAAGGGTTGCTACATCGTCGCTCACATGTAGTTCAAAATTCGCAAGGTTGTCACATGAGGAACACATGTAAGTAAATAAGCTAGTTCCATTGCATCGCCATCCGGATGCAATCCAAAATTTGCAAGTGTTCTCGCATGATGGATACATGCGAGTAAAGAAGTTAGCTCAAAAGAGGCTGCAAATAAGGCAAATTCAATGGATATTGTAGATACGATGTAAATAAGGAAAATTCAGATGTTTTAAATATTGGTATTCAGGTAAAGATAAGGGTAGGAATGTTGTTGGAGTGGTTATTCATAAGGATTTGAAGGATTGCGTGGTTGAGGTGCAAAGATCCGAGGATCAGATTATTTTGCTAAAATTGGTGCTCGAAGAAGAAAATCTGACTATCATCTTAGTTTATGCACCACAAATGGGATTAGAAGAAAGGATTAAACACACTATTTAGGAGGATTTAGATAAGATTATGCAATGAATCCTACAATGATAGATGATTTGCTTAGGTGGACATCTTAATGGACATGTGGGAAAGCATGCTCCAGGGTATGCTAGTGTTCATGGAGGCCATGACTTAGGGGATAGAATGATAAGGGAAAAATTATTTTTTGTTTTGTAATGGCATATGATCTTTTCATAGAAAACACTCTCTTGAAGAAGAGGGAGGAGCATTTAATTACTTATAAGAGTGGCCCGAGTAGAACACAAATATATTACTTTGCGTTGGGGAGAAGAAATTAGTTGTGTTGCAAAGACTGCAAAGTAATTCTAGGAGAGAGTTGACAGTACAATATTGCTTGTTAGTCATGGATGTGCAAATAAAAAGGATGGTAAAGAAAATGAGAGCTTCCTAGATCACTAGAACTAGATGGTGGAATCTTCAATTGAAGTAATCAAGTTTCAGAGAGAAGATTTTAGAAGACTTATCTTGTTATTGTAACAGAAGTGTAAACGAGATGTGGGAGGCAGTGGTATCTTGTGTCCGAAGGGTAGCCAAAGGGATACTAGGAGAGTCAAAGGACGGAGCTCCAGGCCAAAAGGGAATTGGTGGTGGAGTGGAGGGGTGCAAAAAAAGCTCAAAATTAAAAGAGCATGCATAGAAGGGTTCAAAAGAAACTCAAAATTAAAAGAGCATGCTTTAAATCCATGTTTAAGAATAGAATAGATGAAATTATCACAAATTATAAAAATAGCAAAGAAGGAAGAAAAGAAGGTCGTAAGCGGATTTAAGTCAAATGCTTATGAAGTTTTGGACAAAAATATCGATTCAAGGAGGGTCAGAAGGATATACTCAGGTTGGCCAAAGCAAGAGAAAGAAAGACAAAAGACCTTTCTCAAGTGAGATGTGTAAGGATGAGTAAGGTCGTGTGCTTGTTACTCATAAGGGTATAGAGACTAGATAGAAGCAGTATTCCAATAAGCTTTTCATCGGGGAAGGAAATAGAGAGGTTAGTTTGCGAGATCTAGCTAGTAGTGAAATTTACTTGAATCGTGCAAACTATAGATGAATACAAAGGAAGGAAGTAGAGGAGGCTTTAAAGATTATGAGATCTGGGATAGGTGTAAGACCTAATGACATTCCTATAGAAGTTTAGAGAGTTTTAGGTGAGCATGGTTTGATTTGTCTCACAAATTTATTCAATGTTATTTGGCTAAGCAAAAAAATGTCTGAAGATTGAAGGAGAAGCATTGTGATGCCTCTTTATAAAAACAATGGAGACAATCAAATTGTTCAAATTATTGAGCTGTCAAGCTGATTTCTAGCTCGGCGGAGCAAGCGGTGCTACTATATATTTTCTATATTGATATTTGGGGGAGTCTCGCTACTAATATATATTATCTATATTTAATCAAAGGTGTGGGGCGCATCGAAAAAGCGGATGAGTTTGTTATTCAATATTTGACTGAATCTCTCAAGAAGAAGAAGGCAGCTGGTTGAGGTTTCTAATTCAAATAGTTCTGAGATGGAAAGCGAGCTTATAGTGACGTTGGGCACTGCAATACGCAGGTAACCTCTATAGGATGTCGTCTTAAATCATGTTCTTAGCCGGTCACGTTCCGTCATCGGGCTTATACAAGCTAACTGTCCACTAGTCCGCAGAGATATGTGAGTCGAAAGAAAGCGTCTATGAAAAGATGTCTTAGATCAAAAAAAGAAAGAAGAGACTTGGGATCTTAGCAGGAAATGCGAAGGTCACACTATGAAATTTTGTGAACATGTAATTAAAAGAAGATTGTGGCAAGTTTCCAAAGTAAAAGAAAACCAATTTGGATTCATGCATGGCCGCTCAACTATTGAAGCCATCCACTTGCTGAGGAGAACGATGGATATTTATGGAGCTAAAAGGAAGAACCTCCATATGATTTTTATTGCTTTGGAGAAGGGGTATGATTATGTCCCACAAGATATATTATGAAGAATTTTGAAGAAGAGACACAGTACATGTCCTATACATTAACCTCATAAAGGAGATGTATGTCAGGGATTTATCTTATGTAAGAATCAAGTCTGGGAAGACAGATTATTTTGACATAAACATTGATCTGCATCAAGGTTCCGCTTTGAGTCCTTTTTACTTTGATTATGGATGAGTTCACAAGTCACATTCAAGATGAGATTCCTTGGTGTATGTTATTCACCGATGATATTGTGATGATAATGAGACTAGAGATGGAGTAAATGGGAAGCTCAAGGTCTGGAGACATGCATTGAAGACTAGCGGATTTCGTATAATTATGGCTAAAACTGAATATATGGAGTATACTTTTGACGGAAGCAATGATAAATGAATTGAGGTAAAGATTGGTGACGATAACATTCAGAAGAGAGATTCTTTGAGATACTTGGATTCTATTTTGCAACATGATGAGGAAATTGATGGAGATGTTATTAATAGAATAAATTTAGGTTGGGTAAAGTGGAGAGGGGCCTTTACTGTTCTCTGTGATAAAGAAATTCCTTTGGAAATCGAAGGAAAGTTTTACAAAGCATTCGTGAGACATGTTATGCTCAATGTTGTCCTATGAACCATATACATGTGCAGAAAATAGCAGTAGCTAAAATGAAAATGCTAAGGTAAATGTATGGACACGCGCAAAATCCATATTTGAAATGATGCAATCGGAAGGAAAGTTGGTATAGCTTCGATCGAGGATAAGATACGAGAAAACCGCTTACGGTGGTTTCGCCATTTGCAAAGAAGGTCAGCTGATGTACCAATTTGGAGATGTGAGTTTTGGGATGTTGAGCCAGCTAAGAGAGGGCTGGGAAGGGCCGCGAAATGTTAGATTGAGATTATACGAAGGGATCTTAGTTTTTTTAACTAAGTCCAAGATTGACTCAAGATAAATCTGAATGGAAACATAGAATCCATGTAGCTGACCCTAGTTAATGTGTGAAAGGCTTTGTTGTTGTTGATGATTTTTGAAAGAGAGAGAGAGGAGACACAATAAACAGTCGCGGTCAACCAATAATGGTAGCTCTCGCTTGTGTTTCAATCCAAAGAATCTACTCTCATTATCTCCAACCTCCATATCATATCTCTGAGATCATCTCAAGACAAGTATTCAATATTGGAGTTCGTTTGAATCAAATCAAATCAACATGCTATTATTCCTCTCCCACTCATCCCCCCAAGTTGGGGCTCCAACATGATACTTCTCTCTTTTCATAAATCAAAGGCATTGATAGGTAAAAATGGTATATATTCAAGTATTATTTTTTATCTTATTGGTTGGAAAAATCCAAGCACACAATCAAAAACATGCAGTCACATGGAAAACACATCGATTTACGTAGAAAATTTCCACTAATGAAGTGGAGAAAAATTAAAGGCAAAGAGAGATCACACTATGTAGAAAACTGGAGTACAAGATAGATACCTAGGAGGTGGTTCTCTTCAAAATTAAAATCTCAAATAATCCATGCCATACCCTAAAATATGTATATATATGGTAGACAAAAAACATATCCTAAGATCTAATACCACACCTAGAGGAAGTCTTCGGATATCTCAGACTTCCCCATTAATAGGATCGACCAAGATCCATTTACAATATACGTTGGATCTTGATATAGTTGAATCTTCAAGGCATATCACAACAACTTTCCACCTCGAGTAGAACCCTACCGAGAAAGTAAAACGAAACTCTCTCCTTACTGAACATAACCATCATACCCTAGAAAGACTAGCCACACTCACGTAGATTATGAACCTGGTTAGTGGAACATGTTAATTCATATTAGATGGGTTGTCTATTATGGTGGTCTTCTTTATTTAAATGTTGCCATCTGTGAGGACTTCCTAAACGGAGTCGTAGCAGACATAAATGTGTTTTGTTTCCACAGCGCATTAGGTTTTTTGTTAGATGTATGGGACTTTAGCTATTACAACGGATGACAATTAACTTATGATGATGATTGAGATCGTCAAAATCCTCTCAACCTAATTTCTTTATATTGTTTAGCGTGGTTGTTGTTAGTGGTAGATAGAGCCATTGTTTGTTGCAAGGATACTTTTTATAAAGGTACACATCTGCCAATAGTGAATACATAACCTATCACGGATATTACAACCACCTATATAGTCATCATTAATAAAGCCAACCAGTCCTTCCTTATTCCTCCTAAACTCAAGACAGAACTATGTGATACCTCACAAGTATTCTAAGTCCACTTCAAATCATGCTAATGGTATTTTTCTAGATTTGACATGTATCTATGCACAATGTTGCTCCCTAGGCGATGTCTAAGTGAGTGCATATCATGGCATGCATGATATTCACAACAACAATAGTGTAAGGAACATGTGATGTATACTCATGTTCATACTCTGTTTGTGGAGACAAATTTGTGGACAACTTGAAATGATGGGATCTTCTCGATTTTTGCATTTTTCGTACCAAAACTCTCCAAAAACTTTTGTCTGTAGCTCTTTTAACTCAAGCATGGCTTCCCAGCCTTGCAATCTCGATTTATCTCTACCAAGTATCTTATTGGTTACACCAAGAGTCTTCATCTCAAATTCCCCAACAAGTAAAGCCATCAAAGTGTTCATTTCATATTTATATCCAGATGCTGTCAAAATATCATCAATGTAAAGTAGTAGAAAAAATGAAGGATTCATCAACATGGTATACAAAATATACATAAACATCATAATTGTCCTAACAAAATCATGTGCAACCATGCGTGGGATGAATCGTCTATACCATTATCTTATGGATAGCTTAAACCCACAAAGAGATTTCTTCAACATGCACACTTGATCTTCATTTCCTTGTACTTCAAAGACTTCGGGTTGAAGATATATAATTCCTCTTCGAGATCTCCATATCAGAAGTCGATCTTCACGTCTAGCTGCTCCTACTCCAAGTCATTCACAACAATAATTTCCAGCGAGACCTATATGTAGATATGATTTACCATTGGTGAGAATATTTCATTAAAGTCAGTACCTTCGACTTGGCTAATGACTTTACCAACTAGTCTTGCCTTGTATTTTGCATCGACAACTTCATATATGCTTTCTTTTTGTTTGTAGATCCATTTACAACAAGTCATCTTTTGTCTACACGATGGATGAACAAGGGCTCGAGTCTACTTTTTATGAAGAGATTCCATCTCTTCATTCATCGTTGTAAACTGATATGTAGAGTTCTGTAGTGAAACAACTTATGCTAGTCTCTCCATCCACATCTGCAAAGAACAAACATCAAAGCTTTTCTTGAGAGATAAAATGACCAAATTGTTAAATATGATATTCTTATCTATCATCAATTTAGGTGATTTTACATCAAGACACAATAATCTATATCCTTTCATACAAAAGCATATCCAAGAAATACACATTTAACAGATCTAGGCTCTGGATTTACTTAGATAATATGTGTGTGTATGCCAACCACACATCTTCAAATAATAATAGTTGGGGGATGTCCAGATCGTACCTCCTCTGGTATCAGGTTGTTTAGACTCGACAACGAAAGTGATTCACAAGGAATGTTAATGCTACAACGGCTTCAGCCTAAAAGTCATTCATCCGTCCTACATTCAACAACATTCATATGGCTCTCTCTCTCTCTAGTAGAATTTAGTTTATGCACACTATAACTATATTCTGTTGTGGTGTATGTCTGATTTGTCGGTGTTGAGCAGCGCATTCATTTTTTTTCTTAAAACAAAATTATGAGGCATTGTATGTTCATAATCTTTTGATCTTCTTCCCAATCTTCTTCTCTAATAACACCTTTTATAGCTTAAATTGTCTGAACACTTCATCTTTGGATATAAAAGCATAAATCTAGAATTTTCTAGGATGATAACTAACGAAGGTCAACATGTATTGTGCATCACTTTTGGAGGGAACTTGAGACGACCCTCACAAATTAGAGTAATTGTAATCAATAGTGCTCTTTTCTCTATGTTCAGTAACACTAAACTCTTCCATGTCTTTTTGCCAATAATGCAATGCTCAAAGAAGTATAATTGTCCATGTTCTTTCTGTGAAGTAATCCTCATCTCACAAGGGTACTCATGACTGTGTCACTTTGATGTTAGCTTGAGATGTCATGACCTTCTACTATCTATGCTATTTGAATAATATCTCCCAACACCACATACAGATTTCCCATTTTGTTGTAGACATAACAAAATGTCCAACTTTGGAAACTATCAGTATAATGCATTTTGTAGCATATCTACACCCCTCTCTCTTCTAGGGTATCAAGGGATATTATGTTCTTCATCATATTTGCAATATGAGAAATCTGTTAAGGTGATTATTGTCACATTTTTATCTTCAGTTCAATACTCCCCAACCCTACATCTTTAGATTATTGTAAATCATATAAGGGCATCTCCTCCATCGATCTATCTGTATGAGGATAACCAATGCAATTAGGTGTGACATGGTAGGAGAATTTAGAATTGCAAAGATAAGCATTCTTTGATCTGTATGGTGTAATAGCCACCAGAACATAGGCTACATCTTTGCTATCTATTTTTAGATAACCTGCTTCTGACGTAGAACACTTTGTGCCAGGTTTCTTCTATTCTTTATCCTTAGTTGGAGTTTTGATCACTCCGCATGCCCTTTCTTTAGTATTAACGACAAAACTTGCTTTGTCTTTTTTACTTTTCACCATGCGACATCTCAAACTTATGTCATTCTTTGTATATGCCCCTCATATGAAGCACCTCAATGTTCTTATTACATGATGAATGACCTATTAGTCCACGATCCATCAAATACTTTGAGAAAAGAGATGATTCTACATTATCTATCATGATTTTGATTCTACATTATCTATCATGATTTTGACATTCTCGTAAATCATGGTCTCTTTAAAGGGTGTATGTGATGGCAGTAACGAAAATAATAACAACAATGCATGATGTTCATCTTCAATATCTTCTTCGGTATTTTCTTACTCGGGGTAATAGATTTGAAAACACCTTGATGAGATTTAATAGATGTACCTTCGGCTATACGAAGCATAAAAAGGCATTGCTTGAGAAGCATGCAATTTGTGAGGGTCGTCGTTATGTATAGGCTCTCAAGTTTCAGTTACATAACTATTATAGAGATCTCCTTCATGACTTCTTGAAGAACATTTTTCAACAAGAAAAGTTATATGCTTTCCTTAGTCTTTGCATCCATATCTTTCTTCTCATCTTGAGTTAATGTTACAAGCATCTTATCCCAGCCTCTCAGCACTTTTTGCAATGCCTTGTTAGATGAGGATCAACTCCATCTGGACCTTCCATAGATCAAAAATGATGCTTCAATCAAACTTATTGACCTTGAAATTTATCACCATCATGGGTCCTAGTTTGGATAATTACATGAATCTTCAATGCAACTTAGAAGTCATCAACAAAATGGATCTTTATGGGACTCTCTGTTGGACATGCGAACCCATAGCGAGCCATTATGCAATAAATATTATTACAAATATCATTCCCTGATCTGAAATGAAGAAAAAATAATTTACATAATAGGTCCCTTAGTACAATTAGGGTTATGTACCATTGACATCTTAATGATCATACAGTTGTTGATTCAATTGTTGAATCATAGAGGTTGGTGCTTGGATGAATATCTAAAGAGTTAGATTAAGGACTCATCAAGCACCGTCAATGATTACTAAGAGATGATCTCCAGCAGAGAAGGGGATTGTATTCCTTTCTCTAAAGGCTGATATCTAACCGACCTCTTGATGAATGTCCTCTACATAAGAATAGAGATTCAGAGGTGGTAGATAAGTTAGGTCAAAGAATTAACTTAATGAGATCGAAATAACCAAAGACTTTGTCACATGCTTCGCAATATAGGCACACATCCTTTAACCGGACACATATTTGTTACTATATGTTTGAGTATGTACAGTTGGCAGACATGTAGGTTGAAGACCTGATCAAGGTCTATACATCGGCACGTAGGTGTGCATACAAGAGCAAATAAGTAATAAGATCTCTCAAAGGGATCGTGCAAGTTCATTACTGAACCGGAAGATATGAGCTCATTCATGAGATATTGGGAAGAATCAAATTCCGTGCACGGTCATGTCGCTTTGGAAGCTTGACCGAATTTGTAGGTTTGATATATGCTTTTGGAAAGTATATGATCAATACCTAGGTATGATATATGATTTTGGAAAGGATATGATCGATGTCGACTCTCAATGATCAAATGAGAAACTTAATGATAAAACCCTAAAGGAGTCAGTCTAAATAGATCTAAAACTTCGGTTTTATTTTTGATCTTCCAGTATACATGATGTACAAGTATTAGGAATAAGAGGGAGTTGTGATCATAAACGATTGTATACCCATGATGCTTCCATTCCTACGGAGTGATGAAATGGGTCTGGATTTTAGTGACTCCTCTCAGTAGAGAAGTGATCTGATCTTGGTCCAAATGTTGGACATTGATCTGAATGTGATTTGGATGTAATGAGAAGATTAGATTTGTGGTTTTGATTTAATCAAGCATCTATGAGAGGTTCGCAAGATCTGGATTTGAGATGTGATTTCACTATCCAGTCACTATACATGGAACAATACAATCACCATGTTCTTATCTCCAATTATCAGCAAAGAAAGTGCATTATCCTTGAAAGAGTTCATGGATAATTTCATTGTTGATATTATGTATCTAAGCATTGATATATTGATAATTAAATGTGATTTAATTATCATGAATAATATGAATTTGATTCATATTATAAGGAGAGTTATCTGAGATAATTAAATGTGATTTAAGTATCAAAGATGCGAATAATGTAAATGTGATTCATGTTATTTAGGCACATGAGAATAGAGATCCAATATTATTAAATATGATTTAATTATCAAGAGTATGATTAATGTAAATATCACTATCTGCAATAGTCATGGATATTATAAATATGATTTATAATATGATGGAGAGATTTAATTGTAAATAAAATTACAAATTATATATTGTTGTGAATTGGATTCATAATAGACAATTAATTGTAAATTTAATTACATATTATGTTGGATATATGAATATAATTCATATTTGTCAATGACATGATTAATGATTTCACAAATTTATTTTGGAATTATTTTTGTGAAGATAAATGCAATAATAAATATTGTATTTTATTTTATATAATAAATATATATTAAGGAAGGAAAAACCACTATCAAGGTGGCCATCTACATTGATCAAGTCAAGGGGGGCGGCCACCCTCTTTTTAGGATGGTGGTTGTCTCACTTTATATCTATTTATTATAATTGAAATTAAAATGAATTTTTTTGTATCTTGATAAAGGGATATAATCAATTTATTTTAATTAAATTTATTGTTGCAAATTTGTAGTAACAAATCATGACCATTGATTAATAACCTCTTAATCTAAGCCATTGGATTAAGAAGACACGTGGATTAAGATCCATATACATCCAACTAGTATAAAAGGAAGGGTAACCCTTGCCTTTTAGAACACACACATAATTATAAGAGGAATTAAGCTCTCTCCATCTCTCTCTACATGCCAAGACTCTCTCTCTCTCTCTTCCTCTCTCTCATTGTGGCAATCCACCATGGAGCCCTAGAGAGAGTCGCCATTGTCGCAGCATCATCGTTATGTTGTTGAATTGTTTGCTCGTAAATCTCCAATTCCTTCGGTACACCTCACTTGTGAAGAAGACGTCGGATCTCGTTAGACGAGATCAGGACATTCATATCTTGAATTATCAACATGGATTGTGAAGAGCACGTGTCTCATCAATGCGTTCACAATTGTCTCGTCCATCGGATCGAACTTGAGATAGGAGGTCTCTTCCTTTAGAGACTCGATCGCAACCATGCTTCAAGAGGTAAACCTAATACTTTGTGTTTTATATGGAATAATCTGAGAAGTATTCTTGGATCATGTGGTTTCATCGTTTAAAATTTTTAAACTCCGCTACCTCGAGCAACTAGTACGACTAGTCACTCCCGATCGTATACTATGTGATCCTCACACTTTCATGATGCACGTAAGGATTTTCTCATATCTTTCAAGTGGTATCAGAGCCATAGATCAAAGGTTTAGGATATGATCCTTGAACCGAAGATGACTTGGGCATTTTTAGTTGTGCAAACTTTCATCGCATTTTGTTCTCGCAATCCTATTTTATGTGTTTTCTTATCCATGTTTAAATATGTTTAAACACAAAATAATTACTTGGATTATGTTTCCCAATAACTAAGAAAATCGTGGGACTTGATTTTACATGATTTGGAATTTTTTGCTCAAGTTATGATCTTTCTAATGAACATGTATCCATTGTTTCGGGGATGGTGAATCTTGACATAATTAAAGAGTTAATTACGACTTTAAACACCTAAAATTCGTGAATATCAATTGGGTAACGTTATAAATTAAATTATAAAACTATGGAAACTTATTTTTCTTTATTTGGATTTAAATTAATTGAGATATGCTAATTTTAGTAAGTGGGGGTCACTGCAAGAAATTACATACTTGATCAAGAAACTTGTGATTGTCATTCACTTAAATTAATGGAAATTAATGATTAATTTTATGAGATAATTATTGATTAATATTTATGAAATATTTACAGATGATGATTATTTCCTTGAATGGTGTTGACCATATCCAAAACTTTATTAGATATGATATAGATAACAATTGGCTACATGAACCTTCCAACAAACATTGATGTTTGAATAGGATTGGGAATTTGTTTAGAAAATATCCTTATAATGTTAATTAAAAATATTTTTACTATTATTATATGGTATAACTTCGTTTGAAAGATCGATTATCATATCAAGTACAAAGTAATCAATTGGCATTATCCTAACCGATTATCATCTCAATATAACTTCGTTTGAAAAACCGATTATTATTATATGGTGTAACTTCATTTGAAAGTATAGATGGGGATTGTTGGGGTAGAAAGTTGCTCCGTGAATGGTCTGTCCCACTCTCGTTAGTACTGGCCATGACATTGGGTAAGCAAAGGATAATGCTTGAAGCGATCATGATGCATTTTTCTAATTATTAAAATTCGAATAATATGAATTTTGATATTATACCATACTTCAAGTAACAACTAAAAATTGTTTGTTGGTTTAATTGATTGGGTTAATAATTTATTTAATATGATTAAATTAATTAGATTCAATTAAACACTCTATTACGAATAGAGTAGTATTTCTGTTGGAAGAATTAATAATGTGAATATGATTCATAATAATTAATTGGAATTTAAACATGATATGGAAGATCACATAAGTGACATCCATGTCTTCCGTCAAGGTGACAGGTTCCGTCGTTAGGGTTTATATGTAGGAGACACCTATCAAAAGTGACAGTTTCTGCATACAAGAGCATCTGGATCAGGCTCTTTGCTTGTGGAAAGAGTAATGTCGTATGCATAGTGACTCAAATATTAGGTCCTCATATTATTGAGGTGATATTGGATTACGCATAGTGAGTTCTAATCATGTTGACGGTTGGCTCAATTAACGACGGGTCAACATCACCTTGGGGGTGGTGGGCCCGGGTGTTAAAACTGAATTGGGAATGCAAGTTGGACTTGCAAGGCATAATATTTTCCCACTTATTCTTATTTGAGTTGCAGGTTCTCATATTATTGGGATGTAACAAAGATAAGAAAGGAGATCCCATATCTTGCTTGAGATATAATGGTAAGTATATCTCTTACATTGAAAGTGATTAAGGGAGTGAACTTTCAGTGTTGATAAGACAAGACAACTTTGATATAAAATTCTTAAATCAAAGTAAAATATATATTTATACAAATATCTTATTTCAGATATTCCTCATTAACCCCAGTCGATACTATACTCAATAATAACTAGTAAATTCTCATGAAATAGATTCATGATCAAGATATTGTACTTGCATATTGTACTTGCAGTTGGACACATAATGTATGTGATTGCAATGTGCAAGCTTCCTCATAATAATAAAGAATGACAATTAAATAGATAATAGGACAACAACCTAGGGTTTGTATGTCTCTATAGTCTTGATCTCTCATCGAGTGTGCTTTAGAAGTATCATGTCGATGATGATTGTAATTGTCAATTAATCTGTATAAAATCTAAGAAGATGTTTTGGCATACATATGTACTCTCGACATTTAATCATGAATGGCATGGTTCACTGTATCCTGCATAATGATGGCTCTATAAGAGATGATGTATTCAAAATGTTTGAGTACATACCTGAACCTAAGTCTTTAAGAGTCAAGATGTATGTAGATATTATGAGTGTCATCATTCTACTATCTATACTCAAGTCATTCATGAAGCTTCATAATATTCATATTGTATGAATTAAATGAAGCATGTATAAATGTTGAAATACTCTTATATTGAAATCTTTTGAATTCAACATAAGATATCCTTGTCTTAAGCAACAGTTGTTTATAGATAAAGAGAGCATAGTGGAAGCATGGTTCTGACCCAAGTAAGAAGGAAAGTCAAGGAGTTGATTGTACTTCTATAATTTTCATATGACATCCAAAGAGTTGGATAAATGTCAATACTGCAATAAAGTGATGTGTTGATAGTATGACTATCAAGTCTATCTATAATCCTTAGAGAAAGACTCGAATAGTGCATCAGAATAATCTACATCTATATATAATCCTTGAAATTGACTTTCTTATTTGACAAGATCAAAGAGCAATATTAGTATCTCATTTTTCTAATGACATTTGCAATTGGTTGCATATACTTTTAGAAGATTGGATAATTTGATCATAAGGTTTAATAGTCGTCCATATGGATATTGATGCAATTGTTGCAACAATCTTTATTGGATAGATATAATTCATATTTCTCATTGGGACAACCCTTAGTCTTAGAGAATGTCTCGATGACCTAGATATTAGAATGCATTCATTATTTATTTCTAAATGTTGGAAATGAACACGTATTCTGGAATAGACCTATCATAAAGAGTTATGATGGATATATTTCAGATAGTAGTCTGATATCTTGAGGACTCTACTAAATTAGAATATTAATGCATAGTTCATTAATATTTCTAAATACTAAAAATTAAACCTTAAAAAATCAATAGGAGGATGAAGATCATTTGACAATGATGTGGAATCAAGCCTTGTACATAAGTCTGTTGATGAGATCAATAGAAAAATACGAGACGAAACTTTAGAGTGTCTAAAATTTCAAATCTTACATACTTGTGAATATTGTATTCAAAGTAGAAAATGTCCAATGCACTCTTCTCTGGTAATGGTGTTAGATGTCAAAGTATTCAAGATCTCATACATATTGATGTATGTGGATCATCTGTATCATAATAAAAACTGATGATATGTAATATCATTCAATGATTATTTATATGATATTTCTTACCTTCACCTTAGAAACCTTTAAAATGTGCAAAGATTGCACAATTTGATTTAGAACCAAAGTTTGAAGGAAGATGACATGAATTTTATCTAACCAATGTAACAGATACCTATTATAGGAATTCAAGGAATACCTAATGGATATAGGAATATCATTCCTATCTCACTCCTCCTTCTACACCTAAACTCTATAGAGTTGTAGGGGGATGCAATTGGATCATGTGTGTCATGATTTGATCAATGATGTATATTAGCATAATTACCTCTTAATTTCCAGGTATATACATGTAGTAGAGACTACATTATATATCACTAATAAGATTCCATGTTGATTTAAACCTGGACATCCTCATAAGCTATGGTTTCAAACCTAGCCTAGTGTTGGGCACTTGGATTTGGGGCTGCTTGGCCCATAATTTTGTCATGGATGCTGATTTAGCGAGAATTCGATGGTCTTAAGTTCCACACAAAGCGGGAACTCAGTCGAAGTGTCGACCACGCAAAATCCCAACTAAAATCAATAATTAACCCACAATCAAATAATTCAAACAATGAAAATAGATGTGAAGTTAAAATTTATTTTTAACTCTACAAACAAGATGTATAGGTGTAAGTATGTAGAGAGTTCGAACACAGGGAGCAAGGCATGATAGATCAACAAGTGTGTGTGTGTGTGTGTGTGTGTGTGTGTGTGTGTGTGTGTGTGTGTGTGTGTGTGTGAATATGATGTATTGTCTACACTATGCAATGCAAATGTTTTGTGGGTTTTTAGTTTTAAATATCTTTTTTTATTTTTGATTTTAAATTTTGTATTTTGGTTTTTGATTTTCTGATTTTATATTTGGTTTTTATATTTTATATTTTTTGTATTTTCTTTTTCAATAAGATAATATATATGTAATATAAGGAAGAGAGGGATATAGTATTTATAAAAATGGGTAAAAATGCTCAAGAATATGTGAATAAAATGTTTTGGCCTTTTTATAATTTTTTACTATTTTTGTGATTTTTGGGTATTTTTCAGAATCTTTTTGGTATTTTTAAAATCAACAATAAGGGAAAACAGTGAACTAGGTTGCTGGCCAAAATCAAAATGAGGATGAAAAATATTAAACAGTACCAAAAATTCCTCAAATTAATTTTAGAATAGAGATAATAAAATAAGGAAGCTACAAAACCAGAGTTTATATTTTTAGGAGTTTTATATTATTTTCTAGATTTTTTTGAAGTTTTTAAGTGTTTTCTAATTTTTAAGGTTTTAGTTTTGAAATTTTTAGTGGTTTTTGGACTGACACTAAAATATGATAAAACAAGCAAAATATGATTTTTTTTGGAATTTTTCAAAACGTTTTTATAATTTTTATGGGTTTTCTAATGCAAACAATAGGGAAAATGCATGTTTTTGATTTTTAATAAATATTAAAATGCAATAAAAATGCAATGTAAAATTATAGCGAGATTCAGCAAGTAAACATGAGCCTATGCTATTTTTTTGAGAATTTTTAGAGTTAAAATGATGCACTAATTAAAAAGAGACAACATCAAGAAACTACACTACGGCAAGGGCATAAGTGCAAATATCAAAACATCTAGGGGTCAAAGTGCAAGTTTCACAAAAATATTCAACTAATAAATAACTTTAATGGGCTGAATACAAATGAAACAACCCGCAAGGGTACAGGTGCAAAATGCCCACCAAAACGCGTGACTTGCACGCGTTTGGGAAGGTCTGGGGTTGAAATGCAAATTGTCCAAAAATATTACATTGAGTATAATCGTTCGGGGACTAAAGCGAAATAAATAAACCCTGGGGATCTTTCTGCAAAATGGACACCAACCTCACGCGCACAGGCACGTGAGGTGACGTGGCCGAGGACATGAATGTAATAACCAAAAACCACAGGGGTGTTGTTGCAAATATTACAAATCTTACAACTGTCTATGAAAGTTTGCAGACTAATTAAATATTACAAAAATGGCAAGGGTAGAGTCGCAAAATACCCACGCCTGGCGCGATCGAACGGTGGGTGTTATCCCACTTATCCACGTGTCTAGCTGCTGAGCGCCGATGACGGTTGACACGAACGGGCGCGATTAGATCGGTCCTGGAAGATCTGACGGTTGACGGTGAGCGCGATTCAACGAATGTCGTGTGATCTGGAACGCCCTCACGATCCAACGGCAGAGAAGTTCCTTCGAAGAACTGGGAAGAACAAGCGGGGGAGCGAGCTTCCCGAGCTCCGATCTCCCTCCTCCGCCACTTCTTTGTGCTCCAAAATGGCATCCGTTGCCCCTGCGGTCCTCCTCTCAATGATGGCGGCTCCAAAAAGGTTTGGCGATGGCCGGAACGCTCACACGGTGACGGCGGAGCTTGGGTGCTCCAGGTGCCTACGAGCGCCAGGTGCGCGATGTGGTCCAAGACCTGTAGGGAAAGGGTAAAAGTGTCGGGGGAAAACTGCCTCGACCCCGTGGTGGCACGAAAACGGCTGCGAACGGCGGAAATGACGATGGAAATCGTGGCCGGAGGAGCACTCCAGCGAGGATTGAGATAATCTGATTTGATCGATGGGATGTGGTGATTAAGGGTGCTAAAGGTTCCTACGATGACAGAGAATAAAAGGAAGCAAAAACAAGAGGGAAATGGGTACCTCAAGGGCTCAGACCCGAGGTTGAAGATACCTCAACGGCGAGGCTCGCAGGAGGTGTGGAACATGCCCAGATCGGTCAACGATCCTCCGCTTTGAAGGTGGGACACTGAAGCTGTCACCTCCAGGTCTCCAACTCGAGCCAAAGGGGGAGAAAATCTGGATGAATCGCGGTTCAAAATCGAATCGAAATCCAAGGAGGATTTTTGTAGGGCTGACCGGCGGGTCTCAAAGATCGAGGCATAGCGTCTCGCACAGTGATCCAAAATCCAAGATAATCACTGGGCGAGCGAGGTGGAAGATCAAGGAGAAAAAGATCAGAAGGAAGTATCATGAAAGGGTGCATGGAGACACCTCAAAAAAATCACGAAAATGGGGTCAAACGAGGCTCTGACGACGGCACATGGGGGAGGACGGCCACTTGACCTGGGTCAACTGGGGCCGTCTCCTGATTGGTCCACGTGGACCAATCAGGAAAAATCCCTGATAAAGGTTTTGTAAATTCGTTTAAAAATAGAAAATAAGCGAATTAAATTTTGGTTATTAAATAAAAAATATTTATTATTTTATGTAGTATTTTATTCTGATTTTTAATTATTTTTATGAGGTATATTTTTACAAGTTTACTTTTATGCCTTTTATAGGTATAATATCTATATATTTTATTCTTTTATTTTTTTTTGTATTTTTAATTTATTTAATTATGATTATTATTTTATAAAATTATAAAATACTTTTATACACATAAATATATTTTTATTTTATTTTTCTGATATATTTTATACACTTAATAAAATAAAGGTATATAATGTACAGGTATAAGTATAGGTATAATGCCTATGTATTTTATATTCAAGTATTTTTTTTGTATTTATTTTGGTTTTTATTCTGGTTTTAATGTAGATAATTATTATAAGTAATATTTACATAATTATAAAAATATAAAATTACAAAAATAATGAATAAATAATAAACTGAATATTTTAATCTGTACAAGTATACTACAAGGGTCCAAAACTCAACTTTCAAACCGTAACTCGGAAAAATACGAAAACACCTTCATTAAATAAATTATTTTATGCTATATACAATTAAAGGTAAGTTTGGTACATTTAGAGTTTTTATTTGCAAGATACAGGTCTGGGAAGTTGGGATTCTGGATTTTTATTCAGGCCATAACTTTTTATCTGGTGAAATCAATTTTGTATTTTTATTTATTAAATTATCTACAACTTTCATGTACAAAGTTTCTTTATTTGAAGTATAAAAAGTGGAACCAAAAATATGTCCCAAAATGAATAAAGAATGAATTAAATCAAAGGGGGTTTTATTGTATTTTGACCCTTATCTCCCCCTACTTTATTCCTTGTCAACCTATTAATCAAGATGCCTAGGTCTCGGGGTTTTGGGTCATAAAATATTTACAATATTTTAATCTTTTTCTTTTCTTTTATTTATTCTTTAATTTTGGCTTTAATTACAGTATTTTATACACTATTTACATGCACATGCATGAATGCTAAGATGATGGATTTAATGCTATTTACATGCATTTGCTAGGGTTTTTTATGCCAAAATGATAGAACAAAGATGATGAAATGTGGCTTCATCATCCCCCTATACTTTACCTTTGCTAGTCCCTAGCAAACACTTATACAATAAGTGCAGAAAGAAAAAGAAAGAAAAGAAAAAGAAGAAGATGGATTAAATTCGATTATCAAACTTGTCTTCACAAAATCAAAGTGTGGATCTTAAGTTAGACCTTTGAAATTTTAGTGCGTGCGGAACCTTAGTGAGAACCGGATTTGAAATCCAACAGTCCCTGAGAAATCCCAAAACTCTGCTCAAGTCTCCTCAATAGTCAGGTCAGAAATATCTCAACTCATACACAAACCCTTACGACTATGAATCTGACTCGTACAGTGTAAGTGATAGTGGCTCTCCCCAACTGAAATGACAAAGAGACTGACTTCTCCAATATGACAACCCAATGATTCCCTAAACCAACAACTCATCCCTCAAGGAGCAGGGTATTCCCTTCTAAGTTCAAGTGGCAACCAGCTCAAGAGGAGGGGGTGAAGAGAAGAATGGACGGTAACTAGTGTAGCTACCTATCCTAGGATGCAAGACCAGTGTAGTCAAGTCATCCAGCTGCAGGCTCACTGATGGCCCGAAAAATAACCCGAACAACTAAGGTGAATAAAAAATAGAGTTAAGGTCGGTGCGATCTCAGTCGCTCGAGCAATCAATCGGATCAACAAGAAAAATTATGGATCAGACCACCAAACAGAAATAAAAATCGAATAAAATCAATAGTGGCCATGGCTATTAGATTAGCCTGGTATAGCGACCAGGGTCGGACTCAGGGAGCACGTGATGGCCTTGCGGCCTACGAAGTAGTCAAAAATAGCAAAAAATAAAGGACAAATATTTTTGGTGGATTTTTAATATTTTTATATTTTTTGGATTTTCAAATAATAAAGAAAGTGAGAAAACAAGAGATACAAGCAACTTCACACAATTATTTAACTACTCAAATGAGCTCAAAAAAATCAAACAAAAATGTTTTTATGTTTTTATATTTTTTACTGTTTTTGGTTAATTTTTGGGGTTTTTCTGATTTTTATGGGATTTTATAAAAATAAAACAAGGCTGAAAATGCAAGACATTGTCCAGTCAGACTTGAAGGACCAAAATAAAATGCAAAATGGTCCTATCAGAGTCTGAAGGTAATTTTCCTGTATAAACTACAAGGAAAAATTAGGGACTGGATTTATTATTTTTGGATTTTTCTTTTAATTATTAGAATTTTTATGGGGTTTTCAATGTTTATCAATTTTTATAATTTTTATAAGTCCAAAAATGACCAAAAGTGGTCAAAAAATCAAGCACAACTAGACAAATAATATATAATTTGTTTTGTAATTTTTAAAGTAGTTTTAATATTTTTGTGATTTTCAAAACTGGACAGTAAGAAAAATGCTTGTTTTTGAATTTTTAAAAATAATAAAAATGCTCAGAAATTTCTCCAAAAATTAGAGAAAATTTTACACCATGGCAGGAGCCATGTATCCAATTTTCATCGAATTTGGAATAATTTTGCTATTTTATTAAAATCAAACACAAGGACACAGCACACAGGGACCTAAATGCAAGAAAACAATCTTTGGAGGGCCTAAAAGTAACAAATCAGGAATACCAGGGGGGTCCGGTGCAAAAATCCCAAAATTCCACGCGCGAAGCACGTATCTGGGGCACTCAGGGACCTAATTGTAATTAAATTAGTTCCGAGGGCTTTTTAGCAACAAGTGCTAAAAGCCCAGGGTCCTATCTGCAATTTACCCACTAAATTCGGCACATGTACAATTAAAATCAGGAACTAGGGTATTTCTGCAAATATCAAAAACATAATTTCATTCAAGAACACCCTAAAACTTCCGGCCCATATATGCAAATAAACCACAAAAATCACGTGACGATGCACATGTTCCACGTAGACAAGGGTATAAATGCAAATAAAATAAGCACGAGGTCCAAAGTGCAAAATGTCCAGAATAAAATGAACGAGATAAAATATTTATAGGACTAACCAATAAAAGCCATAAACAGAGGGGCCTACTGGAAATTTACCCCTTATTATATCCGAGGGCTGGATGTGCGCCACGTGGGAAATCCAACGGTCAGGAGGGGATGGCGCCTCAGCAAGGGGCCCTCGGTGCAGATCGGACGCCTGGGAACCTTCCACGTGGAAGATCGGGTGGTGGAGGTGCGACGTGGGTGAACGAAGGGTCTCCTACGCTGATCTGACGGAAGAGAGCCAGCCACGTGTATGATCGGACAGCGACGGAACATCTTGGCTAACCCTCGTGGATGGAGGGTCCAGATCAAAACCTCCCAGAGATCGGACGGTGGAGGTCTCCTCAGATAAACGGCTAAAGTCATGTCTGGAGCCAGAGGAAGATCAGACGGCTCTGGAGGATGCTCGATGAACTCGACGCCGGCGAGTATCGTCGGGCTCGTGTGCGTACAGGAGAGATCCTCGGAGGCTTCTAAAGATCGGAGAAGAATCGTGGGAGCCTCCCGCGTCTGAAGATGGCCTCCGATGAGGCTGGAGGCGTCGGAGGTGGTCCAGCGACCACGGCGGAGCTGGAGCTGCTGCTCCTGAACGACGAGCCCTCAGATGGGCTCCTCTGGACCTGTAAAGTTGTGCAACAGACTCCTGGGTCGAGGGCAAAGTGCCTCGACCCGGTTAGGGGTGGTGACGGTGAACGGTGCGTCGAGGTGAAGGGGCTCCGGTGAAGCGACGACGGTGGAGCCCCAATCCCAGTTCCGGTGTGAACTGGGTTGGATGAATGGGTGCAGAAGGTGCGCGAGGGAAGGGCGGAGATGATGGATGATTCCGATGATCGAGATACGGGCGAGGGTGGTCAGAATCAGAGCTAATCGGCGACGGGTCGATTTGGGCGAAAAGCGAAATTAACTAAATAGAAGAGGAAAGAAGGCTACCTACTGGATGAGATCGACTGGGGAAGAGCTGGGGAAGCTATAGGTCCTAGCCTCGAGGGTCGTCGATGCCCGAGGCTCGAGCACCACGTCTAGGCGGCGCACGGCGGCGTGAAGTCGCCGGATCAGTGGTCCGGTCACTCCCTCTTCGCTGCGACACGGCCGAACGCAAGCTGTCACTCTCGCGGTGGCTATGGAGGTCCTGGGGTGGAGTGAAACGATCCAAAGATGCTGGAAAAAGGGGGCAGAGCTCAGACTATATAGGTCTAGGGGTCCGGCAAAATGGGAGTCGGGCGTGATGCTCGGAGCGCGGACCCCAAGAACCCCTGCCAGGCGTGAATCACGGATGCAAGAGAAAGAAGTAGAGCCCGGGGTATACGGATTTGGTAGGCGGATCGACCGCGGATAAATGGGAGAAGTCGGGTCAGTCACTCAGATCCGCAAGGAAGGGGTCCGCGGGGGAGAGTTGACCGGGGGTCAACAATCCCCCATGGACCAATGGAAATTCAGATTTTATTAAATAATTTATAATTAAATAAAAAATAATAAATGGATTAATTTCGAAAAACTTAAAACATGAAAAATGTTTATTTATTTTCAAACTATTTTTTTGTAATTTTTATTTATTTTTTTGAAATATAATTTAGGTATTTACAAAATATTATTATTATATACATGTATATACATATGTATTTTTAATTTTGAATTTTTAATTGTTTATTTTTATACAAATTATCCCAATTTTATATTTTATTTATTTATAGGATAAAATTTAGGATAATATGGTATTTTTATTTTATTTTTATTAATTATTTACATGGTTGAAATAAATAGTTTTATTTATATCCATGTATGATATATATACAAGGTGGCTTTGATTTTTATTTTTATTTCTTTTTGTTTTTTATTTTATTTTTGTGATTTTTATTTTATATACATTATGAAATAAGGGATTATATACACATTTTTATGGAATTTTATTGATTTATTTACAAGGTGAAATAAATACATAAGTGATTTTATGTACATGGCTTATGTACAATAATGAGGGGTATTTTCACTTGTTTTTAATTTTGTTTTGTTTTTCTCATTTTTATTTTAATTTAATATTTACAAATATATACAAATATTTACAAATAAATATGACTCATTTTTATTTTTATTTTTAGAGGAAAATATTTATTCTTATTTAATTACAGGTATATGTACACATGAGCTTCCTTATCTCTCTCTACTTGGGCATTTATGCGGTCAGGCCCATGCTGAGCCCTCCCTTTGGATTAGGTCGCTCAATATTTATTCTAAATATCTCCCTCTTTTTCTTTTGACTCTTTATTCTTTTATTTTTGCACAAAAACATGCTAATTATTAAACTTTATACAATGCATACACTTTGGTAATTATTTGTACTTACAAGAATATACATGTATTTGCAAAGGTTTTTGTAGCTAAAATACAAGAATAAAGAGTGATGAATGGGTATTCATCACCCCCCTATACTTAACTTTGCTAGTCCCTTAGCAAACACTTATTTGAAAAAGAAGTGAAAAAGAAAAAGAAAAAGAAAAAGAGGAGAATATACATGGATTAAAGCTGATTATTAAACTTGCCTTCATTAAATTGAAATATGGAGCTCGATCAGATCTTTGGACTATTAATGTGTCGGAACCTTATTTGGACTTAAGCTTAAAACTCAACAGCCTCTAAGTTCCACCAATCTATGGACAAGACTCCTCAATAAACCAGATCAGAACAAGTCTACATACACAAACTCTAATGACCATGAATCTTTCCATGCGGTGTAAGTGATATGTAGCTCCCCACCTCAGAAGTAACAAAGAAACAACATCCCCCAACATGGTAACTCTAATGCCTCGGTCTAGCAACTCTTTCCTCGAGAAGCAGGGTATTCCCTTCTAAGTTCAAGTACAACCGGCTCAAGAAGAGGGGGAAGAAGAGAATGGACCATGGCCAGTGTAGCCATGTATCCTTGGGAGCTCTAACCAGTGTAGTTGAGTCTCCCGCTGCAAGCTTCATGAGATGTAACATGTATACCATAAGCTTTTGCTTTATTTGACTATATACACTCCGGTGGGATTATTAAATTTTCAATCCGACCCACCACTTTTTTGGAGTTCTTTTCTTTTTGCACATTTTTTTCATGTGCAACTGTACAACATATCTACATGGTGCAGCATATATACAAGGAGTTTTTCCTCTTGAGCCAGTAGACTATCCCTCTTTTGAAGCTTTATTGCAACCCACGACTTCTGTCTTTAGACTTCATCACCACTAGACCAAGTTGAGACGCACTTCCTTCACTAGAAGAAGAAGAGAGGTTTCACCTAGAAGTACTACCCTCATATGCTACCCCAAGCCAAAGGAAACTGCCTCCTCACCACCTCATCCGTGGAGAGCTATGTGTAAAGTGCTAGTGCAAGTCAAGCCATTGTCTCTAAGAGTCATGCGTGTGTTGTTAAGTGCTCTACTTAGGCTTATCAAGATGACATATGCTCATATCCTAGTGGACTCAAAGAATTAAGTCCCGATGGACCTGAAAAGCCTTAACCCTAAGTCCTATAAGGTTCCTCTTAGAATTAAGTGGATTAAGATCTTAATCAAGCTCCATTTCCCAATTTAATTCCAGGCTAGTTTAAATGTCAACTATGTCCAGGAAAAACTATACAAGTATTTACAAAGATGCTATTTACAAATATTTACAATCGTGCAAAATTTTTGAAAAATGTTTTGAAACCATGGATGTATGCATGAATGCAAGTTTTGCAAAAAATATTTACAAACATTTACACAAGGTTTTTACATACTTTTTTTTCAAAACATTTTGGAAAAATTTTGTACTATATACATAATTTTGATATACACATGTTTACAAATCCTTACACAAATCATTTTACAATCATTTGTACAAAAATAATTTTTATTAATTAATAGGTATGCGCAAAATGAATTTTATATACAAGGGAGAAAATTTTAAATTTTTATGGTTTTTAGCCATTTTTATTTAGTCACACACTCACACAAAGTACGAGTTATGGCTAAAGTATATATGAAATATATATACACACCCCCTATACTTAGCTCGAACGATGTCCTCAGAGTGATCAAGAGCGATGAAGAAGACATAACTCGTGCTTAGTATAGGGAAGTGAAAAGGAATGGTTAGATACAGAGATGAATGAAAGAATAGAATGAGGAGAACTCGGTGGTTTCCCCCTATACTTTGGATCAAGTAATCCTAAGTATAGCAAGCTGTACATGAAGGGAAATCCGAGTGAAGGATGTACAGAGTCTGCCCCCCCCCCCCATACTTATGGTGAAATATCCCTAAGTATAGGCAGCAAAACAGGGGTAGAAAGAATGAAAAGAATACCCGAAGGTCCTACATCCCCCCTATACTTAGGGTAAAGTACACCCTAAGTATTGCATAATCATAAGATGAGAAAAGGGATGTGGGACTAAAGAATAGAGTGATATGGACAACTGGATCTATACAGGTCGGAAGAACAGTGATAATTAGGCGTGAGATGCAATAAATGTGAGTCAAGAGACCACATCTCACACAAAATGAATAGGGGCAACATCAACGACCCGCGGCTCATGATCTAGAAATGGCTTGAGCCGCTGGCCGTTCACTTGAAAGGTACTCTCAGAAGACAACTCAGATATGTCAATACTCCCATTGTCGTGTACCTTTCTCACAAGATAAGGTCCCTTCTATTTGCTCTATAGCTTCCTTGGAAATAGACGAAGCCTAGCATCAAACAGCCATACTCTCTATCCAGGCTCAAAATGCTTGTGGCTGATATGAGAATCATACCACTCTTTCACTCTCTCCTTATATTGTAGGCTGTTTGAGAAGGCGGTATCACGAAGCTCTTCCAGGGCTGCTAACTCTGTCCTCCTCTGGTCTCCTACACTATCTGGATCCAAAAGAATATATGTAATTGCCCAAAGTGACATGTGCCTCAGCTCAACTGGTAGATGGCACGGCTTGCCATATACGAGGTGAAAGGGAGATGAGCCCAATGGTGTCTTGAAAGACGTCCTATATGCCCACAAGACCGAGTCCAAAAGCTGTGACCAATCCTTTCGGTCAGGGCGGACGACTTTCTGAAAAATAGTCTTGATCTCCCTGTTCGACACCTCGGCTAGACCATTCGTCTGTGGATGGTATGGAGTGGCAACTCGATGGTCTATGCCGAACTCGCTAGCAAGGGCCTTCACCTGGTCGTTGATGAAATGAGACCCCCCATCAGATATCAATACTCGAGGTACCCTGAACCGTGTAATGATGTGCTTCCTCAAAATCTACAAACTGTCCTAGCATCTGCGGTTCAGGCGGGAATGGCCTCAACCCAACGATTCACATAATCAACGGCCAACAGAATGTACTCAAATCCCTGGCTCTTAGGGAATGGACCCATGAAATCGATGCCCCATGCGTCAAAAACCTCACAGAAGTGTATGGGCTGCATCAGCATCATATCACGCTGTCCACAAGCGCCCATCCTCTGACAGTCAGTACACCTCTTCACGAACTCATCAGAGTCCTTGAAGAGAGTAGGCCACCATAGGCCGGATTGGAGCACTTTATGTGCCGTTCTTCTCCCTGAGTGATGTCCTCCTGCCTCCAGCTTGTGGCAATAAGTAAGGACGTTGTAATGCTCCTCCTGAGGAATGCACCTACGCCAGATACTATCCCCTCCCTCATGGTAAAGGATGGGATCCTCCCAATGGTAAAACTTGGCCATCACGAGGAAGGTCTCAAGTTTCTGCCTGGGCCAATCTTGTGGAACTTTCTTGGCGACAAGATAGTTCACAATATCGGCGTACCGTGGGAGCGAAGCGATAGCAAGGATCGCCTCATCTGGAAAGGTCTCACAAATAGGGTCAATCTGCTCAGAATCCTCAAGATACTCCAATCGGGAGAGATGATCCGCCACCACATTCTTGACTCCAGGCTTATCCTTAATCTCTATGTCAAACTCCTGGAGTAGAAGGATCCATCTAGTCAGTCTGGCCTTGGCATCCTTCTTTGCCATGAGGTACCTGATGGCGGTATGATCAGTATACAGGGTCACTCTAGATCCAATAATGTACAATCTGAACTTATCTAGGGCGAAGACTACGGCTAGCATCTCCTTCTCTGTGACTGTGTAATTCCGCTGCGCAGAATCCAATATGCGGCTAGCGTAGTGGATGGCAAATGGAACTCCGTCCCTCCTCTGTCCTAGCACAGCCCCCACGGCAAAATCGGAGGCGTCCGTCATGATCTCGAATGGGAGAGACCAATCGGGTGGCTGAAGCACAGGAGCCTCTATCACACTTCTCTTGAGAGTCTCAAACGACGAAAGACACTTGTCATCGACAAGGAACTCGGTGTCTTTCATCAGCAGATCATTCAACGGTCGGGCAACTCTACTGAAATCACGAATGAATCGCCGGTAGAAACCAACGTGCCTCAGAAAATACCGTAATTGCCGCAAGTTGGACGGTGGTGCAAGTTTGCTAATGACATCCACCTTGGCCGGATCAACCTCCATGCCCCTGTTGGAGATGATGTGGCCAAGCACCGTCCCTTGAGTCACCATGAAGTGACTCTTCTCCCAAGATAATACCAGGCGAACCTCTATACATTGCTGAAGTACTCAGTCTAGGCAGTCAAGACAGGAGTCGAATCCGTCGCCGTAAACCGAGAAATCATCCATGAAGACCTCCAAGCATTCCCCTACCATGTCCGAAAAGATCGACAGCATGCATCTCTGAAAAGTCGCAGGGGCATTGCATAGCCCAAATGGCATGCGTCGGAAGGCGTATGTGCCGAAGGGACAGGTAAAGGTCGTCTTGTCCTGGTCCTCGGGAGTGATGGCCACCTGATTGTAGCCCAAGTATCCATCCAGAAAAAATAATGGCTCTTCCCTGCCAGTCTCTCATGATCTGATCAATAAAGGGCAGGGGGAAATGATCCTTCTTGGTGGCCTAATTGAGTCGTCTGTAATCCATGTAGACCCTCCAAGAAGTGGGTACTCGTGTAGCGATCTCCTCTCCGGACTCCATAACCACTGTAGTGATGCTCGTCTTCTTGGGTACCACATGTAACGGACTGACCCACTTGGAGTCGGAGATGGGGTAGATAAAATCGGTGCTCCACCACTTCGAAATTTCCTTCATGACAACCTCTCTCATATTCGGGTTCAGCCGCCGCTGGAACACACGCGACGGCTTTGCCTCATCTTCGAGATAGATGTGGTGAGAGCACAGAGCCGGACTGATCCCCTGGAGATCTGCTACGCTCCATCCTATCGCCTTGCGGTTCTTTTCAAGAACCCCCATCAAACGGGATTCCTGCTCTCCAGTCAAATCGGCTGAGATAATGATTGGATACATCTCATGCTTACCCGCAAGGAACCTATACTTCAACGACGCAGGTAGTGGCTTCAGCTCTGGACAAACTGGTGCTGGCAAATCTGGCTTCTGAAGAATCCGAGTGTATGCGGCCAAATCTGCCCGGAAGAATGAGAACTCTCTCTCACAAACTGGATCTGGAGAAGGGTGCTCAACTGAACTGTCTCTGCTCTGCTCGGCATCTACCTCCTCCCTATCAGCAGGCTCAGTGGAAGTCAGATCTGGTATGTAATCATCAAACTCTGCTCAATCAACACCTGACTCCGAGGGATCTGTATCATCTAAGGTGGCCTCACTACCACCATCATCACAAAAATTAGTCTCGCGGTTGAGAACCGGCTCTGCTGCCTCAAAAGTATCCTGGACCAGAAATGCGCTCTCCAAGCTCTCCTCTGTTGTCGTCTCTGCATCAGCGGAATCTGAAAGTGAGAGGATGGCATGTGCATCAGGATCTGCCCAAACTGCCTCATCATCTGTAATCACAAAGTCGAAGTCCTGGTGGATGTCTGGCCCGACATCTGTCATCTGCTCTGTGTCTGAAGTAGTCTCTGAGCATGATCTGTCTCTGGCTCTGCTGTCCTCGGCCGTCTCTATTTGTACACTTTCGCCCTCGACGCGAAAGTATACCTTCCCGCTATTATGGTCGGTCATTATCTTGGCTGTGGCCAAGAACGGGCGACCTAGAATGATGGGGGTATCGGTCACTGACTCAGGGATCTCCATGTCCAACACTACGAAGTCCACGGGGAATTGCAGGCCCTGAATCGTGACGACAATGTCCCTCAGCAACCCCTTCGGCCTCTTGAAAGATCTATCAGCAAACTGAAGGATTGTCCTGCTCTGTCTAAGAGTGCCCAACTCGAAGCGGTAGAGAAGGGCTGCCGGAAGTAGGTTGATCGACGATCCGATGTCTAGTAGAGTACGGTCGAACCTCTGCTCTCTGATATGGCATCTGACATATGGGGCTCCTGAATCTGGCCTCTTGGCCGGCAGACGGTTCTGGATCACGAAACAAGTAGCTCTGGTCAGCACATGAATCTCTGAGTGGTGGTTCCTCCTCTTCCTCCTAACTGTGGTCCTGTCTCTAAGTGAATGCTGGAGTAGAGGGATGTGCTGCAAAGCCTCCTGAAGAGTCAGCTGAATATGGAAACGGTCTATCATCTGCTGGCTGAACTCTTCCTACTGCCTCTTTTTTTATTTTCATTTTTCTTCCCCTTCCCCATTTGAAGGGCTCTAGGGAAGGGGATCACAGGGTCCTTCTCAGATGAAGGACTAGGAAAGGGTCTAGACGGCTCGATGGCCGGATCCACACATACATCATGCACCACAGTGGGACCAGAAGAAAACAAACCCTTTCCTTTATTCACAGAAGTGTTCCGAGATACATCAGTAACAGGAAAGACAACAGGAATCTCAGAAGAACTGGTGGCATCAGCACCACCATCGGCTGGAAGACTCGCAGCCTCAGTACCGCGCTCTGGCTCGGCAACATGGGTGTCCTCAGTACCACCTCCTCCAACTGGTGAAATGGCGGCCTCAATACTGCCGGTGGAATCAGCATCCGTGGTGGCATCAGTACCACCATCATCATCTCTAGCGGCCTCAGTACCGCTCTCCTCCTCATCTGGCGCTCTGGAAGTATCCTCGTGGTGTAGCTCAGATGAGGCGCCGCCTGCTGGCATCCTACCGCTCCTAAGTGTGACAAAATCAGTATCAAAAAGATATGCAGACATATCACCAAAAGTATCACTCAGAGTGGCATACTCAGTACAAACTACCTGCTCGGATTTCCTCTTCAGGTTGTTCGGGTTGGGCTCTATTTGGGCAGGGATGGCGGCCTTCCCTCTCACAATGTCCCGCATCTCCTGGAGGAACTCATCCATCTCCCGTCAAAAGGTAGCCTGCTGATCTATAAAAAGGCGGGCTATGTCATCCAAGGTGGGGTTCTCATAGGATGACCCATGAGAACCTGACGAGTAGCCTCTGTGGTAGTGAGGCCGTTGCTGCTGGTGCTGCTGTGGATGAGAGGGGTATTGCTGGGGATGCTGTTGCTGCTGATGAGGCTGCTCACGCCTCCAAGACTGTCCCTGCTAGTAGGGACGAGGACCATACTGCTGTGACTGCTGCTGTAGCTGTGGTGGGTACACTGGGGGCTGCTGCTGGTGGTGATCTCTCTGATGGTTGTACTGGCCACCCTGTCCTGACGGCTGCTGCTGGGGCTGGGCATCTCCGGCCGCCCAACGGAATCTGGGATGGTCTCGTCGGATACCGAACTGGGGGCGGTCATACCAAATCCCGTTGACATCCATCAACGGCTCTGAATCGTAAGGGTCTGGTGGGAGTACTGCCAGAGGCTGATCCGGCTGGTATACCTCCATCTGAGTGTCAGTGGATGGTGGTGCCTGGTAGGTGAGCTGCGGTTGCTGGTACGGCTCCACCTGTACAAGATGGACCTGTCTAGGCTGCTGGTGGGAGCTGGAGCGCTGGGACGAGCTGCTGTTGCTACTCGGATCGCCTCATGCCTGAAGACGAGGCTGTAAAGCCGTCTGTGCCTCCTAGAGACACATGAGCTGTGTCTTCAGGTCACTCAGAGTCTGTGCCATCTGCTCCATCCGCGTGATGCCCTGGCACTGCTTCTTCTCAATAATCTCCATCCGGTCCAGCTTCTCGTTGATGATCCCCATGTCTACAGCTGTGGACTCGGCCTGTGCTGCGGCTACCGCTGACGAACTGGATGGACCGACGTCGACCCGTGCTATCCTCTGGTACTGCATGGTCTGTGGCTGCTGGGGTCTGCCCTGAGTGTACAAACGGGTCGGGGACATTACCATGTAGTTCTCAGCCATCTCCTCGTAGATGGCCCAGACCTGATCGTGATCCTTAGCGAAGTAAGACCCTCCACAAGAAGCGTTCACCAAGCCCTGAAGCTCTGGTGTCATCCCGCTGAAAAAGCTCTGAACAAGGTTCGGCTTGGAAATATCATGGTGCCAGCATTTGTCAGTCAGCTCTCGAAACCTCTCCCATGCCTCGTGGAACTGCTCGTTGGGGAGCATGGAGAAGTTGTTGATCAGGGCTCTAGCGGCGTTCGTCCGCCCGAGTGGATAGTTCTTATGCAAGTACTCGGCGCGGAGCTGCTCCCAGGTGTAGAAGAACTTCCCCAAGTGCTTCAGCCAGGTGGCTGCTCTGTCTGCTAAGGAGAAGGGGAAGGCAATCATCCGTATGGTATCCTGGTCCACCTGACGATCGTGGACAGTACTGCATATCATCTTCAACTCCTGCAGGTGGAGATGGGGCTCCTCAGTAGCTAGCCCATGGAACCAGGGTAGAAGCTGAAGTGAGTTCGGGGGGAACTTGAAGTCCCCCACGATAGCTGGTAGCACCACCCAACGGTGCATCAAAGTCGATCCGGGGTTGTGTAACTCCCGCATCGGTCTCAGAGGTCCTGCTGCACCTGTTGCTGCAGCGGCTGCTGCCGCGGCTACGGCTGCTGCGGTTGCTGCCGCATCGTTGGGTCCACCCCCTGGGCCGCGCTGCTCGCGGTCTGCTCTCATCTGCTCAAGCTCGTGCCTCATCTCTATCATAAATGCTCCCTGATCCCTCAACTGCTGCTGCACTGAGTCAAGGGAGGCGATCAGGGTGGAGTTGATCGTACCCTGGTCCAGAGCGAAATGCTCCTGTTGTGGACCTCTGGTGTGATCATCACTACTGCCGGCCATAGTCTCTGCAAAATCAAAACATCCAAACTCAGGTGCCTATAAATCATCTGTCTGTCTCTCCTCTGGACTGGTATCTCGGTCTCAGAAGAAGGATGGTCGAGAGGGAACAGGGCGGAGTCGTACTCGGGTTCGGAGAGCGGGTCTGAGCTCCCACGAACCGACCTAGATGAGTGGGCTGGAGTGCTAAAAAGCGGTGCAGCCAGAGGCTTCCTAAGAGACCTCCTGCCCATCATTGTGATCTGGCGAGTAGTGCGGATGAGATCTGGTAACAACTATGATCACAAGCAAACCACCGATTCACCAATGCAAGGCGAGCTGAAGACCGTAAAGGCTCGGTCAATTATCTTGTCAATTTTATTTTGGTGATCAATCAGGATAGCAGAGCGATTACGTGACCTGTTGGGTTACCCGATATTTTCTCAACCGACTGTCCCGTACAGAAATCGCCGGTAATCAGTCGAGAAGAATATCGGAGGGCTTTACCTAGTGTGTGGGGTCACTCTCTCGTGCAAGCAAACCAGACAATGAGGGGGTTGCTCTCCCCAAGACAAATTTTTAAGTGAGGTGTCTTTTAGGGTCGATAATGTTAGCAGTCCTAAATTTTATTGTTTTTCTTTTTAAGTGTTTTTCATTTATCAAACAAATCGCCTAACGAATTTTTCGGTTCTCCTGATTATTAAGTCCAAAACAGGGGGGGAGAAGACGAAAAAGCCGATGCGCGATGAAATCAATGATGCATGCAGAGTAAGAAATGCGTACCTGACTCCAGCAGTCTACATGCAAGATCATCCGTGTAGAATTGAAAGACAGAAAATAAACTACCTAAATGGTGCAGGCGGAAAACCGAGTCCCTAAACAGCAGTACTACTCGAAAGAACCACTAGCTGATCACCAGCCTCCAATCCAGAGAGTCCGGTCTAGATCCACCCCTCCTCTTCTCGACAGGTCGAGTTCAGGAGTAGCGCTTGACGGGGTGGGCTCGCAGCGCGTAGGCTCGAAGGTAGTGAATCAACTATTTTATTATCTTTTTTATTTTTGGTCCAATTACCGATCTATAGGTGCAGGCAGATATATTAGGGTATTTGGATCCTAATTATTACGTCACAGTCAAGCAGAAAATCCTACGGCTAGGGGCTCGAAAATCCGCGAGAAACCGGAAAATGCAGCAAAGGAAACAAATCCGCGAAAAAGCCGCGTAAAAACTGAGGGGTCCCCCGAGCACACCGGTGCTCGGCGAAACAGACCCCGAAAGTCTAAGTCTCTGTCTCTGGTCCCTGTTTTATTACAATAATAGTTCAAGTTCTGCAGGAAATAAAATCTAATCTAACCCTATTCTACGGCTAATCCCTGCGGCTATTCTGCGGCTCCCGCGCTCCTGCGAGCTCCTCGCATCCTCCTGCGGCTCTATAGAGAATAGAGCCGCCTCCGACTCCCGCAGTTGCTCGGCTTCCGAAGAAAGCCGCCTTGGTCCTCGGGCCCTCGCAAGAAAACAAGCAAAAGTGATCAGACCAGATTATTTGAACAATTATGCAAATAAATGATATATACAAAATATGCACAAAAACCCGCGAAAAGAAAGCCGCGGAAAAATCTACTACGACTACCAAGTCGTGCTTCCCAGCAACGGCACCATTCTTATGGCCTGAAAAATAACCCGAACAACTAAGATGAATAAAAAATAGAGCTAAGGTCGTTGTGACCTCAGTCGCTCGAGCAATCAATCGGATCAACAAGAAAAATTATGGATCAGACCACCAAACAGAAATAAAAATCGAATAAAATCAATAGTGGCCCTGGCTATTAGATTAGCCTGGTATAACGACCAGGGTCGGACTCAGGGAGCACGTGATGGCCTTGCGGCCTACGAAGTAGTCAAAATAGCGAAAAATAAAGGACAAAGATTTTTGGTGGATTTTTAATATTTTTATATTTTTTGGATTTTCAAATAATAAAGAAAGTGAGAAAACAAGAGATACAAGCAACTTCACACAATTATTTAACTACTCAAATGAGCTCAAAAAAATCAAACAAAAATGTTTTTATGTTTTTTATATTTTTTACTTTTTTTGGTTAACTTTTGGGGTTTTTCTCGTTTTTATGGGATTTTCTAAAAATAAAACAAGGTTGAAAATGCAAAGCACTGTCCAGTCAGACTTGAAGGACCAAAATAAAATGCAAAATGGTCCTATCAGAGTCTGAAGGTAATTTTCCTGTATAGTATAAACTACAAGGAAAAATTAGGGACTGGATTTATTATTTTTGGATTTTTCTTTTAATTATTAGCATTTTTATGGTGTTTTCAATGTTTATCAATTTTTATAATTTTTATAAGTCCAAAAATGACCAAAATTGGTCCGAAAATCAAGCACAGCATGACAAACAGTATATAATTTTTTTGTAATTTTTAAAGTAGTTTTAATATTTTTTGTGATTTTCAAAACTGGATAGTAAGAAAAATGCTTGTTTTTGAATTTTAAAAATAATAAAAATGCTTAGAAATGTCTCCAAAAATTAGAGAAAATTTAACACAATGGTAGGAGCCAAGTGTCCAATTTTCAACGAATTTGGAGTAATTTTGCTATTTTATTAAAATCAAACAAGGACACATCACATAGGGACCTAAATGCAAGAAAAAAAATCTTTGGAGGGCCTAAAAGTAACAAATCAGGAATTCCAGGGGGGTCCGATACAAAAATCCCAAAATTCCACACGGGAAGCACGTGTCTGGGGCACTCAGGGACCTAAATGTAATTAAAATAATTCCGAGGGCTTTTTAGCAACAAGTGCTAAAAGTCCAGGGTCCTATCTGCAATTTACCCACTAAATTCGGCACATGTACAATTAAAATCACGCACAGGGGTATTTCTGCAAATATCAAAAACATAATTTCATTCAAGAACACCCTAAAACTTCTAGCCCATATATGCAAATAAACCACAAAAATCACGTGACGATGCACGTGTTCCACGTAGACAGGGGTATAAATGCAAATAAAATAAGCACGAGGTCCAAAGTGCAAAATGTCTAGAATAAAATGAACGGGATAAAATATTTACAGGACTAACTAATAAAAGCCATAAATAGAGGGACCTACTGGAAATTTACCCCTTATTATATCCGGGGGCTGGATGTGCGCCACGTGTGAAATCCAACGGTCAGGAGGGGGTGGCGCCTCAGCAAGGGGCCCTCGGTGCAGATCGGACGACTGGGAACCTTCCACGTGGAAGATCGGGCGGTGGAGGTGCGACGTGGGTGAACGAAGGGTCTCCTGCGCTGATCTGACGGAAGAGAGCCAGCGACGTGTATGATCGGACGGCGGCGGAACGTCGTGTCTAACCCTCGTGGATGGAGGGTCCAGATCAAATCTCCCAGAGATCGGACGGTGGAGGTGTCCTCAGATGAACGGCTAAAGTCGCGTCTGCAGCCAGAGGAAGATCGGGCGGCTCTGGAGGATGCTCGATGAACTCGACGCCGGCGAGTTTCGCCGGGCTCGTGTGCGTGCAGGAGAGATCCTCGGAGGCTTCTGAAGATCGGAGAAGAATCGTGGGAGCCTCACACGTCTGAAGATGGCCTCCGATGAGGTTGGAGGCGTCGGAGGTGGTCCAGCGACCACGGCGGAGCTGGAGCTGCTGCTCCTGAACGACGAGCCCTCAGATGGGCTCCTCTGGACCTGCAAAGCTGTGCAACAGACTCCTGGGTCGAGGGCAAAGTGCCTCGACTCGGTTAGGGGTGGTGACGGTGAACGGTGCGTCGAGGTGAAGGGGCTCCGGCGAAGCGACGGCGGTAGAGCCCCAATCCCAGTTCCGGTGCAAACTGGGTTGGATGAATGGGTGCAGAAGGTGCGCGGGGGAAGGGCGGAGATGATGGATGATTCTGATGATCGAGATACGGGCGAGGGTGGTCGGAATCGGAGCTAATCGGCGACGGGTCAATTTGGGTGAAAAGCGAAATTAACTAAATAGAAGAGGAAAGAAGGCTACCTACTGGATGAGATCGACTGGGGAAGAGCTGGGGAAGCTCTAGGTCCTAGCCTCGAGGGCCGTCGATGCCCGAGGCTCGAGCACCACGTCTGGGCGGCGCACGGCGGCGTGAAGTCGCCTGATCAGTGGTCTGGTCGCTCCCTCCTCGCTGCGACACGGCCGAACGCAAGCTGTCACTCTCGCGGTGGCTATGGAGGTCCTGGGGTGGAGTGAAATGATACAAAGATGCCGGAAAAAGGGGGCGGAGCTCAGACTATATAGGTCTAAGGGTCCGGCTAAATGGGAGTCGGGCGTGAAGCTCGGAGCGCGGACCCCAAGAACCCCTGTTGGGCGTGAATCATGGATGCAAGAGGAAGAAGTAGATCCCGAGGTTTACGGATTTGGTAGGCTGATCGAGCGCGGATAAATGGGAGAAGTCAGGTCGGTCGCTCGGATCCGTAAGGAAGGGGTCCGCGGGGGAGAGTTGACCGGGGGTCAACAATCCCCCGTGGACCAATGGAAATTCAGATTTTATTAAATAATTGATAATTCAATAAAAAATAATAAATGAATTAATTTCGAAAAACTTAAAACATGAAAAATTTTTATTTATTTTCAAACTATTTGTTTGTGATTTTTATTTATTTTTTTAAAATAAAATTTAGAAATTTACAAAATATTATTATTATATACATGTATATACATATGTATCTTTAATTTTGAATTTTTAATTATTTATTTTTATACAAATTATCCCAATTTTATATTTTATTTATTTATAGGATGAAATTTAGGATAATATGGTATTTTTATTTTATTTTTATTAATTATTTACATGGTTGAAATAAATAGTTTTATTTATATCCATGTATCATATATATACAAGGTGGCTTTGATTTTTATTTTTATTTCTTTTTGTTTTTTTATTTTATTTTTGTGATTTTTATTTTATATAAATTATGAAATAAGGGAGTATATAAACATTTTTATGGAATTTTATTGATTTATTTACAAGGTGAAATAAATACATAAGTGATTTTATGTACATGGCTTATGTACAATAATGAGGGGTATTTTCACTTGTTTTTAATTTTGTTTTGTTTTTCTCATTTTTATTTTAATTTAATATTTACAAATATATACAAATATTTACAAATAAATATGACCCATTTTTATTTTTAGAGGAAAATATTTATTCTTATTTAATTACAGGTATATGTACACATGAGCTTCCTTATCTCTCTTTACTTGGGCATTTATGCGGTCAGGCCCATGTTGAGCCCTCCCTTGGGATTAGGTCGCTCAATATTTATCTAAATATCTCCCTCTTTTTTTGTCTCTTTATTCTTTTATTTTTACACAAAAACATGCTAATTATTAAACTTTATACAATGCATACACTTTGGTAATTATTTGTACTTACAAGAATATACATGTATTTGCAAAGATTTTTTAGCAAAAATACAAGAATAAATAGTGATGAATGGGTATTCGTCACTCACATGATTTGACTTTGAAGCTCAAGCTTGCTTATTTGACTTTATAACATATGTACACTCCGGCAGGCATTTTTATTTTTGTACAGGCCTGTCCATTTTTTTGGAGTTTTGCTTTTGCAATTTTTTTTGAATACTATATACATCAGCACTTACATAAGGAGTTTTTCCTCTTGAGCCAGTAGACTATCCCTCTTTTCAAGCTTTATTGCAACCCACGATCTCCTATCCTCGAAACTCATCATTACTGGACGGGTTGGGGCGCACTTCCCTCCCTAGAGGAGGACAAATGTTTCCACCTGTGTGCGTCTCATACCGACAAATCTAATCCCCTCACCACTCCAACTGAGTTGAGTCATGTGAAAGGTGCAGGTGTCCAAGCTAGGTCATTATCAACAAGAGTCGTGCGTGTGCTCCGAAATACTCTACTTAGGCAGTCCAGAATCCATTGAACCAAGTCTCGTGATCCTTAAAGAATTAAGTCAACTAGATCAGAAGTACCTCAATCCCAGTTCCTATAAGGTTCATGTTAATTAGGTAGATTTAAGGTCCAATCAAGCTCCAATCTCCGAATTTTACTTAAACTCGTTCAACTATCAAACTCAATCCTGAAAATGCGAATGACATGCAAATGATATGCAGAAAATATTTTTGTGATGCAATTTTCAAAGATTTTGAACTTTTTATGGATTTTTGAAAAGATGATGATGATGCTTATGCATTTTTTTAGATTTTTCAAAAAGATTTTTCAAAAGTTTTTGGCTTTTAATTTTGCAAATGTTTTTGGGATTTTTGAAAATAAAAAAGTTTTGGCTGCAAACTAGGTACAAATATTTACACGGGAGTGCTTCTTATATTTACAAGAAGTGGGTTTTAAGAATTTACAAAGGGTAAGTGGTCCATTTTATAAGTGTATACGGTGGATTTTTGGTGTGATGTATATATTCCTCAAACTTATTTGACACATGTTTTTCAAACAATTTTGAAAACGGTAGTCCAAAATAATTTTTACAAACAATTTTTACAAACATGTACACACATTTGAAAATCATTTTGCAAAGGTTTTCCAAACAGTATATATAGATTTTTCAAATATTTTTGCAACCATTTTTCAAACCATTTGCAAATCATTTTTTCAAACTTTTTATTTCACACAAAGAAAATAATTTTTCAATCCAACTGTTTTTACAAAGGTTGAAAACATGTAACAAAACATTTTCAAAATAGTTTTCAAAAGATTTTTCACAAGGATTTTCAAACTATTTTTCAAACATTTTGCAAAACATCTTTTTATTAATAAGTAAATACACAAAGAATTTGAGGAATAAAACATCTTTTTATTAAGGTTTTTCATGAATTTTACAAGTATAATTAGCCATAGTTATTAGAAAATACGAAAGTACGAGTTATGGCTAAAGTATATACGTAGTATATACGACCCCCTATACTTAGCTTGAGCTATGTCCTCATAGATCGGAGAGAAAAGAGATAACATAACTCGTACTAAGTATAGAAAAGTCTAACGAATAAATGAATAAGAGGTAAATGAATAAACCAATGAGAAGTCGACCGTCCTCCCTATATTTAGGATCAAATAATCCTAAGTATAGAAGATTGTACACAAAGTAGGGAGGGTCAAGGGTGGGAATGAACAGATCATACTCAGATTGTCTCCCCCTATACTTAGGGTAAGATATCCCTAAGTATAGACAAGAAGAGGAGACAATGGAGAGGATCGAAAAGAATAGAATCACTCGGGTGCACACCCCCTATACTTAGGACAAAGTACGTCCTAAGTATAGAAAACTGTCTACAAGGGGCGACACCTTTTTGATAGATACAGGAGATAGAAGAGGAAAAAAAGAAGAAAAGAAGAAAAGATATCAACAGATGGATCTATACAGCGGAAGATAGAGGTGATAACCATGTACGAGATGCGAATGATCAGAGTCAAGGAATACATCTCATACCAGAAGAATGGGGGCAATGTCAACAGTCGACAGATCATTATCAAGATATAGTTTCTGGCGCTGACCGTTAACACGGAAGGTAGAGGAAGATGACGGTTCGGATATGTCAATACTGCCATTGTCGTGTACCTTCCTGACCACATAAGGACCTTTCCACTTGCTCTGTAATTTCTCTGGAAATAATTTCAGCCTAGAATCGAACAACCATGCGCGTTGATCGGGCTCAAATTATTTATGGCTGATATGGGAATCGTGGCATGTCTTTACTTTCTCCTAGTATTGTAGGCTGCTAGAAAAGGTTGTATCTCTCAATTCCTCCAGGGCTGCCAACTCTGCTCTTCTCTGTTCTCCTATACTCTCGGGATCTAACAGTAACTCAGTGACAGCCTAAAATGATTTGTGCTTGACTTCCACAAGCAAATGGCACGGCTTGCCATAAACGAGACGAAAGGGAGATGTCCCTAATGGATTTTTTAAGGAAGTTCGATAGGCCCACAAGACCGAGTCCAAAAGCTGTGACCAATCCTTTCGGTCTAGGCGGACAACCTTCTGTAAGATCGTCTTGATCTCCCTATTCGATACTTCGGCAAGACCATTAGTCTGAGGGTGATACGGCGTGGAAACACGATGTTCAATGCCAAACTCGTCTGCAAGGGTCCTGACTTTATCATTAATGAAATGAGACCCCCTGTCTGAAATCAGAACTCTAGGCACCCCAAACCATGAAATGATCTTTTTCCTCAAAAATTTACACACGGTTTTAGCATCTGTGGCTCAGGCGGGGATGGCCTCAACTCAACGGCTGACATAATCTATAACAAGCAGAATGTGTTCGTATCCCTGACTCTTAGGAAATGGGCCATGAAATCAATCCCCCATGCATCAAAAACCTCACAAAAGTGAATGGGTTGCATGGGCCTCATGTCTCTCTGTCCGCAAGTACCCATCTTCTGACAGTCAGTACACCTCTTCACGAATTCATCTGAATCCTTGAAGAGGGTAGGCCACCAAAGGCCGGATTGAAGCACCTTTTGTGTTGTCCTTCTCCCAGAATGATGTCCTCTTGCCTCTAGATTGTAACAATAGGTGAGGACACTATGCTGCTCTTCTTGAGGAATGCACCTCCTCCAGATGCTATCCCCTCCTTCGTGATAAAGGACGGGATCCTCCCAATGGTAAAACTTGTCCTTAGCTAGGAAGGTCTCAAGTTTCTGCCTGGGCCAACCCTGGGGAACTGTCTTGGCAATAAGATAGTTTACAAAGTCGGCATACCATGGGATCGAGGAGATCGCCAAGATCGCCTCATCCGGAAATGTCTCTGTGATAGGTGCGCTGGGCTCAGATTCCTCAAGGTTCTCTAAGCGGGAGAGATGATCCGCCACCACATTTTTAACTCCAGGCTTATCCTTAATCTCAATATTAAATTCCTGGAGCAGAAGGATCCATCTGGTAAGACATGCTTTGGCATCCTTCTTGGCCATTAAGTACCTGATGGCAGTGTGATCTGTGAAAATAGTCACTCTAGATCCGAGAATGTATGATCTATACTTATCCAAAGCAAAGACTACGGCCAGCATCTCTTTCTCAGTCATAGTGTAATTCCGCTGAGCGGCATCCAAAGTCTGGTTGGCGTAGTGAATGGAAAACGGCAATCCATCCCTCCTGTGTCCAAGCATAGCCCCTACGGCAAAATCTGAAGCGTCCGTCATGATCTCAAATGGGAGAGACCAATCGGGTGGCTAAAGAACAGGAGCCGAAACAATCATACTCTTGAGAGTCTCAAAGGATGCAAGACACTTATCACCTACGATGAACTCGGTGTCTTTCTTCAACAATTCAGTGAGCGGTCGGGCAATTCGACTGAAGTCCTGAATGAACCGTCGGTAGAAACCGACATGCCCCAGAAAAGACCGCAATTGTCGCAGATTGGACGGTGGATTGAGTTTTCTAATGATATCCACCTTGGCCGGATCAACCTCCATGCCGCTATCGGAGATGATATGACCAAGGACCGTCCCTTGAGTCACCATGAAGTGACTCTTCTCCCAAGACAAGACAAGATCGACCTCAATGCAGCACTGAAGCACACGGTCTAGGCAGTCAAGACAAGCATCAAACACATCGCCATAGACCGAGAAGTCATCCATGAAGACCTCCAAACAGTCACCCACCATGTCTGAGAAAATGGACAACATGCACCTTTGGAATGTCGCGGGAGCATTACATAGACCAAAGGCCATCCGTCTAAAAGCATAAGTCCCAAACAGATAGGTGAATGTCGTTTTCTCCTGGTCTTCGGGCGCAATGGCCACTTGATTATAACCGGAGTACCCGTCAAGAAAACAGTAATGACTCTTCCCAGCTAACCTCTCGATGATCTGATAAATGAATGGCAGTGGGAAATGATCCTTCTTGGTGGCATGATTCAATCGTCTGTAGTCCACACAGACCCTCCAAGAAGTTGGTACCCGGGTAGCTATCTCCTCCCCAGACTCATTCACAACTGTAGTGATGCCCGTCTTCTTGGGCACCACATGTAATGGACTAACCCACTTGGAGTCGGAGATGGGGTAGATAAAATCGGTGCTCCACCACCTTGATATTTCCTTCATGACCACATCTCGAAGATTAGGGTTCAACCGTCGCTGGAACTCACGCGACGCCCTAGCGTTCTCCTCAAGATAGATGTGGTGGGAGCACATAGCCGGACTAATCCCCTGGAGATCAGCTATACTCCATCCTATCGCCTTGCGGTTTCTCTCAAGAACCTCCATCAGACGGATTTTTGCTCTCCAGTCAAACCTGCTGAGATAATGACTGGATGCATATCTGGCTCACCCGCAAGGAATTTATACTTCAGCGACTGCGACAAGGGTTTCAGCTCTGGACAACTGGGAGGTGGCAGATCTGGCTTCTGATAAGTCTGTGTGAAGGCGACCAGATCGGCATGGGAGAAGTCTCGCTCTGCATGAATTTCTGACGAAGGGGGGCCTGTTGAATCATCAATGAACTGCACTGGCTCGCACTCCATCCTAGCTGTCGGCTCGGATGGAATCAGACACGGCAAATAGTCATTGAAATCATCCCAATCAATGTCTGAATCCGAGGGATCTGAAGTAGATGAACAAGACTGAAAATCATCAGCACCACTCGTCCCAACACTGTCGGCCTCAAATGTATCCTCATCCAGGGGTGTGCTCTCCAGGCTCTCGACTGCCATAAGTTTTAAATACATGGAATCTTTAGGCAAGGCGATGGTCTGTGCTACGGGATCTGCCCAAATGGATTCATCATCTATCATCACAAAATCGCACTCCTGGTGGATGTCTAGCTCGTCCTCTGTCATCTGTGTGGTTTCGCTGGACTGCTCTGAGCATGCTAACTCTCTCGTTGGTCTCATCGATCGTTTCTATTTATATGCTCTCGCCTTCTATGCGAAAGCACACCGTCCCATTATCATGATCGGTCACCGCCTTGGCTGTGGCCAAGAATGGGAGTCCAAGTATGATAGGAGCATCAGTTACCGACTCAGGGATCTCCATGTCTAGTACAACAAAGTCCACGGAGAATTTCAGGCCCTGAATGGTAATGACCACGTCTCTCAACAACCCCTTTGGCCTCTTAATCGACCTATCTGCAAACTGAAGGACCGTCCTGCTCCGAAGAAGAGGACCAAACTCGAATCGGTCGAGTAAGGCTGCCGGAAGGAGGTTGATAGAAGAGTCGCTGTCTAATAGAGTACGATCGAACCGCTGCTCCTGAATCTTGCATCTGACATAGGAAGCTCCTGTATCAGGTCTCTTGGCTGGCAATGTGTTCTAAATGGTGCAGCAAGTGTGATGGGTGAGCACATGGATCTGATCTTTGTACTTCCTCTTCCTGCGGATTGTAGTTTCCTCTTTCAAGTTCTTTTTGAGGAAGGGGATGTGCTCAAGTGCTTCTCGTAGAGTCAGCTGAATGTGGAATCTATCAATCATCTGGTTGCTGATCTCTACCTGCTGGTTCTTTTTTGGATTTTCTCTTTTATTCCCCTTCGCCAAGCGGAGTGCTTCATGGAAGGGGATAGTAGGGGCCTCCTCAGATGGAGGACTAGGAATAGGTTCCTGTGCCTGTAAAGGAATGGAATCCATACAATCATCATCATGCAATACATATGGATCTGGAGTATACACATAAGCCTTTCCTTTATTCATTTTTTTGTTCTTTTTGTGTCCACAGTCCTTAGATACAAAATGTGGCAACACCACAGAAGGAAGCTCAACAAAAGTAGATGTGGTGGCCTCAGTACAACCACCAGTACCTGTCTTCGCGGCATCAGCACCGCGCTCTGGCTCTGCATCCAAAATGGTGGCTTCAGCACCACCGTCTGCATCGGGTATCACGACGGCCTCAGTACCGTCATCTGGAACTCCATCATTGGTGGCTTTAGCACCACTATCGCCAACGTCGTCATTAGCGGCATCAGCACCGCTCCCTGGCTCATCTAGCGCTCCTGATTCTGCATGTGGTTGTCGCTCAGATGAGGCACCGCCGGCTGGCATCCTACTGCTCCTAGTAGTCACAAAATCAGCATCATACAAAGAAGAAGACATGTCACTCAAATAATCACTAGGAGAGGCATCCTCTATGAATTGTAACTGCTCATACTTTCTTTTCAGACTGTTCGGATTTGGTTGAATCTGAGCTGGTATGGCGGCTTTGCCCTTGATCAAATCCCTCACCTCCTGCCGGAACTCATCCATGTCTCGCCGGTAGGACTCTCGATGCTCGGCAAGCAATCGGGCGAGGTCATATAATGCTGGGTTCTCGAAGGCAGGTGCCTGAGAACCGGATGTATTCCCCTGCTGGAAATGAGGTTGCTGCTGGGAGAAGAAATGCTCACGAGGCTGGGGATATGACTGTTGAGGCTGCGGACGCTGCCTCCACTGTTGTCCTTGATAGGCGGGACGAGGACCATGCTGGTATAGTTGCTGGGCATACTGGGGTTGTTGCTGTTGCTGCTGGCTATTCTGCAGTCCTTGAGCGGGAGGCTGCTGTTGGGATGAGGAGCCACCATTACCCCAACGGAATCCGGGGTGATCGCGACGAATCCCGGGCTGTGGGTATCGGTCGTACCAAATCCCATTGACTTCCATCAATGGGACCTGCTCAAAGGATGGAGGGGGAAGAACTGCCAGTGGCTGATCCGACTGATAGACCACCATCTGAGTATCCTGAGATGGTGGCTGCGATGGGTAGTACGGTAGCTGCTGCACCGGCTCTGCCTGGATGCAGTTGACCTAGCGGTGTGAGGCAGAGGACTGGGTAGAGCTGCTACTGCTCGGATCAGCTCGTGACCTGGGAGGCTGCTGAGTATATGTCTGTGCCTCCTGAATGCAAAGAATCTGTGTCTTCAGGTCACTCATGGTCTTGGTGAGAAGGTCCATCTGGGCAAGACCTTGGATCTGCTTCTTCTCGAGGATCTCCATGTGGTCCAACTTCTCACTGATGATTCCCATGTCGGCTGCGGCGGATTCGGCTTGGGTTGCGGCTACCGACGAAGTGTTGGGACCGGCATCGATGCGGGCGATTCTCTGAAATGATCCTCCTCCTTGGGGTGGCTTCTGCTGTGTGTAGACTCTGGCTTGGGTCATCACAGTTGAGTTTTCTACCATGCCTTCATAGATGGCCCATACGTCGTCTTCACCCTTGGAAAAGTATGATCCACCACAAGAGGCATTTACAAGCCCCTGCAGCTCCGGTGTCAGCCCATAAAAGAAACTCTGGACCAGATTGGGCTTTGATATGTCATGGTGTGGACACCGGTCAATGAGCTCTCTAAAGCGATCCCAAGCTTCATGGAATTGTTCATTAGAGATCATGATAAAATTGCTGATCATGGCTCGTGCTGCATTAGTCCGGCCGAGAGGGTAGTACTTCTTCAAGTATGCGGTTCGAAGATCTGCCCAAGTGTCGACAAACCTCCCCAGGTGTTTCAGCCAGTACGCGGCTCTGTCAACCAAAGAGAAGGGGAAGGCTATCATCTTGATAGTGTCCTCGATCATCATCCTGTCATGAATTGTACTACAGATCATCTCGAATTCTTGCAGATGGAGGTGTGGCTCTTCGGTCGGCAATCCATGGAATTTGGGCAGAAGTTGAATAGTGTGGGGCCGAAGCTCGAAGTCTTCATGGATGGGAGGAAGTCGGATCCATCGGTGAGTGAGGGATGCGGCAGGATTGTGCAATTCCCTCATGATCGTCTGTGGTGGTCTCTCAGCTTCAGGATCTCCTCCTTCTGCAATGGGTATATCTTCTCCACCACCTACGGCTCTGTTCTCTCGATCTGCTCTCATCTGTGCCAGCTCTCGCATCACATCACCCATGAATGCTCCCTGGTCTCTGATCTGTCTCTGCATTGTCTCCAGGGAGGCTATTAGTGAATTGTTGATGGCAGCTTGATCAAATAGAAATTGAGGTTGCTCCTGCTCATCTGGGTGATCTCTTCTATCTGCCATGGCTGGGTTCTCTGAAAAGGCAAAAGAACCCATCTCAGGTGCCATCAAATGATATGAGCTCTGTGATGCACTAAATTCTGAGACTCTTGGACTGATGGAAGGGGAAGGGTGGTCGAGGGGGAACACGGTAGAAGTGAACTCAGGCTCGGAGAGCGGACTCTCCGAGGTTGTCCGAGATGAATAAGGAGGAGTTCTGGATAGCGGTGATGACATAGTCGGCCTAAGAGATATCAGTCCCATCATCTTGATTGTTGAGAAGAGCAAGATGAAGAAGAAGAAGAAGAGGGCAAAATTGCTCACAATTGTGCGGTGTTTTTGATCTTGACCTAGATCCAACTAGCAATCAAACACAAAACAAGGGGATTCACCAACTCAACATGTGAAGCCGTAAGGGTTCGGCTATTATCTTTGTAGTTTTTAGCTTGAATTCAGGAATTTATATTTTAACGAGTCCTTAGAGCGCTACGCCTATAGGAGAGAGTATTGCCGGAAGAGTATCCCGTACTTGTCCTCCTCCTGTGTAACATGTAGTCTGCACTTTTTGAGGTCCTTGTAACCCTTCCTGGATCCCTACTCAGCCAAAGAAATAGAGAAAGGAAGCCAATAGGCGAAACCGATACTTCGGAACTCGCTCGCAACGGAATCACCCATGAGCGTGTAAGAACCTACTCGGATGCAAGACGATGAGACAGACACCCCCGTGAAGGCATGGCCTAGGCTCGATACTTCGGACAAGGTCGATGCTCTACACAATAGAGAGTCACCAATGTTGACCAAGCCCTACTCGTCCACGTATGATAGAAGCGCCAATACTTCGTAAATCCAGGCGATACACTAGGCAGACGCAGACTGGGTTTTTGGCTCTAATCCTTACGAAGCCGCTCTCTCACTTGGAAGGAGACCTTCCCATGCAACCTGAATACAAGTGAGGTTGTTACTCTCCCCAAGCAATGAATCCAATTACAAATTTTATTTAGGTCAAGTTTTCTTTATCAATCCCTTTTTAATTTTTTGGTGTTATCGCTTCTTTTGAGTCAGTTCAAACAAGCGCCTAACGTTTTTGTTTTTTCTTGATTCCTATTTGATCCAAAAACAGAGGGAGAATAGAGTCGGAAAAGCCAATGCAAGTGGAATTAAGATGGAAATCTCACCTTAGTGCCTAAATGATGAATGCAAAGTTAGAAGACTTACAGTGACTCCCAGCTCTCTCCATGCGGGATGCAAAGCAGGAATTTATAAACCTATACTACATGCTGATATGCACACGGAAATCGTCCTAAGCAGGCAATTGCTAGCGTGAAGAACCACAAGTTGATCACCAATCCTCAATCCAAAAAGTCCGGTCTAGACTCACCCCTCCTCTTCTCGACAAATCGAGTTCAGGAGTAGTGCTTGATGGGGTGGCGGCGCGGCGGATCGAAAAATGACGATTCAACTGTTTAATTAAACTAAGTCCAAATACGTACTACAGGTACATGCAATGGTTATTAGGGTGTTTGGACCTAATCCAATCGATCAAGCAATGCCTAAAAATCTAAGGGCTCGATCCACAAAAGAAAGGGAAAATAAAACAAAACCGGAAAATGACAGCGGTGAAAACACGTCAAAAACCACGGTGAGCCCCCAAGTGAACAAACACTTGGAAATTGGGCCTGAGTGTCCTGATTGTCCAAGTACCTGTATTATTACAAATTAAATGGTCTCTCTCTCACAAAAATAAATTACTATCTAACTACTTCTCTCTCTCACTCCTCCTTCTCTCTCCTGTCGGCTTGGGCTAGAAAAGCCGACTCCACTTCCCAAGGTTGCGCCGAATCACCTAAGCGATCTGCCTCGTTCCTCGGTCCCTCGCAAGAAGACAAGAAAAGAGAATGGTTAGAAAGCTCAACAAGATATACCAAAACTAGAGAGATAAGGCAAGCAATAATGTAGACAAACAAACACAATCAATCAAAAATGAGACCTATACGCTGCTGCTCCCCGGCAACGGTGCCATTTGATTTAGCGAGAATTTGGTGGTCTTAAGTTACACACAAAGCAGGAACTCAGTCGAAGTGTCGACCACGCAAAATCCCAACTAAAATCAACAATTAACCCACAATCAAATAATTCAAACAATGAAAATAGATGTGAAGTTAAAATTTATTTTTAACTCTACAAACAAGATGTATACGTGTAAGTATGTAGAGAGTTCGAACACAGGGAGCAAGCCAGGATAGATCAACAAGTGTGTGTGTGTGTGTGTGTGTGTGTGTGTGTGAATATGATGTATTGTCTACACTATGCAATGCAAATGTTTTGTGGGTTTTTAGTTTTAAATTTTTTTTATTTTTGATTTTTAATTTTGTATTTTGGTTTTTAATTTTCTGATTTTATATTTGGTTTTTATATTTTATATTTTTTTATTTTCTTTTTCAATAAGATAATATATATGTAATATAAGGAAGAGAGGGATAGAGTATTTATAACAATGGGTAAAATGCTCAAAAATCAGGGAATAAAATGTTTTTGGCCTTTTTATAATTTTTTGCTGTTTTTGTGATTTTTGGGTATTTTTCAGAATCTTTTTGGTATTTTTAAAATCAATAATAAGGGAAAACAGTGAACTAGGTTGCTGGCCGAAATCAAAATGAGGATGAAAAATATTAAATAGTACCAAAAATTCCTCAAATTAATTTTAGAATAGAGATAATAAAATAAGGAAGCTACAGGACCAGAGTTTATATTTTTAGGAGTTTTCTATGATTTTCTAGATTTTTTTGAAGTTTTTAAGTATTTTCTAATTTTTAAGGTTTTTGTTTTGAAATTTTTAGAGGTTTTTGAACTGACACTAAAATATGATAAAACAAGCAAAATATGATTTTTTTGGAATTTTTCAAAACGTTTTTATAATTTTTATAGGTTTTCTAATGCAAACAGCAGGGAAAATGCATGTTTTTTATTTTTAATAAATATTAAAATGCAATAAAAATGCAATGCAAAATTATGCCTTGATTCAGCAAGTAAACAGGAGCCTATGCTATTTGTTTGAGAATTTTTAGAGTTAAAATGATGCACTAATTAAATAGAGACAACATCAAGAAACTACACTACTTGCAAGGGTATAAGTGCAAATATCAAAACATCTAGGGGAGTGCAAGTTTCACAAAATATTCAACTAATAAACAACTTTAATGGACTGAATACAAATGACACAACCTGCAAGGGTACAGGTGCAAAATGCCCACCAAAACGCGTGACTTACACGCGCCTGGGAAGGACCCAACTGTAATTTCCAAAAACCTCTAGGGTTGAAATGCAAATTGTCCAAAACTATTACACTGAGTATAATAGTTTGGGGACTAAAGTTAAACAAATAAACCCTGGGGTCTTTCTGCAAAATGGACACCAACCTCACGCGCACATGCACGTAAGGTGACATGGCCGAGGACCTGAATGTAATAACCTAAAACCACAGGGTGTTGTTGCAAATATTACAAAACTTACAACTGCCTATGAAAGTTTGCAGACTAATTAAATATTACAAAATGGCAAGGGTAGAGTCGCAAAATACCCACGCCTGGCGCGATCGAACGGTGGGTGTTATCCCACTTATCCACGTGTCCAACTGCTAAGTGCCGATGACGGTTGACACGAACGGGCGCGATTAGATCGGTCCTGGAAGTTCTGACGGTTGACGCTGAGCGCGATCCAACGGATGTTGTGCGATCTGGGACGCCCTCACGATCCAACGGCAGAGAAGTTCCTTCGAAGAACTGGGAAGAACAAGCGGGGGAGCGAGCTTCCCGAGCTTCGATCTCCCTCCTCCGCCACTTCTTTGTGCTCCAAATGGCGTCCGGTCCCCCTGCGGTCCTCCTCTCGATGATGGCGGCTCCAAAAAGGTTCGGCGATGGCCGGAACGCTCACACGGTGACGGCGGAGCTTGGGTTCTCCAGATGCCTCCGACGACTGCCCAAAACGAGCGCCAGGTGCGCGATGTGGTCCAAGACCTGCAGGGAAAGGGTAAAGGTGTCGGGGGCAAACTGCCCCGACCCCGTGATGGAACGAAAACGGCTACGAACGGGGGGAAATGATGATGGAAGTCGTGGCCGGAGGAGCACTCCGGCGAGGATTGAGATAATGCGATTTGATCGATGGGATGTGGTGATTAAGGGTGCTAAAGGTTCCTACGATGATAGAGAATAAAAGGAAGCAAAAACAAGAGGGTAATGGGTATCTCAAGGGCTCAGACCCGAGGTTGAAGATACCTCAACGGCGAGGCTCGCCGGAGGTGTGGAACACGCCCAGATCGATCGACGATCCTCCGTTTTGAAGGTGGGACACTGAAGCTGTCACCTCCAGGTCTCCAACTCGAGCCAAAGGGGGAGAAAATCTGGATGAATCGCGGTTCAAAATCGAATCGAAATCCAAGGAGGAGTTTTGTAGGGCTGACCGACGGGTCTCAAAGATCGAGGCGTAGCATCTCGCACAGTGATCCAAAATCCAAGATAATCACTGGGCGAGCGAGGTGGAAGATCGAGAAGAAAAAGATCATAAGGAAGTATCATGAAAGGGTGCATGGAGACGCCTCGAAAAAATCATGAAAATGGGGTCAAATGAGGCTCTGACGACGACATATGGGGGAGGACGGCCAGTTGACCTGGGTCAACTGGGGCCGTCTCCTGATTGGTCCACGTGGACCAATCAGGAAAAATCCCTGATAAAGGTTTTTGTAAATTCATTTAAAAATAGAAAATAAGCGAATTAAATTTTGGTTATTAAATAGAAAATATTTATTATTTTATGTAGTATTTTATTCTGATTTTTAATTATTTTTATGAGGTATATTTTTACAAGTTTACTTTTATGCCCTTTATAGGTATAATATCTATATATTTTATTCTTTTATTTTTATTTTGTATTTTTAATTTATTTAATTATGTTTATTATTTTATAAAATTATAAAATACTTTTATGCACATAAATATATTTTTATTTTATTTTTCTGATATATTTTATACACTTAATAAAATAAAGGTATATAATGTACATGTATAAGTATAGGTATAATGCCTATGTATTTTATATTCAAGTATTTTATTTTGGGATTTTATCACTTGTGCCCCTCCGAGATATCGCAATTTCAGTTATGCCACTATCTTTTTGGTAATATCAGTTGTGCCCCTCAAAACTTGCTAATTTATCACTTGTGCCCCTCGGGTTAATGACTGTCCTTCCACAGTGCAAACGAACGTTAACTTTGAGGACATAAGCGGAATTAATTTAAAACAAAAGATTATGTGGTCATTTTATACCTTCTTCCTCATCCTCTTCTTCTTCCTCCTCTTTCCCATCCTCTTCCTCCTCCTTCTCCTCCTCCTCCTCCTCCCTCTCCGCCCCCGCCCCTGCCCCGTACCGCCCAGCTCCACCCCGAGCTCCCCTCCCCTCCCCGGCGCCGCCCCTCCGCCCCAGCCTCGAGGTAGCCCCGACCTCCCATCCCCTGCGGCCCCTCCGCCCTCGTCTCCCCTCCCCGACGCCGCCCCCTGCCGCCCCTCCACCCCAGCCTCTAGGCCACCCCAACCGCCCCCTGTGCCCTCGCCCCTCCGCCCCCTGTGCCCTCGCCCCTCCGCCCCCTATGCCTTCGCCTCCTTCCTCCCTCACCTCCCTCCGCCGAAACCTCCCCCCGCCCCCCTGCCCTCGACTCCCTCCGCCCTCGCCTCCCTCCGTCCAAACCTCCCCCCTGCCCTCGCCTCCCTCCGCCCTCGCCTCCCTCCGCCCAGACCACCCCCCGCCCCCTGCCCTCGCCTCCCTCCGCCCCAACCTCCCTCTGCCCAGACTGCACCTCCGCCCCCTATGCCCTTGCCTCCCTCCGCTCAGACCGCCCCTCAGCCCCATGTGCCCTCGCCCCTCCGCCCAGACCACCCCCCGCCCCCTGCCCTCGCCTCCCTCCGCCCCAACCTCCCTCTGCCCAGACCGCCCCTCTGCCCCCTGCCCTGACCTCCCCCCCGCACCTCCTCACCTCACCGGTGCCGCCCCCTGCTCCCCCTCCCCCACACGCGTGCCCCCCTGCTCCCCCTCCCCCTGCCCCACACCGCCACCTCCCCTGCTCCGCACCGCGCAACCGTGCAACCGCGCAACCATCATCAACCCCCCGACCTCCCGCAGCCACGTACTTCCCCCGGCCCATGCCGCCAGTCCGCACCTCCTCCACAGCCCCGCACCTCCTCCCCAACCCTCCTTCTCATTTGATTTTATTTTGATCATAATACCCCTCTTAACCACACCATGGTTTGAGTAAACTATGGTTATTTCAATTTTTTGACGGTTAATGTAACGGAAGGGCACAACTGATGACAGAGCAAGTTTTGAGGGGCACAACTGATATTACCAAAAAGATAGGGGCATAACTGATATTGCGATATCTCGGAGGGGCACAAGTGATAAAATCCCTTTTATTTTTGTATTTATTTTGGTTTTTATTCTGGTTTTAATGTACATAATTATTATAAATAATATTTACATAATTATAAAAATATAAAATTACAAAAATAATGAATAAATAATAAAGTGAATATTTTAATCTGTACAAGTATACTACAAGGGTCCAAAACTCAACTTTCAAATCGTAACTCGGAAAAATACGAAAACACCTTCATTAAATAGATTATTTTATGCTATATACAATTAAAGGTGAGTTTGGTACATTTCGAGTTTTTATTTGCAAGATACAGGTCTGGGAAGTTGGGATTCTGGATTTTTATTCATACCATAACTTTTTATCTGTACATTATTTTTCAGTGAAATCAATTTTGTATTTTTATTTATTAAACTTTCATGAACAAAGTTTCTTTATTTGAAGTATAAAAAGTGGAACCAAAAATAGGTTCCAAAATGAATAAAGAATGAATTAAATCAAAGGGGTTTTTATTGTATTTTGACCCTTATCTCCCCCTACTTTATTCCTTGTCGACCTATTCATCAAGATGCCTAGTTCTCGAGGTTTTGGGTCATAAAATATTTACAATATTTTATTCTTTTTCTTTTCTTTTATTTATTCTATAATTTTGGCTTTAATTACATTATTTTATACACTATTTACATGCACATGCATGAATGCTAAGATGATGGATTTAATGCTATTTACATGCATTTGCTAGGGTTTTTGATGCCAAAATGATAGAATAAAGATGATGAAATGTGGCTTCATCAGATGCAAGCAAGCTAGAATCTAGCACCAGAAAGTGCTACTTCATTAGGAAAATAATGTCATTGGATACCTACGTTATGACCTTGAGATTCTTAAAAGATCTCATCACTAAGGATGTGATTTTTAGAGGATGACTCTCTTGAGAATCAAGATGAAAATGAAGTGAAGGAACTCATTTAATCTTGAGAAAATAATGAGGCTCTTAAAATCGGAAACTAAAAGGACAATTAAAGATGAAATACTAATACCTCTTGAAATAAGATTGAGGATGAATTTCATATGTCAGTTAAGTATGACAATGATCTGACTTCATGTGATGAAGCCTTTGAAGATCATGACATGGACAGATGGATGTTAGCAATAAAGTCTAAAGTAGACTTCATATATAAGTGTTGTATATGGACCATCGAGGATCCACCTATAAGGGTAAGATCCATTAGGTGTAAATAGATCTTTAAGAGAAAGAGGGAACCTGATTAGAAGGTATAGACCTTCAAAGCACGGCATGTGTTCACAAGATACACACGAAGAGAAGACATCGCTCGCTATGAGACTACCTCTTCAGTGACCTTTTAAACCCATTAGAATATTTCTAACTATAGGTAAACAACTTGACTTTGGCATCTTCAAGATGGAAGTCAATATTGCATTCCTCTATGAATACCTCTTTGAGGATATTCACATGAAGTAGCCCCATGGCTTCATGGTTGAGGAAAGCAAGTGCAAGCTGAGGAACTCTGTCTATAGACTCAAATAAGCTTCTTGCAACTGGAACATTAGATTTTATGAAATTATAAAGGTTATGATTTCAGAATGAATCTTGATGAACTGTGTGAAGCTTAGTGGGAGTGCCAATGTGTTCATCATGCAAATGTAGATAAAATCCTAATCATTTAAATGATATAAGGATGATAATAAGTGTTTTATAGTCTGCCTATTCATAGTTTGAGATATGATCTCAAGGACATCTCTTAGATCTTAGTTCTGAAGATGTTAAAAAGCATAAAGGAGTGTATTGGGACTGCCACATTAGTAGTACACCTTGGGCATATTTCATTGGAAAACCCCCAAGGAAGGTTTCATTCTCTTAAGATATGGTACCAACCTATCTGAAGAGATAGTACCTCAAAGAGTTGAGGAAGTGTATGCTAAAACTGCTTGCCTATGTGCATCAGTTATGATAAGCCTGGTGTATGCTAGATGTGTATAAAAGCCAGATGTCATAGTGGGAGTAGTAAATTGTTAATAATCCTAGTATGGAGATTATTGCAGTAATAACAATATATTCAAAGAGTACATGAATTTCGAGATAGTGATCTCTAAGTCTTATCTTCAAGAATTTAAGACTTTATAGATAGTGATCTAAAAGGTCTTAACTGCAGATACCTTAGGAGATATAGATCTTTGAGAATAAGGGTATTCTGATAAGGATAATAGAAATTACATATTAGTTATAATGATTACTGAGCTATAGTGTCAAGGACACTATATTAACAATATTTAATTTGGTTACATAAGAGGCAACAATTGTATTGGCTGCGAGCACTATTACTAGGAGATATGCAAGTGTCGTAAAAGGACTAAGCGCGGACTCTCAAAAACAGAGTGACTGATCATCTTACCTAGTTATTTTTCTAAATAGCTTATGATTGGCACATGAGTGTAGGTTTAAAGATTAGCCCATTAATGGCTCTTTGGGCTAGTGGGAGATTGTTGGACATGCGAGCCTACGACGAGCCATTATACAATAATGTTATTGCAAATATCATTCCCTAATCTGAAATGAAGAATAACTAATTTGCATAATAGGTCCCTTGGTACAATTAAGGTTATGTATCATGGTCATCTTAATGATCATACAATTGTTGATTCAATTGTTGAATCATTGAGGTTGGTGCTTGGATGAATATCTAAAGAGTTGGATTGAGGACTCATCAAGCACCGTTAAATGATTATTAAGAGATGATCTCCAGCATGAGAAGGAGATGGCAATCCTTTCTTTAAAGGTTGATATCTAACCGATCTCTTGAAGCATGTCCTCTGCATTGGAATAGAGATTCAGAGGTGGCAGATAAGTTAGATCAAAGAGTTGACTTAACGAGATTGAGATAGACAAAAACCTATGTCATATGCTTTCGCGATATAGGCACGCATCCTATTGACAGAAGATAGATGTGTTACTATATGTCTGAGTATGTACATTTTGACAGACTCATAGGTTGATGACATAATCAAGATATATACACCAACGCACTGGTGTGCATACAAGGACATATTAGTAATACAATCTCTTAAAGAGATCATACAAGTTCATTACTTTATCGGAAGACATGAGATCACTCATGAGATATTGGAAGAATTAAATTCTATGCACGGTCATCTCACTTCGGAAGCTTGTATGAATTTGTAGGTTTGATATATGCTTTTGGAAAGTGTATAATCAACACCTAAGTATGATATATGATTTGGAAAGTATATGATCGATACCAACTCCCAATGATCAAATGAGAAACTTAAATGATAAAACCCTGAAGGAGACAGTCAAATAGATCTAAAACTCCGGGTTTGTTCTTGTTCTTCCAGTTGCAGAATGTACAAGTATTAGGAATACCTAAGGGTGATGTGATCATAAACGATTGTATAACCATGACGCTTCCATTACTAGGGAGTGATGAAACAAGTCTGGATTTAGTGGCTCCTCTCAGTAAAGAAGTAATTTGATCTTGATCCAAATGTTGGACATTGATCTGAATGTGATTATGGTGCAATGAGAAGATTATATTTATGGTATTGATTTAATCAAGCATCTATGAGAGGTCTGAAAGATCTAGATTTGATATGTGATCTCAGTATCCAAATCACTATATGTTGAACAATACAATCGCCATGTCCTTATCTCCAAGTATCCAGGGGAAAGCACGTTTATCCTTAAAAGAGTTCATGGATAATTCCATTGTTGATATTATGTATATAAGTATTGAGATATTAATAATTAAATATGATTTAATTATCATGATATATGAGTTTGATTCATTTTGTAAGGAGAGTTATCTGAGATAATTAAATGTGATTTAATATCAAAGATGTGAATAATGTGAATGTGGTTCATGTTATTTGGACACATGAGAATAGAGATCCAAGATGATTAAATATGATTTAATTATCAAGTGTATGAAATCCACAATAGTCCTGGATATTATAAATATGATTTATAATATGATGGAGAGATTTAATTGTAAATAGAATTACAAATTATATGTTGTTGTGAATTGGATTCACTATAAACAATAAATTGTAAATTTAATTTGCATATTATGTTGGATATATGAATATGATTCATATTTGTCAATGGCATGATTGATGTTTTTACAAAATTAATTTGGAATTATTTTTGTGAAGATAAATGTAATAATAGTTGTTGAATTTTATCCTATATAATAAATATATATTAAGGAAGGCAAAACCACCAACAAGGTAGTCGTCCAACTTGACCGAGACAAGGGGGCGACCGCCCTCTTTTTAGGATGGTGGTTGCCTCCCTTATTATCTATTTATTATATTAAAATTAAAATGAATTAATTTGTTGATAAAGGGATATAATTAATTTATTTTAATAAAATTTGTTGTTGCAATTTTGTAGCAATAAATCATGGTCATTGATTAATAACCTCTTAATCTAAACCGTTGGATTAAGAGGGCATATGGATTAATATCCATATACATCCAACTAGTATAAAAGGAAGGGTGACCCTTGCCTTTTAAAAACACGTACACATAATTCCAAGAGGAATTAAACTCTCTCCATCTCTTTACATGCAAAGTCTCTCTCTTTCATTTTCGTCGTCCACCATGGAGCCATAGAGAGAGTCACCATCGTTGCAGCATCATCGTTATGCTACCAGATTATTTGCTTGTGGATCTCTATCTCCTTCGGTGCACCTCGTTCGTGAAGAAGATGTTGGATCTCGTGAGATGAGATCAGAAGATTCACCGCTTGGATTATCAACATGGATTGGTAGGAGCACGCATCTCATCAATGCGCTCGCAAGCGTCTCCTCCGTCAGATCGGACATCATATAGGAGGTCTCTTCCTTTAGAGACTCGATCGCAATCACGCTTCAATAAGTAAAACCTAATACTTGTTTGTGGTTTACATGAAATGATCCGAGAAGTGTTCTTGGATCACGTGGTTTCATCATTTAAAATTTTTAAATTCCGCTGCCTCGAGCCACTAGTACGACTAGTCACTCCCAATCGCATACAATGTCATCCACACGTTTCCGTGAATACGCTTAAGGATTTTTCCATATAGTTCACTCTCAAACATGCATGAACTAGACATGGAATCATTGAATCAGCTATGATATTAATTTATTATGGGATTGTCCAAGAACACTTGCGATCACATGGAGAACACAATATTTACGTGGAATATCTCCATTGATGTAGTGGAGAAAAAAACAATGCGCAAAGATAACTCACTATATAGAAAACTAGAGTACATGGACAGATAAGTCCTAGAAAATGGTGCTCTCTCGAACATGGACTCTCAGATAAACCACGCCTTACTCGAAAATATGTATATAAATGTTACATAGTAAAGGAGTCCTTAAAATCTAAATCGGGTGATCAATCCCCGCAACCTCGTGTTGTCTTCGTTATGTTCAACTTTTCCATTGATCAGGTAGGCCAAGATCCCTTTTCAAAATACATCATATTCTAATGGGGTTGAGTCTTAAAATATGTATATCAACGAAGATTTAAAACATGACAACGAAGATTTAAACATGATGTGTTTATGAAAGCTCACATTTTAACTTGAAGAGTTATTTTAATTTGGGTCCACCTAATTTGACCCCGGTTCATTGATTTCAGGTCAAGTTTAAGTTTGGATCTGAAATTAAATAAACAAGTGGTTCAATGCATGTCCATTAGTCCTTAATGAAACTTAGGGTAGGCCCAGTATATCTCGATTTGACGTGATTTGATGCCCAACCCTACTATAACCCTAGAGGCATGTTTGGTTGCCATGATATCTAGAGGTAATCTGGCATACCCTCTGCTCTATCACTGCATTTCCAGGTTGGAATTAGTTCTATGGACCATATAATTTATTTATTATAATATTTTTTAATCATGTTCAAATAAAAAATTAACATAAAAATATATTATAATCATTAAAAAAAGTTAATATAACACATAATCAATGTCACATCACATTTATCATTGTAACCATCGCAGCCATCCAAACGACTAGTCTTCACAGGAAGATACCTCAATTCAATCCAACCCAACCCAACTATCAAACCAACCCTTATTGCATGATTACATGACGATCCCTACAAAGTATCAGTATTTACCATTCTCAACGGCACGTTAAAAAGTTAAGAGTTAACGGTCAAAGGTCTGAAAATAGTATGAGTTTTGATAAAAACTCTTGACCTATAAGATATTTATTTTTGATTTTTTTACTTTCTTCTTCACATTTATTCTCTCTTTCTCGGCCGTCATTTTTTTCTCTCATCGGAATCTACTTGATGACAATAAAAAAATAGCGATGACTCCAATGATACCAACTATTGCTATGATGATAACATAATAATAAGCGTTTCTGTGCGGTCGAGATGGATTTTGTCATTTTGAGGGATGCTGTTAAACATAGTGACGTTGAGAAATATACCCCTAGTCAAATAAAATATGCATTCATGGATTTTCCTTGGGAACTTCAACCTTTTGACTTGTGTAGGGGAAGCGAGACCATATGTCCATGTAATTATTACATAAATACAAGTGGGAGAACAATTTCAACAACCACGATTTAAAAGCCAAGGGTTATTGCCAAGTGAAGTTGTTAAGCTCCTCAAGAGGGACCAAAAAATTATGCTTAGCAATGTTATGAGTCCTAAATCTATGAATGTTGTGTTCCGAAGAATTGGATTTACCATCCAAAAGGGATTATCGGTTCAGTTTGTTGTCTGACTTCCATCAATTTCTATGTAACACATTTTTTCAAGCAAATGCTAGATCCTCTGCAATACTGCAGAGTCTGCTGCAATCAACCATGGTGTGGCCCATAAAATAGGGAATTCATGCAAACCGTTCGATCAAGATCGAGTGGTTCAAGCAATTGCAGCTGATTCTACAGTACTGCAGAGGATCCACGCTATTATAGAGATAAGGAATTGAGCATTCAAGAAGGGAGTTATATGCAAGGACATGCCAAGAGATGACACGACAGAGACATTATCAAATAGTATCGTTGTTCAATGCGAGGCTCTGATTATTTCCAATCAAGTTATGTAGCAAGTGAGAAGGTTCCTACGTTGTGTGAAAGGTGCATGACAATAGAACAGTACACATCTCTGATTTGCCACGTAGTGTAGGATGGTTCCTTGCCAGCAAACAGACCACCTAGCCTGAGTATACTTTGTGTAAGAGACGATTCCGAAACTTCACTTACCCTTCTTTGAACCTTTGACTTCTTCCATATCACTATTTTTCTCTTTTTCCATAAATATTTTGACCTAGGGGTGCAAATGGATTGGATATGATATATTTTGATTTTATTGGTTTGTTTCTATAATTCTAATGGATCGGATTGGAATTTTTAAAATCTGTTTTTAAAGTATGGATTGGATCGGATATTTATCAAAATCCATTAAGATCCAATTTGTCACTAAGTTAACATACATATACATACATAAATACAAACATATATGCGCACCTATTTTGAATTCCATGTAAGGTCTTAATCAATGTCATTTATATCATTTTTTTATATCAATTTTGGACACAAGTCTCTTGTTATCACCTTTTCTTCTCTTTCGAAAGGCAAATGTAAATCTCTAAAATAATAAAATATGATTATAACTTGTAAAATTATAATCTATGATCACTCCTTCCCATCCCAGTTTTGTCTCTCTCTCTCTCTCATTTCACTATTGATCGTCAATATTCCTCCCAATTCCATCTCAATCCATGTCTATGATGTCTCCCCTCCGGCGTTATTCCCTTCCAGCACAATGCCACCCCTCCATCGTGATGTTGTTGTTTGTCTCGAACAACGTAATCTCCCTCCTATGTGATATTATTTGGCCTTAGTACACTACCATTTTTTAATCTTCATTAAAAGAAAATAGATTTAGGATAGCTACCTTATACGTTTGTTAGACATTTTTACTTCTTACTTTTTACTTGCTTTAGCTTGAACCTTTTTTAGGGATGAAATTGGATTAGTTACATAATCAAATGTACAACACCCATATAAGAAGAAATAAGCATTATGTAAATTCCTTTCATTTTTAAATAGATATATATTTTTTTATTCATGTTTTTCTTAAAACTAGTATATTTGACTATAGGTGAAATCTTATAAATAAATTCCATTTCAAGTTCAACTTAAATGAGAGATATGATGCCTAACTTGAGGCTTGTATTTAAGTTAATTTTGTCTTGCATACTCAATCGAGTATGAATGTTCTATGATTCTAATTTTTAATAATATATTATAGAGAATTGAAGGAAACTCTTGAAAATGTTGGGCTTTTACATAATTTAACATCCTAAATTACTCATAGACTTCATCAATATCTGATCACATAGATTGCATTTTTTATTTATCTAACTTGTATTTATATCCTTATTAGGTAACTTCTATTATTCTTATTTAAACATTTAGTAGAAAATTGCACAAAATAAAGTAATGTGCTATTTAAAAAAAATAAGCTTCAAATTCAATATAATCATTTAGTTTTATTGTAAGGCCTTAGAGTTTTTATAATGGACTAATGGAATTCTTCAACTTTCATTTCATTACGTGGCCTTTTTTATGTCTATTCATGTTATCAGTTTTTAAGTCATTATTCAAATATTGAGGGAGAGGTGCTAAAAAGTATAAACATGAAAGAGTAGGCTATAGGGAGGGAAAATGTAAGTGTGAAAATTCGATCCACTCTGATCCAATCCATAATCCGATGGATTGGATCAAATTGAATTTAAATATTTGATGTTTAAATATTTGATGAATTGGGTCGGATTCAAAAAACAAAAATATGCTAAGGTTGGATTGAACAACACAGATTAAGATAAAATCTGATCTATTCTGATCCACATGCACCCCCTATTTTTAACCAATGATCAACTCCCAGCTTTGATTATAGTCTGATACTTAGGATATTAAATCCTAGGTGTCAGAGGGAGCAGTGATTCTTGTGATCAACTCTCCAATTGTTGCTATTTTTTCAACTACCTATTTCTTAATCTTATGATACTTAGGCAGCCAACCTAAATATGGGGTGGGGAATGGTCGACTTGTTAGTCATAGTTCTGTGTTCTTTTCACCCTAATATACTCAGTTCAAGTCATGTCTTGTTTTCGCAACTATACTATAAGGACATAACACATTCTTAATACATAGGATTGCATACACATTATATATTTTCTTTAGCAATAACACATACTTTCATATTTTCTTATATAAAAAATCAGCAATAAAATTATTTTTTAAATAAAATCTATGAAAATTCTTTTGGGTAATGTACATAAATCCATTAAGTATCTCAAAAACTTGTACAAGATCTTTATAAAAGTTGTAGATAAACTTTGTAAATCTTGTATATAATTCACAAGTAAAAATCTCTAAAAAAATAATAAAAATTAGCATACACAAAAAATTATAAAATTTGAAACTTCATAAAAAAATCCTTAAACATATGAAAAACTCATTAAAATCAATAAAAAACTAAAAAACTTTATAAAACCATGGGGAAAAATAAAGCTCCAAAAAACTAAATATATCATACATATGCATTTGCATCTGTGGAGTAAGTTTGATTTTTGAATCAAAGATTCATTAATACCAAAGTATATTGTTAACATTAGGCCTTAATCTTTAGTAACATAAGAGGGTGGATCTCACGAGGCAAAGAGAATTGTTGTAGTTTTGGAGATCTTTAGTGATGTTTCGGGCTTAATGATTAATGTTGAGAAATCATTTTTTGTGCCATTCTGTCTTAACGAGGAGGAGGTGGAGGCTTATAGGGCTTCACTTTTTTCTTAGAGAGGTGTTGTGCCAATCAATTATTTGGTTACCTTTGATGGTCGGTCATATTCGACGGTGTGATTGGTCGCCCGTGGTCAAGAGGGTTGAGCGCAAGCTTGAGGGTTGGTGCACTTCCTGCTTATCGAGAGGAAATTCTCTAGTGCTCTTGAAGACGGTACTTTCGGCTCTATCAGATGTCTTTTTATCCTCTCGCTTTGTCCCTATTGGGATTCGTGAGAGGTTAAGGGCTTTTATACGACATTTTACCGAGCTAGTTCAGAGGGTACGGGGTATCCCATTGGTTAGTTGGAATGCGACCATGCTAGATGAAAGATATGTTGGTCTAAGAGTGCTAAGCATGGATGCAATGATCGGGGCCCTCTTGGGAAAGTGTGTCACATGTATCTAGGGTGGTGAATATAATCTACTATGTTCTCTAATGAGGAATCTTTATGGACTATCATGGACCTTGTTGTTCTGACCAACAAGAGAGGTAAATCCTCTAATTTTTGGATTGGGGTTTGTGCAGTTCTCCATCATGTTTCTCCATATTTAAAACCTCTATTGAGTGATGGTTGCTCATTTTAATTTTGGTTGGATGATTGGACATGTCAATGTACTCTTTGTGACCCTTAGACGTGACTATTTGATTTGGTGGAGGATCAAGGAAACATCAGTTGATGTGACATGTGATGGTGAGTCATGGACACCTCGATTCAGGGGAGAACTTTCTAGGCAACACTTAACGGAGTTTTTAGAGATGGTTGATTCATTGTCTGGGATGAGAGGTTGATAAATATGTGATTTATCATCATATTATTCAATTATTATCCCCTAACTTAAGCAAATCAGTAAAAGGAAAAGTTAATTCGCTAACTTTAACATTTAACCTCGTGTACATAACTAACCCTAATTATCATATATAAATAACTATACTAACGTGATTTTATTTTTGTATTTTTTAATTATCAAAAATCTCATTTAAATTACATAAATATTATACATAGTTTTGAAATTAACAACAAAATACAAAAATTACAAAAGAAATTAAAATAAGTATTTTTAATCTTTAAAAATGCTTACAAAAATATTATATACATATGGCATATTTTGAATTTGTGTTCTCCTTGAAACTTGTTGTAGATCTCAAAAAAATCTATACTTTCATAATAAACGATTTTTGCTTCGAAGCTTATACATATTTATTTTAGGTTTTTCTTTATTTTTTCCCTTTTCTTGTGGCGCCCATGAGCCGCACACTTGCCCCCCCCCCTTCTTCTCCACCTGCCAAAGTATGGGTTGTCCATCAACGCCTTATTCATCCAACTGGGCCACCCATCAACGCAATGCCTTCCACCGTCTAATGATACCACTTGATCTCATCAAAAGCGCACACCAACAGTCCATCTTGGACCTAAAATCAACTTTGATCAGATCGATCTGAGCCCTTCGCTTGAGTCTTTCCCTCGGCCGTTGGATTGCATGTTCCAATGGATCAAGACCATCGTCTTCCTCCGCATTTCTCCTCTCTCCCACGTCGCACCAACCATTGATCTTTACCCATTTTTCCCACCATTATGGCCAACATATACACTAACCGACCACTCCTTGTTGTTGACTTAGCAACCATCTTCCATTCATAGCTTTCTGATCTCCATGTCTCCCTTTGTAGGGCAACCACTAGATAGTTGAAGCTTCGAAGACCATGACCGAGAAACCACCATCCACCTCTTCGAATCCACTTCTCCAGACGCTACTCATCAGGTCCACCCTTTGTGTGAGGCCATTCCTAGCCTTCTTCTCCTCCCTGTGACAAGGAGAGGATGAATCGAAGAGCGACCATGGAGGTCAATCTCCGGTGAGACCCATGGCATTTAAGCCATGACACGACCTCTCACTTGGTCATTCGAGATGCTCTCATCGGTTGGGGGAGTTTGGCGATGACCAGAGTTGCCGTTGAAGCTCATCCCAAGCCCATCATTCACCTCGCGTCGATCTTCAATGCTAGGTAAGATTCTTTATCTTGTTTTCCCTTATTTTCTCCCTTTTAATTGGGCTCACACACTCAACCTCACACTCAATTGATCCCACCCCAAGCTTCGCAGGACACCCCTCATCTTCGTCATTCCCTCAACTTTGCATATTTCCTTCTCCAGATCCCTAATCACCTCATCCCATTCTTCTCTGATTCACCGGAGATGAACCCACCAGATCCTCTATTCCTACACTCGATTAGGATCCCATTTTAGCTCACTTCTTGCTCGCATACACCTCACGCACACCTTGTCCATCCACCTAACCGTTCTTCAGGTCGAACCATTCATTTATCGGAGATTCGATGGAGGCTCTGACCTAGAGCTTATGCTTCGACGAGGAAGCATCGCCCCTTTGTTCCAAGCCACTCTTGAAGCTTCTAAGACTTCCCTGATATTCGCTCGAGGATAGTAGATTTCTTGGGATCTTAAGAAAGCTCCTAGTATGACGGGAGGAACCAAAGCACCTTTTGAAGGATATGGAGAAATCCTCAAGCGCATCACGGAAGCGTGATCGTCGTATCGGATACGATGAAGAACGACTAGTCATACTAGTTGTTCGGTGCAGCGGAATTTAAAATTTTTTTATCCGATGAAACCACATGATCCGAGAACTATTCTCAGATCGTTTCATCTATAACAACAACAAGTATAATGCAATACCTCTTGAAGCGTGGTTGATCAAGTCTCTACGAAAAGAGACCTCCTGTCTCAAGTCCGATCGTCGGAGTAACAGCTTGCGAGCGCGGGGATGAGTCGTGGCGTCCTCGCAATCCAAGTTGATCCAAGCACGGTTGCTCCTGATCTCGTCGCACGAGATCAAACGTCTCCTTCGTGAGTGAAGCACTCCAAGAAGACGAAGAATCGTAGAGAGTCGAAGTGGCAGCACGATGGCGCGGGCGTCGACGATTCTCTCCACCAAGGTGGACGGCCACCAAGAAGAGAGGGAGAGATAGGGCTGTCGAGTATGAGAAAGAGAGAGAGAGTTGTTTGCTACAATAGCATGTGTCAAAAAGAGAGCATGGTATGCCTCTCTATTTATAGGGTTTTGGGATCCATGGATCTCAATCCATGGGACATATAAAATCAATGGATGAGATTGATTTATGTCAATCCAATGGTCAAGATTGTTGTTGGTAAAACCAACAACTTCTGATTTAATTTTGATTAAATATATTTGATAAATCAAATATATATTAATACCAAATTAAACCAACCAAATAAGGAGAAAGAGAACAATGGAGATCCACCTTCCCATTTGGAGGGAGGTGACGGCCACCAATCCCTCAAGGGATTTGGTGTCGCCCCTCCTTTCCTAATGGGAGGGCAATCTCATGGATCACCATGAGATTGCATATCTCCTTGTTTTTCTCTCAACTTAATTTCCAACAATTATTTGTTGGTATTTTATTCACCAAAAATAATTCTCAATTAATTTTGGGAATATTGCAATCTTGACATTTGAATATTGTGAATCATATTCACAACCAAAAACAAAATGTAATTTATATTTTCAATTAATTAGACAATGTGTATCCAATACACATTAATAATTAATCTACTAACATAAATTATATTTAACTCTCTCTAATATATTATAAATCACATTTATAACATATTATGAATAATTGGATATTACTATCCACATTATTCTTATCCATAATAATTAAATCACATTTAATCATATTGGATAATTTCTCATACATCATGATAATTAAATCACATTTAATTATCAATTTCTCCTTGCTTAGATCTTATGGAATTGTTCTTAAACCATTTAATAACAATGCTATTTCTCCTCAGATACTTGGAGATAAGGACAGGGCGATTGTATTGTTCCACGTATAGTGACATGGATATTGAGATCATATCTCAATATCCAGATCGCGGGCCTCTCATAGATGCTTGATTAAATCAAGACCGTAAATCTAATCTTCTCATTGTATCTGAATCACATTCAGATCAATGTCCAACACTTGGACCAAGATCAGATCACTTCTCTACTGAGAGGAGTCACTAAAATCCAGACCCGTTTCATCACTCCCTAGGAATGGAAGCGTCATGGTTATACAATCGTTTATGATCAAATCACCCTCAGGTATTCCCAATACCTGTACATCCTGCATACTGGAAGACTCAGACTAAACCTGAAGTATCGGATCAACTTTATACTGTCTACTTCATGTTTTATCAGTAAGTTTCTCATTCGATCATTGGGAGTTGGTATCGATCATACACTTTCCAAAAGTGTATATCATACCTAGGTCTTGATCATATACTAAAAGTATACATCAAACCTACAAATTCAGTCAAGCTTCCAAAGCGAGACGACCATACGCATGGAATTTGATTCTTCCCAGTATCTCATGAGTGAGCTCATGTCTTCCGGTTCAGTAATTGAACCTGTATGATCCCTTTGAGAGATCGTATTACTCATATGCCCTTATATGCACACCAGCACGTCGGTGTATAGACCTTGATTAGGTCATCATCCTATTGGTCTGCCAAATGTACATACTTAGACATATAGCAACACATCTGTCTCCGGTCAGAGGATGTGTGCCTATATCATGACAGCATACGATATAGGACTTTGGTTATATCGATCTCGTTAAGTCAACTCTTTGACCTAACTAATCTGACACCTCTGAATCCCTATTCCTATGCAGAGGACCTGCATCAAGAGGTCGGTCAGATATCAGCCTAAAGAGATAAGGATTGCCATCTCCTACTCAGGCTGGAGATCATCTCTTAACAATCATTTGACGGTGCTTGATGAGTCCTCAATCTAACTCTTTAGATATTCATCCAAGCACCAGCCTTTATGATTCAATAGTTGAATCAACAACTGTATGATCATCAAGATGGCCATGGTACATAACCCTAGTTGTACTAAGGGACCTATTATGCAAATTAATTATTCTTCATTTCAGATCAGGGAATGAAATTTGCAATAACATTTATTGCATAATGGCTCACCGTGGGCTCGCATTTCCAACAATCTCCCACTAGCCCAAAGAGCCATTAATGGGCTAATCATTTAAACCCGCACTCATGTGACAATCATAGGCTATTTAAAAATAGCTAGGTAAGCTGATTAGTCACTCTGTTCCTGCGAGACTACGCCAAGTCCTTTTACGGCACTTGCATATCCCCAGTAACAGTGCTCGCATCTAATGCGAATGTTGCATCTTATGCAACCAATACTCAATCTAGTTAGTTACAGTGTCTTTGACACTGCAGCTTAACAATTATCATAACCAGTATTTAAGACCTTTTAGATCTATATCTATAAAGTCTTGAACTTTGGAAGATAAGACTTTGAGATCACTATCTCAAAAATCTTGTCATCTATGAAGATTTTGTTATTACTGCAACCAAGTGTTTTATTTCCATAGTAGGATTAGTAACAATTTACTACTCCCACTGCATGGCGGTCATCTGGCTTTTGTACACATCTAGCACACACCCGGCTTCTTAGAACTGATGCCCAAGGGCAAGTAGTTCTAGCATTCACTTCCTCAACTCTTTGAGGTGCTATCCCTTTAGATAGGTCAGTACCATATCTTAAGGGATGGAAGCCTTTCTTGGAATTTCTATGAATAGAATATGTCCAAGATGTACTGTTAATGTGACAGTCCCAATACCCTCTTCCCTTTGCTCCTGAACAACTTCAGAACTAAGATCTAAGAGGTATCGTTGAAATCATATTTCAAGATATGGAATAGTCAGTCTATAAAACACTTATTATTATCCTTATATCATTTTAAATGATTAGGATATCATCTACATTTAGCACGATGAACACAAAGGTACTCCCACTAAGCTTCACGTGGCTCATCAAGATTCTATCTGAAATCATAACATTTATAATTTCATCAAATCCTATGATCCAACTTCAAGAAGCTTATTTGAGTCCATAGATGGATTCCTTAGCTTGCACACCTTACTTTCCTCAACCATGAAGCCCTGGGGCTACTTCATGTGAATATCCTCATAGAGGTATTTATAGAGGAATGCAATCTTGACTTACATCTTGAAGATGCAATAGTCAAGTTGTGTAGCTAAGATTAGCAATATTCTGACGGTTTTAAGCATGGTCACCGAAGAGCAAGTCTCATTGCAAGCAATGTCTTCTCTTCCGGTGTGTAGCTCATGGCTACGAACCGTGCTTTGAAGGTTTCTACCTTCTCATCAGGTCCCCTTTCTCTTGAAGATTCATTTACACCTTTACAGGTCTTACCCATATAGGTGGATCCTCGAGGGTCCATATACAACACTTGTATATGAAGTCTACATTAAACTTTTATTGCTAACATCCATCTATCCATGCTATGATCTTCAGAAGCTTCATCACATGAAGTTTGATCATTGTCAGATTTTTCTAACACATGGAATCCATCCTCAAACTCATTTGAAGAGGTATTAGTGTTTCATCTTTAATTGTCCTTTTAGTTTCTAGTTTCAGGAGCCTCATTATCTTCTCAAGATTAAATGAGTTCCTATACTTCATTTTATCTTGATTCTCAAGAGTCTAAACCTCTAAGAATCTCATTCTCAGAGATGAGATACTTTAAGAATCTCAAGGTCATAAAGTAGGTATCCAATACCATCCTTTATTTTACTAATGAAGCAGCACTCTCAAGTGCTAGATTCCAACATACATGGAACCTTATTAAGGATATACATTGTAGTCTCTACTACACATATATACCTGGAAACTAAGGGATGCTAAAATTCATCATTGATAAGATCATGTCACACATGATCCAATTGTATCTACCTATAACTCTATTGAGTTAAGGTGTGTTCGGAGGATTGAGAAAGAAATGATATTCATATCTCCATAAGGTATTCTTTGAATTCATCTAACAGGTACATGCTACCTAGATTAGATCAAATTCATTTTATCTTCCTTCAAACTTTGGTTCTAAACTAAAATTATGAAATCTTTGAACATTTCAAAGGTTTCTTTAGGTGAAGAGAAGAAATCTCATATCATACATAATCATCGATAGATATCACATATCCATAATGTTTACTATGATATAGATGATCCGTATACATCAATATGTATGAGATCCTGAATACCTTGACATCTTACACCATTCCCAAAGAAGGGTGTATTGGACATTCTACTTTGAATACAATATTCATAAGTATGTAAGTTTTGAAATTTTAGACATTCTAAAGTTTCATCTCTTACTAGTCTATTGATCAAATCGATAAACAAATGTCCAAGGCTCGATGCTAGATCATTGTCAAATGATCTTCATCCTCCTATTGATCTTATAAAGGTTTTAATTTCAGTATTTAGAAATATTAATGAACCATTCATTAATTTTTCTAATTATTGGAGTCCACCAGATTTTAGATTACTATCTGAAATATCCCCGTCATAATTCTTTATGATAGTTCTACCTCAGAATTCATGTTTATTTCCAACATTTAGAAATAAACAATGAGTGTATTCTAATATCTAGGTCACAGAGACATTCTCTAAGATAAGGGCTCTCCCACTGAAATTAACAAGTCTATTAATCCAACAGAGATTGTTGCAACAATTGCATCAATATTCACGTGGATAACTATAAACCTTTAAGATCAAAGTCTTCTAAAACATATGCAGCCCATTGCAAATGTCATCAGAAGATTGAGATACAATTATTTGACTTTATCTTATTCAATAAGTAAGTCAATATCAATGATTTATGTAGATTATTCTGATGCTCCATCCGAGTCCTTTTCTAAGGATTCTAGACAGACTTGATAATCATACTATCAACACATCAATTTATTGCAGTATTGGCATTCATCCAACTCTTTGGATGTCATATGGAAGTCACAGAAGTCCAATCAACTCTTTGACTTTCCTTCTTTCTTGGGTCCAACCCATGCTTCCATTGCGCTCCCTTTATCTATAAGCAACCATTGCTCAAGACAGAGGATCTCTTATTTTAAATTCAAAAGAATTCAAAGTAAGAGTTTTTCAACATTTATACATGTTTCATTAAATTCATACAATATGAATATTATGAAGCTTCATGAATGACTAGAGTATAGATAGTAGAATAATGACACTCATCATCTACATCCATCTAAACTCTTAAAACATAGGTTCAGGTAGGTACTCAAACAATTTGAATACATCATCTCTTTATAGAGCTACCATTCTACATGATGCGGAGAACCATGTCACGCATGATTAAATGTCAAGAGCACATATGTATGCCAGAAAATCTTCATTGATTTTATAAGGATTATATGACAATTATGATCATCATCAACATGTCACTTCCAAAGTACATTTGATGATACCAAGACTATAGAGACATACAAACCCTAGGGTTGTAGTCCTATCATCTATTTAATTGTCATTACTCATTACTATGAGGAAACTTGCATATTGCAACCACATACATTATGTGTTCAATTGCAAGTACAATATCTGGATCATGAGTCTGATGAACCTCAGTTTCATCATCTTTATTTGTCATAATTAACCCCCTTGCTTAAATATTTTGTCAATAATTCCCTGTTAATGTCTAATAATTAACAGAGTCCTCAATAAATTAAAAATCACAAAAAAATGACAAAACAAAAATCAGTGGTATTTTTAGACTCAAAAATACCCTCAAAAATATTTCGTGTCTTTGTTTGATTTCTTTTCGAGTTCTGGTCAACATGAAACTTGTAGATCTCGTCAAGATCTACAACTTTCATGTTTTGACTTTTCTCAAATTCGGCCAATAGGGCCCTCAAAAATAAGAAATGCCCTCGGAATAACCTGATTGGGCCACGTGGCCCATTCTGGGGGCGCCACGTGGCCCGCTCCCATTTGCAGTATCAGCCCCTATCCCTGACCGTTGGATTTCCATCTGATCCAACGGTTAAACTCTCTCCACACCCGCTCTGATCCTCAGCCGTCTGATCTTCCCAGGTCTTCATCTGCACCGCACGTCAGCGCCCTTCTTTCCTCACGCCACGTGGCATCTTGTACACCGCTTGATCGTGCCCCGATCTTCCATCACAGCCGCTCCATCATAATGTCGCTCCTCAGCCCTTCGATCGACATCTACTTCTCATCAAACCGTTCACCAGTGCTTAGTCTACAGCCCGCCACGTGATGCATCATGCGCCATTAGATCTTGCTCTAGCCCCTTCATCGCCACCATCCATTGTTGATGGGTCCTCCACCATCCGATCGCAGGTCCTAATCTAATCTGGACCGACCGCCAGCGCTTTCTCCAGAGCGTGACACATGGCAAAATCTTGGCCTTCGATCATGCCGCCCTCGATTACATCCTGACCGCCCTTCAACGCCCAAACCCTAGCCGTTGGATTTCACAATCCAACGGCCAGGACTCCGTCTTCTACCTCCAGGTGCTCCTCTTTCCCACGATCACACCGCGTCACCCACCTTCCCCCTTCCCATTTTCTCCATCTCCACCGATGACCGCCTCGTCTGATAACCGCCTCATGATCCTCCCCAATCGTTCTTCATCCCTGCGAGTCGTCCCACTACTCTCGATCCTCTCCCAATCGCTCCACGACCCTCAGTCAAACCACGTCGATCACCACCATAACTGCCACCTCCGCTCCTTCAAATACTCGCTCCCTCCGCCTGTTCTTGGTTGTCCACCTTTACGACGGGGCACGGCCCAGCCCTCCTCCTCCTCCCTGTGACAGGGGGAGGAGAGAGGATTGAGCGACGACGACCGGAGCCCCCGGTGTCGACCCGCCGCCTCCCACGACGGCGTTGCGGTGCACTAAGCCCGCCCAGCTGCTCCGAAAGGTCGCCGGAGTCCAGCGATGACCCGAGCTCCTCTCGGAGCTCAAGCTCAGGCCACTGCATTCACCTCCGATCAGGTAAAATTCTCGAACTCTGCTCTTTACTTTTTGCTTAATTTAATAGCCTCTTTCACCCGCTTCCCTTGCTCCGATGACCACTCCAGTCGTCTCGCTTCAGTTCCCCCTTCACCGCGCAACCTTCCGCTCACCATCTCTTTCCCCCAGAACCTCGACCACCTCCGACCCACCTCCTCCGCCCTCGTGGCGGAGGAGCTTCGAGCTCCCATGTTCTTCACGCCCACCTGAGCTCCCACCCCACTTCACTCGCCCACACACCCTATCGTTGCTTCGGCTATCTACTAACCCTGCAGGTGTCCTAATTCTTCAATGGCCGGACGTTCGCCGGAGAGCTCTTCATCACAGCCGCCTACCACCTCCGAGCCTCGATCATCTACACCAGGAGCTTCTGGACCTCCCCCGAGTCACCGGCTTCCTCGACGATCCTTCTTCGAGCTCGGGGGAGGTCTATGGTGATAGAGAGAGAGCGGCGGAGGAGGAGCTCCCTCGCCGGAGCTCGAACCCCGCCACCAGTCAAGGATGAAGATGGAATAGCAGCGACCGTTGGATCATCTCGATCCAACGGCTCAGATTCAGCCACGCCATCATCCCGAGCTTCTCCAGATGCCGTTGGATGCGTATGATCCAACGGCCTTCAAGCCTCCACGTCGCCCCGAAGTGTAATTACCAGTAGCCCTTGGATCATCACGATCCAAGGGGCCGACAGTCAGCCACGTGGCGCAGTCTGAGCGCCCCCGAGCCTCACCCACCGAGCTTCCAGGCTTGGGAATCCCGAAGCAACACCGAACCTTCAGCAGCCCGAGCCTGATATACGAGCCAAGCCGAAGCATCTCCGAGCCTCTGCCAAGCCTTCCTCTGAACCTGGTTGGCACGTGCCTGGCATGTGCGCTTCTGGGTAAATTGCAGAGCAGCCCACGAACTTCTTCAAATTTGCAAATAGGTCCCCGCGCATATGGAATATTTACAGGGAAGGCCCCGTACTTTATTTTTATTGCATTTCAGTCCTTTCCAGGGACCTTTTTGTAGTTATCTTTTCATGTTTTATTTCAGTTATGCCCTTGCTTCCTTTGTTGAATAACTTGAGCTACATAGCTCCAATCGAGTTGATTTCGGTTTCGTTTTGAAGCTCTTCTCATCTTCTTCATTATGGCATGCTTAAAGTTTAAATTTGACACCAAGATCAGTAGTGTATTATTCTAATATCTAAGTATCCTGATTGGTATATTTGACATGCTTATTTGCTTAGAAAATATGAAGGCTTCTTAATGCCAACTTATTTTAACTTGCATTCTTTATGGCTCAAGTGACTATGATCTTGGGGCATATCACTAGCTTTGCATGTGTATTTCACGATCACTTAATTGCATTACAAAAATTGATAAAAATGCATGTTCATTTTAATGCAATTTCATTGTCATGTTGTGTCTTTGCATCATTTGACCTATATGCCTTTAATTCAACACTTGATTAAACACACTTGAGTCCGATTAATATGAGAGAGGCTCGTGTCCCTGAGTTCGACCTTGGTATCTTACCAAGTAAAAAATAATTTCACGATAGCCTCATTTTGATTGACCATCGCTCATATTTAAATGAGGTGATCTTTTTGATGACCCAAAACGGCCCGACTGCTTCGACATATTAAGGTGCTAAAAACACATTATTAAGGGTCGATTTTGCGGTTCGTCAGAGTCCAATCCAAGATATTTCACTGGTTACTATTGAGTATATCATTGAGTGGGTTTTAATGAAGGGTTATCTGAAATAAGAAATTTGCATAGATGTATGTATTTATATATATATATATATATTTTACTTTGATTTAGGAATTTTTATATCAAAGTTGTCTTGCCATGTTAACATTGAAAGTTCATTCCCTTAATCACTTTCAATGTAAGAGATATACTTACCATTATATCTCAAGCAAGATCTGGGATCTCCTTCCTTATCTTTGTTGCATCCCAATAATATGAGAACCTACAACTCGGATAAAAAGAAGCGGGAACGCATTCTGCCTTGCAAGTCCAACTTGCATCTCCCAATTCGTCTTTAACACCCGGGCCCACCACCCCTAAGACAATGTTGACCCGTCATTAATTGAACCAACCGTCAACAGGAATACAACTCGCTATGCACAATCCAATATCGCCCCAATAATATGAGGACCCGATATTGGGGTCACTACGCATACGTCCTTACTCTTTCGAGAAGCGAAGAGCCCGATCCAGATGCGCTTGCATACAGGAGCTGTCACTTCGGACAGGCATCTCCTACATACAATCCCTGGCGACGGAACCCTTCGCCTTGACGGGAGACCATGGATGTCACTTATGTGATCCTCCACCTCATATTCAAATTTTAATTAATTATCGTGAATCACATTCACATAATTAATTCTTCCAAGGGAATTATTAACTCTAGTCATATTAGAGTATTTTAATCGGACATAATCAACTTAATCATATTAAATTAATTATTAATCCAATTCAATCAATCAAACTTGATTATTTTACTTGAATACATATATGGTAATATCTCAAAATACGTATTAATTCGAATTTTAATAATTAGAAAAACACATCTTAATCCCCCGGACATTATCCCAGCCCTACCCGTTGTCATGGCCAGTACCGACGAGAGTGGGACGGACCACATACGTTGCAACCCGCAACCCCAATGCTCTCCGAGTAGGCACCATATCCGCCTCGGGAAAGGATAATGCCAAATTGATTAATTTGTACTTGAGATGATCATCGGTTTTTCAATCGAAATTGTACCATATAGTAATAATCAAAACATTTTTGATTATAAGGAAATTTGCTAGACAAATTCCCAAATCCTATTCAAGCATCAAGTTTGAAAGATTGTGGTTTCCAATTATGATTTAGATCAAATCTAATCAATTAATTGGTTGGGGCCAAGTCAATTAGGCAAATAATCATGTTTCAATATTTCACAAGTATTTTTCAAGATTATTTCACGAAATTAACAATTAATTTCACTAATTGACAATCACTTGGTTCTAGATTAGGAATGTAATTTCAGTAAGGACCCCTACTCACTAAAATTAACATATCTCAATCAATTTAAATCCAAATTAAGCAAACTCAATTTTCATAGATTGCTAACTTGATTTAGGACAGAACCTAAGTAGAGTTGCATGCATTTAGAGGCAGATGATAACAGTAATTAACTCTTTAATTATATTAAAATCCATTGTTCCTGCAACAGTGCATACATGTCCATTAAAACAACCATATCTAGAGCATACGAAATCCGATTTACGCAAAATCAGATCCTATGGTTTCCTTATTTAGTGGGGAACAAAATCCAAGTATTAAATTCGTGTTTAAACAATTTAAACAGTGACGAATTTATTTACTAAACAGATCTGCGAAATCAAATGCGATGAAAACTTTCGCGACCTAAACGAACCCAAGTCGTCCTCGGTTTTTTGAATCATATTCGAAACCGTCAACCTGGCTCTGATACCACTTGAAGGATATGGAGAAATCCTCAAGCGCATCACGGAAGCGTGATCGTCGTATCGGATACGACGAAGAACGACTAGTCATACTAGTTGTTCGGTGCAGCGGAATTTAAAATTTTTTTATCCGATGAAACCACATGATCCGAGAACCATCTCATGTCGTTTCATCTATAACCACAGAAAGTATAATGCAATACCTCTTGAAGCGTGGTTGATAAAGTCTCTACGAAAAGAGACCTCCTGTCCAAGTCCGATCGTCGGAGTAATGGCTTGCGAGCGCAGGGATGAGTCGCGGTGTCCTCGCAATCCAAGTTGATCCAAGCATGGTTGCTCCTGATCTCGTCGCACGAGATCAAACGTCTTCTTCGTGAGTGAAGCACTCCAAGAAGACGAAGAACCGCAGAGAGTCGAAGCGGCAGCACGATGGCGCATGCTTCGACGATTCTCTCCACCAAGGTGGACGGCCACCAAGAAGAGAGGGAGAGATAGGGCTGTCGAGTATGAGAAAGAGAGAGAGAGAGTTGTTTGCTACAATAGCATGTGTCAAAAAGAGAGCATGGTATGCCTCTCTATTTATAGGGTTTTGGGATCCATGGATCTCAATCCATGGGACATATAAAATCAATGGATGAGATTGATTTATGTCAATCCAATGGTCAAGATTGTTGTTGGTAAAACCAACAACTTGTGATTTAATTTTGATTAAATATATTTGATAAATCAAATATATATTAATACCAAATTATACCAACCAAATAAGGAGAGAGAGAACAATGGAGATCCACCTTCCCATTTGGAGGGAGGTGACGGCCACCAATCCCTCAAGGGATTTGGTGCCGCCCCTCCTTTCCTAATGGGAGGGCAATCTCATGGATCACCATGAGATTGCATATCTCCTTGTTTTTCTCTCAACTTAATTTTCAACAATTATTTGTTGGTATTTTATTCACCAAAAATAATTCTCAATTAATTTTGGGAATATTGCAATCTTGACATTTGAATATTGTGAATCATATTCACAACCCAAAACAAAATGTAATTTATATTTTCAATTAATTAGACAATGTGTATCCAATACACATTAATAATTAATCTAATAATATAAATTATATTTAACTCTCTCTAATATATTATAAATCACATTTGTAACATATTATGAATAATTGGATATTACTATCCACATTATTCTTATCCATAATAATTAAATCACATTTAATCATATTGGATAATTTCTCATACATCATGATAATTAAATCACATTTAATTATCAACTTCTCCTTGCTTAGATCTTATGGAATTGTTCTTAAACCATTTAAGAACAATGCTATTTCTCCTCAGATACTTGGAGATAAGGACAGGGCGATTGTATTGTTCCACGTATAGTGACATGGATATTGAGATCATATCTCAAATCCAGATCGCGGGCCTCTCATAGATGCTTGATTAAATCAAGACCGTAAATCTAATCTTCTCATTGTATCTGAATCACATTCAGATCAATGTCCAACACTTGGACCAATATCAGATCACTTCTCTACTGAGAGGAGTCACTAAAATCCAGACCCGTTTCATCACTCCCTAGGAATGGAAGCGTCATGGTTATACAATCGTTTATGATCAAATCACCCTCAGGTATTCCCAATACCTGTACATCCTGCATTCCTGGAAGACTCAGACTAAACCCGAAGTATCGGATCAACTTTATACTGTCTACTTCATGGTTTTATCAGTAAGTTTCTCATTCGATCATTGGGAGTTGGTATCGATCATACACTTTCCAAAAGTGTATATCATACCTAGGTCTTGATCATATACTAAAAGTATACATAAAACCTACAAATTCAGTCAAGCTTCCAAAGCGAGACGACCATGTGCATGGAATTTGATTCTTCCCAGTATCTCATGAGTGAGCTCATGTCTTCCGGTTCAGTAACTGAACCTGTATGATCCCTTTGAGATATCGTATTACTCATATGCCCTTATATGCACACCAGCGCACTGGTGTATAGACCTTGATTAGGTCATCAACCTATTGGTCTGCCAAATGTACATACTTAGACATATAGCAACACATCTGTCTCCGGTCAGAGGATGCGTGCCTATATCATGACAGCATACGATATAGGACTTTGGTTATCTCGATCTCGTTAAGTCAACTCTTTGACCTAACTAATCTGACACCTCTGAATCCCTATTCCTATGCAGAGGACCTGCATCAAGAGGTCGGTCAGATATCAGCCTAAAGAGATAAGGATTGCCATCTCCTACTCAGGCTGGAGATCATCTCTTAACAATCATTTGACGGTGCTTGATGAGTCCTCAATCTAACTCTTTAGATATTCATCCAAGCACCAGCCTTTATGATTCAATAGTTGAATCAACAGCTGTATGATCATCAAGATGGCCATGGTACATAACCCTAGTTGTACTAAGGGACCTATTATGCAAATTAATTATTCTTCATTTCAGATCAGGGAATGATATTTACAATAACATTTATTGCATAATGGCTCATCGTGGGCTCGCATTTCCAACACCTTGTTGGAGTCCCATCATCATCGATGTTTGAAGGTAGAGGAGGAGAACGAGCCACGCTACATGTACCATCTAATCATCTTGATCGGACAGCTTAAATGCACTCCAAATCCCTGCTCCAGACTAGCTGGCTTAGTGAGTCTGAGCCTTCATCGAACCTATTCAGGTTACCCACGTAGCCCGAGCCACCTGCCCCGGTCCACGCCTAACTCTGAACCTCATGGTTTGTGTAAAGCACGTAAGGTGTAAGGAATTTGCAACCGAAGCCCTATCAAGTTCTCCAAACCGCATCCAAATCCTAAGCGCACGTGCCTCACATGGCGTGCCTGAGTATTTTGCACGAGGGGGCTCGTTGGGTTTTGAATATTACAATTTGGTCCGCACGCATTTGGAAAAATTATAGAGAAGGCCTTGTAACATTTATATATTGCAAAATGACCGTCCAAGGGCATGTTTGTGAAGAACTCTATTCATATGTTCCCATTTTTTCTTTTCATTTATGTGCATGGACCACTTTGTTTATAACTTGAGCATATGGACTTATTTTTCAGTGTTTTCAATTTCATTCTAGTGGTTGTTGAATTCTCCAGCTAATGGCATGATATAATTCATGTTTTTACACTTATAGCAGTATATTCAATTTGAGATAGAAGGTGTCTTATATCTATTCATTATGCATTAAATGAATCATGAAATTAACTGTATCTTTATTGCTCAATTAATGAATTGATTTAGGGGTATATTCATATGTTTGTAGTTGCATTACAAGTCATTTCATTTTGATCTTAATTAACTTGCATGAAAATCAACCAAAAAATGCATGTTGTTCATTTGACATGTTTATCATCGTGTTGTGTTCAATTGACCTAAGTAGATTAATAGTAACTTAACTTAGATATTAATTAATTAGATAGCTCGTGTCCTTGAGTTCAACCCTAGACTTCCCAGGTTAAAATAAATTATTTAATTAAACCAAGCCCCCTCCTCAATGAGATATCTCGGGCTTGGTTTCTGATAGATCGTTGAGTGATCGTATAATAAAGAATACAAATTAACAATGCCACTCAACGGCTCATCAGAGGCCCCTTAAGTGGGTGTGATCATTGAACTCGGTTAGACGACAAATTTATAGTGAATACATATAATGTGCTTTATGTATCGTTGGTTTTTGAACCAGGGATAGCCATGCCATCTCTTGGCCAAATATGGAACTGGAAGATCCCGCATAGGGTAAAGGTCTTCCTTTGGATCTTCGGGATAGGATGGTTGATGACATATGCTCGCATGGCCAGACTATTTTCAGGGGTCGGGGACTCCTGCCAGCATTGACATGAGGAGGTAGAGGACCTTGATCATCTTTTTTTATGTGCTCGTCTTCTAGGTAGTCTGGGATGGATGCAGACATTTATGGTGTTACATCCACCAGCTTCTAGGAGTCTATTGGGACCTTTAGGACTGTCAAGTGACTGAAAAAGTTCAAGTGGCTTCTATTCTCTAGGCAATTTGGTTGGCACGAAATGGAGTCACTTTCCGCATGGAAAGGTGTTAACTTACATTGCATGCAACAATCACGACACAAATCAGAAGATACCCAAGTCATAAAATCGAATAAACATGAGATCTGAACTTACAAAGGGTCGAGTAGAGGACGCTTGGTCTCGATCTAAGGAGGGGGTCGAGAGAGGAAGATGGGGAGTAAGTGGGCGGCATATGTGAGTGGTGCATAGGTTAGGTTTCGGGAGAGAGGGTTTGAGAGGGAAAAAGGAAAAAAGGGGGGAAGAGCCAAATCCCAAATTTTATCCCTTTCTTGTTTCTCATACTTTATTTTTTTGAATTCGAGGACCATTATTAGTCATGGTAATAGTATCATGGTCAAAAAATATTGGCCACAATAATAGTATTGTAGCCAAGCATTTTTAACCACGATAGTTATCGTTGCAATTAACTTCAGGTCACAGTAATTTATCGTGATCAATAGGTTTTAGCCACAATAATATTTATTGTGACTTGACTGTGTAGCTAATGTAATATTTTTTACTGGTGTATGTTCTCTAATGAGGAATCTTCATGGACTATCATGGACCTTGTTGTTCTGACCAACAAGAGAGTTAAATCCTCTAATTTTTGGATTGGGGTTTGTGGTTCTCCATCATGTTTCTCCACATTTAAAACCTCTATTGGGTTATGGTTGCTCATTTTAATTTTGGTTGGATGATTGGAGATGTCACTGTACTCTTTGTGACCATTAGACGTGACTATTTGATTTGGTGGAGGATCAGAGAAACATCAGTTGATGTGACATGTGATGGTGAGTCATGGACACCTCGATTCAGGGGAGAACTTTCTAGGCAACAACTAACAGAGTTTTTAGAGATGGTTGATTCATTGTCTGGGATGAGAGGTTGATAAATATGTGATTTATCATCATATTATTCAATTATTATCCCTCTTACTTAAGCAAATTCACTAACTTTAACATTTAACCTCATGTACATAACTAACACTAATTATTGTATATAAATAATTGTACTAATGCGATTTTATTTTTTTTATTTTTTTAATTATCAAAAATCTCATAAAAATTAGATAAATATCATACATAGTTTTGAAATTAACAATAAATATAAAAATTGCAAAAAAAATTAAAACAAGTATTTTTAATATTTGAAAATACTTACAAAAATATTATTATATACTTATGACATATTTTGAATTTGTGTTCTCCATGAAACTTGTTCTAGATCTCAAAAAAATTATAGCTTTCATATTCAACACTTTTTGCTTTGAAGCTTGTACATATTTATTTTAGGTTCCTTTATTTTTTCTCTTTTCTAGTGGCGCTCATGAGCCGCACACTTGCCCCCCTTTCTTCTCCACCTGCCAAAGTATAGGTTGTCCATCAACGTTTGATTGATCCAACTGGGCCACCCATCAGCGCAATGCCTTCCACCGTCTAATGATGCCACTTGATCTCATCAAAACCACACACCAATAGTCCATCTTGGACCTATAATCAATTTTGATCAGATCGAAATGAACCCTCTGCTTGCGTCTTTCCCTCGGTCGTTGGATTGCATGTTCCAATGGCTCAAGACCATCGTCTTCCTCCGCATTTCCCCTCTCTCCCACGTTGCACCCACCAACCATTGATCTTTACCCATTTCTCCCACCATTATGGCCAACATATACACTAACTGGCCACTCCTTGTTGTTGACTTAGCAACCATCTTCCATTCATAGATTTCTGATCTCCATGTCTCCCTTTGTAGGGAAACTGCTAGATAGTTGAAGCTTCGAAGACCATGACCGAGAAACCACCATCCACCTCTTCGAATCCACCTCTTCAGACGATGCTCATCTGGTCCACCCTTTGTGTGAGGCCATTCCTAGCCTTCTTCTCCTCCCTGTGACAGGGAGAGGATGAATCAAAGAGAGACCATGGAGGTCGATCTCCGGTGAGACTCATGGCATTTAAGAGATATGACGCCCGCTCACTCGGTCATTCAAACTGCTCTCATCGGTTGGGAGAGTTCGACGATGACCAGAGCTTCCGTTGAAGCTCTTCCAAAGCCCATCATTCACCTCGTGTCTATCTTCAATGCCGGGTAAGATTCTTTGTCTTGTTTTCCCTTATTTTCTCCCTTTTAATTGGGCGCACACACTCAACCTCACCTTCAATTGATCGCACCCCAAACTTTGTTGGACACCCCTCAGCTTCGCCATTCCCTCAACTTTGCATATTTCCTTCTTCATAACCCTAATCACCTCATCCCATTCTTCTCTGATTCATCGAAGATGAACCCACTAGATCCTCTATTCCTACACTCGATTAGGACCCCATTTTAGCTCACTTCTCGCTCGCATACACCTCATGCACGCCTTGTCTATCCACCTAACCATTCTTCAGGTCGAACCATTCATTTATCAGAGATTCGATGGAGGCTCTGACCTAGAGCTTATCCTTCGATGAGGAAGCACCGCCCCCTTTGTTCCAAGCCACACCAGGAGCTTCTAGGACTGCCCTGATCTTCGCTCGAGGATAGTAGATGTCTTGGGATCTTCAGAAAGCTCCAAGGACGATGGAGGAACCAAAGCCACCTCGCTGGAGTCCCATCATCATCGATGTTTGAAGGTAGAGGAGGAGAACGAACCACTCTACAGGTACCATCTGATCATCTTGATCGGATGGCTTAGATGCACTCCAGATCCCTGCTCCAGACTAGTTGGCTCAGTGAGTCTAAGCCTTCATCGAACTTATTCAGGTTACCCACGTAGCCCGAGCCACCTGCCCCGGTCCATGCCTAACTCCGAACCTCATGGTGTGTGTAAAGCACGTGAGGTGTGAGGAATTTGCAACCGAAGCCCTGTCAAGTTCTCAAACTGCATCCAAGTCCTAGGCGTGCGTGCCTCACATGGCGTGCCTAAGTATTTTTCACGAGGGGGCTCCTTGGGTTTTGAATATCACAATTTGGTCCCCACGCATTTGGGAAAATTATAGAGAAGGCCTTGCAACATTTATATATTGCAAAATGCCCATCCAAGGGCATGTTTGTGAAGAACTCTATTGATATATTCCCATATTTTCTTTTCATTTATGTGCATGGACCACTCTGTTTATAACTTGAGCATATGGACTTTTTTTCAATGTTTTCAATTTCATTCTAATGGTTGTTGAATTCTCTAGCTAATAGCATGATATAATTCATGTTTTGACATTTAATAGTATATTCAATTTGATATAGAATGTGTCTTATAGCTATTCATTAAACTACCATTAAACTATGCATAGATTTATTTTTATGCATTAAATGAATCATGAAATTAATTGTATCTTTATTGCTCAATTAATGAATCAACATAGGGGCATATTCGTATGTTTGTAGTTGCATTACAAGTCATTTCATTTTGGTCTTAATTAACATGCATGAAAATCAACCAAAAAATGCATGTTGTTCATTTGACATGTTTAGCATCGTGTTATGTTCAATTGACCTAGTAGATTAATAATAACTTAACTTAGATATTAATCAATTAGATAGCTCGTGTCCTTGAGTTCAACCCTATACTTTCTGGGTTAAAATAAATTATTTAATTAAATCGAGCCCCCTCCCCAATGAGATATCTCGGGCTTGATTTCTGATAGATCGTTGAGTGACCGTATTATAAAGAATACAAATTAACAATGCCACTCAACGGCTCATTAGAGGCCCCTTGAGTGGGTGTGATCATTGAATTTGGGTAGATGACAAATTATAGTGAAGGCATACAATGTGCTTTATGCATCATTGGTTTTTTTTTATCAAGGGATAGCCATGCCATCTCTTGGCCAAATATGGAAATGGAAGATCCCGCATAGGGTAAAGGTCTTCCTCTGGCTCTTCGGAATAGGATGGTTGATGACATATGCTCGCATGGCCAGATTATTTTCAGGGGTCAGGGACTCCTACGTTGACATGAGGAGGTAGAGGACCTTGATCATCTTTTTTTGTGTGCTTGTCTTCTAGGTAGTCTCGGATGATGCAGACATTTATGGTGTTTCATCCACCAGCTTCTAGGAGTTTATTGGGACCTTTAGGACTGTCATGTGACTGAAAAAGTTCGCGTGGCTTCTATTCTCTAGGCAATTTGGTTGGCACGAAATGGAGTCACTTTCCGCATGGAAAGATTATAGGTTGAAAATGTCCTGGAACACGTTAGATTCTTGCGGGAGTCATGGCCTTTGTAGTTATTTTGTAATTTTTGTGCTAAAATTTGTGAATATAAGTTTTTAGGTGCCCGTCATTACAGCTTCACACTTTTTTCCTTTAAAAAACGTTAATCCACCTAACTTCAGAGCAATCAGATTGATGCGTTTGAATTTAGACTTCCTTATGTGTCGAAGTAGATCACTTTCTATCATCCACTTGTATTTCGGCATAAATGTCCAACACGTGACTTCTTTACCTTGCAGTTTAGTTCTAAACACGATTATACTCCAATGCCAACTAGATCTTGTGTACGCACATCCGTAGAATAGCAAAGATCTCGTCTTCTGTAATCCTGATACAATCTACTAGACACTAAATTTCATCACTTAGAAATAACAATAACACTGTAAAATGGTTTGAAAAAAGAATAGAGCAATTTACAATCCTCATCATCATCACTATTTGCCTTTCGCTGTCACTTAAATGAAACTCTTTCCTGGAAAACAGTCGAGCTTATAGCCTAACTGTCGTCAGTTAACTTAACTGTAGCAAAAATCGAAAACAAAATACAGCACACACAACCTCTGGATTAAGAACTCAAGGAGTGCTCGGGTGGTAGAGCAATGTGTCTCTACTTTAAACGACCCGGGTTCGAATCCCAGCGAGGACGCTCCGGACCCTCAAAATTATGGACCTACTACTATAAAAAAAACTTCATGGATTAAATTAATCAACCTCTGTAAGCATGCAAATGCTTAGCCCATCTTCTCGCCATGAACGGATCCATGTAGTCCCACCTCTTCATGGCGTCGGGCCTTCCTTCCACACCCACAACCGGCCCCCGCCCCTCGTGCCCGCCGCCGCCTTCACCGACGACCTTGCCCTTCTCCCCCACCCCCACCACCATCTCTCCCGTCCTCAGAAACTCCTCCACCCCACACTCGATGTAGCTATATCCCACGCAGATGCACCCACAATCACCTACCAACCCCAACGGAATCCTCCTCTCTTCCCCAACTCTTAGCTCTCCCAGCCTGATCACTCCCCCATCCTTGCCAATCCTCAGCTGCGCTTCTCGAACCATGCCCCCAAGCATCCGCAGCAAGAACTCGTCGAATTCATGCATCACGAATCCGTTGGATGCGCCGAAGCCGAAGCCGACGTGGAAGTGGTGGATCGGGAATGGTATCTCCAACTCCTGGCTGATCATGTACGCTCTTGTTGGGCTGTCAGAAAGGTGCAACAATGCGCACAACGGATTCTGGTGCGAGCGGTCTTGCAGTATCTTGACACCTTTCCTGAGCCCTCCTGTTGGGTCTGCATCGCCGAGATAGAAGAGACGATCGATCACCTGCAGCGCGGTCTGCTTCCCGTTGGACGTCATGCGTCGGAGTGGGAGCGCGCGGGTTCCACCGGAGGAGCATATAACAATAGCCAGTCGATCGACAGGACGCAACGAGAAGACAACCAGGGCCATGGATTGTTTCAGGAGTCTCATATGCGGCCCGTTGAGGCTGACGACCAGCACCATATCAGTGGGCTGTTGATGGGAGAGCCTGATGGAGAGGCAGATCCCAAACGGCCCAATTGGCAGAGCAGAACTTGGTGGAGAAAGGTAAGAGGAGGAGCCCGCATATCGTGGCGACAGTGGGTTGCAACAAGGGTGATGGTCTGCTAGGATTTCCGGTCCTTGCAGTAGTGGGATTGGTATGAGAGAGAGCTGGAGACGTGGTCGGGAGGACCTCAACCCCGGTTCAATCGGGTCATCGTCGTTGTACCTTGCAGGGTGAAGTGACCGGCGGTTCACGCGGAAGTTGGCGATGGATTCATCGAGGATGGTCAGCACGGGGTCTGGTGACTGGTTGCTGGGAGCTGTCTGACAAGGAGTAAGGCCACGCGGAAGCTGAGTCCACTGCGCGCGACAGATGGGGCAGGTGATGCTGCCATGGCGGACGTTGGAAGCTATGCATATAAAATGGAACGAGTGCATGCACTGGGCAGTGAAAATTGCCTGCTCATCTGTTCCACCATTGGTTAATGGTTCCAAGCAAATTGTGCAGAGTGCCTGCTGCATTGATGTTCAAAAAACAACATTCAAAAAAAATGATTTAATTCTAAAAGATATCTTAGCATCATGCAACAAAGATCTTCTCAAGTATTTATCTATCCGAGGAAGAATATAAACGAACCCTGGACAAGTTGGAGTCTTGTCGACGAATTCTTTCGTCGAAGCTTGTGTCTTTGCGAGCACTCTCTTCAGGGCTTGAGATCTGTGAAAATTTGAGTTCCATTGCTCAAGCTCTAAGCAGCAGGGGAAAGAACGAGAACTTAATGAAGCAGTAACACTTACAGTTCTTGGTGGATCCCTGAGGCAGATGTCGCCAGATATGGATGCACAGGAGAAACCGAGCCTCTTTGCCAGTCTTCTCAGTCTCGATACCCCGCCTGCTATCATCTCAAAATGTTGGTAGCAACCAAGATCTCAATCTCTTTTTGTTGGCATGAAATGAAGAGGGTCCTCTCTCACTTCATTTGCATCGACTCTCCACTCACTCTGCCTCGTTGCTCTTCCCACAAAGTATACTTATCCCTCCCTGCCTTCTCTCTCTCTCTCTCTCTCTCTCTGGTAAGAGAAAGCAAAAGAGAAGGCCTTGGTATTTCAGTCACTGTTGACTGTTCCTTCTTTTCCTCCGTCTTGTTCACTCACTACTGAATCCCGTCCATTCCATCCTCTGAGATGAAAATGAGCTCTTTCTTGATTGGTTCCAGTCATTTTTGACGAGAACAGTGGAATAGGGGTTGGTCTTAAGGATGGAGACAAAGGCTGCGGAGGGCAAAGGGAAAGGGAGCTGCTCCTGTTATCTGTTGGCGTGCAGTGCCTCCCCTTTAATTTGACTGTTTTCCCCCGCTCTAACTGTGCTGTGTGCCGTTGGCCTTCCAAGTGTGGTGTCTATACGTCTTTGCTTTCCCTTTTCTTCTGTGGTCTAAGTTCTGATCACTCTTTTTGAGAATCATGAGTTCTTTGATGACAACTTCTTTCGGAGAATTCTATGCCATTTTACGTGTGATCATGAGCTATTCGAGGTTCTGAAATTGCCACTATTAAAGGGATCGGATCTCTTTATTTAAGTGATTTCCAGAAGTGTCCTTCAGATTATACTGGTGGTTTCAGGAAAATTCTCACCAAAAACCTTCTTGAATTTAGTACCTGGAGCTTGTCATGGTAACTGTACGATCCTATGTCACTTGCTTCTCATGGATTGGAGCAGTATGGACAATTTTGTTTGGCATGTCTTGCCTTCTTTATATCTCAAAATAAACTTAAGCTCAGACTCCTTGTTATTCTAGGAGGCCATGGAAGAACACGGGTATGAGATAAGAAGGGATAAAACACTGTTTTTGTTAGGTTGGAATGAGAGAATTAAGAGGAATAAGAAATATTAAGTGATTGTTATTTACTATTCTCTGTTTAGTAGGAGAGAGAAGATAAAGAAGCATAATATGATTATATTAGATAAAATTGTCAGATAAGTGATAGTTATCTGTATTTTTTAGCGGAAGTGCTATGAGGGAGGAATAATGAGTAAAACATTATTCCTCATTTTAACTCCAGACTAAAACGTTGACGTGATAGGGGAGAGGGGATATCCCTTCTTATTCTTCAAGTGAACAACCCCTAATGGAATATGAATTAATACAAAGTCAGGATATAATATGCTAAGATGCTAGAAGGTTTTCTAGAATGGTTTCAGATCACTTTAGAATTCAAAAGATACTTGTGTACTTGGTATTTTTAAACCGCAAATATGTAAAAATAGAAACATTTAAAGATAAGTGTGTAAACATATGTGGGTTATTTAAGCAAAGCTTATAGACATTTATCTTATGAAAACTATTTTTTAGTCATGACTATATTAACTCGATTTCCTATCACCGTCGTAATTAAGCAAGCTTGTACACATCTAAGAATCTGTTTGGTTAGTGGGTTGGAGTAACCTGATGTGAATAGTAGCTGTTTGGGATGGTTATGAGGGTCGGAGAGGGTTAGAATAAAGAATGTGATGTGATGTCACTACTATAATTTGTGATGGAATTCCAACCCAAGAATAGAGAGGGGTAAACCGGATTATCTCGGGATAATCCGATTACCAAATGGGCTAGTGAACATACATCTCATATCCAACTCCAAGCTGTATTCATGTAAACTAGGGGCCTATTTGGTAACAGGGTTAGGTTGGACTATCCTCCTATGAATAGTAGTTGTTTGGATAGTTAGGAGTGTTGGAATGATAAATGTGATGTTATGTCACATTGTTTATGTGTTATAATAACTTTTCTTATGATTATATATTTTTTATGTTCATTTTTTATTTGAATGCGGTTAGAAAATGATAACAAAGAAATTATGGGGTCCATATAATTAATTCCAACTCAATGTAAGGATAGAGCTGGGGTTGTGCTAGGTTACCCTAAGAGTGTGTTTGGTTTGTGGGTTACCTGGGGGAGGATAACTCATTTTTGTGTTTTAATGTTTGGTTGGTGGGTTAGGGGTTGGGATGGTTTGCGTGATGTGATTGTATTGAAATTTGAAAAAAATGGATAGTTATTATGATATAATTGTATTGGAATTTGAAAAGGTCAGTAGTTGTTGTGATGTGATTGTATTAAAGTTTGGAATAATGAGTAGAAGCTAAGTATTTTATGATTTTTAAACGATATAATGGTATAATTTTTTTTGGTAGAGAGAGAGTGTGTGTGGGATCCACTAGTGGGTTAGATATATGGGTTTTGGGGATAACCCACCCAAAATAGGGGATAACCCCCCAATCGAACGGCCTCTAAGGTAACATGGCAACCAAATGAGACCTAAATGTTTGGTCAATTGCGTCATGTTTTTAAATGACAATGACGACATCTATATGTGATGGACAACCATGAAGGTCCAAGTATTAATTTATCCATAGAAGTTAACTAAGTGTAGGTGTTGTATGTGTGAGTTGAAGCAAATAATATAATCACATAAGAAAAGAAACAACAATCATCTCATTGATATAACATTTAAGAAATTTTAATAAAATTTTCCAATTACTCAAATGTCACACGTACAAATAAAGAGGAAATCCAAGACTATCCATACATCACTTGATTTGAACATAAAGTATATAAAGGAAAAAGAAACTAAACTCACTCTGGCTCTAATAAAATCCAACTAAGCTGTGGTTATATCCCCTCAAACATTTTGGTTGTCTACAGTACACTACAAATAGAGCGTGACTGAAACATGTTCACCATAAAGGCATATATAAATATGAAGAGTATATAGCAAAATCTTACCTTGTGGTTTAAGAGAAATCAATTAAAATAATCATTAGCAATACTTGACTCCTAAAATGAAGGCATGACAATGAAAATTCATATTGCTTATTGTCAATGATCGAGGTACTATGTCGTCTTCTTATTGTGGGGGAGATTAGGATTGTGGGGATGCTAGAGGGCTCCCTTAGTGAGGGTTGTTCTCAAACAATTTCTCTCTTTAAGATGGAGATCGACATTTATTGGACATGCAAAAGCCCCCTCGCTAAGTCCGTCCTTACTTCCATGCCCATGATTAGGGTCTTCCGTGAGATCCGATCTCGCATAATCGTCTCCCTTCGAAATGGCTGATGGCAGTACTTGACCACTCGGTCACTGAAGAGTCCTAAATTACGCTAGTTAAAATAGTGTATGTCGTGTAATTATTGTTCGCTTAAAAATTAATGTGTCGTTTCGTTGTAGGCGGCAATCGGAATCGGTCAAGAAAATAACCACAATTATTTAGTCGATTTTTAATCGTGTGGTTTTATATTTACTTTACTTGGACAAGTCCCAAGGTCGAACACAAGGAGGCAAAGGAACAACCTAAAATTATGTCTATCAAAGTTCGTGCGCGGTTTTCGAGGCGGTCTTTTTTTTGTAATTTTTAATGCAATAAAGGATGCAAAATACTTTGGCCTATTTTAGAGATTAAATGTAAATATCAATCAAACAATGTTCGAAAAATACTAAACTTGGCCACAATGAAAATTATGATGAAATAAATGCACTGTGATTTTTTTAGGATTTTTGGATGCAAGATGAATTTTTTTATGAGTTTTTAAAAGCAAACAAAATGTATCTCAATATTTAATTATAATAAATATTAAACCTAATTATTTTCAAAGGATAAAATTATCTAAGATCTATCACTAGATGATTGATCTCAGAAAAATCCTAAACCTCGAAAATACAAGATTCAATACCTATTAAAAATCAAATATTGAAATATGCAAAATAATTTTTATATGGAAAACTATGCACGCAAATGCAATTCTTTTTTTGGTATAATGTTGAACACAATTAAATCTAGAATCTACGATTTTTCGGGAATTTTTAGAGCAACAGTTAATCAATTGTGAAAATCAGAGCACAAAAGGGGCAAAATAAGTAATTTTCCATAAAATAATTAATTATTAATTAATCAATGATCATGAAAATATCTACAATATGTCAAACAGTGGAGAATCAATCGAAGAACATCATGTTATTTTTGGATGATAAAAATAATGTCATGTAGATATTCAAAACTAAGGAGAAATACATGCGTATAACTGCAATTACAATAAATAATGTAAATATAAAAATGAAGTTGATGGACCTAGGTGCAATTACTAGGAGCTTGGGCGGGTCAGTTGCAATTTTTCCAGAGGGGCACGTGCAAGGCACGTGCCCTCTGGTCGATGGGGTCTTCTACGGAAATTGGGGATTTTCCAGGGGCACTTCTGCAATTTCTTTCTGCGGCTCACGTGATGTGCATGTGCCTTGGCAGGCTCGGTGGGAGGGTTGGGTGCAGGCCTCCACGTGTCACAATAACGTGCTCCGGGTGCGTCTTGAGGCTCTGGTTCGGGGTGTGGCTCGGAGTTAGGCTCGGAAGCGGATCTGAACCGTTGATCAACCCTTGATCTGACGGTTAGGACTTGCGGATGCTTCAACGGTCGGATCATGGAGCCTTTGTGATCGAACGACGGGCATTGGCTGACACACGGTCGGCGGGCGTCGATGGAGAGGCGGAGCGGCGGAGCATTGATCGGCGGGGGAAGTCGGTGGAGCTTGATCTGGAGTTGATGATGCGCGTTTGGCTGGAGGCGATGGCGAAGCTGGAGCTTGCGAGGCTGATGAAGCCAGAGGCGTAGCGTCGAAGGCTGAAGCTTGCTCGATGACGATGGCGGAGTAGCGGAGAAGATGGCAAGCGGAGGTGCCAGATGATTCGAAGATGGGAGTCGGGGAGTAGAACGGAGGAGATGATCGGGATCGAGAGAGATTGAAAGGCGAAGCGGATGAGTATGGATACCTTGAGGGGTAGAGGGGCTCTACGGCGATGGTTGGCCGGAGTTGGAGTAGCTGCCTGGGCGTTGCTGCGACGAGGGGCTTGGGGTCCTCGGATCACGCCGACCTTGGTTGTCACTACCGGAAGGGGATAAACGGCGGATGAAGGTCGGTCGGGGTGCTGGTGTTTCTTAAATTGAAGATGGGGAGAGCGTCGGCGATGGAAAGTAGTCGGGGCGGCGCGGATTTGATTGGATTTGACTGGTGATCGGGCTGAGATCGATGATTTGGCAGGGAAGACGAAGATGTGATTGGGAGGTTGACGAGATGTGGCGGCGGAGACGAGGATCTGAAGATTGGCGGAGATCTCGCGGTGGCGGTGAGATTTACTGGAGGAGGGCGGAGCTTCCCATATTGGGAAAGGCGGGTCGAGGATGAAGGCCACGGGCCGTCCGATCGACCGAGATCGGACGGCCCACGTGGTGACATGTGGCGGCTAAGGGGGATGGGCTAGGCGGTGCACGTGCGTTGCGCGTTCCTGGGACTGACGTGCGACGCACGTGCGTGGTTATTTCTTTTTAAAATGAATAAATAAAAACTTTAAAAAGGGGCTGATATGTGGCAGCTCCAGGAGCTGCCACATGTCAGCACCACAAAATTCAAAAAATAAATACTTTGTAAAATCTAAAATAAATAGAAAACGACCTCGGATCGAAAAAGTTTCTTCACAAAAATTTCTCATATCAATGAGATCTACACTTTCATGAAGAAATCAAACCAAAATCTATCAATTGTATAAAGTGATATTTTTAGGGCATCCCATGTACATAGAATACCTTGATTTTTGGTTTTTATAATTTTTTGTCATTTTAAACCAGATAAAAAATCTGAAAAAATATGATAAAATTCAAAATAAATAATTACACATTAATCTATTTTTTGGATTTGTATAGAGTAAGAAAAGTAAGAAATAAAATAAAATACGAAAAAGACCAATTTTGTACAGACAGTTAGTGAAGACTCGGACTCAATTTGTTTCTTTGACTTCAAGCTCAATTTGGATTTAGATTTTTATGTATTTTAATAAAACTTTTATCAAAGAAGACAAATGAAAAAGAAATAAAAAAAATAGGTTTGTTATGTACATAAAATACTAGGTCAAAACCGCTAAAATACAGAATGTACAAACGAGGCCCAAAACCCAACTTTCACATACATGCTTCGACACTTGAACTTGGTCTTATTTTGAAGGTAGTTGAATGTACACCAGTTCAAAAGTGAGTAGGATCAAAACGGACACTGGATGGGGAAGATATGAGGTTTTTAGTCCGGAGATCCTGAAACTAGGGTTTGGGTTTTTGGTCCATTTATTTGGGTTAGTGGTTTTTTTGTATTTTTAATTTATTCTTGTTAGTGATATGTATACAGTGGAGTGATTTTTGGGTCATTCAGAGATAGCATGAATTAGTTAAAATAATGGAAGTTGGGCTCTTTACCGCTCAATTTTAGCTGGGATTTTTGGCTTCTTACTTTGTGCAGAGATGAGTGCTAAAATGCAATTCTTATTAAAACATGCATGAATGCTAATTATGCAGAATAAATGAAGAAATGCCAATGACTTTGAGGGATTTGAGCTTAATTAATGAAATTTAGAGTGATGAATCTGAGATTCATCATCCCCCTATACTTAAACTATGCTCGTCCTGGAGCATCAAAAGAAATGCCATGAGTTGAAATGAGATTGGGTTCCATACTAAGACCATGAGCTGAAGGTGAAAAAGAAACTAGACTTGACCTTTGGATTATTAGTTTGGCGGAACTTCTGCGAGACTTAGAATTTTAAAATCAACGGCCTTTAAGTTCTACACATCATTGTCACAGTTTCCGCTTAGAAGTTATCTTAGATCAATCCTCTTCCCAAAGCATACCCTATGAACATTGAACAATTGACTCATGTGTGTGAAAGGTTTTAGCTCTTCTCATCCAGAATGCCGGACTACCATGCAAACCTCCTCTCCAGTAATTCGTCTTCGGGGAGTCAGGTATTTCCTTCTAAGGTCTGTCACGTTGTGTTCACAATCGAATTGGGAGGAAAAGTTAGAAGAAGGAAAAAGAACTGGAGGGTGGCCAATGTAGTCACCTCTCCTTGTGAAGATGGCCAATGTAGCCGAGTCTCCACCAAGATCTGCAGGTTTTCTTGAAGCTTGGACCTTTTTGGTCAGATATTTATTTGGTAGTGGCTTCTTTCTATTTGGAATTTTTGGTGGTTCTGCTTGGATCTTGTTGTGCCCCTACGAATATAGAATCTTTTTGTTTCCGTGCATTTTTGGGGTCTTTGAAAAAAATTGTGCCCAGCCATCCATCCCTTTTCCGAAGCTTTATTTCAACCCGTACTTCGGTCTTTAGATTTCCACGCTACCAGAAAAGAAACTCACACAGTCTTCCAACATCCCGTCTGAGTTGAGATAAGTGCATAATACGAGAGTACAAATTAATTCCTTATTCCAGAGTTGTGCCCAGAATGAAGAGACCAGGTTAGACACTAAGAGTCAAACGCTGCACGTTGTCACGTGGAACTCAAAGAATTAAGTCAAAGACCTGAAGCTTCCAAAATCCTATTTCTCGGTGAAGTTCCTTTGAAAATAAGGTGGATTAAGGTCAAGTCCAGATCACTCTCGGTTTCTGCTCATAACTCGGTTCATAACCAAAAGACTTTCTACAGATGCAAATGAATGAAATGCTGGATGAAGTGCTGGTGTGTGGACACATTTTTTTGTGATGATATATTATTTTTTTATGCAAGGGATTTTTTAAAATTTTTTAATGCAAAAATAAATAAGAAGCCCTTTTTTGAGAAATTTTGGGTTGGACACGGTCAGTGTTAGTAGCAAAAACTCTTTTTCTTTTTCTTTTATTTATTTTTTCAAATTAATTACCCACCCTGTAAATACATATAGACTTATACAAAAGTACGAGATATGAGTAAAATATATACACAGTATATATACAAACCCCCCTATACTTAGCGAGTGTTGTGTCCTCAGAGCACAAGCGAAAAGAAGTCATAGCTCGAGCTAAGCGTAAGAGAGTGAAAAAGAACAAGAAAAAGAACAAGATACATAGGTATGCCCCCCATACTTAGACTGTGAACAGTCTAAGTATGGAAGAAGAGCGAAAGAATGAGGCGGTTGGGGTATGTGAATGAGGAGAGTATATACAGAGGGGCGTCGGTTCCCCCTATACTTAGGCTCTGGTCAGCCTAAGTATAGAAGAAGGGTGGAAATGAGGCGATTGTGAGAAGGATTGTGATGAGGGAAATGGTATATACAGATGGCATCGATCCCCCCCTATACTTAGGCCTTGTCCTAAGTAGAGGAAGAAGCTGTACAAGGAGATCGATGAGGTCGGGAGGAGGAATGATCTGATGAATCTTCAATGTGCTCACTCTGCATGAAGTAGATGACCTCAACTTGAACTGTTTGCTCTTTGGATGCTTCTATATATGGCTTCAGTAATTGTCCATTCACTAAGAAAGGTTGTGCATCATCTTTGAGTTCGGCAATATCCACACTTCCATGGGTATGCACATCGATGACAATGTAGGGATCCGTCCATTTTGATTTTAGTTTCTCGTGAAAAATCTTCAACCGAGCATTAAACAACCACACTTTCTGCCCAGGGACAAAGGTTTTGTCTCGAATGTGTCTATCATGCCATCTCTTGACCTTGTCCTTGTAGATTACACTGTTGTCATATGCCCAGTTTCGGATTTCAATTAGCTCATTTAGATTTAAGTCTCGACATAATTTCCCAAGGTGACAACTCCAATTCAGCTTTTTGATCGCCCATTCTGATTTGTGAATTAACTCTGCGGGTAGATGGCATGGCTTGCCACAGATCATCCTAAATGGTGAAGTACCGAGTGGAGTTTTGTAGGCTGTCCTATAGGCCCATAGAACCTGGTCCAACAATTTCAACCAGTTCTTCCTATCTGGACGAACCAACTTCCGAAGAATACCCTTCACCTCTCTATTAGAAACCTCTGCCATGCCATTAGATTGTGGGTGATATGGGTTGGCTATTATATGCTCAAATTTATATTCCTTAGCCAAAGATCTTATCACCTTATTCACAAAGTGGCTTCCTCCATCTGAAATCAAGACTTTTGGTACCCCGAATCTTGCAATGGTATTATCCTTGATAAACTTACAGACGATTTTGCTATATGCGGTTCGGGTTGGAATATCCTCTATCCATCTTGATAAATAATCAACCACTAACAAGATGTACTCAAATCCATTGCTATTGGGAATTGGACCCATAAAATCAATCCCCATGCATCGAAAACATCACAGAAAATCATTGGTTGCATGGGCATTTCATCTCTATATCCAACAGTCCCTCTCATTCTTTGACAAATCGGGCATGATCATATAAAATCATTAGCATCTCGAAATAAGGACTGCCAGTAAAATCCACATTGGAGTACCTTGTACGCGATTCTCTTTCCCGAATGGTGTCCTCCAGCCTCAAGAGAATGACAATGTGTGAGGACACTCTGGTATTCCTCCTGAGGAATACATCTTCTCCAGACGCAATCAGGTCCTTCATAGAAAAGGAAAGGATCGTACCAATGGTATTTTCTCGAATCCGACTTCAGTCGATCAATCATTCTTTTGGTCCAACCAAAGGGAACTTTCTTGGAGACAAGATAGTTCACGATGTTGGAATATCACGGGATTGAATCAGTAACGCAAATTGATTATCTAGTAAAGTTTCCTTAATTGGTCTAGTATCAGGATAATCGTTTTGCTCAATTTAGGAAAGGTGATCAGCAACAACATTCTTAATTCGAAGTTTATCCTTGATCTCTAAATTAAATTCCAGGATTAATAAGATCCATCTCAAAATTCGTGCTTTGGCATCCTTTTTATCCATAAGATATCTTATTATCGTATGATCAGTGAAAATTATCACCTTGGAGCCCAATATGTATGATCTGAATTTTTCAAGGGCCCAAACTACCACGAGCATTTCCTTTTTGATTACCGTATAATTTCTTTGTGGAGGATCCAACACTTTGCTCGCGTAGTGAATCGCGTAAGGAATTCCATCTCGTCTTTGTCAAAGCACAATTCCAACAGCAAAATCCGATGCATTAGTCATGAACTCAAAGGGAAGAGACCAGTCGGAAGCTTGTAAGATCGGCGATTCACATATTTTCCTTTTCAGGAGCTCGAAGGCTTCTAAACACTTGTGATTCACAATAAACTTGGTGTCTTTTCCTACGAGCTCAGTCAGTGGGCAGGCGATCTTTGAAAAATCAGGGATAAACCTTCGATAAAATCCAACATGCCTTAGAAAAGACATCACTGACTTGATGTTGGTTGGTGTCTCAAGTTTCTTGATCACATCCACCTTGGCAGGGTCAACATCCATTCCCTTTTTGGAGATGGCGTTCCCCAACACGATACCCTCCGTCACCATAAAGTGAATTTTCTCCCAGGAGAGTAACAAATTAACCTCCCTGCATCTCTGGAGGACTCGGTCCAAGCGCGCTAAACATGTATCGAATGAATCACCATGGATCGAAAAGTCATCCATAAAGACTTCCAGAAAATCACCAACCATATCGGCAAATACGGCAATCATGCACCACTGAAATGTGCATGGGGCATTACAAAGCCTGAATGGCATGCGCTCGAATGCGTAGGTGCCAAAGGGACATGTAAATGTGGTCTTTTCCTGATCCTCGGGAGCGATAGATACTTGATTGTAGCTGGAGTACCCATCAAGAAAATAGAAGAATGCTTTCCCTGCAAGTCTCTTTAAGATTTGATCAATAAATGGTAGGGGAAAGTAATCATTCTTGGTCGCAGTATTCAGGCGCCTGTAATCGACACAGACGTGCCTTGAAGAAGAAGACATGAAGGGGGGCCACCCACTTGGGGTCAGAAATGGGGTATATAAATCCTGCTTTGCACCATTTCTCTATCTCTTTCTTAACTACTTTTTTAAGATTGTGGTTTAATCTCTCTGAAATTCACGAGAAGGCCTTGCATTATCCTCAACATAAATTTGGTGCGAGCAGAGAGCGGGATTGATTCCTACGAGATCTGACACAGTCCAACCGATGGCTTTTCGATTTCGCTCAAGGACTTCGAGTAATCTAGATTCCTGGTCTATTGTTAATGATGAGCTAATGATCACAGGAAATTTTTCTTTGGATCCAGTAAGAAATGCATACTTCAGTGTGGGAGGAAGTGCTTTCAGCTCTAGCAAATCTGAATCATCAATTAAGTCTGGTTGAATGACTTTTAAATCTGTCTCTGTGTTGGTTGGCGGCGAATCACTCTGTGATATGCTAGCTACCCATTCTGAAGAAAGGTGAGTCGGATCGCAAAAGTAGTGCGGTAATTCGGTCAAAGCCGCGTCCGACTTGTCACCGATACTTCTTGACTGTCCCGAAGAAGATGGGACTGACAAATCCGAAAGGATTTCTATGTCATCAAGTTTATAGGTACCTGGGTGTCTAGATAGATTTGGCAACATTTCACAAACTGTACTGCGTATTGTTTCTTCTTCTGATGAGGTGCTTTCACTCCGAATGTCTAGAAGTTGATCCCACAGTCTAGTAGTGCTGATGAGATTGCATTCGGATGTTTCGGAGTATTCAGTAGTGGATTCGGATTCTGGTCTTTGCCACTTTGTCTGCTTCATCCCAAAATCGACCTCTCCGCCTGGAGAGTGGAATTTCATCATTCTTGTATCATAATCGAATACGGCTTTAGCGGTTCGTAAGAATGGTCTTCCAAGAATGATTTGGGATTCTTTCCAATGGTTTGGGGTCTCCATATCAAGGACAGTGAAGTCCACTTTGTATTTTGTACACGATCAAGATGATCACAATTTTCACTTCTCCCTTAGGTCTCTTAGTGGATTTATCAGCAAATTGGAGTAGAGATAATGATTTCTTGAGAGGACCTAACTCCGATCTGTAATATAAGGCTAAGGGTAGAAGATTGATGGAAGAACTATTGTCGAGAAGTATACGTGCGAACACGATGCCGCCAATGCGATTCTCCATATAATGAGCACCCAAATCCCCTTTCTTTCTTGGTAAATGCTGATTTCTGACACATTTAGTAGTGGCAGCTGTCAAGATATGAGTCTCCACAAATTGACATATTTTCTTTGTACGAGTCCGGGTAGGAGTGCATTTTACTTTTAAGTACTTCTAAAATGTTGGATTACTGGCCACATATTGATCAAAGGGTAATTTGACAATGATATTCTCCTGGCAAAACCGTTGCATATCTGGATCATCTTGGAGTTTTTTCTTTGATTTTCCTTTCTTAAGAGCATGGGGGAAAGGAATGGAAGCATTTGAGACAGGAGATTAAGAACCATAGTCATAAATAAGAGCATCTTTATTAGAAATGGAGTTCTTATTACAATCAATGGTTTTCTGATAATAATCAAAACCATGTTGCTGAAAAGGTGACAAAGGTATTTTTGCAGCAACTAGAGGTGCAAGGTCCTCTGGAGACTCCATAGATGCTTTTCCCTTCTCGCATGATGGGATCTTGACAGGTGCAGAATTCAGGTGTCCTTCTTCTTCGTTCTCGGAAGCATCCTTCGGTTGATCTTCTGAGTCTTCATGATCCGATTCTCGTGCCCGTCAGGTACGTCCATGGTCCTTCTGCTCCTAAGTGAAATAGCATTGTTATTGTCAAATGAAAGGATCTCATGTTTAGATGTGGAAAAATATGAATAGTATACCTTGCCATTATGTTGGGAAGATTGAGATTTGGTAAAGCTATTAGGGTTATCTTGAACTTGAGCGGGAATGGTTGTTGCTGGGGCTGTCAGTTCATCTCTCTAACGGGACAAGCGGTTAACATTAAGCCGTAGATCATGTAGTTCATTACAGAAGTTACGAATTTCCTCGAGCATCTGTCTTTGGATATCTAAGGGTTCTTCTTGAGAGTTGGATGGTTGAGATGGTTGTTTCGTGGTGTGACATGGTGGAGCTTGATATTGTTGACGATATTGCTGAGGCTAGTTCTGGTGGTTGTATGGTTGTTGCTGCTTCGGATGCTGGAATGACGTAGTGTTCTGAGTGTGTTGTGGAGCTGGTTGAAATGCGGCATTATAGAAAGTGGGCGGACGTTGGTAAGGCTGATGGTACCCCATATTACCCTATCGGGTAGTGTCCTGAGTATACCAAATGTCGTTCACTTCGAACGTCAGAGGCAGGTCTTCTTCAACCGTCTCGGTTGGTGGAGGTGACTGCTGGGAATGTTGGGCATATGATTGGTCCTAAACCCATGGTTTCTCCTGGACATGATGTACATGATAGATTGGGGCCGTAGGTGCAGTGGGTATCCCCATCTTGGATACCTTCTCAGTTAGCTCCTCCATTTGCTTTGGAAACTAGGAGATCCTGTTGTCGATGTCGTTCATCCTCTTATGAATTTGATCCACAACCGTCAATTTATTGGTGATGATGTTCATATTCAGAATCAAATCCTCTGCTATCTCTGCAACAGTTTGCTTTCTTCCTCTGGCTTGAGATGTATTCAGGGAATCGGTGTATGCTCTACTGGCGATCTGTGAGTGGCTTGTCTCATCCATTTGCTCTAGTACTTTTCATACGGTTTCAACTCCTTGAGATGTGTAGTTGCCTCCACAGGCAGCACTTACTAACCCTTGAGTCTCGTAGTTGAGTCCAGAGTAGAGTGACTGAACTAAGATGTTGTTATCTAGGTCATGGCAGGGACATTTCTGTAGCAGATCGTTAAATCTATCCCAAGCATCATAGAGTGGTCCATTAGGTATCTGAGAGAAACTGGTGATGTGAGTCCCCATTTGGTTGGTCCGACTCAGAGGGTATAATTTCTTCAAGAATAGGTTTTTGAACCTATCATAGGTGGTCACAATCACTCCTAAGTTCTTCACCCAGTAATCTGCCTTCGCTTTCAAGGCGAAAGGTAGTGCAGTGAGATGAATGTAGTCCTGGCTGACTTGTGAGTGCCTCAGATTAGAACATATTAGCTCCAAGTCTCACAAAAATTCATATGGTTCTTCATTTGCATTACCATGGAATTGTAATAATTGACTCATAAAGTGTGACTTCAGTTCATAGTTAATCTCTGGCTGAGGTGGTTGCAAGTAGTTTCCAAGGATTGTATGCAGCTTCCATTGGCGGTTCTCCCCTAGCATTCAACTTCTCTAGTTGTTCTCTTAATAGAAGTTGTTGCTGCTCAGACGCGGCTAATCTTACAAAAATCATCTGCATCGGATCTTCATTAGGTTCATCTTCATGATCTTTCTTGGACGAAATCTTGGGAGGCATCTTTTTCTTCTTCTTCTTCTCTTTACCTTCAGAATGTGAGAAATCGGAGTCAATAAACTTGAAAGAATCAGAATCAGAGTTATCGAGGTGAGAATCTTCCTCGATGTGATCAGGAGATAAAGAAAGAGTATGTGTTTGCCCTCCTTCCAGGAAGATGAAAGAATCATAAGAGGAGGATTCACGGGAGAGGTGTCCCTAAACCCAAGGTTGTGCTGAGTAAGAGTGCCTCCGAATATTTGAGATTGGAAAATTTGTGGCGGTCAGAGAAGGGTTCGCGGAGTCCGAACGAAAATTACCACAATCTTCCATTCTCGATTTTAAGAGATCAACAAGAGGTTTATGGTTCATAATCTAGGCACAAGTGTGCGGTATTCGATGATTAACTAGTTTCTACGCACAATTCAAACACAGTACAAAGCCTTGTTTCACCAACTCACTCAGTGAAGGACGTAAGAGTTCGGCCAGTTATCTTATCAATTTTTAATTGGTGAGAATTCAAATCTTGCAAACTGTTTAAACGAGTTGTAGGTGCCTGTATTTCCCTATCGACTGTCCTGAATTCTTACGACTAGTTGCATCTACTTTCAGCCAGTATGGGAGTAAGTACAGACCGTAAAACGACTACCCGTGTTACTGGAGGATGGAGCCTTACGCAGTTTCCTCTAAACAACCCACTCTGCTAAGGAAATCCGGACCGTTTTACCGGCTACCCGTTAGATCCTCACTGAGAAGTAGCTAATCATTTTTGGCAGAATCAGTAGTCAGTATAAAAATCCTGGCTTGGCTCTAACCTAGTATGTGTCCCTCTCCTCGCTGCAAGATAAAAGCATACAACGTCGGGGTTGCTCTCCCGCAAGAATTCTTGATTTTATGGGTTATTAAAATCGGCTAGATTTAGCAGTCCCAATTTTAGTTAGGCGATCATTGAAGAATTAAGTGAGCACAAATACACGTCTACTGTCCAGTCCCAATTTCCTTTTAAAATTATGTGATAATACAAGAGCGAGAAATTCGAGAAAAGCCGATGCATGCGAAAACAATGATGTATGCTCAGTTAGAAGACTTACAGTAAATCCTCATAATCACCATGTGGAATGCAATATAGGAATTGAAAATTTTATTCTATATGAATGCAAGTCGATGAAAAACCGTACCTAACAGAAAGTTCTATTAGCGGGAAGAATTGAGTAGAATTTGACCAAATTGAACGATCTATTGTACGTCTCAATTAAGTGAAGTGTGGTCCTAGGTTATACGAGCACAATCAAAAATTAAAATGCTTTAAGAGCCATATGTGCAGGCCTATCCTAAGCGCCACTCAAGTCAGGCCCCACCCTCACCGGAGAGTGAAACAGGCCATGACACACAACAGAAAAAGTTAGAGGTCTTGTTACACACACGAGAGTCCAAACGGACACCGTTAGAAATGAGCAATTAATTACATAAATTAAAGTTGCAGAAATAAAATCCTAGACTCTATGCTCTCTCACGACTCGACTTGATCTTAAATTAATTGCAGCTTTTTCAGAAGTCGATGAAGATGCTTCGATTTTTTGAAAAACCGCTCCATGTACGCCGGATACCTCGCAAGAAAAATAAGAGAGAAAATGTAAGAGACTGACTCAAGAAAAAATAATAAAAATAAAAAAGAAAATAAATGCTGAAAATATATGGAATTTACAATGAAAAATTCGAGGGTAAGACTACCCGAATGCGGAAAATCGAAAAAAAAATTAGACAAAAAAATAAGTCGTTTTCCTCCCCGGCAACGGCGCCATCTGACGAGTCCTAAATTACGCTAGTTAAAATAGTGTATGTTGTGTAATTATTGTTCGCTTAAAAATTAATGTGTCATTTCGTTATAGGCGGCAATCGGAATCGGTGAAGAAAATAACCACAATTATTTATTCAATTTTTAATCACGTGGTTTTATGTTTATTTTACTTGGGCAAGTCTCAAGGTCGAACACAAGGAGGCAAAGGAACAACCTAGAATTATGTCGATCAAAGCTCGTGTGCGGTTTTCGAGGTGGACTTTTTTTGTAATTTTAAATGCAATAAAGGATGCAAAATGAAATTTTGGCCTATTTTAAGGACTAAAATGTAAATATCGATCAAACAATGTCCGAAAAATACTAAACTTGGCCACAATGAAAATTATGATGAAATAAATGCACTACGATTTTTTTAGGATTTTTGGATGCAAGTTGGATTTTTTTTATGAATTTTTAAAACCAAACAAAATAAATCTCAATATTTAATTGTAATAAATATTAAACCTAATTATTTTCAAGGGATAAAATTATCTAAGATCGATCTTAGAAAAATCCTAAACCTCGAAAATACAAGTTTCAATACCTATTAAAAATCAAATATTGTAATATGCAAAATGATTTTTATATGGCAAATTATGCTTGCAAATGCAATTCTTTTTTTGGCACAATGTTGAACACAATTAAGTCTACAATTTTTTATTTTTCGGGAATTTTTAGAGCAATGGTTAATCAATTATGAAAATCAGAGCACAAAAGGGGCAAAATAAGCAATTTTCCACAAAATAATTAATTATTAATTAACCAATGATCATAAAAATGTCCAGAATATGGCAAACAATGGAGAGTCAATCGAAGAACACCATGCTATTTTTGGATGATAAAAATAATATCATGTAGCTACTCAAAACTAAGGATAAAGACAGGGACGAGCCATTATGCAATAAATGTTATTGCGAATATCATTCCCTGATCTGAAATGAAGAATAAATAATTTGCATAATAGGTCCCTATGTACAATTAGGGTTATGTACCATGGCTGCCTTAATGATCATACAGCTGTTGATTCAATTATTGAATCATAGAGGCTGGTGTTTGGATGAATATCTAAAGGGTTAGATTGAGGACTCATCAAGCACCATCAAATGATTATTAAGATGTGATCTCCAGCCTGAGCAGGAGATGGCAATCCTTTCTCACATAGGCTGATATCTGACCGACCTCTTGATGCAGGTCCTCTGCATAGGAATAGAGATTCGGAGGTGTCAGATTAGTTAGGTCAAAGAGTTGACTTAACGAGATCGAGATAACCTAAGTCCTATATTGAATGCTGTCACAGCATAGGCACGCATCCTCTGACCGGAGACATATGTATTGCTATATGTCTGAGTATGTACATTTGACAGACCAATAGGTTGATGACCTAACCAAGGTCTATACACCGGCGCGTTGGTGTGCATATAAGGGCATATGAGTAATACGATCTCTCAAAGGGATCATACAGGTTCACTACTGAACCGGAAGACATGAGCTCACTCATGAGATATTGGGAAGAATCAAATTCCGTGCACGGTCGTCTTGCTTTGGAAGCTTGACTGAATTTGTAGGTTTGATATATACTTTTGGAAAGTATATGATCAAGACCTAGGTATGATATATGCTTTTGGAAAGTATATGATCGATACCAAATCCCAATGATCAAATGAGAAACTTAGTGATCAAACCCAGAAGAAGACAGTATAAAATTGATCTTGATCTTCGGGTTGACCATGGGTCTTCCAGTATGCAGGATGTACAGGTATTGGGAATACCTGAAGGGTGATGTGATCATAAACGATTGTATATCCATGACGCTTCCATTCTGAGGGAGTGATGAAACAGGTCTGGATTTTAGTGACTCCTTTCAGTAGAGAAGCGATCCAATCTTAGTCCAAGTGTTGGACATTGGTCTGAATGAGATTCAGATTCAATGAGAAGATTGGATTTGCGGTCTTGATTTAATCAAGCATCTGTGGGAGGTTCGTAAGATCTGGATTTGAGATAAGATCTCAATATCCAAGTCACTATACGTGGAATAATACAATCGCCCTGTCCTTATCTCCAAGTATCTGCGGAGAAAGCACATTATTCTTGAAAGGGTTCAAGAATAATTCTTTTGATGAAATATCCAAGCAAGGACTTGATAATTAAATGAGATTTAATTATCAAGCTTAATATGAATATAATTCATATTGTGAAAATGATTATCTAAGATAATTAAATGGGATTTAATTATCAAGGATTAAGAGAATGTGGATAACACTATCCATGATATATGTGTGTTATAAATATGATTTATAATATACATATATAAGAGAGAGAATTTATGTAAATAGCATTTGTTAATTAATAATGTGGATTGGTTCACATTTATTAATTAATTGGAAATGCAATTTACTAATTAGTTTGGGTTGTGAATATGATTCACATAATATTCAATGGCATGATTGAAATAATCACAAATTAATTGGGAATTAATTTGGTGAATATTTTTGTGAATACAAAATTAATTAAGGAATAATAAGATAAATAAAAAGGAGCCAAAATTGACCACCCTCCATAGGTGGCATCACCCATGAATTGTTCATGGGTGACGCCCCCCAATTTTAGGGAGGTTGGTTGACTCCATTTTTATTTATCACATTATCTCTTAATTAGTTAATGTTAAATTAAATTATGTTGATAATGTTGCAACATTTTTTAATTTAAATTAATGTTGTTGGTTTTAACCAACAACAATCATAGCCATTGATTTAGCATGGACCAAGCATAGCCCTTGGATCCATGTGTCCCATGGATTGAGATCCATTGGATCCTAAACTAATATAAATAGAGGGCTAGGGTAGCCTTCCATGGTACATCATTAAGAGTTGTACAAGGTGACAACTCTCTCCCTCTCTCTTTCTCATTCTCGCCCTCTCTCTCTCTTTCTCTTCTCCATTAAGTGGCCGTCCACTTTGTATTGAGAAAGGAGAGACTCTCGGCTTCTTCTTCGACGACTCGTGGATCTCCATCTTCTTTGGAGTTGCTTACTCTAAAGGAAGACGACGGATTTCGTTTGACGAAATCGGGGGAGCCATCGCTTGGATCTTCATCGAGGATTGCGGGAAGGAACGTGACTCATCATCGCGCCCGCAAGTGCGTTCTTCGTGGATCGGACTTAAGATAGGAGGATCTCTACTTTGGGATCTCACGATCACAACCACGCTTCAAGAGGTATTCCTTATACTTTGTGGTTTGATGAAACGATCCGAGAAGTGTTCTCATGATCATGTGGTTTCATCTTTAAGTTTTAAAAAATTTTAATTTCCGCTGCATCTAGCATCTAGTGCGACTAGTTGCTTCGATTGCATACGATGCGATCGACACGCTTCCGTGATGCGCTTAAGGATACTCAATATTCTTCAAGTGGTATCAGAGCCAGGTTGAATAAGGTTTTGGATATGATCCATAGACCGTAGACGATTTGGTTCTTGAAAGGGTTGCGAAATTTTTGCTGCATTTCAATTTTCGCACCTCTGTATAATTGAATTTTTCGGCACTGTTTAAAATGTTTAAACACGAAATTTTCAATTGGATTTTGTTCCCCATTAAACAAGGAAACCATAGGACTTGAGTTTACTAAATTTGTACTTTATTTGCTCAAGATATGACCTTTTGAATATGACTATATTCACTGTTGCGGGAACTGCGGATTTGAACGTGATTAATGAGATAATTACGGTTTTAATACGCCTTGAAATGCGTGAATTATCACTTGGATTCTTTAATAAATCAAATAGGCAATCTTTGGAAACTGAGTTTGCATTTTTGGATTTAAATTGATCAAGATAAGTTAATTTTAGTGATTGGGGGTCACTGCTGGAAATTAACAATTTTGATCTTGAACCTTGTGATATGTCATTCAATTATTATGATAAAAATTAATTGTTAATTTTCTGGAATAATTAGTGATAAATATTTGTGAAATATTTAAAGAGATAATTATTTCATTGAATGACACTTGCCTAAACCACAATGATGAGATATTAGATCTTGATCATTGGTTCATCAACAAACATTGCCTTCATGAAAACTATAGTTTATCCTACAATAGTTGTAGGACAACTTTTACATGAAAAATCCTTTTGCTTGAATAGGATTGGGGATTTGTCTAGCAAATCTCCTTATAATCAAAAATGTTTTGATTTATATTATATGGTATAATTTCGGTTGAAAAACCGATGAACATCTCAAAGTACATGATGGTCTATCTGGTATTATCCTTTCCCGAGGCGGATGTGGTGTCTAGTCGGAGAGCATTGGGGTAGCGGGTTGCAACGTATGTGGTCCGTCCCACTCTCGTCGGTACTGGCCATGACAGCGGGTAGGGACTGTATAATACCGGAGACAGACAATGTGTATTTTTCTAATTATTAAAATTCGAATAATACGTACTTTGAGTATATACCTACTATTCAAGTAAAAGACATGTTTGTTGATTGATGATTGGATTGATGATTAATTTAATGTGATTAAATTAATTATATCCAATAAACACTCTATTATGAATAGATGTTTATTTCCCTTGGAAGAATTAATTATGTGAATATGATTCACGATAATTAATTACAATTTGAATATGAGGTGGAGGATCACATAAGTGACATCCATGGTCTCCCGTCAAGGCAAAGGATTTCGTCGCCAGTTGTTGTGTATAGGAGACGCCTGTCCGAAGTGACAGATCCTGTACATGATTTAATTGGATCGGGTTCTTTGCTTCTCGAAAGAGTAAGGTCGTATACGTAGTGACCCCAATATCGGGTCCTCATATTATTGGGGTGATATTGGATTGCGTATAGCGAGTATTAAGCCTGTTGACGGTTGGTTCAATTAATGACGGGTCAATATTGCCTTAGGGGTGGTGGGCCCGGGTGTTAAAGACCGAATTGGGAAATGCAAGTTGGACTTGCAAGGCGGAATGTGTTCCCGCTTCTTTTTATCCGAGTTGTAGGTTCTCATATTATTGGGATGCAACAAAGATAGGAAAGGAGATCCCAGATCTTGCTAGAGATATAATGGTAAGAATATCTCTTACATTGAAAGTGATTAAGGGAATGAACTTTCAATATTGACAAGGCAAGACAACTTTGATATAAAAATTCCTAAATCAAAGTAAAATATGTATATATATATATTATATATACCCTTATGCAAATTTCTTATTTCAGATAATCCTTCATTAAACCCACTCAATGTTATACTCAATGATAACCAGTAAAAATATCATGGATTGGACTTATGATCCAGATATTGTACTTGCAATTAAACACATAATTTATGTGGTTGCAGTGTGCAAGTCCCCTCAACATAATGAGGAAGGACAATTAAATAAGACAATAAGACATCACCTTAGGGTTTGTATGTCTCTTTAGTCTTGATCTTTCATCGAGTGTACTTTGGAAGTGACATGTCGATGATGATCGTAATTGTCGAATAATCCTTATAAAATAAAAGAAGATATTTTGGCATACATATGTGCTCGAGACATTTAATCTTGAATGACATGGTTCTCTGCATTATGTAGAATGGTAGCTCGAAAGAGATGTTGTATTCAAAATGTTTGAATACCTACCTGAACCTAAGTCTCCAAGAGTTAAGATGTATGTAGATATGATGAGTGTCATCATTCTACTATCTATACTCAAGTCATTCATGAAGCTTCAGGATATTCATATTGTATGAATTTAATGAAGCATGTATAAATGTTGAAATGCTCTTACATTGAATTCTTTTTGAATTTAACATAAGAGATCCTTAGTCTTAAGCAATGGTTGTTTATAGATTAAGAGAGTGCAGTGGAAGCATGGGTCGGACCCGAGTAAGAAGGAAAGTCAAAGAGTTGACCTACTTCTGTGACTTCCAAATGACATCCAAAGAGTTGGATGAATGCCAATACTGCAATAAGTTGATGTGTTGATAGTATGACTATCAAGTCTGTCTAAAATCCTTAGTGAAGGACTCGGATAGAACATCAGAGTAATCTACATATAATCATTGACTCTGACTTTATTATTTCATAAGATAAAGTCTGACAATTGTATCCCAATCTTCTAATGACATTTGCAATTAGTTGCATATATATATTAGAAGATTAGAAATTTGATCTTAAGGTTTAGTAATCATCTACATGGATATTGTTGTAATTGTTGCAGCAATCTCTGTTGGATAGATAAACTTCATATTCTCAGTGGGAGAGCCCTTTTGTTTTAGATAATGTCTCTATGACCTAGATATTAGAATACCCTCATTGTTTATTTCTAAATGTTGGACATAAACATGAATATCTGAGATAGAACTATCATAAAGAGTTATGATGGATATATTTCAGATAGTAATCTAACATCTAGTGGACTCCATAAAATTAGAATATTAATGAATGGTTCATTAAGATTTCTAATACTGAAAGTCAAACCTTATAAGATCAATAGGAGGATGAAGATCATTTGACAATGATCTGGCATCAAGCCTTGGACGTTTGTCTATTGATTTGATCAATAGACTAGTAAGATATGAAACTTTAGAATGTCTAAAATTTCAAATCTTACATACTTGTGAATATTGTATTCAAAGTAAAATGTCCAATACACCCTTCTCTGGGAATGGTGTTAGATGTCGAGGTATTCAATATCTCATACATATTGATGTATGTAGATCATCTATATCATAGTAAACATTATGGATATGTGATATCTATTGATGATTATGTATGATATGAGATTTCTTCTCTTCACCTGAGAAACCTTTGAAATGTTCAAAGATTTCACAATTTTGGTTTAGAACCAAAGTTTGAAGAAAGATGAAATGAATTTGATCTAACCTAGGTAGCTTGTACCTATTAGATAAAATTCAAAGAATACCTTATGGAGATATGAATATCATTTCTATCTCACTCCTCCAGATAAACCTGAACTCAATAGAGTTGTAGGGAGATACAATTGGATCATGTGTGACATGATTTGATCAATGATGAATTTTAGCATAATTATCCTCTTAGTTTCCTGGTATATATGTGTGGTAGAGACTACAATATATATCCTTAATAAGGTTCCATGGATGTAAGCTGGAATCTAGCACTTGAAAGTGCTACTTCATTAGGAAAATAAAGGATGGTATTGGATACCTACTTTATGACCTTGAGATTCTTAGAAGATCTCATCTCTGAGGATGTGATTCTTGGAGGATTGAGACTCTTGAGAATCAAGATGAAAATGAAGTAAAGGAACTCATTTAATCTTGAGAAGATAATGAGGCTCCTGAAATCGGAAACTAAAAGGACAATTAAAGATGAAATATTAACACCTCTTCAAATGAGTTTGAGGATGTATTCCATGTGTCAGCAGAGTCTGACAATGATCGGACTTCATGTGATGAAGCTCCTAAAGATCATGACATGGAAAGATGGATATTAGCAATAAAGTCTGAAGTAGACTTCATATACAAGTGTTGTATATGGACCCTCGAGGATCCACCTATAAGGGTTAGACCCATTAAGGTATAAATGGATCTTCAAGAGAAAGAGAACCTGATGAGAAGGTAGAGACCTTCAAAGCTCGGTTCGTAGCCATAAGCTACACACCGGAAGAGAAGACATTGCTTGCAAAGAGACTTGCTCTTCGGTAACCATTCTTAAAATCATCAGAATATTGCTAACCTTAGCTACACAACTTGACTATTGCATCTTCAGGATGTAATTCAAGATTGCATTCCTCTAAGAACACTCTCTGAGGATATTCACATGAAGTAGCCACAGGGCTTCATGGTTGAGGAAAGTAAGGTGTGAAAGCTAAAGAAATCCATTTGTGGACTCAAATAAGCTTCTTGAAGTTGGAACATAAGATTTGATGAAATTATAAATGTTATGATTTCAAATAGAATCTTGATGTACCATGTGAAGCTTAGTGGGAGTGCCATTGTGTTCATCGTGCTAAATGTAGATAATATCTTAATCATTTGGAATGATATAAGGATGATAATAAGTGTTTTATAGACTGGCTATTCCATACCTTGAGATATGATCTCAAAGATGCCTCTTGGATCTTAGTTCTGAAGTTGTTCAGAAACAAAGAAAAGAGGGTATTGGGATTGTCACATTTGTAGTACACCTTGGACATATTCCATTCTTGGAAATTCCAAGAAAGGCTTCCTTCCCTTGAGATTTGGTATTAACCTATCAAAAGGGATATCACCTCAAAGAGTTGAGGAAGTGAATGCTAAAACTGCTTGCACTTGTGCATCAGTTACGAGAAGCTAAGTGTATACTAGATGTGTACAAAAGCCAGATATCTGCCATGCAGTGGGAGTAGTAAAGTGTTGCTAATCCTACTATGGAGAGAGAAAACACTTGATTGCAGTAATAATAAAATCTTCATAGATGACAAGATTTTGGAGATAGTGATCTCAAAGTCATATCTTCAAAAGCTTAAGACTTTATAGATATAGATCTAAAAGGTCTTAACTGTGGATACCTTAAGAGATAGTGATCTCCACGAATAAGGGTATTCTGATAAGGATTATGGCAATACTGGTTATAATAATTGAGCAATAGTGTCAAGGACACTATAACTGCTTTGACTAGATTGAGTATAGGTTGCATTAGATGCAACATTCGCATTGGATGCGAGCACTGTTACCTAGGGATATGCAAGTGCCGTAAAAGGACTTGGCATAGTCTTTTGAGAACAGAGTGACTGATCAGCTTACCTAGCTATTTCTAAATAGCCTATGATTGTCACATGAGTGTGGGTTTAAATGATTAGCCCATTAATGGCTCTTTGGGCTAGTGGGAGATTGTTGGACATGTGAGCCCACGACGAGCCATTATGCAATAAATGTTATTGCGAATATCATTCCCTGATCTGAAATGAAGAATAAATAATTTGCATAATAGGTCCCTCTGTACAATTAGGGTTATGTACCATGGTTGTCTTAATGATCATACAGCTGTTGATTCAATTATTGAATCATAGAGGCTGGTGTTTGGATGAATATCTAAAGGGTTAGATTGAGGACTCATCAAGCACCATCAAATGATTATTAAGATGTGATCTCCAGCCTGAGCAGGAGATGGCAATCCTTTCTCACATAGGCTGATATCTGACCGACCTCTTGATGCAGGTCCTCTGCATAGGAATAGAGATTCGGAGGTGTCAGATTAGTTAGGTCAAAGAGTTGACTTAACGAGATCGAGATAACCTAAGTCCTATGTTGAATGCTGTCACAGCATAGGCACGCATCCTCTGACCGGAGACAGATGTATTGCTATATGTCTGAGTATGTACATTTGACAGACCAATAGGTTGATGACCTAACCAAGGTCTATACACCGGCGCGTTGGTGTGCATATAAGGGCATATGAGTAATACGATCTCTCAAAGGGATCATACAGGTTCACTACTGAACCGGAAGACATGAGCTCACTCATGAGATATTGGGAAGAATCAAATTCCGTGCACGGTCGTCTTGCTTTGGAAGCTTGACTGAATTTGTAGGTTTGATATATACTTTTGGAAAGTATATGATCAAGACCTAGGTATGATATATGCTTTTGGAAAGTATATGATCGATACCAAATCCCAATGATCAAATGAGAAACTTAGTGATCAAACCCAGAAGAAGACAGTATAAAATTGATCTTGATCTTCGGGTTGACCATGGGTCTTCCAGTATGCAGGATGTACAGGTATTGGGAATACCTGAAGGGTGATGTGATCATAAACGATTGTATATCCATGACGCTTCCATTCTGAGGGAGTGATGAAACAGGTCTGGATTTTAGTGACTCCTTTCAGTAGAGAAGCGATCCAATCTTAGTCCAAGTGTTGGACATTGGTCTGAATGAGATTCAGATTCAATGAGAAGATTGGATTTGCGGTCTTGATTTAATCAAGCATCTGTGGGAGGTTCGTAAGATCTGGATTTGAGATAAGATCTCAATATCCAAGTCACTATACGTGGAATAATACAATCGCCCTGTCCTTATCTCCAAGTATCTGCGGAGAAAGCACATTATTCTTGAAAGGGTTCAAGAATAATTCTTTTGATGAAATATCCAAGCAAGGACTTGATGATTAAATGAGATTTAATTATCAAGCTTAATATGAATATAATTCATATTGTGAAAATGATTATCTAAGATAATTAAATGGGATTTAATTATCAAGGATTAAGAGAATGTGGATAACACTATCCATGATATATGTGTGTTATAAATATGATTTATAATATACATATATAAGAGAGAGAATTTATGTAAATATCATTTGTTAATTAATAATGTGGATTGGATTCACATTTATTAATTAATTGGAAATGCAATTTACTAATTAGTTTGGGTTGTGAATATGATTCACATAATATTCAATGGCATGATTGAAATAATCACAAATTAATTGGGAATTAATTTGGTGAATATTTTTGTGAATACAAAATTAATTAAGGAATAATAAGATAAATAAAAAGGAGCCAAAATTGACCACCCTCCATAGGTGGCATCACCCATGAATTGTTCATGGGTGACGCCCCCCAATTTTAGGGAGGTTGGTTGACTCCATTTTTATTTATCACATTATCTCTTAATTAGTTAATGTTAAATTAAATTATGTTGATAATGTTGCAACATTTTTTAATTTAAATTAATGTTGTTGGTTTTAACCAACAACAATCATAGCCATTGATTTAGCATGGACCAAGCATAGCCCTTGGATCCATGTGTCCCATGGATTGAGATCCATTGGATCCTAAACTAATATAAATAGAGGGCTAGGGTAGCCTTCCATGGTACATCATTAAGAGTTGTAAAAGGTGACAACTCTCTCCCTCTCTCTTTCTCATTCTCGCCCTCTCTCTCTCTTTCTCTTCTCCATTAAGTGGCCGTCCACTTTGTATTGAGAAAGGAGAGACTCTCGGCTTCTTCTTCGACGACTCGTGGATCTCCATCTTCTTTGGAGTTGCTTACTCTAAAGGAAGACGACGGATTTCGTTTGACGAAATCGGGGGAGCCATCGCTTGGATCTTCATCGAGGATTGCGGGAAGGAGCGTGACTCATCATCGCGCCCGCAAGTGCGTTCTTCGTGGATCGGACTTAAGATAGGAGGATCTCTACTTTGGGATCTCACGATCACAACCACGCTTCAAGAGGTATTCCTTATACTTTGTGGTTTGATGAAACGATCCGAGAAGTGTTCTCATGATCATGTGGTTTCATCTTTAAGTTTTAAAAAATTTTAATTTCCGCTGCATCTAGCATCTAGTGCGACTAGTTGCTTCGATTGCATACGATGTGATCGACACGCTTCCGTGATGCGCTTAAGGATACTCAATATTCTTCAGGTATAACTGCAATTACAATAAATAATGTAAATATAAAAATGCAGTAGATGAACTTAGGTGCAATTACCAGGAGCTTGGGCAGGTCGGTTGCAATTTTGCCAGAAGGGCATGTACGTGGCACGTGCCCTCTCATCGGTGGGGTCTTCTGCGGAAATTAGGGATTTTCCAGGGGTGCTTCTGCAATTTCTTTCTACGGCTCACGTGATGTGCATGTGCCTTGGCAGGCTCGGTGAGAGGGTTGGGTGCATGCCTCCTCGTGTCGCAATAACGTGCTCCGGATGCGGCCTGAGGCTCTAGTTCGGGGTGTGGCTCGGAGTTAGGCTCAGAAGCAGATCTGAACTAATGATCAACCCTTGATCTGATGGCTGGGACTCGCGGATGCTTCAACGGTCGGATCTTGGAGCCTTTGTGATCGAACGACGGGCGTTGGCCGACACACGGTCGGCGGGCACCAATGGAGAGGTGGAGCGGCAGAGAATTGACCGGTGGGGAAGTCGGTGGAGCTTGATCTGGAGTTGATGATGCGCGTTTGGCTGGAGGCGATGGCGAAGCTGAAGATTGCGAGGCTGATGAAGCTGGAGGCATGGCGTCGAAGGTTGAAGCTTGCTCGATGACGATGGAGGAGTAGCGGAGAAGATGGCAACGGAGGTGCCGGATGATTCGAAGATGGGAGTCGGGGAGTAGAACGAGGAGATGATCGGGATCGAGAGAGATTGAAAGGAGAAGCGGATGAGGATGGATACCTGGAGGGGTAGAGGGGCTCTACGGCGATGGTTGGCTGAAGCTGAAGCAGTTGCCTGGGCGTTGTTGCGACGAGGGGCTTTGGGTCCTCGGATCATGTCGACCTTGGCTGTCACTACCAGAAGGGGATAAACGGCGGATGAAGGTTGGTCGGGGCGCTGGAGTTTCTTAAATAAAAGATGGGGAGAGCGTCGACGATGGAAAGTATTCGGGGTGGCACGGATTTGATTGGATTTGATTGGTGATCGGGCTGAGATTGATGATTTGGCAGGGAAGACGAAGATGTGATTGGGAGGTTGATGAGATTCGGTGGTGGAGATGAGGATCTGAAGATTGGCAGAGATCTCACGGTCGCGATGAGATTCACGGGCGGACGGCGGAGCTTCCTAGATTAGGAAAGACGGGTCGAGGACGAAGGCCACAGGCCGTCAGAGCGGCCGAGATCGGACGGCCCACGTGGTGATACGTGGCGGCTAAGGGGGATGGGCTAGGCAGTGCACGTGCGTGGCGCGTGCCTGGGAGGTACGTGCGACACACGTGCATGGTAATTTTTTTTGAAACGAATAAATAAAAACTTTAAAATGGCTGACACGTGGCGGCTCCAGGAGTTGCCACGTGTCAGCACCACAAAATTCAAAAAAATAAATACTTTGTACAATCTAAAATAAATAGCAAACGACCTCGGATCGAAAAAGTTTCTTCACAAAAATTGCTCATCACGATGAGATCTACAACTTTTATGTCATCAAAACCAAAATCGATTAATTGCGTAAAGTGATATTTTTGGGGTATCCCATGTACATAGAATACCTTGATTTTTGGGTTTTATAATTTTTTGTCATTTTTAAACCATATAAAAAAACTGAAAAAAATATGATAAAATTCAAAATAAATAATTACACATTAATCTATTTTTTTGAATTTTTATTGAGTGAGAAAAGGAAGAAATAAAATAAAACATGAAAAAGACCAATTTCGTACACACAGTTAGTGAAGACTCGGACTCAGTTTGTTTCTTTGATTTCAAGCTCAATTTGAATTTGGATTTTTACGTATTTTAATAAAACATTTATCAAAGAAGACACATGAAAAATAAATAAACTAAAATAGGTTTGTTATGTACATAAAATACTAGGTCAAAAATCGCTAAAATACAAAATGTACAAACGAGGCCCAAACCCAACTTTCACAAACGAGCTCCGATTCACTTGAACTTGGTCTTGTTTTGAAGCTAATTGAATGTACATTAGTTCAAAAGTGATTAGGATCAAAACAGACACTGGGTGGGGAAGATATGTGGTTTTTAGTCTGGAGATCATGAAACTAGGGTTTGGGTTTTTGGGCCATTTATTTGGGTTAGTGATTTTTTTATATTTTTCATTTATTCTTGTTAGTGATATGTACACAGTGGAGGTGGTTTTTGCGGCATTCAGAGTTAGCATGAATTAGTTAAAAATCAGGGAAGTTGGGCTATTTATCGGTCAATTTTAGATGGGATTTTTGGCTTCTTACTTTGTGCAGAGATGAGTGCTAAAATGCAATTCTTATTAAAACATACACGAATGCTAATTATGCAGAATAAATGAAGAAATGCCAATGATTTTAAGGGATTTGAAATTAATGAGATTTAGAGTTATGAATCTGAGATTCATCAGTCACCATGCCAAGATCGTTCTATGTCTTCCACTTGACAGAAGTGACCAGTAAAGTTTCTATACTCCCACTATCCATGTGATGTACCCATGGAGATAATATAAGTGAGGATCATAAAACATGAAAGCATCTTCCTTGACTCATGCATATGTAATTCCAATTAAACTAACATGTTTAATATATGCAATTTATATTATTTCCTTGGCTAGAGAATCAGCAAAAATATCACTTTTAGGTATTGAAAAGAGCACGAGGATCGTGGTACTAAAGTATGTACTTGGAGGGTCTGCGGTTTCCGACAAGTCAGATTTGACAATCGTTGTATTGGCCGCTCTCACGGCACACGGTTGTCGAACCAGGTGGCAATTTCAACAATCAATCAACAAATAAAGATAAGCAATGTAGAATATGTGAGATAAAAATTATTATAAATATATAAAAGTGTGTTTATAGAGGCAAGTATATATAGTATCGAACAACTGAGAAGAGAGGGGAATAGAGAAAATGAGTAATCTACTTAGGTTTTTTCCTTTTTTCAATTTTAGTTTTTCTAATGTTCTGTGGGTTTTTAATTATATTTTTTCTAATATTTTTGTGAGATATACTAATATATTTAAATATTGATAATATATAAAATATGAATATGTCGATATATGTAGTAAAGGAAACAAAACTTTTTTGAAAGTTTAAAATACCAAATAAAAGTCAAAAGTTTCAAAATAAAATAATCTGTGATTTTTAGATTTTTATCTATTTATAATGATTTTTTAGGAATTTTGGAGAATTTTTAGAGATTTTTAAATAAGGAAAGAAACAAAACAGTGCAATATACAAAATCAGGACATTGAAATGGGCTAATATATATCTAACAAATCAGATAGAATCCCAAATCAATTTTCCTGGAAACTAAATTATATAAAAAACTTCAAAATTTTAAAACACAATTTTTGGATTTTTTGAGGAGTTTTTTATGATTTTTACAAAATTTTCAATGTTTAAAATTTTTAGAGTTTTGGTTTGATATTTTTTGTGGTTTTGGATATGTATCAGAATACTATAAAATATAAATAATATATTTTGGGGAATCTTTGGAGAAATTTATATAATTTTTCTAATTCAAAATAGGGAAATATGTAATGTTTTTGTCATTTTATAAATATGAAAATAACTTTAATTGCTCTAAGGAAATTATGTATGATAAAATGAGATTACATGCAATTAAGGTAATTTTCCTACAATTTTTAAACTTGAAATACTATTTCAAACAAATAAAATACACAAAATAAAATAATTCAAGGAATAAAGGACCTAAATGTAATTTACATGAAGTTTAGTTGCATTTCACAATATAATAGCAAAGTTTAGGACCAAACATACAAATAACCTAAATATTTCATATTAAATATGCTCTAGCATGGGTAATTTTGCAAATAAAGTAACTTCCAAGGTTTTACATGCACTTTCCACAGAATTTTAAATTGAATATTCAATATTCCAGGACCAAATAAAAATAAGGAGACCTGAGATGATATCCTTACAAAATGCCCAAGCGTCTCACGTGTATGGGCACGTGAGGTGACCTGACATGGACTTAGATGCAATAACCATAAAGTTCAATGGTCTAATAGCAAATATTACAAATTAACACTACAAAGGAAAGTTTGATGATGAGCAAGCCACTGATCATGGTTAAGTATCAAAGTAAAATAGAGGTCGTTGCGACCCCAATCAACAAGTCGGGATCAATTTACAAGAATAAAACCACTCAGAAATATCAAGTAATCCAAACATGTAAGCGGTTCACTATTTTTATTTACCTAATATAGCCACCAAGGTCGAACACAAGGATTACGAAAGAGGTACAAAGTAGTCGACTTTAAGAAATAAAATATTTTTTAGTGATTTTTAAATTTGCAAGTTTTAAATTTTTAATAAGAAAATAAAATCAACAAAAATAAAATAAGGCAACACAATAATATTTTTGTTTTTCCTTTAAAGCTAAAAATGTTCAGAAAATTAAGATAAAAATATTTTTGTATTTTAGAGCTTTTAAAATGTTTTTGGTAATTTTTATAAGTTTTTCTGATATTTATATAATTTTATAAAAATCAACCACTGCTCAAAATAAAACAGTGCACAACTAGGACTAAATTGCACGCTAAAAATATTTAAAATGTCCTAAAGTCCTTGATAGTAATTTTATGATAAAATATGAATAAAAATATATAAACATGAACTGAAAATGGTATTTTTAGATCTTTCTTTGATTTTATATGATTTTTAAAATATTTTGATTGTTTTGTAATTTTTAAGGTTTTTATATGGATTTTTCAAACAAAATTAGTACTGTAAATAAAACACATAAAAAGGTACTCGTAGGAATTTTTGTAGAATTTTTAAATATTTTTCGAATTTATACCATTTTTCTAATCCGAACATGGATGTTTTGAAGGTTTTTTATTTTTCAAAAATACAAAATGAAAAGAAACTAATCCAATAAAATCACAGTGAAAATTACACACCAACAGGAATTAATGTAATTTTTATGTGATTTTTCGAATTAATTTGTTATTTATTAAGTCCAAAATACAATGTGTATTAGGTAGAGTTCACATGGACCTATTCATAAATATATTAAGTTCATGAACCAACCAATAACATAATGGAAAAGTGTATGGCCTTATCTGCAAAAGGTCCACTCAAATCACGCATATGCTCAAAACTGGACGCACATGGGTATAAATGCAATTTTAAAAAGTTAACATTCATTCCATAATAGTAGCAAAGTTTAGGACAGATGATGCAAATAATCCAAACGTTCTGTGGGACTGCACATGCTTCAGAATGAGAGGGACTAAACTACAAATATATAAAAACCATAGGTCGAATTGCAACATGTAGGGTAGAAAGCGAAATACACCCTTGCAAGCACGTGTAGGGCACGTGGGACACATGGCAGGCTCTCGTGAATGCAGCTGCTGATAGTGGAGATCTGATATGCTACAGATCCCATGGCTCAAGCTCGTGGAGCAGTTGTATAGGTCTGATAGCTTTTGACTAGATCAGACAACGCAAGGATTGTCAACCTTGATGGTCGTTAATCGTGCATATGACGCCTCTGAAAAAGGGGGTGGATGGATGGTGGAGATGTAATCTAGACGAGGTGGTCCTGATCTAACAATGGTTGAAGATGGTGGAAGAACTCAGCTTGAGCAAACTTCAATCGGTCGTGGAGGAAGATCTATTGGCCCACTAACGCTACTGAGGGGTCCAACACAGTCGTAAAGCTCCTCTGCATCGAGTGGTGGTCTCCGATGGGCACCAGACGGTGGGATGTGAGTGACGGTGACGCTCCACCTAGAGCTGCTCTACTGGGTCAGCTGTTGAGTCAACTAGATGCCTGCACATGAACCAGTACCTGAAAAGGATACATCGCTCGAAGGCGAAGCTCCAACAATGGTTTATTGCATAAGGAAAGAGGAGAAGTGATGTGGAATGGGGTTGGGGTCTCCGGTGAATGTGGGGGAAGGAGATCCTTCCTAATCTCGACCCAATGGTCGAGCCTTAGGGGGAACAGGTTGCGTGGGAAGATGGAGGGTGATCTCGCGAGTCGATCTGAACAGAGGGACTTGGATGATGAAGCTTCAACTGGGTACTCAGAGCAGAGGAGCGTGTGGCGGGGAGAAATAGATAAATCAAATCAGACGAGGAACTGAGGTGGATGCAAGTCGTACCTGAAGGTTCGGAGGAGATCCTGAGCTTTAGGAGAGCATCGAGGTGATGGCCTCAACAGGGCGGTGACTGGCCAAAGAGGCTACACGCAGCAGAGGTCCGACTACTTAGCTTGAGATGTGTCGATACAACACCAATCCGAGCTCCGAAGGTCGCTCTAGGTAGTTATCATTCAGCTGGAGGTGGCTAGGGATCGAAAGGGTGGCAGGAATGAACTGTTAGCCATGTAAGCCCAGGGCGAACCATTCCTACAATAAATGTTATTGTAATGTTTGATATATCAATAAAAGTTATTGGTTTATTTCACTCCCTGTCGGAAGTTAAGTGAATGAATGCACTATAAGGTCCCTGTGTACAAATAGGGTTATGTACCATGGTCGTCTTGATATCATAAAGCTGTTAATTCAATTGTTGAATCATAGAGGCTGGTGCTTGGATGAATATCTCTAAAGGCTGAGTAGGAATCATTCAGTTGTTAGATTGAGGACTCATCAAGCACCGTCAAATGATTGTCAAGATGTGATCTCCAGCCTGAGTGGGAGATGGCAATCCTATCTCTAAAGGCTGATATCTGACCAACCTCTTGATGCAGGTCCTCTGCATGGGAATAGAGATTCGGAGGTGTCAGTTAAGTTAGGTCAAAAAGCTGACTTAACGAGATCGAGATAACTAAAGACCTATGTCGTATGCTATCACGTTGTAAGCATGCATCCTCTGACCTGAGATGAAAATAAAGAAGATAAAAACTCATCTATTGGAGAGGTGGCGTCACCCATGAATTATTCAAAGGTGATGCCCCATCTTTTAGGAGGAGGTTTTTATCCTCTTTATTATCTTGTGTTTATTAATTTATTAAGTTAAATTATGTTGATGATAATGCAACATATATTTAATTTAATATAAATTAATAAGTTGTTACTTTATTAAACAACAATGATCATGGCCAATGATTAAAAACACAAATCAATCTAACCGTTGATTTTGTGTATCCCATGGATCCATGGAATCCCAAACTACTATATAAGAAAGGGCAACCCTAGCCCTTCAAATACACGTCTAATCTCTCTCTCTCTATCCTTATTCTCACGCCCCATCTCTCTCTCTCTCTCTCTCTCTCTCTCTCTCTCTAAGTGTGGCCATCCACCTTGAGTATTGAGAGAATTGCAGTCGTCGCTACGCCGCCTTGTTGTCGCCTCGATTGCCCGTGGATCTCCATCTTCCTTGGTGCTTCTTGGACAAGTAGAAGACGTCGGATTTTTTTGGACGAAATCAGGAGATTCATTGCTTGGATCTTCAACTTGGATTGCAAGAAGCGTGTGTCTCGTCATTGCGCTCGCAAGTGCCTTCTTCGTGGATCGGACTTGAGTCAGGAGGATCTCTTACTTTAGAGATCAAGTGATCGCAACCACGCTTCAAGAGGTATTTCTAATACTCTGTGGTTAGATGAAACAATCCAAGAAGTATTCTTGGATCATGTGGTTTCATCATATGATTTAAAAATTTTAAATTCTGCTGCACCTTGCAACTAGTACGACTAGTCGCTCCGATCGCATTGGATGTGATCATCATGCTTCCGTGATGCGCTTAAGGATTTCTCATATCCTTCATGAACAACTAGGCAGCGGAGGTGGAAAAGTGACTTTTTAGGGTTCCAAGGGGTCTGGAAAGAGTGCGAGATGGAGCGCAAACCTAGGAGCATCCGAGTGATCCTAGGGATCCACGAGAATCTCGAATGTCCGAGGATTCTCGGGTTCGGAGTCGGACGAGAAAATGCCGACAAAAGACTCTAGCGAGAGGGGTCTGATCTGACCGGGCTGGAAGGGGACGTTGATGAAAGTCAACGTTCCAGCTGGACCAATCAGAAATTCAAAATATACAAAATAAATAGAAAATAAATAAAAAATAGCAAATGAATTTAAAATAAAAAAGTTTATAAAATGAAAAATGTTTATTATCTTTCAAAGTATTTTTCTATGATTTTTATTATTTTTATGGAAAATAAAATAATCTGTATACAGTATATAGTACAGGTATACTATACCTATGTATAAATACAAGTATTTTTATTTTATTATTTTTAAATAAATACCCTTATTTTATATTTTATTTATTTATAACATAATTTTAGGAGTATAAAATAATTTTTATTGTAACAAATTATTTAAGGGTATATAATAAATAGTAGGTGTAGAGTATACATGTATATTTTATAAAAGGAATTGAGGATTTTATTATTATTGTTATTATTATATTTTTATATTATTTCTAGGTATATATACAAGGTTGTAAAAATAATTTAATTTTATTTTGTCAAAAATAAATATATAAATAATATGTACAAGTATAGGTATTATGTACAACACATAGTGAACACTATCTCTCTCTACTTATTTTCTCTTGCGATCACGTCAAGGCTTGACCTTCTCTTAGGGTTTGAGTCACTATGTATTTATTCTAAATATAACATTATTTTTCTTTTATTGTATTCTTTTATTTAGCAAAAACATGCTAATTATGCAATAGTAATAATAGCATGCAAATTGCTAAGTTATTACATTATAGCATAAGGGCAGAAATGCAAAGAAAAAAATAGTTATGTTACAATAAGGTCCCTGGCAGGGACTAGTTTGCAAAGAAAATTGAATGTTTACATTTAGGTCTCTATCCAGGGACCTAAATGTAATTTCTGGAAATTCTAAAACAAATTGGAATTATCTGGATTTAGCTGGGTTTAGTAAGCAAAAGTTCTACCCCTTCATCCGAACGACGAAGGATAGAAGGTGTGGTCGATTCTAGAGCGTCCGATATGGACACGTATCGGATATATGTACATATGATGTTCTTGAGTGTTCTTCCTGTTCTTACACAGCAGGCGAAGGTAGCTTCTTCCCCGGATTCTTCCCGATGATACACAAAAAGTTTTGCCCTCCTGCAGGGCCAAAGGGGTGTCTCCTACACCCCTCGAGCTCGATTGTGGGTGAGTGGCTCCAAGAATGTCGTACGACGGTGGTTAGGCGTCGCCGAAGTGGCGGTTCGGTGGAGCTTCAACAACCATCTGGAAAAGATCCTCGATGAAAACGTATTCGATCTTTAAAGCTTCATACGATGGATTAATGCTCCGGTAATAAGAAAGACTTGCAATTGATGATTTGTATACTCGATTCGCAGTTGAATCGGCCAAGAAGTTATGTTATTGAAAATCAAATAAGATTTCTAGAATATATGTATTAGTGGGAATACAAGAAATGAAGGAACAGTTTAGATTGAAGTCGAATCAAATTTGAGAAGGGATTTTAATTGTGCATCTAAGAAGGATAATCAAGGGTCCTAATGACACTCTTAGTATGGTTAATAAAGGTACGGATATCTATAAATTAAAATGAAAAAATGGAGGAATACCTTTGGATAGCAGGATGTAGGATCCTACTGGTTGTCGCTCGACGGGGCAGCATTACCGGAGCTCTACGTCGCGACGGGGGCGATGCAAGGCCAAGCTAAAGCCTTGGAACCCTCCTACGATCTTCCCTTTTCCACGCGGACATGGCGGACAGAGTTGTCATCTCCGGGGCAAGGCAGAAAACGATGGAGAAGATGGGGACTCGGCCAGTTGGGTTCTGGAAGTGGTTAGCATAGGAGCAGTTAGTTAGAGTGGAGATCTTTAGGGGTCTTTTATAGATGAATCGAAGGAGGTAAGGTATGAATCGACGATCGATGTGTTAGGTGGTAGTTAGGAGTAGAAGATTGAGGGTGGAAACCAAAGGAAGAGGGTATGGAATGGCGTGTAGAAAAAGTCAAATTGGGATGATTAGAACAGAATCCGGCCTTCTTGAAGATGAAGGCACCAGGTGTTGACGCATGTCAACACCTGGTTGGCCAGTTTAATAAATGACTTAATAACTAAAGAATAAACAATAGATGACATTATTTTAAATAAATATCAGAACGAAAATATGGGTAATTAATTTATATAAATTATGTATAAAAAGTTTTAATAAATAATAATTATTTTATGAAATATAAATATCATACTAATAAATAGGTATATATAATACTTAATAAAGAGGTTTTGGATTTTTAATTGGATAAGTTAATAAATAGTATATTATTTTTATAGTTTATTAATTATTAGGATAATAAATAGAGTGTATACGAATTTTTATAGATTTTAAAAATTAATTTAAGTATATTAATAAAGATAGATATAAGTGATGTAGTTCAATTTTACATATAAATTAGGATTTTGATTTATTTAAAAAAATAAATAAGCTTCAAAAATTATGAAATAAATTAGGGTTAAAATAAAAGATCAATAAACTAATTAGAAATTATAAAATCATTAAAACAATAAATAATGTATTCTAGATAAAATAAATAGCCCAGAAACCCAATTGCAACTAGGTTCCAAAACCGACTTTTTGCAAACGGACTCTGATTTTAGTGAAATCACCTTCATTAATTAGAGAATAATATTTTATGAAATTTAAAGGTAAGTAGAGTAAAATTGGAGTTTGGATGAGAAAGTTACGATGTTCGGAAGTTGAGATTTTGATAATTTGCAAGTTGGATTTCTTTGCATATATACTAGGTAATATTTTTAATTTATTTATATATTTTCTATATATTTTCTAATTAATTAGGATAAATTTTGGTGAAAATATGTTCATATGAATTAATTAAAAATCATTGAAGTTTTTATATTTATTAGATAATTAATGAAGAGTGTATAAAATATGGAATTAATTATTTTTATTTATTTTCTTCCTTGTCTCCCCCTACGTATTTATTTGTCGACCAATCCATGCTAATTTGGTCTCAGAGATTAGGTTGTAAATATATCTTTCAACTATATTTATTTTCTAAGTCATATTGTACATTTACATATCTACAATTTGCCTTTATTTTTATTTTGTTTATTTTTATTCGTTTATTCACTTACATGATTTTAATGCATAAAAATGTATTTTTATTCATGAGTAGGCTTTTGTAAAAGAGTAGAAATTAATGGATATTTGTTAAAAGTAGAAATTAGTGGATATTTACATGTATTTGTTAAGGGTTTTAAGACAAAATGCAAATAGAATGTTAATAAATCATGGATTCATCAGCGATCTTACCACCCTTAAACTGATTTGAAGATGTATGAGTTTTTCTTCATTTACTATCCTTTTAATTTTCAATTTTAGGAACCTCATTATCTTCTTAGGATTCAATGAGTCCCTTTGCCTCATTCTTATCTTGATTCTCAAGAAAGTCATCCTCTAAGAATCATATCCTTAGAGATGAAATATTTTAAGAGTCGCAGGGTCATAAAGTAGGTTTCAAATACTATCCTTTATATTCATATTGAAGCAACATTCTCTAATGTTATATTCCAGCTTACTTGCATCCATGTTATGGTTATGGACCAAGAAACCCTAAATCCTCAAGTGTCCAACATTGGGCATGTTTCCAAACCATAGCTTATGAAGGTTTTTTGCTTCATATTTGCATGGAATCTTATACAATGCAGTTTCTACTGCAGATAATTAGAAACCAATAGATAATTATGCTAAGATTCATCATTGATCAAATCATGTCACACATGATACAATTGCATCTCCCTATAACTCTATTGAGTTTAGGTGTATAAGGAGGAATGATATAGAAACAACATTCCTTTCTCTATAAGGTATTTCTTTAGAATTTTTATCTGAAAGGGACTTGCTACCTAGGTCAGATCAAATTATTTTCATCTTCCTTCTAACTTCATTTAAAAACCAAGATTGTGAAGACTTTGAATATTTTAAAGGTTTCTAATGTGAAAGAAAGAAGTCTCATAACATAAATAATCATCAATGGATATCACATATCATTAGTGTTTATTATGGTATAGATGGTCCACATACATCAATATGTATGAGATCTTGAATACATATACATCGTATACAATTCTCAAAGAAGGGTGCATTGGACATTTTACTTTAAATCTTTATTCATAAGTATGTAAGTTTTGAACTTTTAGACAATCTAAAATTCAATCTCTCACTAGTCTATTGATCTTATCATTAGACATATGTCCAAGGTTTGATGCTCGATCATTGTCAAACGATCTTTATCCTCATTTTGATCTTTCAAGGTTTTAATTTCTAATATTAGAAATATTAGTGAACCCATTCATTAATATACTAATTTAGTAAGTCCTCTAGATGTTAGATTAATGTCTGAAATATATCCACCATAACTCTTTATGATAGGTCTATTCCAGAATATATGTTTATTTCCAACAAATTAAAAAATAAACAATGAATGCATTCTAATATCTAGGTCATAGAGATATTCTCCAAGACTAGGAGCTCTCCTACTGAAAAATATGTAGTATATTTATCCAATGGAGATTGTTGTAAAAATTGCATCAAATCCCTTGTGGATGACTATTAAACCTTAAAATCAAGATTTCTAAAACATGTGCAATCAATTGTAAATGTTATTAGAAGAATGGGATACAATCATCAAACTTTAATATTATATAATAAGTAAGTACATTTCAATGATGATATGTAGATGTAGAATATGTCGATGTATTATCTGATTCCTTCTCTAAGGATTCTGGATAGTCCTGATAGTCATACTATCAGTGCATCAGCTTATTGCAGTACTGACATTCATCCAACACTTTGGATGTCATATGTATGGAAGTCATAGAAGTACATTTAACTCTTTGACTTTCCTTCTTACTTGGGTTTGACCCATGCTTCTACTACACTTCCTTAATCTATAAACAACATTTTCTTAAGATAAAGGATCTCTTAAATCGAATATGTTCTCAAGGGACTTTAATATAAGTATATTTTAACATTTATATATGTTTCATCCTATTCATAAAATATGAATATTATGAAGTTTCATGAAAGATTTGAGTATAGATAGTAGAATGATGACACTCATCATATCTAAATTCATCTTAACTCTTAAGGAATTTGGTTCGGGTAGGTACTCAAATATTTTGATTACATCATCTCTTATGGAGCTACCCTCTTGCATAATGCAGTGAACCATGTCATTCATGATTGAATGTTGAGAGAACATATGATTGCCAAAACATCTTCTTTAGTTTTATAAGGATTTTTGACAATTACGATTATCATCGACATTTTACTTCCACACACTCGATGAGAGATCAAGACTTTATAGACACATAAATATAATAGGTTGTTGCCTTATTGTCTATTTAATTATCATTCCTCATTATCATGAGGAAACTAGCACATTGCAACCACATACATTATATGTCCAACTGCAAGTACAATATCTTGATTACGGATCATGACGTTATATTGGTTATTATTGAGTATAATTTTGAGTGGATTTAATGAAGGTTATTTGAAATAAGATAATTTACCTAAATATATTTTACTTTGATTTAGGATTTTATATCAAAGTTGTGTTGCCTTTAAAATCTGAAAGTTCATTCCCTTATTCCCTTTCAAACAAGGTATATACTTACTATTATATCTCTAGCAAGAACAGGGATCTTCTTTTTACCTATGTTACATCCCAATAATATGAGAAACTGTAACTCGAATATAAAAAAGTGGGTACTCATTCCGTCTTGCAAGTTCAACTTGCATTTCCCAATTCGGACATTAACATCGACTCCACCACCCCTAAGGTGATGTTGACACACTGTTAATTGAATAAACTGTCAACCAGAGTATAACACACCATGTGTGATCCAATATCGCCTCAATAATATAAGGAACCAATATTGGGATCACTACGCATACAACCTTACTCTTTCGAGAAGCAAAGAGCATGATCCATGTATGCTTCTATGTAGGAGCTGTCACTTCATACATGCATCTCCAACGTACAATTCACGATAACAAAACCTTCGCCTTGATGAGAGACCATGGATGTCATTTATATGATCATCCATATATCATTCAGATTGTAATTAATTATTGTGAATCATATTCATATAATTAATTCTTCCAAGAGAATTACATCTCTATTCATAATAGAGTGTTTATTTTAATTAGATCTAATTAATTTAATCACCTTAAATTAATTTTCAATCTCATCAATCAACCAGCAAACAATTAGGATTTACTTGATATTACCAACAACAAATTAATATTATGCTCACACAAGTGCATATTGTTCTTGAGTTTTAGTAATTAGAGTACAACTTGATTTACTCATATCTCTCTATCATCGAGATGGATTAAGGCAGGTCAGACATACAATACTAACATGGAGCACTTCCACTCCAAATCCGAAGGGTGCCAATTATGTAACCTATTAGCATGTCCACTCCCTAGACACCATCACCATAACGACTCAAGAACAATAATAGTTAGATAAATGTACTTGCGGTTTTATCGATCATTCCTTTGATGATCAGCATTATATTATATATAGTAATCACTCAAAAATCTTAGGCATCTTAAAATAATTTTGAGATCTTAAATTTTTAATCATATCAAGAAAACATGTTGGTTTTGCATGTAAAAGTTGACTTACAACTATTGTAGGTTAAACTAGGATTTTGTCATGAAACATTCATTCAATGGTGATTGAGTTTAATCACATATTTTCAAAATAAATATTAAGTAGAAATTACTCATGACAACCCCATAATTTCCTTGATTGACAATAAAAGATAAATACATTAAGAAAGCAATCTTAATGACCCAGTCATCATCGGATCTATCTACACTAACAATGGAATATCTAGGGAAACAGAGGTGGAATCACTCGAAATAAAATCATGTGGTTTGTTGATTTAATTATCTACTTAATCAAAGTATTTATTCATGTTTCTTGACGGGAAAATGACACTCAAAAAATTAATTTATTATAGATCCGTGAATACATGCAAAAACAATGCCATTGCAGAATTTTTGAATTTTAATTTATGAATCTTTGGTGCCAACACTTAGCTGCAGTTTTGAAGACATAATTAGACATTCTAAATACATTTTATTATCCAAAAAATTCATCTAAACAGTGCATAAACATGAACTTTTTATGTTATCAAAAAACAATTCAAAATATGCATCAAATGCAAAACGAGTCTCGCACATCTGATATACAAAACCCCATTCACCTAGGGTTTTAAATCACATATGAGACCTTTAATCTGGATTTGGTACCTTGAAGGCTAGGGTTTAGGTCTTAGGGCATCATGGAAGTATGAAGATCATTTCGAATACGATCTACGTCAACTAGTTATACTAGTTGCATAGGGCAGCGGATTTTAAAAAAAATAAATAGATGAAACACATGATTCAAGAACACTTCTCAAATCGTTTCATCAAGGTAACAAACGAGTCATATGATTACTTCTTGAATCATGGTTGCAAACGCTAATCTCTAAAGTAAGAGATTCTCCTGCCTCAAGTCTGATATAACGTAGAAGCATTTGCAGGCACATGGATGAGACATGTAGATCTTGCAATCTGAGCTGAAGATCCGAGCAATGAATCTCCCGATTTTGTCTCACAAAACCCGACACCTTCACGAGCGAGGAGCATCGAATATAACAGAGATCCACGAGCAGTCAATCCCACAATACAACTGTGTGATGACGACGAGCCTTTCTAGGTCAACATGTGGGCAGCCACAATATTGAGAGAGAGAGAGAGGGAGGGAGGGAGTATAGATAGAGAGCCTTGTTGCTATTCTTTACGTTGTAGTAGAAAAGGCTAGGGCTACCCTTCTTTTTATACTAAATTGGATGGTGGAGTGCAAAGCAAATCAATGATTGAGATTTGTTGCATAAATTTGCAACAATTGATTCATTCAAAAAATAAATAGATAAGTTGATTTATTGTTTCACAAATTTATTCTCAATTAAATCAATAATTGTCATGAATGAAATAATACTAGAGAGCATCCTTCCATGTAATGGGAAAGAAGATAACCTCCTTCCCCTTTAAACATGGTGGGCACCCACCATTGATTGGAGAGAGAAAATCTCTCTCTAATTCTAATATAATCTTATTACATTAAATCTTAATTCATGAAATTTGTTGTCAACAAAATATCTTCAAATAATTATTGTAAATTATTTGTGATAATTGCAAACAAAATCATTGACAATTATGAATCAAATTCAACCACCCAATAAAATGTAAATTATATTTACAATTAATTTTATAATCTGAATCCAATTAACATCAATATTTATTCATAAATCCTATTTATAATTAACTCTCTCTCAATTATATTATAAATCACATCTATAATATTAATGATTATTATGGATAGTGATGTCAAATTATTCACATCTTTGATACTTAAAATCATATTTAATTATCTTAGATGACTCTTCTCACATGTCCAAATAATATGAATCATATCCACTTTATTTATGATAATTAAATCATATTTAATTATCTTAGACAACTATTCTCATGTGTCCAAATAATATGAATCGAATTCATATTATTCATGATAATTAAATCACATTTAGTTATCCATTTTCCATTGCTCATATACATTATCAACAATTGAATTAATCTTAAACTCTTTCAGAGCAATGTGCTTTCTCTGTGGATACTTGGAGATAAGGACATGACGACTGTATATTCCATGTATAGTGATTTGGATTGAGATCATATCGCAAATCCATATATCGGAACCTCTCAAATATGTTTGATTAAATCAAACTGTAAATCTAATCTTCTTATTGTATCTGAATCATTTTCAGATTAATACCTAACATTTGAACTAAGATCAGATTGTTAATCTACTAAGAGGAGTCACTAAAATCCAAACATGTTTCACCACTCTCTTGGAATGAAAGTCCCATGGTTATATAATCATTTATGATCACATCACCTTCGAGTATTCATAATACACGTATATCCTGTATATTGGAAGACCTGGATTATACTCGAAATATTATATCATATTTGAACTATATTCTTCAAGGATTTGTCATTAAGTTTCTCATTAGATCATTAGGATTTTGTATTGATCATATACTTTCCAAAAGCATATATCATACCTATAAATTCTGTCAAGCTTCCAAAGCAAGAAGACCATGCATGGAATTTAATCCCAATATCTTTTGAATGAGCTTGTGCCTTCGCGGTTCAGTAATGAACATGTACAAACCCTTTGACAGATTATATTACTCATATGCCCTCGTATGCACTCCCGCTTACCGATGTATATACTTTGATTAGATCATCAACCTATCGGTCTGCCAAATGTACATACTCATATATAGTAACACATTTGTCTTCGATCAGAGGATGTGTACCTATATCATGAAAGTATAAGGCATATGTTTTGGTTATCTTGTTCTCGCTAAGTCAATTATTTGACCTAACTTATCTAATACATGTGAATATCTATTCGTATGCAGATGAGTTGCTTCAAAAGGTCGGTTAGATATCAACTTTAGAGAAGAATTACCATCTTCTTCTCAGGCTTGAGATTCTTTCTTAAGAATCATTTGATGGTATAGTTTCCTCTATGATTCAACATTTGAATCATCAGATGTATGACCATTGGGATTGAAGGATATCGAGAATCCTCAAGCGCATCACGGAAGCGTGTCGATCGCATCGTATGCAATCGGAGCAACTAGTCGTACTAGATGCTAGATGCAGCGGAAATTAAAATTTTAATTCTAAAGATGAAACCACATGATCCCGAGAACACTTCTCGGATCGTTTCATCAAACCCCAAAGTATAAGGAATACCTCTTGAAGCGTGGTTGTGATCGCGAGATCCCAAAGTAGAGATCCTCCTATCTTAAGTCCGATCCACGAAGAACGCGCTTGCGGGCGTGATGATGAGTCACGTTCCTTCCCGCAATCCTCGATGAAGATCCAAGCGATGGCTCCCCCGATTTTGTCAAACGAAATCCGTCGTCTTCCTTTAGAGTAAGAAACTCCAAAGAAGATGGAGATCCACGAGTCGTCGAAGAAGAAGCCGAGAGTCTCTCCTTTCTCAACACAAAGTGGACGGCCACTTAATGGAGAAGAGAAAGAGAGAGAGAGGGCGAGAATGAGAAAGAGAGAGAGAGAGAGTTGTCACCTTGTACAACTCTTAATGTTGTACCATGGAGAGGCTACCCTAGCCCTCCTTATATACTAGTTTAGGATCCAATGGATCTCAATCCATGGGACACATGGATCCAAGGGATATGCTTGGTCCATGATAAATCAATGGCTAGGATTTGTTGTTCAATAACAACAATTTAAAATTAATTAATCAAGAGATAATATAACAAATGAAGTGGAGTTAACCAACCCCTAAAAAGGGGGGGCGTCACCCATGAACTCTTCATGGGTGACGCCACCCATGAGGGTGGTTGTTTTCTCCATTTTATTTATTATATTATTCCTCAATTAATTACAATAAATATCCACCAAAATAATTCCAAAATTAATTTGTGAATATTTCAATCTTGCCATTGAAAATTATGTGAATCATATTCACAACCCAAACTAGTTAGTAAATTGCATTTCCAATTAATTAACAAATGTGAATCCAATCCACATTATTAATTAACAAATGCTATTTACATAAATTCTCTCTCTTATTATATGTATATTATAAATCATATTTATAACACACATATATCATGGATAGTGTTATCCACATTCTCTTAATCTTTGATAATTAAATCTCATTTAATTATCTTAGATAATCATTTTCACAATATGAATCATATTCATATTCAAGCTTGATAATTAAATCACATTTAATCATCAAGTCCTTGCTTGGATATATATTTCATCAAAAGAACTATTCTTGAACCCTTTCAAGAATAATGTGCTTTCTCCGCAGATACTTGGAGATAAGGACAGGGCGATTGTATTATTCCACGTATAGTGACTTGGATGTTGAGATCTCATCTCAAATCCAGATCTTACGAACCTCTCATAGATGCTTGATTAAATCAAGGCCGCAAATCCAATCTTCTCATTGAATCTGAATCCCATTCAGATCAATGTCCAATACTTGGACTAAGATCGGATTGCTTCTCTACTGAAAGGAGTCACTAAAATCCAGACCTGTTTCATCACTCCCTCGGAATGGAAGCGTCATGGATATACAATCGTTTATGATCACATCACCCTTCAGGTATTCCCAATACCTGTACATCCTGCATACTGGAAGACCCATGGTCAACCCGAAGATCAAGATCTATTTTACACTGTCTTCTTCAGGGTTTGATCACTAAGTTTCTCATTTGATCATTGGGAGTTGGTATCGATCATATACTTTCCAAAAGCATATATCATACCTAGGTCTTGATCATATACTTTCCAAAAGTATATATCAAACCTACAAATTCAGTCAAGCTTCCAAAGCGAGACGACCGTGCACGGAATTTGATTCTTCCCAATATCTCATGAGTGAGCTCATGTCTTCCGGTTCAGTAGTGAACCTGTATGATCCCTTTGAGAGATCGTATTACTCATATGCCCTTATATGCACACCAACGCGCCGGTGTATAGACCTTGGTTAGGTCATCAACCTATTGGTCTGTCAAATGTACATACTCAGACATATAGCAATACATCTGTCTCCGGTCAGAGGATGTGTGCCTATGCTGTGACAGCATTCAACATAGGACTTTGGTTATCTCGATCTCGTTAAGTCAACTCTTTGACTTAACTAATCTGACACCTCCGAATCTCTATTCCTATGCAGAGGACCTGCATCAAGAGGTCGGTCAGATATCAGCCTATGTGAGAAAGGATTGCCATCTCCTACTCAGGCTGGAGATCACATCTTAACAATCATTTGACGGTGCTTGATGAGTCCTCAATCTAACCCTTTAGATATTCATCCAAACACCAGCCTCTATGATTCAATAATTGAATCAACAGTTGTATGATCATTAAGACAGCCATGGTACATAACCCTAATTGTACAGAGGGACCTATTATGCAAATTATTTATTCTTCATTTCAGATCAGGGAATGATATTCGCAATAACATTTATTGCATAATGGCTCGCCGTGGGCTCACATGTCCAACAATCTCCCACTAGCCCAAAGAGCCATTAATGGGCTAATCATTTAAACCACACTCATGTGACAATCATAGGCTATTTAGAAATAGCTAGGTAAGCTGATCAGTCACTCTGTTCCCAAAAGACTATGCCAAGTCCTTTTACGGCACTTGCATATCCCTAGGTAACAGTGCTCGCATCCAATGCGAATGTTGCATCTAATGCAACCTATACTCAATCTAGTCAAAGCAGTTATAGTGTCCTTGACACTATTGCTTAATAACTATTATAACCAGTTTTACCATAATCCTTATTAGAATACCCTTATTCCGGGAGATCACTATCTCTCAAGGTATCCACAGTTAAGACCTTTTAGATCTCTATCTATAAAGTCTTAAGCTTCTTGAAGATAAGACTTAGAGATCACTATCTCTAAAGCCTTGTCATCTTTGAAGATATCGTTATTACTGCAATCAAGTGTTTTTTCTCCATAGTAGGATTAGTAACAGTTTACTACTCCCACTGCATGGCAGATATCTGGCTTTTGTACACATCTAGCATACACTTAGCTTCTCGTAACTGATGCACACGTGCAAGCAGTTCTAGCATTCACTTCCTCAACTCTTTGAGGTGCTATCCCTTTAGATAGGTCAGTACCAAATCTCAAGGGAAGGAAGCCTTTCTTGGAATTTCCAATAATGGAATATGTCCAAGGTGTACTACAAATGTGACAGTCCCAATACCCTCTTTTCTTTGATTCTGAACAACTTCAGATTTAAGATCTAAGAGGTATCCTTGAGATCATATCTTAAGGTATGGAATAGCCAGATCATAAAACACTTATTATCATCCTTATATCATTCCAAATGATTTAGGATATTATCTACATTTAGCACGATGAACACAATGGCACTCCCACTAAGCTTCACATGGTACATCAAGATTCTATTTGAAATCATAACATTTATAATTTCATCAAATCTTATGTTCCAACTTCAAGAAACTTATTTGAGTCCACAAATGGATTTCTTTAGCTTTCACACCTTACTTTCCTCAACCATGAAGCCCTGTGTCTACTTCATGTGAATATCCTCAGAGAGGTATTCTTAGAGGAATGCAATCTTGAATTACATCCTGAAGATGCAATAGTCAAGTTGTGTAGCTAAGGTTAGCAATATTCTGATGATTTTAAGAATGGTTACCGAAGAGCAAGTCCCATTGCAAACAATGTCTTCTCTTCCGGTGTGTAGCTCATGGCTACGAACCGAGCTTTGAAGGTCTCTACCTTCTCATCAGGTTCTCTCTTCTCTTGAAGATCCATTTACACCTTTATGGGTCTTACCCATATAGGTGGATCCTCGAGGGTCCATATACAACACTTGTATATGAAGTCTACTTTAGACTTTATTGCTAATATCCATCATTCCATGTCATGATCCTTAGGAGCTTCATCACATGAAGTCCGATCATTGTCAGACTTGGCTGACACATGGAATACATCCTCAAACTCATTTGAAGAGGTATTAATGTTTCATCTTTAATTATCCTTCTAGTTTCCGATCTCAGGAGCCTCATTACCATCTCAAGATTAAATGAGTTCCTACACTTCATTTTCATCTTGATTCTCAAGAGAGTCATACTCTAAGAATCACATTCTCAGGGATGAGATCTTTTAAGAATCTCAAGGTCATAAAGCAGGTATCCAATACCATCCTTTATTTTCCTAATGAAGTAGCACTCCCAAGTGCTAGATTCCAGCTTAGATCCATGGAACCTTATTAAGGATATATATTGTAGTCTCTACTACACATATATACCAGGAAACTAAGAGGATAATTATGCTAAAATTCATCATTGATCAAATCATGTCACACATGATCCAATTGTATCTCCCTACAACTGTATTGAGTTCAGGTTTATCAGGAGGAGTGAGATAGAAATGATATTCATATCTCCATAAGGTATTCTTTGAATTTTATCTAATAGGTACAAGCTACCTAGGTTAGATCAAATTCATTTCATCTTTCTTCAAACTTTGGTTCTAAACCAAAATTGTGAAATCTTTGAACATTTCAAAGGTTTCTCAGGTGAAGAGAAGAAATCTCGTATCATACATAATCATCAATAGATATCACATATCCATAATGTTTACTATGATATAGATGATCTACATACATCAATATGTATAAGATCCTGAATACCTTGACATCTAACACCATTCCCAGAGAAGGGTGTGTTGGACATTTTACTTTGAATACAATATTCACAAGTATGTAAGATTTGAAATTTTAGACATTCTAAAGTTTCATATCTTACTAGTCTATTGATCAAATCAACAAACAAATGTCCAAGGCTTGATGCCAGATCATTGTCAAATGATCTTTCATCCTCTTATTGATCTTATAAGGTTTGATTTTCAGTGTTAGAAATCTTAATGAACCATTCATTAATTTTTCTAATTTCGTGGAGTCCACTAGATCTTAGATTACTATCTGAAATATTTCCATCATAACTCTTTATGATAGTTCTATCTCAGAATTCATGTTTATTTCCAACATTTAGAAACAAACAATGAGGGTATTCTAATATCTAGGTCATAGAGACATTCTCCAAGACTAAGGGCTCTCCCACTGAGAATATGAAGTCCATCTATCCAACAGAGACTGTTGTAACAATTACAACAATATCCATGTAGATGACTACTAAACCTTAAGATCAAATTTCTAATCTTCTAATATATATATGCAACCAATTGCAAATGTCATTAGAAGATTGGGATACAATTGTCAGACTTTATCTTATGAAATAATAAAGTCAGAGTCAATGATTATATGTAGATTATTCTGATGCTCTATCTGAGTCCTTCACTAAGGATTTTAGATAGACTTGATAGTCATACTATCAACAGATCAACTTAATGCAGTATTGGCATTCATCCAACTCTTTGGATGTCATATGGAAGTCACAGAAGTAGGTCAACTCTTTGACTTTCCTTCTTACTCGGGTCCGACCCATGCTTCCACTGCACTCTCTTAATCTATAAACAACCATTGCTTAAGACTAAGGATCTCTTATGTTAAATTCAAAAGAATTCAATGTAAGAGCATTTCAACATTTATACATGCTTCATTAAATTCATACAATATGAATATTATGAAGCTTCACGAATGACCAGAGTATAGACAGTAGAATGATGACACTCATCATATCTACATACATCTTAACTCTTAGACTTAGGTTCAGGTAGGTATTCAAACATTTTGAATACATCATCTCTTTCGAGCCACCATTCTGCATAATGCATAGAACTATGTCATTCATGATTAAATGTCTAGAGCACATTTGTATGCCAAAATATCTTCTTTTATTTTATAAGGATTATCCGACAATTACGATCACCATCGACATGTCACTTCCAAAGTACACTCGATGAAAGATCAAGGCTATAGAGACATACAAACCCTAAGGTGATGTCTTATTGTCTTATTTAATTGCCCTTCCTCATTATGTTGAGGGGACTTGCACACTGCAACCACATACATTATGTGTCCAATTGCAAGTACAATATCTGGATCATGAGTCCAATCCAAGATATTTTTTTACTGGTTATCATTGAGTATAACATTGAGTGGGTTTAATGAAGGATTATCTGAAATAAGAAATTTGCATAAGGGTATATATATTATATACATATTTTACTTTGATTTAGGAATTTTTATATCAAAGTTGTCTTGCCTTGTCAACACTGAAAGTTCATTCCCTTAATTACTTTCAATGTAAGAGATATTCTTACCATTATATCTCTAGCAAGATCTGGGATCTCCTTTCCTATCTTTGTCGCATCCCAATAATATGGGAACTTACGACTCCAATAAAAAGAAGCGGGAACTCATTCCGCCTTGCAAGTCCAACTTGCATTCCCAATTCGGTCTTTAACACCCGGGCCCACCACCCCTAAGATGATGTTGACTCGTTGCTAATTGAACCAACCGTCAACAGGATTAGAACTCGCTATGCGCAATCCAATATCGCCCCAATAATATGAGGACTCGATATTGGGGTCACTACGCATACGGCCTTACTCTTTCGAGAAGCAAAGAGCCCGATCCAGATGCGCTTGCATATAGGATCTGTCACTTCGGACAGGCGTCTCCTACATACAATCCCTGGCGACGGAACCCTTCGCCTTGACGGGAGACCATGGATGTCACTTATGTGATCCTCCACCTCATATTCAAATTGTAATTAATTATCGTGAATCATATTCACATAATTAATTCTTCTAAGGGAAATACACATCTATTCATAATAGAGTGTTTATTGGATATAATTAATTTAATCACATTAAATTAATCATCAATCCAATCATCAATCAACAAACATGTCTTTTACTTGAATAGTAGGTATAATCTCAAAATACGTATTATTCGAATTTTAATAATTAGAAAAATACATATTGTCTGTCTCTGGTATTATACAATCCCTACCCGCTGTCATGGCCAGTACCGACGAGAGTGGGACGGACCACATACGTTGCAACCCGCGACCCCAATGCTCTCCGACTAGGCACCACATCCGCCTCGGGAAAGGATAATACCAGATAGACCATCATGTATTTTGAGATGTTCATCGGTTTTTCAACCGAAAGTTATACCATATAGTACAAATCAAAACATTTTTGATTATAAGGAGATTTGCTAGACAAATCCCCAATCCTATTCAAGCAAAAGAAAGGGTTTTTCATGTAAAAGTTGTCCTACAACTATTGTAGGATAAACTATAGTTTTCATGAAAGCAATGTTTGTTGATGAAACAATGATCAAGAACTAATATCTTATCATTGTAGTTTAGGCAAATGTCATTCAATGAAATAATTATTTCTTTAAATATTTCACAAATATTTATCACTAATTATTCCAAAAAAATAATTTTCATCATGATAATTGAATGACATATCACAAGGTTCAAGATCAAGAAATTGTTAATTTCCAGCAGTGACCCCCAATCACTAAAATTAACTTATCTTGATCAATTTAAATCCAAAAAATGCAAACTCAGTTTCCAAAGATTGCCTATTTGATTTATTAAAGAACCCAAGTGATAATTCACGCATTTCAAGGCGGATTAAAACCGTAATCATCTCATTAATTACGTTCAAATCCGCAGTTCCCGCAACAGTGAATATAGGCATATTCAAAAGACCATATCTTGAGCAAATGAAGTCCAAATTTAGTAAACTCAAGTCCTATGGTTTCCTTGTTTAATGGGGAACAAAATCCAATTAAAAATTTTGTGTTTAAACATTTTAAACAGTGCCGAAAAATTCAATTAGACAGAGGTGCGAAAATTGAAATGCAGTAAAAATTTCGCAACCCTTTCAAGAACCAAATCGTCTAAGGTCTATGGATCATATCCAAACCCTTATTCAACCTGGCTCTGATACCACTTGAAGGATATCGAGAATCCTCAAGCGCATCACGGAAGCGTGTCGATCGCATCGTATGCAATCGGAGCAACTAGTCGTACTAGATGCTAGATGCAGCGGAAATTAAAATTTTAATTCTAAAGATGAAACCACATGATCGCGAGAACACTTCTCGGATCGTTTCATCAAACCACAAAGTATAAGGAATACCTCTTGAAGCGTGGTTGTGATCGCGAGATCCCAAAGTAGAGATCCTCCTATCTTAAGTCCGATCCACGAAGAACGCGCTTGCGGGCGTGATGATGAGTCACGTTCCTTCCCGCAATCCTCGATGAAGATCCAAGCGATGGCTCCCCCGATTTCGTCAAACGAAATCCGTCGTCTTCCTTTAGAGTAAGAAACTCCAAAGAAGATGGAGATCCACGAGTCGTCGAAGAAGAAGCCGAGAGTCTCTCCTTTCTCAACACAAAGTGGACGGCCACTTAATGGAGAAGAGAAAGAGAGAGAGAGGGCGAGAATGAGAAAGAGAGAGAGAGTTGTCACCTTGTACAACTCTTAATGTTGTACCATGGAGAGGCTACCCTAGCCCTCCTTATATACTAGTTTAGGATCCAATGGATCTCAATCCACGGGACACATGGATCCAAGGGATATGCTTGGTCCATGATAAATCAATGGCTAGGATTTGTTGTTCAATACAACAATTTAAAATTAATTAATCAAGAGATAATATAACAAATGAAGTGGAGTTAACCAACCCCTAAAAAGGGGGGGCGTCACCCATGAACTCTTCATGGGTGACGCCACCCATGAGGGTGGTTGTTTTCTCCATTTTATTTATTATATTATTCCTCAATTAATTACAATAAATATCCACCATCCAAAATTAATTTGTGAATATTTCAATCTTGCCATTGAAAATTATGTGAATCATATTCACAACCCAAACTAGTTAGTAAATTGCATTTCCAATTAATTAACAAATGTGAATCCAATCCACATTATTAATTAACAAATGCTATTTACATAAATTCTCTCTCTTATTATATGTATATTATAAATCATATTTATAACACACATATATCATGGATAGTGTTATCCACATTCTTTTAATCTTTGATAATTAAATCTCATTTAATTATCTTAGATAATCATTTTCACAATATGAATCATATTCATATTCAAGCTTGATAATTAAATCACATTTAATCATCAAGTCCTTGCTTGGATATATATTTCATCAAAAGAACTATTCTTGAACCCTTTCAAGAATAATGTGCTTTCTCCGCAGATACTTGGAGATAAGGACAGGGCGATTGTATTATTCCACATATAGTGACTTGGATGTTGAGATCTCATCTCAAATCCAGATCTTACGGACCTCTCATAGATGCTTGATTAAATCAAGGCCGCAAATCCAATCTTCTCATTGAATCTGAATCCCATTCAGATCAATGTCCAATACTTGGACTAAGATCGGATTGCTTCTCTACTGAAAGGAGTCACTAAAATCCAGACCTGTTTCATCACTCCCTCGGAATGGAAGCGTCATGGATATACAATCGTTTATGATCACATCACCCTTCAGGTATACCCAATACCTGTACATCCTGCATACTGGAAGACCCATGGTCAACCCGAAGATCAAGATCTATTTTACACTGTCTTCTTCAGGGTTTGATCACTAAGTTTCTCATTTGATCATTGGGAGTTGGTATCGATCATATACTTTCCAAAAGCATATATCATACCTAGGTCTTGATCATATACTTTCCAAAAGTATATATCAAACCTACAAATTTAGTCAAGCTTCCAAAGCGAGACGACCGTGCACGGAATTTGATTCTTCCCAATATCTCATGAGTGAGCTCATGTCTTCCGGTTCAGTAGTGAACCTGTATGATCCCTTTGAGAGATCGTATTACTCATATGCCCTTATATGCACACCAACGCGCCGGTGTATAGACCTTGGTTAGGTCATCAACCTATTGGTCTGTCAAATGTACATACTCAGACATATAGCAATACATCTGTCTCCGGTCAGAGGATGTGTGCCTATGCTGTGACAGCATTCAACATAGGACTTTGGTTATCTCGATCTCGTTAAGTCAACTCTTTGACTTAACTAATCTGACACCTCTGAATCTCTATTCCTATGCAGAGGACCTGCATCAAGAGGTCGGTCAGATATCGGCCTATGTGAGAAAGGATTGCCATCTCCTACTCAGGCTGGAGATCACATCTTAACAATCATTTGACGGTGCTTGATGAGTCCTCAATCTAACCCTTTAGATATTCATCCAAACACCAGCCTCTATGATTCAATAATTGAATCAACAGTTGTATGATCATTAAGACAGCCATGGTACATAACCCTAATTGTACAGAGGGACCTATTATGCAAATTATTTATTCTTCATTTCAGATCAGGGAATGATATTCGCAATAACATTTATTGCATAATGGCTCACCGTGGGCTCACATGTCCAACAGGGATGGCTATGGTACATAACCCTAATTCTACTAAGGAACCTATTATGCAAATTAGTTATTCTTTAATTCAGATCAAGGAATGATTTGCAATAACATTTATTGCATAACGGCTCGCCATGAGCTTGCATGTCCAACAAGAAGATGGAGAATTCAAAAGGGTATGAGAAGAAAAGGCTCGGAAATGAGCGAGGTAAAAAGGAGATGTGAGAAAAGAAGTAAGAGATGAAAGGTGCAAAGGCACAATATTTTTGATCTTGACCTATTTTAAAACAAATCAATCAAACCACAAAATAAGGGTTGATTCACCAACTCAACACAATGAGCTGTAAAATTTTGATAATTATCTTTTCAATTTTATTAGTTGTTTCAGGTAATCCTATCAATTAGTCCTTAGCGGCTAATCCTATAAGCGAGTGAATAATGCCAGAAAAGTATATCGTACTTCCTACTCCTTTATAACTTGTAACTTCTATTTTTGAAAGTCCTTGTTATCGGATCTCTACCACTACTCAGCCAAAGAAGTAGAGGGAGGAAGCTGATAGGTGAAACCCATACTTCAGACCAAGTCTGTAAATAGCCAAGAACCAACTCAGATGCAATATGATGAGATGGGTACTCCCGTGAGGGAATGGCCTATGCTCGATACTTCCAAGAAAGTCCGCAAGAAAACTATGCCTTACTCGTCCATGTACGATAGAAGCATTAATACTTCATGCATCCATGCGGTAGACATGGTAGTACACATGCTAGGATTTGGCCTCTATTCCATAAGTATTGTGCCTCACTATGTTTGGAAGGTACGTGAATACAGTGAGGGTGTTATGAACCAAAATAATGAAATTCAATTAATCAATATTAATTAGGTTAAGGTTTTATTAGTAGCCTCTTTTCCATTTTTTTATGGATTTTCACTTGTTTTGAGTGAAATTCATGCAAAAGGCCTAACAATTTGATTAATTCTTTGATTGGCCTATGCGGTCAAAATCAGAGGGAGAAGACGAAAAAGCAATGCAAGTCCGAAATCAAATGATGCAATGCTCAGTTAGAAGATTTACAGTGCTTTCCAGCTCTCTCCTTGTGGTATGCAAGACAAAAATTTTAAACCTTAAGATATATAATATGCATGAGAAAATCACCCTAGAACATGATCTTCTATTAGCATGAAGAACTTAATTCAATTTGACTAGATCCAAGCGATAGAGACCATAGGTGCAAGAACTCTTTTAGGGCTTTGGACCTAATTTTACTGAGCAATCACTCCTAATAATGTAAGGGCTCATTCCACAAGACCTAAACAAAAAATAAAGCAGAATCACGGAAAACAAATAGAAACAATAGGGAAATATGGAGAAATAACAAGTAGAAAATGATGAAAATGCAGAAATCCGGTCAAGTCCCCCCAAGTGAACAATCACTTGGTGAAATGGACTTGTGAAGATTTCGAGTGTTAAAGGTCCTATATTATTACAAATTAATCAGTAAATCACTCTCTCACAAAAATTAAAATACTTCTTGCTGAGAAAATTTGCTCGTCTTCTTTGCTACTCTCGCCTACTTCTAAGCAATGAACCACCGGTCTCCGCATCTCTCGAGTGCATCGAATCTTCAAATAAATCCTCCCTCGATAAGGTTCCTCGCAACAAATTAAAAAAATAAAACGGTAAGAATATTCTCAGATAAAAATATAGTAAAGATAGAAGATAGATAATGAAGTGAGATGATGGCAAAATGATCTAAGTGTCTAATCTATATACTCTACAAATCGATGCTCCCCGGCAATGACACCATTTGAAACGGACAAGGATCAGGATGCCAAAGTACGACCTTGGAGGGCCTACGGTGTTTGACAAGTCGGATCCGGCCATCGTTGTATCGGCCTCTCTCGCGTCGCAGTAGGAACCCAGCTCAAGTACAATTTCAACAAGTAACCCCACAACAATGATTAAGAAGTGAGCTAAAATTTAGTATACCCAACAAAGAACGTGTATAGTATGCAAGCAATAGCAACCAAACCACAAAGGAGCACATGAGCTAGAACAACAAAATGAATAGACAACTTAGGATGTTTTTTTATTTTTTTCTTTAATATTTCTATGGGTTTTTGATATATATATATATATAATATTTATTATGCAAGTTTTAAATTTTTAATTTAGAAAATTAAATAGAAGAGTAATAGTTAATATATACTTTATATACAAGAAATGTAAAAGATATGTTTTTTATTTTTCGAACATAATGATTAAACTCAAAAATTCAAAAAAACATTTTTCGGGTTTTATAAATTATTCTCTATTTTTTGTTGATTTTAGATAACTTTTGATATTTTAAAAGGATTTTTAAATAAAGAAATACATAAAATAAATAAAAAAGTAAATGAGGGAGTTTAAAATGGGCTTAATAAATATATATCAAATCATATTGACTCAAATTTAATTTTCCTAAATACTAGATATTGTAAAGAAAACTCAGAAACTTAGAAAATATTTTTGTGATTTTTCTACGAATTTTCAAATCAAATCAAACATAGTGGATTCCGCTAGTCAAAGATCGTGACTAGCGAGTGAGATAGCAAGCATTGGACTTTGTGACTAGTGAGTGAGAGAGAATTTGCTGATTTTTATAAGTTTTTCCATTTTTTTATATTTTAAGAGTTTTTTATGATATTTCACAAAAATATTTGGTTAGAAAATCAAATATAACTAAATAAACAAAAAGAAATTTTGAGAATTTTCAAGACATTTTATGATTTCTATGAATTTTTAAATGTTACAGAACATAAAATGTAATGTTTTGTTTTCTTATAAATAGAAAATAATTTTAATTGCCTTGAGAAAAATATATGTGATATAAAATGTTTCCATGCACTTAAGATTAATTTTCTATAATTTTTAGATGTAAAATGTTATTTTTATTACTTAAAATACAACTACAAAAGTAATTCTCTAGTACAGGGACATATATGTAAGTTTATTAAATTTCCCAAGCATTTAATAACATTTCACACAAGTATAGCGGCAAACATGAAATTTATCCACTATTTAAAGCATTATCTGCAATAGCAGGTGTATAGATACAATTATCTAAAACATCAGAGTCAATATACAAATTTACCAAAAATAATACAATTGTTATTTAAAGTTTTTGTACTAAAGTAAATATAGCAACTCGTAAGGGTATCCACACAAAAATCTTGCCCCGCACGTACACATGTACGTAAGGTGATGTGGAATGGACTCAAGTGTAAATAGAATAAAGCTTAGGGTTCTTATTGTAAATATTACAGAAATATTTGAACTACAAATGAAAGTTTTAGACTAATTAATAAAAATAAAATGTGCAGGGGTACAGGTGCAAAATCCCCACTAAAGGCATTGACTAGCGGCGGACGAGATGCCACTAATCCACGTGGACAGTTGAGATGTGTGGATACCAGTTCACTGATGAACGGGTGAAATTAGATCCCATGGACAGATCTGACGATGCTTGATGTCCCAATACAATAGTGGTTACTCCACCTGGCATGCGCTCTTGATCCAACAGCCAGAAGATGTTCTAAAAGAACAAGGAAGAATGTCCTCTTGACTGAGCTTCGCTCGAGTACCTCGAGCTGCAGATGAATGATTTGACCACCCCCTACTCCCCAGATGGGGTCCTATGGATCCTAGGTCTACACCAAAAGATTCAGGGCTCAAGGGCGATGCTCGTCAACCCAATGACGAGCAAAAATTGAGTCTGGAATGAAGGGGTGAGGGTACTTTGGTGAGAGACAAAGGAAGAAAATCGATCTCCCAGATCTGAGCAAGATTTGGGGTGAAATATGGCTTGGGCAATAAAAGATGATAAGGCAAAGACGTGGAGGTGGTCAAACGGGCAATCAATGGTCAAGGATACGGTGAACAGAGGCTGGAGCCTAGAGCTTCTATGAACTACATTTTTCTATTTTAGGATAAAGTGGATGAAATCAAAGGGATTAAAGTGCAATGCTACACTACTGTTACTCCTAAGAATCAAAAAGGGAAATAAATAAGATGCTCACCTACCTGATGTGGCCAGGAGTAGAGGTCACAAAGAGGAGCTCCGGTGAAGGGTTGAATCACCTCAACTCGGCCTCTTTCTCGTTGTGAATCGATGGGGATCACTCCTAGTCACAGAGGACCAGACCATGTTTAGATCCAAGGATCAAAAGTCGAGCAAGAGGGATTAATCTTGAATCACATCTTGGAAATATATCTTATAGCAATGATTGGGAGGCTTGGAAGAATTAGGGTTTCTACAAGGATCGATGCAAGATTGACCCAAGATTTGGTCTGAGTTGAAGAGCAAGGATCAAGGAGGAACTTTCATGAATTAGGAGAGGTGATTCATTCAAAGAGGAGTGAGGAAAAATTGGTGAAATAAGGGGTCAAGAGTTTTGACATAACTAGAGGTGTAGGGGGTCAGTTGACTGGTAGGTCAACCAAGGGTAGGTGCCCATTGGTCCACGTCAACCGCTACAAGATAAAGCAGGAATAAAAATGGAAATAAAAGATAAATAAAATAGCATACAATTTTATAATTTTTCTTAAAATAAAAAAGTTGTTTATTATTTTATATAGTGTTTTAGGTGATTTTCATTTAATTTTATCAACCTATTTATTAGATATTGATTTTAACAATGATAAGTATATATATAAATACCTATATTTGTTTATTTTACTTTTATTTTGTATTTCTGATTTTATCATTTTATGTATATAATTCATATATCTATAATGTATTCAAATATTTGTTTACTTATTTTTATTTTATTTTTCAGAGTTTATTTTTGTGTTTAAATAAGTATGGGAATGTGCAATATAGGTATAGTGCACCTATGTATTCTATTACATTATTAATTTTTAATAGATTTACTGTATATGTATATTTTACGATTTAAATATTTATTATGAGCATTGAAAAATATAAGAAAGTAAAAATACAAAGAATAGATAAAATGAATATAATATACATGTATATAGTACAATAGGGACCCAAAAATCAACTTTTGCATTTAACTCCATTTTTAATGAAATCACCTTCATTAACTACATAATTTAATTTAGAGCAAAATAAAAGGTTGGTCAATTTTGAGTTCATATAGAGAAGATTTGGATCTGTGAAGTTTTATTTGTAGCTTTTTCATTTGACTGTCCCAGTCACATTGTACTTTATTCTCACGTGCAACTATTTTTTATTTTTATATGTATTTTTATGTACATGTTTTATGCTGAAAGTATTTTTAATTGAGGTGTGTAAGAGTGTGTACAAATTAGTGTAAGTTTCAACTATGTACAATGTATAAGCCACTTGGGGTTTCTAGGTGACAGTGTTATTTTGTATGCATTGTCTACCGTTATCTCTCCTTACTTTATTCCTTGTCGACCAAGTCAATATTAACTTTGTCTCAGGGTTCAGGATCATTCCGTATTTACAATACTTCCTTTCCATTTCTTTATTCATGTATTTTGCATCTAAATACATGTATTTAAGAACTATATACAAACAACAGTGAGAAAGTTAATTTGTACAAGTTAGCTTAATTTACATGTATTTAGCTATGATTTTAAAGATAAAATAAAATAATAAAGGTGCATGAATGGGTATTCATCAATATGTTAATCCTTAACATTATGCAACACTTTGTAGAATTGTCTACAAATACTTAAGAAAAATTAGCATATCAATTAATGAGCCTAAAGTGCCCTACATTATCAAACTTCAATTAGTACAAAGGCATTTTCTTATCAAGTGTCTTAGTAAAAAATTGTAGCCACCCAGCCTGAAAAGAAATATCTATAGCAGAACTCCTTACTCTGTTTGTTGAAAAGGTCAGAGAACATCTCAGGGCATAATACAACCATACACTACCCCTAGAAGTAATTATATAAGGAGAAATTGTCCAAAAAATAAAACAAATAGACCTAGCATTATGTAATGACAAGAAATTGAAGAACCAACTAAAGCATCACAAGCCCATAGGGAGAAGAGAATTAAGAGACTTTTGCTATCAATTTGGTATAACAACCCAGATATATCAAAGGAAATACTAAAGAAAATAAATTCGAAAGAAAAACAAGAGCGAGATATCCAAGGAGAATGTTTAGAAAAGAGACAAGAAAAGAAGAAGAAACAATAGAAGAAAGAAATATACTAGCATGCTATAACTGCAAGAAAAAAAAGGCATTACGCAAACAAATTCTTCAATAGAAATCAAGAAAATATAAATGAGATCCCATATTTAAGAGAGGGAGGTCATAAAATAGAACTAGACCACTCAAAAGAGTAAGAAGAATGTTCTTTCTTTGATTGTGATGACAGTGAAGATGGCTCATATCACACGGTAAATTTCATAACGTATCAAGATAGGTTTATTCTAGGAATGCTAGATAACATTGATGATCCTATTTAAAGAAAAAAAACAAGTATAAAATATTTAGAGTTGAATCAACAAACGAAAAAGGGAAAAATGATTAAAAACAGTGACCTTTCTTTTGCATCCATGATCAAGAGACTTGAAGGAGAAAGGCAGATCCAGAAAATCAACTTTAGGATAATAAAGTTGAAATGCCCTTTTATCTTGTAGTTGTAGCATGCCAGATCCTTGTCTTTCTTTTGTTCTCTATTTCCAAGGATTCTTTTGAGCTTCCTAGTTATCATTGCAAAACCCTCACCTGAGCTGGCATCATAGTTTATCTTGTAGTTGTGGCATGTGAGATCCTTGTCTTTCTTTTATTATCTATTTCTATCTTTCTATTATTATCTATTTCTAAGGATTCTTTTGAACTTCCTAGTTATCATTGCAAAACCCTCACCTGAGCTGGCATCTGAGTCTTTGACAATAGGGAGAGAGATCCTTTCTCCTTTTTGATTCAGAGTCAACTTCTTTAACAGGTTCCCTTTTGACTTCATATGATAAAGTTTATATATTAAGTCGTCTATGAGCAAGGTATCTGCATTGTTGGCTTTCTTGATGGTTGCTGCAGTGGTTCTCCACTCAAGGTTTAGAGATCTAAGTATCTTCTTTACTTGATCGGGCTCTTTCATTTCAACATTCAAGTCAAGTAGTATGTTGATCAACCCCTAAGATCTAGTATGCATGCCTTGCATAGATTCATCTGATTTCGTTTTGAAGAATTTTGTATCTTTTTTGTAGGAGGTTGATCCTTATCTCCTTTACTTTACTTTTGCCTTCATATGTGACACTCAGCTTATTCTATAAGATATTTTGCAGTCTGGCACCCTATTGAATTATTCTTTGGTAATAACATAGAAGATATAATTCATAGAGAGTTGTAACTTGTCTTTTACTTGTCTGCATCAGACAAAGGGGCTTCAACAGTTGGGTTCAGTGTTTCATTTTTGGATTTAATAATGTTCCAAACTTCATAATGAATTGACTCCAAAAATATATGTATACATACCTTCCACCAAGAATAATTTGTACCATCAAAGTGAGGAGCATATATTGTAGATTGGCTTTTATGGTTGATGTTGTCGAAGTTGCTTGTAGCTGCCATCAGATTTGAGATCGGTGCTTTACTTCGAATCAGAAAACTTGTTCTGATACTACTTGATATTATTTATAGATCGAATACACTCCAGACGGAGGTGAATGGAGTATGATCGATTAAAATTCTTTTCGTGGAAGCAGAAGACAAGCAATTAAATCCAATCATAAACAACAACCACACCGCATACGTGGAAACCCAAGGGGGTAAAAACCACATCCTAAGCCTTCCTGACTTAGTATTTCCAGTTAGACGAGCCAACCAACTATTCCAATATATCTTGATATAGTTATATTCGATTACAAGCATATAGATCACAACTTTGGATCATACACAAAGTCGCAACTTTGGATCAAACACCGAAGTCACAACTAAAACTGGGCTAGTTGTAGCACCGCTTGAGGCCTCACCTTGAGTTCCCAACAGAGAGAACTCTGAGAGTATATGCATAACAATGTTCTTAAACAAGATAAAACAATTATCTATATTGATTAAATAAACAATCAATAATCAACGATCAATAATCAATAGAGAGAATATATCAACAAGATATGTAAATACTTGGATCAAATAGATATATCTCTAACACAAGTGAAATTATAATAAGAAAAATATCATCAAAACTTTAAGCAATTTCAAGGAAATCTTTGACTGTGCACAAAGAGCTTGAGAAAACTTCCACATATCGTGACCAGGTTTCAGCTTAGAAATCTTCTCTCTCTTTCTCAAAAATATGAGCACTCAAGAGTGGGAGAGAGAGAAGATCATTTGAATGAGTTGTATGTTGAAATGAGGAGGTAGGGGTCTCATATATAGAGTTTGAACCATGCAACCATCAAGATTCAAAAATAATAAATTTGGAGTGATCGATCAATACAAAGATTATGATTGATTAATGCTCATATGATCGTTCAGATAAGAGAGCATGAACAATCGAAAGGATCGATTATGGAATTCAAATTTTAAATAAATGATTGATCATAAAAAGTGACTTGTTGACCAATAAAAACTAACGGTCAAAAATAGACAATGTTCAAAAAATGATCGATCACAACTAAAGACATGAGCGATTAGTGTGTCTTATCGATCATACAGGAACCAATGATCGATCGGTTCAAAGTGGTTTTCATCAGCTTGTTGCAAAATGATCAATCATTGAAGTACCATGAGCAATCAATGAATGATCTATCAGTAGAAGTTGCAATGAGCAATCAATTGAAGTCTTTGGCTTTGTTGTGGGAACTTTGACTTAACCAGTAGTAATATTAACTCTTTGTGTACATAATCAGAGATACAAGAAATAAATACTATTTATAGTACATTTGATGTTTACACAATAAGTACAAAAACACTTTGACAACATATAATGAATAGAAAAACTTATAAAGAGCTTATGTAGAACTTTATCTAAAGATGTTGCAAAAACAACACACTTTGTAAGTAGAGACAATGTGTCTGTCAGCTTTAAAATAAAAGCAAACAAGAATCTAACTAGTTAAAACTGACCGACAAGATTGGAGAGAATGCTTTGAGGAAGCAAGATGACGCGTATGCATGTGTATGGCTATCTGGTACTCTGACCACAAAGATAGCCAATATCATCCTTTGTCGGCCCATTGCCAAGGTAATGTGGCACACCATCATATTCATTTATTCTTAAAGTTAGGAATGAGACAAAGATTGTGCAACTTTAGTACGACATTTTCACAACCAAGCGGGTTGGTCTCCTTCTTTATATAAACTGCTCATAGCTCAGGGGAATGTTTGAGAAGGTTCACAGCTTCATGTCTCTAAATGATTCCATAGATCAACATCATGTATATAAGAATGCCATTATGGTTGGCGTATTTCTGGTAGTACTTGACTCACAATATGATGTTGCACATACTAGCTTCTTACGGGTGCATATATACCTCCTACAAGGAGTCCTACAGCAAACCGAGAAGGATTATAATGCCATCTGGAATCACTACTTAGATATCCTATGCGATGGACACATCTGATGGCAAAGGAAGTCCAGCCCAGTTCATAGGATGTGTATTCTGTGGCATAGGAGGCAGACATCCACTTTAGTCGTTCACCTACTATCACCATTCTGTCCACTTTGAGGGCACATGCTGCCAGAAACATGGTTATCTCTCTTCTACTCATGTTGACGAGCAAGCTGAGCCTCATGTCTCGTCTGCTAATCATAATTTTGATGACCATTTCTCTTGTCTGAGGTAGAGCATGGCTCATGCTGTCGCCACTAGTAGTTCTCCTTCGGTCCCTTCGGATGTCTTTGCTACAACCAGATTCTCTATTAGAACCTCATGTATATCTTATGCCCTTACTATTGGTCACATGCCATGGCATGACTGAGTGGATTATGGATTCTGCTACATCACATCATTTTTGTAGAGACAAAGCTCAGTTCACGTCCTATAGATCAGTACCTCTAAGCATATCCGTTAGTATTGTATATGGGGGGCATTCCCCTATTAATAAACATTGGGAGATCTATTTGACGATGTCTATGCATCTACCGAATGTGCTTCATGCACCTAATGTTCTATGAACTTATTATCTATTAGTCATATCACCAAGGATTTGCATTGTCATATCATATTTGACCCTTCTTATTTTATGTTTCAGAATGTACTCACGGGCAGGGTGATTGGATTCGGATGTAATCAAGGGGTCTCTACAGACTGGTACAATCTCCTTATGCAAGTTTTTCTTTCGTTTCTACTATGTTAGTCTCTCTATACATATGTCACCTTTGATTCGATCATCTTTCTCTACAGAATATGTGTAGAGTGCTCCCTTAGATTTCATGTCATTTTACATTTCAGTGCGAGGCTTTCTAGCTTAGGAAGCGGTACTGCTCCAATTTCCATGGTTGTTAGAGTCATAGTAGCACTAGAGTTGGTTAATTTTGGTATTTGGGGTCCGAATAGTGGTTGTGATAACCAGGGGCACATGTTCTATCTTGTGGATGTTAATGACTATTTAAGATTTATTGGGGTTTTCTTTTGAAAAACAAGTAGGAGGCAGGGTCGTTCATTCAATCTTTTATTCATAAAATAAAGAATATTTTTTCTACTAATACTAAGAATGTTTGCTCTGGCATTGCCTTGGATTTTTGTACTATTCATCTTTCTCGATTCTTAAGGTCCCTTGGCACTATGCATTATACCTCTTTTGCTTACACTTCTTAGTAGAAAGTTGTTGATGAACGCAAACACCATCATCTTTATGACATAAACATCATTCTTCTTATCCAGAGATGTGCTCCCCACTCTTTTGGGGGTGATGTGGTCCTCATTGCCTACTACTCGATCAACTGTATGACGTCTTCCTTGTTAGGCAAAAAGGTACCTTTTTTATTGTGTTTCCCTATAAGGACCTTATCTCTCTACTACCATGTATCTTTGGCTTCATGGCATTTGTTTATCATTTGGCTCTTGGCCATGACAAGATCTCTCTCCCTCTCTCTCGGAGCTATCAAGTGTATTTTTGTGTGATACTTCTGAACCCAAAAAGGGTACCACTACCATTGATCTGACCAAAGGAAAGTACTATATTAGTTCTAATGTCACTTTCTTTGAGCTTGCCATGTACTTTTCTCTTGCGTATGATAGAATGACCCCATTTGAGTATGGTGAGGAAGTTTACATACCACCTCCGCCCACACCATCATCACAACTGCCACTACCACTGCCCCCTATCGTGGTTCCTCCTCCTCCACCACCTCCAAATGTGGTTCCACCTACCGTGGTTCCTCCTAGGCTCAGACTTTACCTTATTTAGTCGCATGCCCCCAACTGTACACATGCTCATGTGCCTTCCCCACCATCTAGCACACTTTAGGTATATTCTAAGCACTTGGTTTCTACTTATGACTCTAGTGATTTGTTTGTAAATCATGCCACTTTACAAGTTGATCATGTAGTCCTCATGAGGCTAATTTACATGATATAGATTGTCCAGAGCACCCTGATCTGCTCATTTCTCTTTGGAAGTGGAGCTTATGTGTGCTATGTATCCTCTTACTACCCATGTTTCTTTAGGGCATCTTTTAAAGGATTTCAAGATATTTGTGGTGGGACCGCAAACTGTAGATATCACACACACACATATGTATATCATGAGCTATGCAAGATACCTAGTGGCATCTTGCTTTGGAGGAGGACCTGGAAGAGCTTCAATCTTGTGGAACATGGAGCTTGGTTAATGTCCATTAGGGGCTTCCGTGGTTACCTGCAAATGGGTCTTTATAGTGAAGCACTGAGCAGATATTAGAGTTGATCGCTACAAGGTTCAACTCGTGGCATGTGAATTCACTCAGTCATATGAGGTGGACTATCAGGAGACAAGTGGCTCATCATCGGACACTTTGGATCCTCCCCTCAATTGGTGTGGTACATGACTGGTATGTTTCCCAAATGGATGTCAAATAATACTTTTCTTTATGTTGGAAATCTATTTGCAATAACCACCAATGTTCATTGTTGAGGGAAAGTGTCGGAAGATACACATACTTCATAAGGCTATCTATGGACATGAGCAGAGATCTCAAAACATGCTTCAAAGTCTCTCGGACTTGATAGAGCAGCATGGTTTCATGAGACCGACTACAGGTCATCCACTATTTGTACAGAGGACACATAGAGGTATCGTCATCATTCTGATTTATGTAGATGACATCATTATTACAGGAGAGGACCTACATGGAATTAATAAGGCTAAGGAGTTCATTGGACACATGTTTAACACCAAGAACCTAGTCAAATTATATTACTTCCTTGGTATTGAGTATGCCAGTACCTTGTGGGGTCTTATTATAATACAAGGGAATTACATTATAGATCTCCTCTCAGAGACCAGGATGGCAAATTGCAAACCATCCACTATTCTCATGGATCTCGGCATGAAGCTATAATGATGATACATAGGAGGTGGACACGAGGAAATACATGGGGCTTGTTGGGAATCTCCTCTACGTGATGAATACCGGGCCATATATCTCCTTTGCAGTGAGAAAAGTCATCCACTTTAAGGAGTGATGAATCTGTGATTCATCACTCTAAAAGTTGAAAATAGAAGCTTGTTCCTGAGTAAATAGATGCATATTTCCCTCTTTCTTGCACAATTAGCATTCATACATGCATTCATAAAATATGCATTTTAGCATTCACATTTTGTAATAAATAAGAAGCCAAGATCACTTGTACAATATCCACCTATAAAAATAACATCTCCCTTATAATATGTACACTTTAGTTAATAATATAAGGAAGAAAGCCAAGATTTCCTTTGTAACAACACCCAATAAAGCCATAAAACCCTTGGACCATAAAATGCCCTCATACAACCTCCAAAATAGGTCTACTCACTTTCAGAATAATACACATTAGAAGACCTTTAAAATGAGACTAATTTCATCCAATTTGGAGCTCGTATGAAGAAGTTGGCTTTTTGGGCCTCTTTGTATACTACATAGTTGTATATTTGTATCCCTGTATTTTTGTATCATATTTGACCTCATCTCCATCTTTGATCAACATGAAACTTGTAGATCTCATCGAGATATACAACTTTCATGTTTTGAGTTTTTCCAAATTCGACCTCCTTCTCTCTCTAATTTTATATCTTCTCTCAGCCACTCACAGCTGGTCGCGTGGCGCCCTCTGATTACGCCACGCGGCCCGCTCCCCTTGCCCTAGCCGCCCGCGCCCACAGCCGTTTGATCTTCATCCCGATCCAACGGCTATGCCATCTCCACATGCGCCTTTATTCCCCACCGTTAGATCACTTCCCAGCCTTTCATCATAGCCGCTCGATCGCGCCTCTCCCACAGTTTGCCACGTGGCGCATCTTGCGCCTTCCGATCTCGCCCTCATCTCTTGATCCCTATCGTTCGTTAGCGCCAGATCCTTAGCCATCCAATCAAACCCCTGGGACCATCTCCACCTTTCGCCAGCGCAGCTCCCATAACGCGACGCGTGGCGCATTCAGCGCCCTTGATCGCCTCGCCTCAGATCTAATCACACTCGCTCGTCAGCGCCCTTTCCTCCTCGCGTCGCGCGTCACATTGTCCTCCATCCGATCATCTCTGATCTCCATTGTTCACAACTTCGAGGATGTCAACCGCCAGATCGAAGCCCATCTCTGATCTGATCCGTCCACTCGTGCCTCGCCTTCGACGTGCCACGTGGCGCCATCACGTCCCTTGATCAAATCCAAGCCAACCCTGAGCGCCCTCTTCCCTGCCGTTGGATCACAAGATCCAACGGCCAGGACTTCGTCTTCCACCTCCGATCGCCCTCTCTCCCACGATCTCGACCTTGTGCGAGACGTCGCCCCTTTCTATTTTCGCCTCCACTCCTGCCACCCTCTCCGACCGCCAACACCTCCACGATCTTCACCACTCTCCCTTCATCCTCGCCAGCTCCCTCATTCACCATGCCTTCCACCAGAGTCGCTCCACGACGACCTCGAACCCCACCTTCTAGGGACTCAACCATTCGACTTCATCCTATAAATACTCGATCACCGACCACCGTCATGTCCATCCGCCATTCCAGAGAGCTTCCCTGAGCTCCGAACTTCCAATTGGTGACAGTGATTAGACGAATCGTTGAGCGAAGAAGGGTTTCTTCTTCGGCGAGATCCATGGCGAACTCCGCCGTGTCGCAGCCTCCCTCCGCGAAGCTGCACGAGCTCGGAACCCTACCGACCCCTTGACCGAAGACCTGGAGCTCAAATCTGAGCTCCAACCCCAGGTAACCTCCTTCATCCTCTTCTGATATTCTCCTTATTTTTCTTCTTGACTTCTCCAATTTAATTAGCATTCCCCAGTCATCTATGGCTCCACCTTCATCCCTTCGAGCTCCGCGACGGAGCTCCGATCCTCACGCACCCTTTCATACCCGCAAACTCCGCACTTCACATTCAATCAATTCCATCTCCGCCACCTCGGCGGAGCTCGCTCACCGGTCACCCCATTCCGCCATAGGCCTCTCGTTCCATTCAGCACACCTCCACGAACACACGCGTGCTTCGGGTATACCTCTAACCCTTGCAGGTACACATTCCTTGGATTGGCCGGAAGCTCGTCGGAGCTTCCATCGAGCTTCACCGCCACAGTGCTCCAACGCTCCTTCTCCGCTCCTGAGGCCACCTGGAGCTCCACCACCTCGCCCCGCATCTACCCAGCTACGTCACAGCCGCCATCGACCTTCATCGATGCCTACAGACCGAGGCGGAGCAAGCCCCGCTTCGCTGGAGCCTTGCCTACTCCTCCGTAGGTGGCGAAGGGCCGTTGGGGAAGACGATCAGCCACCGTTCGATCATTTTGATCGAATGGCCAGAGTCACGCCACGTCGCCATCATCCAGAGCAGCCCAAGGCTGTTGGATCCTCTTCGATTTGACGGTTGTTGATCAGCCACGTCACCGCTTCATTACGCTCTAGGTGCCGTTGGATGGATCTAGATCCAACGGTCACTCGTCGTCCACGTCGCCATCAGCAGGAGAGAGACCACCGCCGTTGGATCAATCGGAGATCTAACGGACTCCGCCATGCCACGTGTCATCATTCTGTCGCTGTTGGATCTGTTGTGATCCTACGGTCTTGATCGCGCCACGTCGCCCCGATCCGAGCCTCTTCCCCGACCTCTAGGCTCGGATCACTCGAAGCTTCGCCGAGACTTCCTCCGAACCTCCAGAACACCCGAGCCTCCGAAGTCACCCAAGCCCAAGGCACCCCACGTGAGCAGCATGTGCAGCCTGGGAAAATTGCACTGAGGCCCCTGGAAGTTCCAGAAATTGCATTTCAGTCCCTGTGAAGCGCCCCCACGTGAGGAGCACGTGCGTCAGTGGAGAATTTGCATTCCAACCCCTGTATTATAGGTAATTGCATTAAGATCCCTGTCAGCATATTTTAATTTTAGCAATTTTAATTTTCTGTATTGCAGTTATACCCTTGTCTTTGCATGCATATTTAGGTATCCATATTTCATTATTTTTTAATTCCAAAAATTGCATGTTGTAGTGTAACTTGTCCTTTATCTTATGTGACACTTGACACATTTTTGTGATATCAGTAGAATTTTTAATTGATTAATTGGTATATATCTGTGATATTTTGCCCAATTTCACCTTTTAATTAATATAAATTTTTCTGTAACTCCAAAAATTCCCAAAAAATCATATTAGCTCTAGGATAATTAACTTAACATTGTATAAAAATTTCATCTCATTTGCACGCATTTTGAGGCCTAAATAAATTATTTGGTGATTTCCTTAATTTATTTTTAATAGGTTCATTTCACATCAAAATTAAGGTCTGATAATTTTCTTGGATTCCTCATCTTTAGATTGATCTAGGATAATTTTTATTCCCAATGATTTGATATTTATTAAAATTAAATTTGTCAAAATCACCTATATCCATTTTTTATTCACAGTTAATTCATCTAGTGTCAGAAAATTCCAAAAAAATTAGGGTAGCTTAATTTCATCATAATTCATCATCTGACCAATTTTTATTATTTTTGGACTTCGTTTAAACATATTTCTGATTTAACTTCTAAATTGGCTTGACTTTTGCATATGTCTTGCATAGAAATTAGAAAAAGACCAAAAAAATTATTCCTCGAAAATCAAACATTGGAGCTTTTCTAAAAAATCACCTAAGGAGACAGATGCCTCCCTGAGTTCGACCTTGGACTTCCTAAGTAAAAAAAAGTTGCCACTCGAAATTAACTTGCTTAAATTAAAAGCGGTTTTTGATATTCCCTCTCATTATCCGACTGCAACGAACATTAGTAATTAATTTAGACATTAATTTGCCTAAATTAACAAGGGTAGAGGGAGGTGCTATCAAAATGGCATCGTTGCCGGGGAGGCACGGTTTAGGTTAATTTGCAGTGAAATTCTGAGTTTTTGATTTTATATCCCCGGGTAGTCTGACCCCCGGTTTTTCTTGTGAATATTTTCCATCTTTCATTTTTTGTATTTTTCGAGTCGTTCTTTATCTGACCTCAAATTATTTTTGTGCGAGGAACGCGAGGAGTCGAAGATGCTTCGAGGAATCGACATTTTAATTATTTGAGTGATTTGAGAGAACTTGTACTTTTATTTATTTCCATATTTTTTTTGCATCATTTCCAGTGGTTCCCGTTTGGGTTCTTGTGAGTGTAAAAATAGTGGAACTGTGTCCCCGTGTGCTATGTGGTTTGAATTGTAACTTAGGCTTGCACTAGCGACTCCTTGAGCCACTTTAGGAATTGCTTGTGCTCGTAATTTTTAGGACCACACGTACACTTAAAAGATGCACCTAGATCGCAGATCTAGTCAAATCAACATGTTCTTCACTCGCTAATAGAACTGCCTGTCTAGGAGCGGATTTTGTTGTCTGCATTTGCATGTAGTGTAAAATTTCAATATTGTTTTGCATCATGCATACAAGCGAAGGGATTATGTAAGTATTCTTAACTCAGCATACGCATCATCGTTTTTCGCGCATCGGCTTTTCTCGATTTCCCCCTCTATTTTTCACACTTAAATTAAACGGAAATTGGGACTGGACGATAGACGTGCTATGTGGTTGGACTAACAAGTGATAACTTAACTTAAAACCAGAACTGCTAACATTATTGACCAAAAAATCAATAAAATTGGAAAAAAACTGTTTGCGGGAGACTAATCCCCGACCTTGTTTTCAGGCTGAGTGAGGGTACTTGAGTGTGTGTGAACACCTTAAGGCAGAGCCCAAATCCCTTCCTTCCATATCATGGGCCAACTGATCCTAGCAAATATCACGAGTTGGATATTTTTAGATTCATTGACTAGTACCAAGTAGCCTCCGCCTGTTCGCAGATAGTCAGGGACAAACCAGCGGTACTTCGTGATAAGGCATAGCTTTGTCAGCCTCCGCCTGCTTGCAGGTAGATAGGGGAACGGTCTTTGAGTCCCCAACTCCGGATAGGAGCGAAGAAAGGAAGGACAGGCGGTATCTTAGGCGACAGGTTAAACAGGGAAGACGCATCCGGCTCTGAGCTGACTTCCCTATAGGCTGCGTAACTCCTTGCTATCTTGCTTGAAAAATCACACTTAAAATTTACAAGATAAATTGGACTCGACTTCGAGTCCTTCACTGTGTTGAGTGTGAAACCAGGGTCTTGGATTGAATTGTTTGCTTCAGGTAGGAGTCAACTCCTATCTTCACTTAGATCTCTCATTTCTTCTCGCCAAATCAAGATGAGTGGCTGGGGGGATATCGACTCTTTATTCACCAATCTCTCTTTGAGACCCCCACGAAACTCCTCTTCATCGCCCAAGTGCACCTTGGACCACCGGGACTCATGACCCTCTTGAGTTCTGGTTCCCTCACACCCAGGGTGGTTACTCTCAAACCAACCCTTTCCTCTCCTTTGAGCTTACCAAGGAAGACCATCGCCTCGGTAAGAATACCTTCCTTGATTTGTCCTATGACACCAACATTGTTTCATACCCAGGAATAGAGGACAAGATGCCGCCTAAGCATCCACCGGATGTGGATCAGTTGCGACAAATTCTTAATCGCCTTGCCACAGTCGAACGACAAAATGCAGATCTCATGGCTAGAATGGGACAAATCGTTGCGGCAGGAGGAATCGACCGACCAATGGTTGATGCCTACAACCCAGCAGAGAATGAGATACAAAGTTGGTTGGCACCAGCAGTTCCCGCCGAAGCATTTGAACTCAAGCCCCACTTCCTTAGCCTGCTACCAAAGTTCAACGGAAATGCCCGTGAAGAACCATATGCCTTCCTTCGAGACTTCGAGCTGGTTTGCAACAACCTTAGCCATCCTAGGGTTGGGCATGATTACATTTGGCTGAAGGCCACCCCTTTTGCCTTAGGAGATAAGGCAACACATTGGCTGAAGAACCTAGGGGTTAGATGTACAACTTGTATGCAGTTCAAGGACTTATTTCTGAAGAAGTTCTACCCTCTCAGTAGGACTAACCAAATGAGAACAAAGATCTCTAGTTTCTCCTAGGGACCTAGTGAACCATTCCACGATGCCTGGGATAGGTTTAATGACCTAGTTCAGAAATGTCCCTGCCACGGCATTTCTAAGGCGATCTTAGTCCAGACCTTGTTCTGTGGTTTAACCCCGGAGATGCAGGGGTTAGTAAGTGCCGCCTGTGGAGGAAGCTATCTGAATAAGAATGAGGATGTTGTATGGAAGATACTAAAGCAGATGGCAGAAACCGTCAGGTCGCAGGCCACTAGGGGCTATCAGTTGTCTCCCTCAATCTTATCTAATGAGACAACCCGGAGGACTGTAACGGATCTGACAGAGGTCCTCATTCCCAGCATGGGGATGATTGCGGACATGCTAACCATGGTCGAGCAGATCCACAAAAGAGTCGCAGACCTTGAGTCTCTTTCACGTCTACCGAAGCAAGTGGAGGAACTTTCTGAGAAGGTAGCTAAGATAAAGCTACCTACCCCTTCTGCACCACCTGTACCTGTACATCGAGTCCATCTTGTACAAGAACAGGCACCGGGGCCTCAGAGTGGCTGGGACCAGACTTACACCCAGCAGGACCAGCATGCACCCCCACAAGTGGAGACCGGATACGAGGAGCCTCCGCATGTGTACGAGATCAACGGGCTTTGGTATAGTCGTGACCCCATCGTCAGACAGGCAGAGATGGGGAATGGTCAGCCTCACCGACTATCCCCAGCTTACCAAGAAACCAGGTCTGTTCCTACACCGTGCTTTGTTCAGTCCAGGCCCGAACAAGGATACCAGCCTCAGCAGCACCAGCAGCATCAGCGCGCATTCCAGCAGGATCCGTCCCAGCAGCATCAGCAGTATCGGCATGGCCAGCAGGGCCAGTACAGAACCTCGTCTGCAAATCAGCATCACCAGCCAGCTCAGCCCACTGAATTGGAGTCCCTCACCTTGGTGATCCAGACCCTATCTGATAGGGTCCAACAGATCCAGAATGACTATCTGGATATGAGAACTGATCTGAATCGTGTTTCTCATACCCAGGATCAACAAATGGCGCCAAAGACCCCAATTCCCTCCCAGGTTCAGGCCAATCCAAACAGCCTAAATCAAGGCCAGAACTGACGTCGTGATCAGGCATACTATTCAGATAAGTCTTTATCTGAACATGAGATCCTTTCGTATGATAACGTAAATCATATGTCCCTCAGGAGCGGAAGGACCGTGATCGTACCTGATCGGGCACGAGCACCGAAGGAAGGAGCCGCCAAGTCTCTACCTGAGGAGAACTTGGAGGAAGAAGAGGAGCACCACCACTGTCACCACCACTGGCAGAAGAAGAGGACTTCTGGGTCCTCGAAGCAGCAAACCCGCATCATTAGTGAGTCTGACGAAACTGATGAAGAGCCCGCACCTCCATCTGAGGAGGACCGTCCAGAAGAAGCGGAAGATGCATCAACGGTTTCGCCCCAGCATGTTTCTTTTAGTCCGAGTCAGAGTCCAAGTCTGTTTCAGAGTTCGAATCAAGTACAGAACTCAGTTCCAGCTTTCAATGAAAAAAATTCAGTTTCAGAACATGAGTTAGAGTCAATAATCCCTTTCCCCCAAGCTCTTACCGGTGGAAAGAAGAAAATCAAAAAAATCCAAAAAGATGACCCTAAGATGGCTGAGTTCTGCAACAAATATATTAAGGTCACAATCCCCTTTGACAAGTACGTGGAAATGACTCCTGCATTTCAGAAATACCTTAAGGTGAGATGCACACCTACTAGGGTTAGCAGGAAGACCAAAAGTCGTGTTGAGAAACACGTTCTATCAGTAGCCACGACTTGTGCAATAAAGAACTCGTTTCCAAGGAAACGAAGAGACATGGGTGCATACTATGTAGTGAGTCATGTTGATGACATCGCGTTTGCACGCACTCTCCTAGATAACGGTTCCTCAATTAACTTAATGCCTACAGCCCTCTATGAGCGGCTTAATCTCGAACCTCTTATGAAATCTAGAGCCCTCCTACAGTTCGTTGATAAATCAACGAAGAGGTCCCAAGGAGAATTGAGGAATGTTGTGATCAAAGTCGAGGGGCAGGAATACATGGTGGACTTCACTGTCCTAGATATGGAAACCCCTCGTAATTGGAGAGACTCTCAGATCATCTTAGGCAGGCCCTTCCTCAGGACAGCGGGAGCCTTGTTTGATTACAAGATCGGGAAGATCCAGTTCAAAACTCCAGGCGGAGATGAGGAACTTGAGATGAAGGAGACCAATATGGTAGAGACCGGATTCCGAATCCAGCACCGAGTACTCTTCAACCGAAGCAGACTGCTATCATGTAGACATAGTTGGGCCATGGAGACAGAACCCAGCCAGCATCGATGAGTCCCTCCCTTCCGGAGATGATCCCATGCATGAGTCATTTTGCGAGGTCCTCAGAGACGAGTACAGCTCAGAACCTGCATCTCCCTACATCTTCGATGACTTAGAAGCCCAGCTGGGCTTGTCAGTCCTTCCCTCTTTAGGACAATCAGAAGATGAGGATGACGAGTCGGACGTGGCTTTAGCCGATTACATGGAGACCTTTAACGATCCGACTTCAAGGCCAAATAAATTGGTGGCAGCCATTACAGAGAAAGATCCAGCCACTTCCAACACTGAGCCGGATTCGATTGAGCCAGATTTCTTAGATGATCACACCTTACCTGAGCTCAAACCTTTACCCACAACACTGAAATATGCCTTCCTTGCGGGTCAAGAGAAGAAATATCCGGTCATCATCATCTCACGATTGACCGAGAAGCAGGAATCTCGCTTGCTAGAGATCCTGGAGAAAAACTGCAAGGCAATAGGCTGGAGCATTTCCGATCTCCACGGGATAAATCCCGCTCTGTGTTCGCACCTTATCTACTTGGAGAATGAAGCCAAACCCTCTCGTGAATTCCAACATCATTTGAATCCAAATTTATGAGAGGTAGTGAAGAAGGAGATAGAGAAATGGTGCAACACGGGTTTTATTTATCCCATTTCCGACTCGAAATGGGTGGCCCCGATACATGTGGTCCCGAAGAAGTCGGGAATCCAGACGACCACCAACGAGGATGGCGAGGAGATTGTGACGAGAGTGCCCACGCCGTGGCGTGTCTGTGTGGATTACAGACGCTTGAATGTCGCAACGAAGAAGGATTATTTCCCCTTACCATTCATTGATCAGATCCTAGAGAGACTAGCGGGGAAAGAATACTTCTGTTTCTTGGATGATTTCTCGGGCTGCAATCAAGTAGCCATAGCTCCGGAGGACCAGGAAAAGACCACATTCACATGCCCCTTTGGTACCTATGCTTTCAGGCGCATGCCTTTGGGTTATGCAATGCTCCGGATACTTTTCAAAGGTGCATGATTGCTGTATTCGCTGAAGTGGTCGGTGAATTCCTAGAAGTCTTCATGGACGACTTCTCGGTCCACGGTGATTCCTTCGATTCCTGTCTTAGGAATCTGGATCGAGTCCTCAAAAGATGTTGTGAGGTTAATCTGGTGCTCTCCTAGGAGAAAAGTCACTTCATGGTGACAGAGGGCATTGTGTTGGGGCATGTCATCTCCAAGAGAGGAATGGAGGTTGACCCTGCCAAGGTGGATGTGATCAGACGACTCCAGCCACCAACCAACGTCAAGTAGTTGTGGTCGTTCCTCGGGCATGTTGGATTTCATCGGAGATTCATTAAAGATTTTTCTAAGATTGCCCGACCGCTGACTGAGCTTTTAGGCAAAGACATGGAGTTTGTTGTTGATCACAAATGTCTTGAAGCCTTTAAGCTATTGCAAGGAATGATCATGGACGCACCTATCCTACAAGCCCCAGATTGGTCTCTACCTTTTGAGATCATGACGGATGCCTCAGATTTTGCTTTCGGGGTTGTGTTAGGACAGAGGAGAGATGGCGTCCTGTTGGCAATTCACTACGCAAGCAAAGTGCTTGATACCGCTCAGCGTAACTATACAGTTACGGAAAAGGAGATGCTTGCGGTAGTGTTTGCCTTGGACAAGTTCAGATCTCACTTAATTGGATCCAAGATAATTGTGTTCACTGACCACACGGCTCTACGGTACTTGATGGAGAAGAAGGACGCGAAGTCACGTCTTCTTTGTTGGATTTTACTTATCCCGGAATTTGATTTGGATATTCATGGTAAACCTGGAAAGAAGAATGTAGTAGCCGATCATCTTTCTCGTTTCGAAGATCTTAATACTTCTGAGGATTCACCAATTCGAGACTCCTTCCCTGACGAGTCGATTTTTGTTGTCGACTCGCTCCCATGGTATGCCAACATCGTGAAGTATCTTGTCTCCAAGAAGGTTCCCGAGGGTTGGCCCAAGAGCCACATCGATCGACTTAAGTCAGATGCGAGACACTACCATTGGGAGGATCCGATCCTTTTCTTTGAAGGACCAGATTGTGTCTGGAGACGGTGTATTACTCAAGAGGAATACCAGAGTGTCCTTTCTTTATGCCACAGCTTGGAGGCAGGAGGACACCACTCCGGGAAGAGGACCGCATGGAAGGTACTTTAGTGTGACTTTTACTGGCCGACTATGTTTCGTGATGCCATCACCTTTGCGAAGTCGTGCCCAGTATGCCAGAGAATGGGAGGAACTATTGGTCCCAAGGATGAGATGCCAATGCAGCCTGTCATCATTTGTGATGTCTTTGACGCTTGGGGCATCGACTTCATGGGCCCATTCCCTGTTAGCCACGGGTTTGAATACATCCTTCTTGCGGTAGATTATCTATCCAAGTGGGTGGAGGCTATCCTAACCCGAGCCGCAGACAACAGAGTTGTCTGTAAATTCATCAGAGATCATATCATCTCTAGGTTCGGGATTCCAAAAATGATGATATCAGATGGGGGTAGCCACTTTGTGAACCGGGAGGTGTCGAATCGGGAGGTGAAGACTATATTGCAAAAGCTTGTCCGCTCAGACAGGAAGGACTGGTTTCAGATCTTGGATCAGGTCCTATGGGCATATAGGACAGCTTACGAGACACCGCTAGGAACCTCCCCTTTCCGAATGGTATTCGGAAAGTCGTGTCATTTGCCTGCAGAGTTAGTGCATAAATCAGAATGAGCAATTAAGAAGGTCAATTGGAACACGCACCTTGGGCAGAAGCAGAGAGAGATGGACCTGAATGAGCTTGTGGAAGTCAGAAATCGTGCATATGACAACAGTTTGGTGTACAAGGACAAGGTGAAGCATTGGCATCATAGATATATCAGACGAAAGACCTTTGTTCCTGGACAGAAGGTATGTTTGTTTAATGCAAGGCTGAAGACCTTCCAAGGCAAATTGAAATCCAAGTGGACGGGACCATTCATTGTCCGAGCGGTGCATGATAGTGGATGTGTAGAGATCTCAGATCTCGCAGATGACGCACCGACATCCCTTGTGAATGGACAATTGTTAAAACACTTCGTCGAATCCAATGAGCAGTTATTCCATGTTGAGGGGATTGTGTTTCTGCGCGAGACAGATTCAACAGATATACCTCGAGCCACGCAGGAGACCTTGCAGCAGTGAGCTCCAGCCATCAGCAGCATCTTGAAAGATTCAGACCGACTCACTTGTATATACCATCATTTCTGTACATTCTATCCTTTCTCCTCTCACGACACTAGTAACTCATCCCAGCTTCATCTATCTCTATCTTGGACTATACTTAGGATGACCAGATCCTAAGTATAGGGGGGATGAGCCACCTGAGTCCATTCACTGTACATCCTCCAGATCACATCGGTTCTCATACTCACTCCTTTCCTATACTTTGGCTGACCAAAGCCTAAGTATAGGGGGAACTGATGCCCACCTTGTATATATTCATCCATTTCCCCTCTTTCCCTCGTCTGCCCCATTTTTTATCTTCTTCTACACTTAGGCTGTCAAGAGCCTAAGTATAGGGGGGCGGTGCGACTTCTATACGATTTTTGTAATTTTAGCTCTCCTACGCTTAGCCCGAGATATGTCCTTTTAGTCTCTTTTCGTGCTCTGAGGACACAGCACATGCTAAGTATAGGGGGGTGTATATATTACATATATACTTTACCCATATCTGAAAAGAAAAAGAGTCTTGCATTTCATATTCATAGCATGTCATCTGCACCTCTCATCTGCATATCTTGCATATGCAAGGTGAAAAGTTAGTGGGTTCTGAACCAAGTTGTGAGTAGATATTGAGGATGGACTTTATTTGACCTTAATCCACCTAATTTCAAAGGAACCTTATAGGAACTGGAGTTAAGATTTCTCAGGTCAAGTGACTTAATTCTTTGAGTCTGCAAGTCTATGTTCACATGTCATCTTGATTAGTCTAAGTAGAATATCTTGTGCACACGCATGATTCTTTTAGACAATGACCTAACTTGGACAAGCACAATGCATGTAGCTCTTCATTGATGAGCTTGGAGTAGCACACGGGTGGAAACATCCATCCTCCTCTAGGGAGGGTAGTGCATCTCAACCTAGTCTGGTGGTGTTGAAGTCTAAGGACAGGATGTTGTGGGTTGCAATAATGCTTCAAAAGAGGGATAGTCTACTGGCTCAAGAGGAAAAACTCCTGATGTACATGCTGCACCTTGTATATAGTACCAAAAAAATATGCAAAAACTCCAAAAAAATCAGACAGGTCCAAGTGAAAATAAAATACCTGTCGGAGTATGTATATTAGAAAAGAAATGCAGCTGGATGACTTGGCTACACTGGTCAGGCATCCCAGGATAGGTAGCTACACTGGCTACCGTCCATTCTTTTCTCTACCACCTCCTCTTGAGCTGGTCGCACTTGAACTTAGAAGGGAATACCCCTCTCCTCGAGGAAAGAGTTACTGGACCAGGTTATTGAGTTACCTTGTTAGAGGAGGCTAGTTCTGAGCCATTTCTGATGTGAAGAGTTACATTTCACTTACACAATACAAGTAAGAATCATAGTCATCAGAAATTTGTGTTTGAGGATTTGTTCTGATCTGACTATTGAGGAGTCTTGAATAGAAGACTTGTGGAACTTGAAATCTGTTAGGTATTAAGTTCAGGTCCCAATAAGGTTCCGCCACACAATTAATCCAAAGGTTGAGTCAAGCTCCATTTTCAACTTTTGTTCATGACCTTGGTATGGAACCCAAAATCATTTCACTCTTGCATTTCATTTTAGCTGCTCGGGGACGAGCAAGGTTTAAGTATAGGAGGTTGATGAAACTGTGATTCATCACTCTAAAAGTTGAAAATAGAAGCTTGTTCCCGAGTAAATAGATGCATATTTCCCTCTTTCTTGCACAATTAGCATTCATGCATGCATTCATAAAATATGCATTTTAGCATTCACATTTTGCATTAAATAAGAAGCCAAGATCACTTGTACAATATCCACCTATAAAAATAACATCTCCCTTATAATATGTACACTTTAGTTAATAATATAAGGAAGAAAGCCAAGATCTCCTTTGTAACAGCACCCAATAAAGCCCTAAAACCCTTGGACCATAAAATGCCCTCATACAACCTCCAAAATAGGTCTACTCATTTCAGAATAATACACACTAGAAGACCTTTAAAATGAGACTAATTTCATCCAATTTGGAGCTCGTATGAAGAAGTTGAGTTTTTGGGCCTCTTTGTATACTACATAGGTGTATATTTGTATCCCTATATTTTTGTATCATATTTGACCTCGTCTCCGTCTTTGGTCAACATGAAACTTATAGATCTCATCGCGATCTACAACTTTCATGTTTTGAGTTTTTCCAAATTCGGCCTCCTTCTCTCTCTAATCTTATATCTTCTCTCAGCCACTCACAGCTGGCCACGTCGCCCTCTGATTGCGCCACGCAGCCCGCTCCCCTTGCCCTAGCCGCCCGCGCCCACAGCCATTGGATCTTCATCCCGATCCAATGGTTGCACCATCTCTACGTGCGCCTTTATTCCCCACCGTCAGATCACTTCCCAGCCTTTCATCATAGCCGCTTGTTCGCGCCTCTCCCACAGTTTGCCACGTGGCGCATCTTGCGCCTTCCGATCACGCCCACATCTCTTGATCCATACCGTTCGTTAGCGCCAGATCCTTAGCCATCCGATTAAACCCCTGGGACCATCTCCACCGTTCGCCAGCGCCGCTCCCATAACGCGACGCGTGGCACATTCACCGCCCTTCATCGCCTCCCCTCAGATCTAATCACACCCACTCGTCAGTGCCCTTTCCTCCTCGCACCACGCGTCACATTGTACTCCATCCGATCAGCTCTGATCTCCACCGTTCACAACTTCGAGGATCTCAACCGCCAGATCGAAGCCCATCTTTGATCTGATCCGTCTACTCGCGCCTCGCCTTCGACGCGCCACGTGGCACCATCACGTCCCTTGATCAATACGCCCTTGATCAAATCCAAGCCGACCCTGAGCGCCTTCTTTCTCGCCGCTGGATCACAAGATCCAATGGCCAGGACTTCGTCTTCCACCTCCGTTCGCCCTCTCTCCCACGATCTCGACCTTGCGCGAGACGTCGCCCCTTTCTATTTTCGCCTTCACTCCTGCCACCTTCTCCGACCGCCAACACCTCCACGATCTTCACCACTCTCCCTTCATCCTCGCCAGCTCCCTCATTCACCACGCCTTCCACCAGAGTCGCTCCACGACGACCTCGAACTCCACCTTCCAGCGACTCAACCCATCGACTTCATCCTATAAATACTCGATCACCGGCCACCGTCACGTCCATCCGCCATTCCAGAGAGCTTCCCTGTGCTCCGAACTTCCAATTGGTGACAATGATTAGATGAATCGTTGAGCGAAGAAGGGTTTCTTCTTCGGCGAGATCCACGGCGAACTCCGCCATGTCGCAACCTCCCTCCGCGAAGCTGCACGAGCTCGGGACCCTACCGACCCCTTGAGCGAAGACCTGGAGCCCAAATCTGAGCTCCAATCCCCATGTAACCTCCTTCATCCTCTTCTGATCTTCTCCTTGTTTTTCTTCTTGACTTGTCCGATTTAATTAGCATTCCCCAGTCATCTTCTCGCTCCACCTTCATCCCTCCGAGCTCCACGACGGAGCTCCGATCCTCGCGCACCCTTTCATACCCGCAAACTCTGCACTTCACCTTCAATCGATTCCATCTCCGCCATCTCGGCGGAGCTCGCTCGTCGGTCACCCCATTCCGCCATAGACCTATCATTCCGTTCAGCACACCTCCATGAACACACGCGTGCTTCGGGTATACCTCTAACCCTTGCAGGTACACATTCCTTGGATTGGCCAGAAGCTCGTCGGAGCTTCCATCGAGCTTCACCGTCACGGTGCTCCAGCGCTCCTCCTCCGCTCCTGAGGCCACATGGAGCTCCACCACCTCGCCCCGCATCTACCCAGCTACGTCACAGTCGCCATCAACCTTCATCGACGCCTAGAGACCGAGGCGGAGCAAGCCCCGCTTCGCCGGAGCCCTGCCTACTCCTCCGTAGGTAGCGGAGGGCCGTTGGGGAAGACGATCTGCCACCGTTTGATTATTTTGATCAAACGGCCAGAGTCACGCCACGTCACCATCATTCAGAGCAGCCCAAGGCCGTTGGATCCTCTTCGATCTGACGATTGTTGATCAGACACGTCACCACTTCATCGCGCTCCAGGTGCCGTTGGATCGATCTAGATCCAACAGTCACTCGTCGTCCACGTCGCCATCAGCAGGAACGAGACCATCGCCGTTGGATCAATCGGTGATCTGACGGACTCCGCCACGCCACGCGTCATCATTCCGTCGCCGTTGGATCTGCTGTGATCCTACGGTCTTGATCGCGCCACATCGCCCCGATCCGAGCCTCTTCCCTGACCTCTAGGCTCGGATCACCCGAAGCTTCGCCGAGCCTTCCTCCGAACCTCCAGAACACCCGAGCCTCATCCCGAGCCTCCGAAGTCACCCGAGCCTCCTGGGCAAATTGCACTGAGGCCCCTGGAAGTTCCAGAAATTGCATTTCAGTCCCTGTGAAGCGCCCCCACGTGAGGAGCACGTGCGTCAGTGGAGAATTTGCATTCCACCCCCTGCATTATAGGTAATTGCATTAAGGTCCCTGTCATCATATTTTAATTTTAGCAATTTTAATTTTCTGTATTGCAGTTATACCCTTGTCTTTGCACGCATATTTAGGTATCCATATTTCATTATTTTTGAATTCCAAAAATTGCATGTTGTAGTGTAACTTGTCAATTATCTTGTGTGACACTTGGCACATTTTGTGATATTAGTAGAATTTTTAATTGATTAATTGGTACATTTCTATGATATTTTTCCCAACTTCACCTTTTAATTAATATAAATTTTTCTGTAATTCCAAAAATTCCCAAAAAATCATATTCGCTCTAGGATAATTATCTTAACATTGCATAAAAATTTCATCTCATTTGCACGCATTTCGAGGCCTAAATAAATTATTTGGTGATTTCCTTAATTTATTTTTAATAGGTTCATTTCACATCAAAATTAAGGTCTGATAATTTTCATGGGTTCCTCATCATTAGATTGATCTAGGATAATTTTTATTCCAAAAAATATTGTGATTTGATATTTATTAAAATTAAATTAGTCAAAATCACCCTGCATCCATTTTTTATTCATAGTTAATTCATCTAGTGTCAGAAAATTCCAAAAAAATTAGGGTAGCTTAATTTCATCATAATTCATCATCTGGCCAATTTTTATTATTTTTGGACTTCATTTGAACATATTTCTTATTTAACTTCTAAATTGGGTTAATTTTTACATGTGTCGCATAGAAATTAGAAAAATACCAAAAATTTATTCCTCGAAAATCAAACACTGGAGCTTTGCTAAAAATTCACCCAAGGAGACAGATGCCTCCGTGAGTTCGACCTTGGACTTCCCAAGTAAAAAAAGTTGCCACTCGAAATTAACTTGCTTAAATTAAAAGTGATTTTTGATATTCCCTCTCATTATCCGACTGCAACGAACATTAGTAATTAATTTGGACATTAATTTGCCTAAATTAACAAGGGTAGCGGGAGGTGCTATCAAGGAGCAGTCGTGATAGGCTCATATGAATATGGGTTTACATGATTTTGAGGTATCTGAAGTCTTATCCATGTACATGATTTCTATTTAGTATAGGGGCATCCCTTCCCATAACAATATGTACAGATGCTGATTATGCAAGATACCCCAAGGATCGGTATCCTACCTTTGGACTTACAGTTTTCATAGGGAGCTATTCGGTCTCATGGAAAAGCAAGAAGCAAAGTGTGGTTACTAGATCTAGTGTTAAGTTTGAGTATCCAACTATGGCATAGGGGAGCACTGAGATGATTTGAGTCATATACATTTTGATAAACTTGGATCCTCTTCCCATGCAGCTACAATGTGATAATCATATTGCTCTTTTTATTACCAAAAATCATGCTTTCTATGAGAGGATCATACACATTGAGGTAGATTTCCATTATACACAAGACATGGTTCAAAAGAGCTTTGTCTTTGGTTCCCATGTCAGTTCAAGGTAATAAACAACATATGTTTTCACCAAGGCCATATCCACAGGGCCATCTAGAGGTGATGTTCCAAGTTGATCATGATTGAAGTCTATGCTTCATCTTGAGAGAGAGTGTCAAGAGTTATAAATGTATCTTATTATTTCTTATGTATTTTACTTTTTATTTTATCACTATTATCCAATTTGACCTCTAGGGTTTCTCCTCTTTATATAAGAGAGACTTACGACCTTATGAATAATTAAGTCATTATGTTCTTTTCAGATGATACAAGTGCGTACTAGAGGATGGATATTGTGCAATGTTATCCATGGAATCAAACGAGAAGAAAGTCCTTGGAGGACTATCTTAGATGCGTACAAGGAGGAGAAGAATTCTTGGTAGTGTGAGTGTTCCATGTTTCACCAAAGCATTTACACGTGTGACGGGACTCTTCCATTATAGGTTCTAGCGCATTTAAAGTGTATATTCTTATTCCTCGTGGTATGTGGAATTACATAGAAAAGTTTTTATCATCGCGTAGTTCCATGATTTAATTTTTTAGTGACATCTACCAATAGGATGAGTTTTTTAACTAGATTTGGTCCAATTATTTTTGATATATTCTATGATTTATGAGGTATGACCTCCATCAATACCTATATATGTACTTTTTTTGTTCTAATACCTATGGTATTTTTTTTTAGAATTTAATATGTTATCTTATGCACCGTCCTATGGATGCAATCCAATTTACAAGGGTTGTCACATGATAGATACATGAGAGTAAGGAAGTTAGTCCTAGAAGAGGTTGTAAAAAGAAGCTGCAGATAAGTAGTTGGAATATGAGCACTTTCATTGAAAAAATGATGGAGATATTAGATACGATGGAAAGGAGGAAGATTTATATATTGCGTCTGTAAGAGACAAAATGGGTTGGAGAGAAAGCAAGATAGATCGAGAAGACATGCTTTGAATTATGGTATTTAGGTAAAGCGAAAGGTAGAAATGATGTTAGAGTGATTGTTCATAAGTATTTGAAAGATAATATGTCTGAGGTGCAAAGATCTGAGGATCTGATTATTTTTCTAAAATTGGTGCTTGAGGTGGCATTTCCCCTGTGATGAAAGGCCAATTTCATTACATTAATTCACAGATATTAACCCCCAAGCTTAGACTATTGTCAATAAAAATCAGATAAATCCTTGTTTATATCTGAGTCATAGAATTAATAAAAAAATACAAAAACTAACAAAACTAAAATCGTAGTATTTTTATACCCTTAAAAAACTCTCACAAAAATATTTCTCCTTGTATTTGACCTCGTCTCTGTTTTTGGTCAACATGAAACTTGTAGATCTCATCGAGATCTACAATTTTATGTTTTGAGTTTTTCCAAATTCGGCTTCCTTCTCCCTCATATTTCACATTATTTATCCAAATAACCTGATTGGGCCACGTGGTACCTTCTGGTTGCACCACGTATACCGGTTCTTTGTGCGCTACACACCTTCATTTCCCCCATCGTCCGATCATTCTCTGGAGATTCCATCCTCACCGCTCGTTTCATCCTTTGATTTCCACCCTTAGATCTGCCTCCAAACTAAATCTCGTCCATTCATTAGCGCCTCTCTCCCATAGTGCCACGTGTCCACCTGCATTGTCGCCCGATATGTGATGTTCTCTCCACCCTTCTATCCACCTTCATATTGCATCTCATCCATTCATCTCCGCCCTCTTATCCTAGCAACACGTGGCGTACTCCTTAACCATCGATCAAGCCCACATCAATGCGATCGAGATCACTCACTTGCACCCATTTCTCAGCCGCTGGATCGTGAGATCCAACAGCCGAGGAATCATCTTCTTCCTCCTGCTACCTCCTCGCCCACGTCGCCCATCTTGTGCACCGGTTTCCCCCTTTCCATTTCCCCTACCTTCTCCGCCATCTTCTCCACTCACGAAACATCCCACAACCTACACCATCCTTCTGTTATACTCGTGGACACCATGACTCTCTGCGAAACCCTCTCTATCGCTTCATATCCTCCACGCAACCCACCTCGACCACCATCGTAACTACCACCTTCATCCTTCAAATACGCCTCCGTCGTCTTCATTCTGCCTTGTCCACTTTTACGTGGGTCTTTGCGCTGCACCACTCCTCCTCCTCGTGATAGGAGGAGGGCCGATTGATGGCACCATGACGACGACAGCCCCTGGTGTCGACCCCTGGCCATGGTAGGCCAGGTTTGCAGTGCTCCACCACCACCTAGCTGTCCCCGGTGGCCGCAGGGATCCAATGATGACTGGAGGTCCATCTAGGACCTCAAGCTCATGTTCCTTCCTCCGTCATAGCTCAGGTAAGCTCTTCGATCCTTCTTTTCATTTTTTTCCTTAATTTCTCTGATTTTATTAGGTTCCCCCTTGCATCGTCTCCCTCCATCGATCATCACCTTAGCTTCCTCGCATATCCACCATTCACGTGATCCCCTCCAATCACTCTTCTCTCCTCCGCAACCTCAAACCACTTCGACCCCACTCTTCTCCGAGCTCGATGGAGAAGACGACCGGCCACTGCATTCTTCACCCCATCACGACCGTCCATATCACTCACAATCACTTGCACCACTAACTTGCACGCTTTGGCTATTAGAACTAACCATTGCAGGTGAATGCCTTCATTGGTCGGAGCTTCATCGGAGGTATCTTCTCAAGCGTCGTCTTCGGTCATGGTTCAACCTCAGTAGCTTCCAGGTGGTACCATGGCTTGGCTTCACTTCGAAAATCGATCCAGCACCTTTAGGGACCCCAACGGAGTAGCTTGCTAGACAAGAGATGGGGGCAGAGCAATGGAGGCTTCGTTGGAGCACTAGTCCCGCCACCAGCCGCAGACGAAGGACGTACAACTACCGTTGAATGGCACCCTCTCGGTGCTCATCCAACGGTTTGGAGTGAGCTACGTTGCCGCCCATCCCTTGTACAACCACCGTTCGATCTCTATGATTGGGTGGTCCATACGTAGCCATGTGTAAGAGCGAGGAGGCGGCACCAAACCTCCACGCTCGGAACCCCCGAGCCACATCCGAGCCTCCCGAGACACGATTCGAAGCTAAGCCGGCAACCTGAGCCTCCTCCGAGCCAAGTCCGAGCCTCCATCAATCGCCTAGCCTATCTCCTACGTGACAGTCACGTGAGGGATGGGTATATCTCAAATCCAGATCGCGGGCCTCCCATAGATGCTTCATTAAATCAAGACCGTAAATCTAATCTTCTCATTGTATCTGAATCACATTCAGATCAATGTCCAATACTTGGACCAAGATCAGATCACTTCTCTAATGAGAGGAGTCACTAAAATCCAGACCTGTTTCATCACTCCCTAGGAATGGAAGCGTCATGGTTATACAACCGTTTATGATCAAATCACCCTCAGGTATTCCCAATACCTGTACATCCTGCATACTGGAAGACTCAGATTAAACCCGAAGTATCGGATCAACTTTATACTATCTACTTCGTGGTTTTATCAGTAAGTTTCTCATTCGATCATTGGGAGTTGGTATCGATCATACACTTTCCAAAAGTGTATATCATACCTAGGTCTTGATCATATACTAAAAGTATATATCAAACCTGCAAATTCAGTCAAGATTCCAAAGCGAGACGACCATGCGCATGGAATTTGATTCTTCCCAATATCTCATGAGTGAGTTCATGTCTTCCGGTTCAGTAACTGAACCTGTATGATCCCTTTGAGAGATCGTATTACTCATATGCCCTTATATGAACACCAGCGCGCCGGTGTATAGACCTTGATTAGGTCATCAACCTATTGGTCTGCCAAATGTACATACTTGGACATATAGCAACACATCTGTCTCCGGTCAGAGGATGCGTGCCTATATCATGACAGCATATGATATAGGACTTTGGTTATCTCGATCTCGTTAAGTCAACTCTTTGACCTAACTAATCTGACACCTCCGAATCTCTATTCCTATGCAGAGGACCTGCATCAAGAGGTCGGTCAGATATCAGCCTTCAGAGATAAGGATTGCCATCTCCTACTCAGGCTGGAGATCATCTCTTAACAATCATTTGACGGTGCTTGAAGAGTCCTCAATCTAACTCTTTAGATATTCATCCAAGCACCAGCCTCTATGATTCAATAGTTGAATCAACAGCTGTATGATTATTAAGATGGCCATGGTACATAACCCTAATTGTACTAAGGGACCTATTATACAAATTATTCATTCTTCATTTCAGATCAGAGAATGATATGTGCAATAACATTTATTGCATAATGGCTCGCCGTGGGCTCGCATTTCCAATAGTTTGTTATGTTTTTTCTATTTATTTCATATTTTTCTTGCATTTATGCCCCTGATTTCTTTTGTGAATATCTTGAGCATCCGAGCTCCAATCGATGTGATTTTAGTTGTATTTCAAAACTTGTTTCGTTATCTTTTTAATGGCATAATTTGTTTTTTGATTTGACACTCTAGAGTTTGATGACTAATTTTATTAATGGAGTGTCCATTATGGAATGCTTTTTATGCTTTAATCAATATTTCAAAGGAACTTGCTTAGTTAATTGATTCTGAAATTGACCTAAATTTCTTGCTCAATTATTTTGCTAAATTGGGGCATCTATGCTTCAGTGTAATCTTGCATTTTGTTGCATAAAAAATAAAAAAAATGTTGATTCATGTGTTTGTATTCTATGTATATGTGTGCATTTATTGACCTATGAATTTTTAATTTATCGCTTATTTTTGGTATTAAGAGTCTAAATAAATTTTTAAGAGGCTCATGTCCCTGAGTTTGACCTTGGGCTTGCCCAAGTAAAAATAAAATCGATCGTTTGATTTAATTGATAGATTAATTAAATGGTTTTTGACGAAATCCAAATTCATCCGACTGCAATGGACATACTCTATTTATTCACTTAAAATGGTTAAATTAAGAGAATAAATTTGTGGTTCGTTAGATGGCATTGTTGCTGGTGATACTGCCCATCTTTTGTTTATTTAGATTTTTAATATCTAATTGAATGTTAATTTCTAATTCGTAAATCATGCCGTTGTCTTGCATTATTAAAATTTCTTTGATTGGTATCTAACACTTGTTTTTGTGACAGGGCCCTTGGTGTTCAAGGAGGCGAGGAGCAGGAGTTCCCGCTTTGAGGAGCCGCCAAAGCAAATCTTCGAGAAAAATTGAAGAGAGAAATTTTTTGTTGTCTTGCTTTTTATTTTTATTATAATAGTCTTCTTTAGAGCGATCTTCGATCGAAGACTCGCGTGTGTAAATGAACGAAGCTCTCTGTGGTTGTGTGGGGATTGTCCCATTTGAGTGTCAACCTAAGATCATACACACAGCTCTCTGAGATATTTTCACATTTTATTTTATGTGTTTGATCATAGGTAGGACACACATTAACTTAAGACGCTCGTAGACATCGCTTCACTTAGACAAAATTCAATCTATTCTTCCCGCTAATAGAAGCATGTTAGGCGCGTTTTTTCATCAACTTGCATACAATTAAGTTTAGATTTTAATTTAGTCTTGTTTTCATTAAATTTTGCTCAAGGAACTATGAATTTCCTCTCTCAGCCTAGATCATGATTTTTATTGACTGCATGGCTTTTTCTCAACCTCCCTTCCTGGCTTGATTACCTAGGTTAATGGAAATTGAGAATGAGCAGTAGACGATTAATTGATTGATTTGTGATCAACTTTAAACAGTGACAACCTTAAGCTTAAAATTGGAACTGCTAATTGCAAGTAGATCTAAAATGGAGTAAAATAATGTTTTAGGAGAGAAACACCCTTGTTTACGTAGGATGATTTTTGCTTCAACATGTTTTTAATCCTTGCATAAATTAGAATATTTTCATCACCAATAAAAACGACCAGATAATTGGTTGCACGTGTGAGTTGGTGAATTTAAAATGGTATTGCTTGCTTGTTTGAGCCTTGATTGCTCTGACAACCTCCCCTAGCCTTTAAGTACTCCATTCATCTCTGAAGATTCATTCACTCACTTGTATATCCATCCTAACTTCTTCGTTCCCCTCAGGACTCCCCAGTATCATTTATACATCTATGTACTTAGGCTATTCTCTGCCTAAGTATAGAGGGGACCTGAATCCCCGTGATTTTCTTACTCATCTTTCCTTTCCTTGATACTTTAGGTTATTTCCGACCTAAGTATAGGAGGTGGCCGCCTCGGTTTGTATATTTTTCTATACTTAAATAGAACTATGGCTTTGTATCATCTAGTGCTATGAGGACATAGCAAAGTTAAAGTATAGGGGGGTATATTGTATATACAGTATATGTACTTCAGCAATATTTTGAAAATTTTTGAAAAATATAAAACTTTTTGATCTAAAATACAATCTTTGAACTAAGCAGACAAGATATTTTCAAAGCTTTTCTATGTTACACTATTTTCAAGAAAAAAATTTTTTAAATGATTTGAAAAATGGGTTTCACTTATTTTGAAATAATGTATGAAAATTGTTTGAAATTTTTTTATATGTGTGACATGGTTTGGAAAATATTTTTGATAAAAAAAAACGAGTCTAACTTGTGTTCTAACTTTAATCAACAATTCATAAAAATGAGAAAAACCTAAAAAAACCTTTGCAATAGAAATCGACTACTAAACACAAATAAGTAGACACTTTTCTGTGATGGTTTTCCCTTAGCAGAGTAGGTGGTTTAGAGGACATCGCGTAAGGCTTTGTCCTCAAGCAACGGGTTTCGTTCTACGGCTTGTACTTATACCTATACTGGCTGAAAGCATATGCAACTACTCATTTGAGTTTAATCAGTCATTAGGTCTTTTAAAATCTTCATAAAAATAAATAAAAAAATAGATGAAACAATTGGATGGAATCCCCGACATTTTCACTTCCACACAGGATCAGAAATGTTCGAGAACACCCGATTTATGAGGTCTTGAGATTTTAGGTTAACAACCTTAGTCATCAGACTTAGTTATCCGTATTTCCCTAGTTGCTAGATTTGCGTGCTATATAGCATGCTTAATCTCCACCCTTAAGAATATGATCAGTACTTCACATACACGACTGCAGTCACGATGAGATGAGTTGAAATTCCATTATAGGGACTGGAATGAGGGATTCAAGTCTATACTTGATATGATGATGCTCGAGGATGGGAAAAATCATTGAAGGCTTCATGAAACCTGAGTGTCAGCATTTTTAGCCAGTATGAGAACTTGGTTCTTGTACTAATCTATTGACCTTTACCTAAGTGTCAGGGTGTGAATAACATAAAAATATTGATCAACGTGCGCCAACTCTTGGTAAAAGCAGTGGAGCTAGCCAAAAATAATACAAATCAAAGAAATATCAGTGTTGAAAGAAAAGCTCTCATTCCACAAAGTCAAATATCAACAGAGCTTCCACCAAAGGCAAGCGCTCCCAACCATTTCAAGGTATCCACTTGGACACTGGCCTGCCATCTATACTTCTTAGACTGACAACTAAAGAGACGGTAGATTGGACACAATATTTGATTTATTCCCTAGTTTTGAGGATTGGGTCCTAAGGAGAATTTCTTCGACCAAGACCTTGGGTGACGTTGTGACTCTACACTCATGATCGCAGTCAACACTTAAATTCATATCCTTAGTATATGTGTATCAAAGAGAGAGTATGGAAAACTAGAGCAATTGGAGACCTCTTACTTAAGGTTGGGATGAGCTCTAAAATTTCGGATCTCTAAAGTCGGGACTTCTTGAATGGATCTGGTCCTGTATGCACATGCACAAGGGGGTTAATCCAGCTCATTCATTTTTTTGATGCTTGGGGACGAGCATAGTTTAAGTATAGGGGGTGATGAAACCCGATTTCATTAAATTTGTTGTGGGAACTTTGACTTAACCAGTAGTAATATTAACTCTTTGTGTACATAATCAGAGATACAAGAAATGAATACTATTTATAGTACATTTGATGATTACACAATAAGTACAAAAACACTTTGACAACATATAATGAATAGAAAAACTTCTAAAGAGCTTATGTAGAACTTTATCTAAAGATGTTGCAAAAACAACACACTTTGTAAGTAGAGACAATGTGTCTGTCAGCTTTAAAATAAAAGCAAACAAGAATCTAACTAGTTAAAACTGACCGACAAGATTGGAGAGAATGCTTTGAGGAAGCAAGATGACGCGTATGCATGTGTATGGCTATCTGGTACTCTGACCACAAAGATAGCCAATATCATCCTTTGTCGGCCCATTGCCAAGGTAATGTGGCACACCATCATATTCATTTATTCTTAAAGTTAGGAATGAGACAAAGATTGTGCAACTTTAGTACGACATTTTCACAACCAAGCGGGTTGGTCTCCTTCTTTATATAAACTGCTCATAGCTCAGGGGAATGTTTGAGAAGGTTCACAGCTTCATGTCTCTAAATGATTCCATAGATCAACATCATGTATATAAGAATGCCATTATGGTTGGCGTATTTCTGGTAGTACTTGACTCACAATATGATGTTGCACATACTAGCTTCTTACGGGTGCATATATACCTCCTACAAGGAGTCCTACAGCAAACCGAGAAGGATTATAATGCCATCTGGAATCACTACTTAGATATCCTATGCGATGGACACATCTGATGGCAAAGGAAGTCCAGCCCAGTTCATAGGATGTGTATTCTATGGCATATGAGGCAGACATCCACTTTAGTCGTTCACCTACTATCACCATTCTGTCCACTTTGAGGGCACATTCTGCCAGAAACATGGTTATCTCTCTTCTACTCATGTTGACGAGCAAGCTGAGCCTCATGTCTCGTCTGCTAATCATAATTTTGATGACCATTTCTCTTGTCTGAGGTAGAGCATGGCTCATGCTGTCGCCACTAGTAGTTCTCCTTCGGTCCCTTCGGATGTCTTTGCTACAACCAGATTCTCTATTAGAACCTCATGTATATCTTATGCCCTTACTATTGGTCACATGCCATGGCATGACTGAGTGGATTATGGATTCTGCTACATCACATCATTTTTGTAGAGACAAAGCTCAGTTCACGTCCTATAGATCAGTACCTCTAAGCATATCCGTTAGTATTGTATATGGGGGGCATTCCCCTATTAATAGACATTGGGAGATCTATTTGACGATGTCTATGCATCTACCGAATGTGCTTCATGCACCTAATGTTCTATGAACTTATTATCTATTAGTCCTATCACCAAGGATTTGCATTGTCATATCATATTTGACCCTTCTTATTTTATGTTTCAGAATGTACTCACGGGCAGGGTGATTGGATTCGGATGTAATCAAGGGGTCTCTAGAGACTGGTACAATCTCCTTATGCAAGTTTTTCTTTTGTTTCTACTATGTTAGTCTCTCTATACATATGTCACCTTCGATTCGATCATCTTTCTCTACAGAATATGTGTAGAGTGCTCCCTTAGATTTCATGTCATTTTACATTTCAGTGCGAGGCTTTCTAGCTTAGGAAGCGACACTGCTCCAATTTCCATGGTTGTTAGAGTCATAGTAGCAGTAGAGTTGGTTAATTTTGGTATTTGGAGTCCGAATAATGGTTGTGATAACCAGGGGCACATGTTCTATCTTGTGGATGTTAATGACTATTTAAGATTTATTGGGGTTTTCTTTTGAAAAACAAGTAGGAGGCAGGGTCGTTCATTCAATCTTTTATTCATAAAATAAAGAATATTTTTTCTACTAATACTAAGAATGTTTGCTCTGGCATTGCCTTGGATTTTTGTACTATTCATCTTTCTCGATTCTTAAGGTCCCTTGGCACTATGCATTATACCTCTTTTGCTTACACTTCTTAGTAGAAAGTTGTTGATGAACGCAAACACCATCATCTTTATGACATAAACATCATTCTTCTTATCCAGAGATGTGCTCCCCACTCTTTTGGGGGTGATGTGGTCCTCATTGCCTACTACTCGATCAACTGTATGACGTCTTCCTTGTTAGGCAAAAAGGTACCTTTTTTATTGTGTTTCCCTATAAGGACCTTATCTCTCTACTACCATGTATCTTTGGCTTCATGGCATTTGTTTATCATTTGGCTCTTGGCCATGACAAGATCTCTCTCTCTCTCTCTCTCTCTCTCTCGGAGCTATCAAGTGTATTTTTGTGTGATACTTCTGAACCCAAAAAGGGTACCACTACCATTGATCTGACCAAAGGAAAGTACTATATTAGTGCTAATGTCACTTTCTTTGAGCTTGCCATGTACTTTTCTCTTGCGTATGATAGAATGACCCCATTTGAGTATGGTGAGGAAGTTTACATACCACCTCCGCCCACACCATCATCACAACTGCCACTACCACTGCCCCCTATCGTGGTTCCTCCTCCTCCACCACCTCCAAATGTGGTTCCACCTACCGTGGTTCCTCCTAGGCTCAGACTTTACCTTATTTAGTCGCATGCCCCCAACTGTACACATGCTCATGTGCCTTCCCCACCATCTAGCACACTTTAGCTATATTCTAAGCACTTGGTTTCTACTTATGACTCTAGTGATTTGTTTGTAAATCATGCCACTTTACAAGTTGATCATGTAGTCCTCATGAGGCTAATTTACATGATATAGATTGTCCAGAGCACCCTGATCTGCTCATTTCTCTTTGGAAGTGGAGCTTATGTGTGCTATGTATCCTCTTACTACCCATGTTTCTTTAGGGCATCTTTTAAAGGATTTCAAGATATTTGTGGTGGGACCGCAAACTGTAGATATCACACACACACACACACACACACACACATATGTATATCATGAGCTATGCAAGATACCTAGTGGCATCTTGCTTTGGAGGAGGACCTGGAAGAGCTTCAATCTTGTGGAACATGGAGCTTGGTTAATGTCCATTAGGGGCTTCCGTGGTTACCTGCAAATGGGTCTTTATAGTGAAGCACTGAGCAGATATTAGAGTTGATCGCTACAAGGTTCAACTCGTGGCATGTGAATTCACTCAGTCATATGAGGTGGACTATCAGGAGACAAGTGGCTCATCATCGGACACTTTGGATCCTCCCCTCAATTGGTGTGGTACATGACTGGTATGTTTCCCAAATGGATGTCAAATAATACTTTTCTTTATGTTGGAAATCTATTTGCAATAACCACCAATGTTCATTGTTGAGGGAAAGTGTCAGAAGATACACATACTTCATAAGGCTATCTATGGACATGAGCAGAGATCTCAAAACATGCTTCAAAGTCTCTCGGACTTGATAGAGCAGCATGGTTTCATGAGACCGACTACACGTCATCCACTATTTGTACAGAGGACACATAGAGGTATCGTCATCATTCTGATTTATGTAGATGACATCATTATTACAGGAGATGACCTACATGGAATTAATAAGGCTAAGGAGTTCATTGGACACATGTTTAACACCAAGAACCTAGTCAAATTATATTACTTCCTTGGTATTGAGTATGCCAGTACCTTGTGGGGTCTTATTATAATACAAGGGAATTACATTATAGATCTCCTCTCAGAGACCAGGATGGCAAATTGCAAACCATCCACTATTCTCATGGATCTCGGCATGAAGCTATAATGATGATACATAGGAGGTGGACACGAGGAAATACATGGGGCTTGTTGGGAATCTCCTCTACGTGATGAATACCGGGCCATATATCTCCTTTGCAGTGAGAAAAGTCATCCACTTTAAGGAGTGATGAATCTGTGATTCATCACTCTAAAAGTTGAAAATAGAAGCTTGTTCCTGAGTAAATAGATGCATATTTCCCTCTTTCTTGCACAATTAGCATTCATACATGCATTCATAAAATATGCATTTTAGCAATCACATTTTGCAATAAATAAGAAGCCAAGATCACTTGTACAATATCCACCTATAAAAATAACATCTCCCTTATAATATGTACACTTTAGTTAATAATATAAGGAAGAAAGCCAAGATTTCCTTTGTAACAACACCCAATAAAGCCATAAAACCCTTGGACCATAAAATGCCCTCATACAACCTCCAAAATAGGTCTACTCACTTTCAGAATAATACACATTAGAAGACCTTTAAAATGAGACTAATTTCATCCAATTTGGAGCTCATATGAAGAAGTTGGCTTTTTGGGCCTCTTTGTATACTACATAGTTGTATATTTATATCCCTGTATTTTTGTATCATATTTGACCTCATCTCCATCTTTGATCAACATGAAACTTGTAGATCTCATCGAGATATACAACTTTCATGTTTTGAGTTTTTCCAAATTCGGTTTCCTTCTCTCTCTAATTTTATATCTTCTCTCAGCCACTCACAGCTGGCCGCGTGGCGCCCTCTGATTACGCCACACGGCCCGCTCCCCTTGCCCTAGCCGCCCGCGCCCACAGCCGTTTGATCTTCATCCCGATCCAACGGTTGTGCCATCTCCACATGCGCCTTTATTCCCCACCGTTAGATCACTTCCCAGCCTTTCATCATAGCCGCTCAATCGTGCCTCTCCCACAGTTTGCCACATGGCGCATCTTGCGCCTTCCGATCTCGCCCTCATCTCTTGATCCCTATCGTTCGTTAGCGCCAGATCCTTAGCCATCCGATCAAACCTCTGGGACCATCTCCACCTTTCGCCAGCGCCGCTCCCATAACGCGACGCGTGGCGCATTCAGCGCCCTTGATCGCCTCGCCTCAGATCTAATCACACCCGCTCATCAGCGCCCTTTCCTCCTCGCGTCGCGCGTCACATTGTCCTCCATCCGATCATCTCTGATCTCCACTGTTCACAACTTCGAGGATGTCAACCGCCAGATCGAAGCCCATCTCTGATCTGATCCGTCCACTCGTGCCTCGCCTTCGACGTGCCACGTGGCGCCATCACGTCCCTTGATCAAATCCAAGCCAACCCTGAGCGCCCTCTTCCCTGCCGTTGGATCACAAGATCCAACGGCCAGGACTTCGTCTTCCACCTCCGATCGCGCTCTCTCCCACAATCTCCTTGCACGAGACGTCGCCCCTTTCTATTTTCGCCTCCACTCCTGCCACCCTCTCCGACCGCCAACACCTCCACAATCTTCACCACTCTCCCTTCATCCTCGCCAGCTCCCTCATTCACCATGCCTTCCACCAGAGTCGCTCCACGACGACCTCGAACCCCACCTTCCAGGGACTCAACCATTCAACTTCATCCTATAAATACTCGATCACCGACCACCGTCATGTCCATCCGCCATTCCAGAGAGCTTCCCTGAGCTCCGAACTTCCAATTGGTGACAGTGATTAGACGAATCGTTGAGCGAAGAAGGGTTTCTTCTTCGGCGAGATCCACGGCGAACTCCGCCGTGTCGCAGCCTCCCTCCACGAAGCTGCACGAGCTCGGAACCCTACCGACCCCTTGAGCGAAGACCTGGAGCTCAAATCTGAGCTCCAATCCCCAGGTAACCTACTTCATCCTCTTCTGATCTTCTCCTTATTTTTCTTCTTGACTTCTCCAATTTAATTAGCATTCCCCAGTCATCTATGGCTCCACCTTCATCCCTTCGAGCTCCGCGACGGAGCTCCGATCCTCACGCACCCTTTCATACCCGCAAACTCCGCACTTCACATTCAATCAATTCCATCTCCGCCACCTCGGCGGAGCTCGCTCACCGGTCACCCCATTCCGCCATAGGCCTCTCGTTCCATTCAGCACACCTCCACGAACACACGCGTGCTTCGGGTATACCTCTAATCCTTGCAGGTACACATTCCTTGGATTGGCCGGAAGCTCGTCGGAGCTTCCATCGAGCTTCACCGCCACAGTGCTCCAACGCTCCTTCTCCGCTCCTGAGGCCACCTAGAGCTCCACCACCTCGCCCCGCATCTACCCAGCTACGTCACAGCCGCCATCGACCTTCATCGACACCTACAGACCGAGGCGGAGCAAGCCCCGCTTCGTTGGAGCCTTGCCTACTCCTCCGTAGGTGGCGAAGGGCCGTTGGGGAAGACGATCAGCCACCGTTCGATCATTTTGATCGAACGGCCAGAGTCACGCCACGTTGCCATCATCCAGAGCAGCCCAAGGCTGTTGGATCCTCTTCGATTTGACGGTTGTTGATCAGCCACGTCACCGCTTCATTACGCTCTAGGTGCCGTTGGATGGATCTAGATCCAACGGTCACTCGTCGTCCACGTCGCCATCAGCAGGAGAGAGACCACCGCCGTTGGATCAATCGGAGATCTAACGGACTCTGCCACGCCACGTGTCATCATTCTGTCGCTGTTGGATCTGTTGTGATCCTACGGTCTTGATCGCGCCACGTCGCCCCGATCCGAGCCTCTTCCCCGACCTCTAGGCTCGGATCACTCGAAGCTTCGCCGAGACTTCCTCCGAACCTCCGGAACACCCGAGCCTCCGAAGTCACTCGAGCCCAAGGCACCCCACGTGAGCAGCATGTGCAGCCTGGGCAAATTGCACTGAGGCCACTGGAAGTTCCAGAAATTGCATTTCAGTCCCTGTGAAGCGCCCCCACGTGAGGAGCACGTGCGTCAGTGGAGAATCCCAACCCCTGTATTATAGGTAATTACATTAAGGTCCCTGTCAGCATATTTTAATTTTAGCAATTTTAATTTTCTGTAGTGCAGTTATACCCTTGTCTTTGCATGCATATTTAGGTGTCCATATTTCATTATTTTTGAATTCCAAAAATTGCATGTTGTAGTGTAACTTGTCCTTTATCTTATGTGACACTTGACACATTTTTGTGATATCAGTAGAATTTTTAATTGATTAATTTGTATATTTCTGTGATATTTTGCCCAATTTCACCTTTTAATTAATATAAATTTTTCTGTAACTCCAAAAATTCCCAAAAAATCATATTATCACTAGGATAATTAACTTAACATTGTACAAAAATTTCATCTCATTTGCACGCATTTTGAGGCTAAATAAATTATTTGGTGATTTCCTTAATTTATTTTTAATAGGTTCATTTCACATCAAAATTAAGGTCTGATAATTTTCTTGGATTCCTCATCTTTAGATTGATAATTTTTATTCCCAATGATTTGATATTTATTAAAATTAAATTAGTCAAAATCACCCTATATCCATTTTTTATTCACAGTTAATTCATCTAGTGTCAGAAAATTCCAAAAAAATTAGGGTAGCTTAATTTCATCATAATTCATCATCTGACTAATTTTTATTATTTTTGGACTTCATTTAAACATATTTCTGATTTAACTTCTAAATTGGCTTGACTTTTGCATATGTCTTGCATAGAAATTAGAAAAAGACCAAAAAAATTATTCCTCGAAAATCAAACATTGGAGCTTTTCTAAAAAATCACCTAAGGAGACAGATGCCTCCCTGAGTTCGACCTTGGACTTCCCAAGTAAAAAAAAGTTGCCACTCAAAATTAACTTGCTTAAATTAAAAGCGGTTTTTGATATTCCCTCTCATTATCCGACTGCAACGAACATTAGTAATTAATTTAGACATTAATTTGCCTAAATTAACAAGGGTAGAGGGAGGTGCTATCAAAATGGCGTCGTTGCCGGGGAGGCACGGTTTAGGTTAATTTGCAGTGAAATTCTGAGTTTTTGATTTTATATCCCCGGGTAGTCTGACCCCCGGTTTTTCTTGTGAATATTTTCCGTCTTTCAATTTTTGTATTTTTCGAGTCGTTCTTTATCTGACCTCAAATTATTTTTGTGCGAGGAACGCGAGGAGTCGAAGATGCTTCGAGGAATCGACATTTTAGTTCTTTGAGTGATTTGAGAGAACTTGTACTTTTATTTATTTCCATATTTTTTTCGCATCATTTCCAGTGGTTCCCGTTTGGGTTCTTGTGAGTGTAAAAATAGTGGAACTGTGTCCCCGTGTGCTATGTGGTTTGAATTGTAACTTAGGCTTGCACTAGCGACTCCTCGAGCCACTTTAGGAATTGCTTGTGCTCGTAATTTTTAGGACCACACATGCACTTAAAAGATGCACCTAGATCGCAAATCTAGTCAAATCAACCTGTTCTTCACTCGCTAATAGAACTGCCTGTCTAGGAGCGGATTTTGTTGTCTGCATTTGCATGTAGTGTAAAATTTCAATATTGTTTTGCATCATGCATACAAGCGAAGGGATTATGTAAGTCTTCTTAACTCAGCATACGCATCATCGTTTTTCGTGCATCGGCTTTTCTCGATTTCCCCCTCTATTTTTCACACTTAAATTAAACGGAAATTGGGACTGGACGATAGACGTGCTATGTGGTTGGACTAACAAGTGATAACTTAACTTAAAACCAGAACTGCTAACATTATTGACCAAAAAAATCAATAAAATTGGAAAAAAAACTGTTTGCGGGAGACTAATCCCCGACCTTGTTTTCAGGCTGAGTGAGGGCACTTGAGTGTGTGTGAACACCTTAAGGCAGAGCCCAAATCCCTTCCTTCCATATCATGGGCCAACTGATCCTAGCAAATATCATGAGTTGGATATTTTTAGATTCATTGACTAGTACCAAGTAGCCTCCGCCTGTTCGCGGATAGTCAGGGACAAACCAGCGGTACTTCGTGATAAGGCCTGGCTTTGTCAGCCTCCGCCTGCTTGCAGGTAGATAGGGGAACGGTCTTTGAGTCCCCAACTCCGGATAGGAGCGAAGAAAGGAAGGACAGGCGGTATCTTAGGCGACAGGTTAAACAGGGAAGACGCATCCGGCTCTGAGCTGACTTCCCTATAGGTTGCGTAACTCCTTGCTATCTTGCTTGAAAAATCACACTTAAAATTTACAAGATAAATTGGACTCGACTTCGAGTCCTTCACTGTGTTGAGTGTGAAACTAGGGTCTTGGATTGAATTGTTTGCTTCAGGTAGGAGTCAACTCCTATCTTCACTTAGATCTCTCATTTCTTCTCGCCAAATCAAGATGAGTGGCTGGGGGGATATCGACTCTTTATTCACCAATCTCTCTTTGAGACCCCCACGAAACTCCTCTTCATCGCCCAAGTGCACCTTGGACCACCGGGACTCATGACCCGCTTGAGTTCTGGTTCCCTCACACCCAGGGTGGTTACTCTCAAACCAACCCTTTCCTCTCCTTTGAGCTTACCAAGGAAGACCATCGCCTCGGTAAGAATACCTTCCTTGATTTGTCCTATGACACCAACATTGTTTCATACCCAGGAATAGAGGACAAGATGCCGCCTAAGCATCCACCGGATGAGGATCAGTTGCGACAAATTCTTAATCGCCTTGCCACAGTCGAACGACAAAATGCAGATCTCATGGCTAGAATGGGACAAATCGTTGCGGCAGGAGGAATCGACCGACCAATGGTTGATGCCTACAACCCAGCAGAGAATGAGATACAAAGTTGGTTGGCACCAGCAGTTCCCGCCGAAGCATTTGAACTCAAGCCCCACTTCCTTAGCCTGCTACCAAAGTTCAACGGAAATGCCCATGAAGAACCATATGCCTTCCTTCGAGACTTCGAGCTGGTTTGCAACAACCTTAGCCATCCTAGGGTTGGGCATGATTACATTTGGCTGAAGGCCACCCCTTCTGCCTTAGGAGATAAGGCAGCACATTGGCTGAAGAACCTAGGGGTGAGATGTACAACCTGTATGCAGTTCAAGGACTTATTTCTGAAGAAGTTCTACCCTCTCAGTAGGACTAACCAAATGAGAACAAAGATCTCTAGTTTCTCCTAGGGACCTAGTGAACCATTCCACGATGCCTGGGATAGGTTTAATGACCTAGTTCAGAAATGTCCCTGCCACGGCATTTCTAAGGCGATCTTAGTCCAGACCTTGTTCTGTGGTTTAACCCCGGAGATGTAGGGGTTAGTAAGTGCCGCCTGTGGAGGAAGCTATCTGAATAAGAATGAGGATGTTGTATGGAAGATACTACAGCAGATGGCAGAAACCGTCAGGTCGCAGGCCGCTAGGGGCTATCAGTTGTCTCCCTCAATCTTATCTAATGAGACAACCCGGAGGACTGTAACGGATCTGATAGAGGTCCTCATTCCCAGCATGGGGATGATTGCAGACAAGCTAACCATGGTCGAGCAGATCCACAAAAGAGTCGCAGACCTTGAGTCTCTTTCACGTCTACCGAAGCAAGTGAAGGAACTTTCTGAGAAGGTAGCTAAGATAAAGCTACCTGCCCCTTCTGCACCACCTGTACCTGTACATCGAGTCCATCTTGTACAAGAACAGGCACCGGGGCCTCAGAGTGGCTGGGATTAGACTTACACCCAGCAGGACCAGCATGCACCCCCACAAGTGGAGACCGGATACGAGGAGCCTCCGCATGTGTACGAGATCAACGGGCTTTGGTATAGTCGTGACCCCATCATCAGACAGGCAGAGATGGGGAATGGTCAGCCTCACCGACTATCCCCAGCTTACCAAGAAACCAGGTCTGTTCCTACACCGTGCTTTGTTCAGTCCAGGCCCGAACAAGGATACCAGCCTCAGCAGCACCAGCAGCATCAGCGCGCATTCCAGCAGGATCCGTCCCAGCAGCATCAATAGTATCGGCATGGCCAGCAGGGCCAGTACAGAACCTCGTCTGCAAATCAGCATCACCAGCCAGCTCAGCCCACTGAATTGGAGTCCCTCACCTTGGTGATCCAGACCCTATCTGATAGGGTCCAACAGATCCAGAATGACTATCTGGATATGAGAACCGATCTGAATCGTGTTTCTCATACCCAGGATCAACAAATGGCGCCAAAGACCCCAATTCCCTCCCAGGTTCAGGCCAATCCAAACAGCCTAAATCAAGGCCAGAACTGACGTCGTGATCAGGCATACTATTCAGATAAGTCTTTATCTGAACATGAGATCCTTTCGTATGATAACGTAAATCATATGTCCCTCAGGAGAGGAAGGACCGTGATCGTACCTGATCGGGCACGAGCACCGAAGGAAGGAGCCGCCAAGTCTCTACCTGAGGAGAACTTGGAGGAAGAAGAGGAGCACCACCACCGTCACCACCACTGGCAGAAGAAGAGGACTTCTGGGTCCTCGAAGCAGCAAACCCGCATCATTAGTGAGTCTAACGAAACTGATGAAGAGCCCGCACCTCCATCTGAGGAGGACCGTCCAGAAGAAGCGGAAGATGCATCAACGGTTTCGCCCCAGCATGTTTCTTTTAGTCCGAGTCAGAGTCCAAGTCTGTTTCAGAGTTCGAGTCAAGTACAGAACTCAGTTCCAGCTTTCAATGAAAAAATTTCAGTTTCAGAACATGAGTTAGAGTCAATAATCCCTTTCCCCCGAGCTCTTACGGGTGGAAATAAGAAAATCAAAAAAATCCAAAAAGATGACCCTAAGATGGCTGAGTTCTGCAACAAATATATCAAGGTCACAATCCCCTTTGACAAGTACGTGGAAATGACTCCTACATTTCAGAAATACCTTAAGGTGAGATGCACACCTACTAGGGTTAGCAGGAAGACCAAAAGTCGTGTTGAGAAATACGTTCTATCAGTAGCCACAACTTGTGCAATAAAGAACTCGTTTCCAAGGAAACGAAGAGACATGGGTGCATACTATGTAGTGAGTCATGTTGATGACATCGCGTTTGCACGCACTCTCCTAGATAACGGTTCCTCAATTAACTTAATGCCTACATCCCTCTATGAGCGGCTTAATCTCAGACCTCTTAGGAAATCTAGAGCCCTCCTACAGTTCGATGATAAATCAACCAAGAGGTCCCAAGGAGAATTGAGGAATGTTGTGATCAAAGTCGAGGGGCAGGAATACATGGTGGACTTCACTATCCTAGATATGGAAGCCCCTCGTAATTGGAGAGACTCCCAGATCATCTTAGGCAGGCCCTTCCTCAGGACAGCGGGAGCCTTGTTTGATTACAAGATCGAGAAGATCCAGTTCAAAACTCCAGGCGGAGATGAGGAACTTGAGATGAAGGAGACCAATATGGTAGAGACCGGATTCCGAATCCAGCACCGAGTACTCTTCAACCGAAGTAGACTGCTATCATGTAGACATAGTTGGGCCATGGAGACAGAACCCAGCCAGCATCGATGAGTCCCTCCCTTCCGGAGATGATCCCGTGCATGAGTCAGTTTGCGAGGTCCTCAGAGACGAGTACAGCTCAGAACCTGCATCTCCCTACATCTTCGATGACTTAGAAGCCCAGCTGGGCTTGTCAGTCCTTCCCTCTTTAGGACAATCAGAAGATGAGGATGACGAGTCGGACGTGGCTTTAGCCGATTACATGGAGACCTTTATCGATCCGACTTCAAGGCCAAATAAATTGGTGGTAGCCATTTCAGAGAAAGATCCAGCCACTTCCAACACTGAGCCGGATTCGATTGAGCCAGATTTCTTAGATGATCACACCTTACCTGAGCTCAAACCTTTACCCACAACACTGAAATACACCTTCCTTGCGGGTCAAGAGAAGAAATATCCGGTCATCATCATCTCACGATTGACCGAGAAGCAGGAATCTCGCTTGCTAGAGATCCTGGAGAAAAACTGCAAGGCAATAGGCTGGAGCATTTCCGATCTCCACGGGATAAATCCCGCTCTGTGTTCGCACCTTATCTACTTGGAGAATGAAGCCAAACCCTCTCGTGAATTCCAACATCATTTGAATCCAAATTTATGAGAGGTAGTGAAGAAGGATATAGAGAAATGGTGCAACACGGGTTTTATTTATCCCATCTCCGACTCGAAATGGGTGGCCCCGATACATGTGGTCCCGAAGAAGTCGGGAATTCAGACGACCACCAACGAGGATGGCGAGGAGATTGTGACGAGAGTGCCCACGTCGTGGCGTGTCTGTGTGGATTACAGACGCTTGAATGTCGCAACGAAGAAGGATTATTTCCCCTTACCATTCATTGATCAGATCCTAGAGAGACTAGCGGGAAAGAATACTTCTGTTTCTTGGATGATTTCTCGGGCTACAATCAAGTAGCCATAGCTCCGGAGGACCAGGAAAAGACCACATTCACATGCCCCTTTGGTACCTATGCTTTCAGGCGCATGCCTTTGGGTTATGCAATGCTCCGGATACTTTTCAAAGGTGCATGATTGCTGTATTCGCTGAAGTGGTCGGTGAATTCCTAGAAGTCTTCATGGACGACTTCTCGGTCCACGGTGATTCCTTCGATTCCTGTCTTAGGAATCTGGATCGAGTCCTCAAAAGATGTTATGAGGTTAATCTGGTGCTCTACTAGGAGAAAAGTCACTTCATGGTGATGGAGGGCATTGTGTTGGGGCATGTCATCTCCAAGAGAGGAATGGAGGTTGACCCTGCCAAGGTGGATGTGATCAGACGACTCCAGCCACCAACCAACGTCAAGTAGTTGTGGTCGTTCCTCGGGCATGTTGGATTTCATCAGAGATTCATTAAAGATTTTTCTAAGATTGCCCGACCGCTAACTGAGCTTTTAGGCAAAGACATGGAGTTTGTTGTTGATCACAAATGTCTTGAAGCCTTTAAGCTATTGCAAGGAATGATCATGGACGCACCTATCCTACAAGCCCCAGATTGGTCTCTACCTTTTGAGATCATGACGGATGCCTCAGATTTTGCTGTCGGGGTTGTGTTAGGACAGAGGCGAGATGGCGTCCTGTTGGCAATTCACTACGCAAGTAAAGTGCTTGATACCGCTCAGCGTAACTATACAGTTACGGAAAAGGAGATTCTTGCGGTAGTGTTTGCCTTGGACAAGTTCAGATCTCACTTAATTGGATCCAAGATAATTGTGTTCACTGACCACACGGCTCTACGGTACTTGATGGAGAAGAAGGACGCGAAGGCGCGTCTTCTTTGTTGGATTTTACTTATCCCAGAATTTGATTTGGATATTCGTAATAAACCTGGAAAGAAGAATGTAGTAGCCGATCATCTTTCTCGTTTCGAAGATCTTAATACTTCCGAGGATTCACCAATTCGAGACTCCTTCCCTGACGAGTCGATTTTTGTTGTCGACTCGCTCCCATGGTATGCCAACATCGTGAAGTATCTTGTCTCCAAGAAGGTTCCCGAGGGTTGGCCCAAGAGCCACATCGATCGACTTAAGTCAGATGCGAGACACTACCATTGGGAGGATCCGATCCTTTTCTTTGAAGGACCGGATTGTGTCTGGAGACGGTGTATTACTCAAGAGGAATACCAGAGTGTCCTTTCTTTATGCCACAGCTTGGAGGCAGGAGGACACCACTCCGGGAAGAGGACCGCATGGAAGGTACTTCAGTGTGACTTTTACTGGCCGACTCTGTTTCGTGATGCCATCACCTTTGCGAAGTCGTGCCCAGTATGCCAGAGAATGGGAGGAACTGTTGGTCCCAAGGATGAGATGCCAATGCAGCCTGTCATCATTTGTGATGTCTTTGACGCTTGGGGCATCGACTTCATGGGCCCATTCCCTGTTAGCCACGGGTTTGAATACATCCTTCTTGTGGTAGATTATCTATCCAAGTGGGTGGAGGCTATCCTAACCCGAGCCGCAGACAGCAGAGCTGTCTGTAAATTCATCAGAGATCATATCATCTCTAGGTTCGGGATTCCAAAAATGATGATATCAGATGGGGGTAGCCACTTTGTGAACCGGGAGGTGTCGAATCGGGAGGTGAAGACTATATTGCAAAAGCTTGTCTGCCCAGACAGGAAGGACTGGTTTCAGATCTTGGATCAGGTCCTATGGGCATATAGGACAGCTTACGAGACACCGCTAGGAACCTCCCCTTTCCGAATGGTATTCGGAAAGCCGTGCCATTTGCCTGCAGAGTTAGTGCATAAATCAGAATGGGCAATTAAGAAGGTCAATTGGAACACGCACCTTGGGCAGAAGCAGAGAGAGATGGACCTGAATGAGCTTGTGGAAGTCAGAAATCGTGCATATGACAACAGTTTGGTATACAAGGACAAGGTGAAGCATTGGCATCATAGATATATCAGACGAAAGACCTTTTTTCCTGGACAGAAGGTATGTTTGTTTAATGCAAGGCTGAAGACCTTCCAAGGAAAATTGAAATCCAAGTGGACGGGACCATTCATTGTCCGAGCGGTGCATGATAGTGGATGTGTCGAGATCTCAGATCTCGCAGATGACGCACCGACATCCCTTGTGAATGGACAATTGTTAAAACACTTCGTCGAATCCAATGATCAGTTATTCCATGTTGAGGGGATTGTGTTTCTGTGCGAGACAGATTCAGCAGATATACCTCGAGCCACGCAGGAGACCTTGCAGCAGTGAGCTCCAGCCGTCAGCAACATCTTGAAAGATTCAGACCGACTCACTTGTATATACCATCATTTCTGTACATTCTATCCTTTCTCCTCTCACGACACTAGTAACTCATCCCAGCTTCATCTATCTCTATCTTGGACTATACTTAGGATGACCAGATCCTAAGTATAGGGGGGATGAGCCACCTGAGTCCATTCATTGTACATCCTCCAGATCACATCGGTTCTCATACTCACTCCTTTCCTATACTTTGGCTGACCAAAGCCTAAGTATAGGGGGAACTGATGCCCACCTTGTATATATTCATCCATTTCCCCTCTTTCCCTTGTACAATATCCACCTATAAAAATAACATCTCCCTTATAATATGTACACTTTAGTTAATAATATAAGGAAGAAAGCCAAGATCTCCTTTGTAACAGCACCCAATAAAGCCCTAAAACCCTTGGACCATAAAATGCCCTCATACAACCTCCAAAATAGGTCTACTCACTTTCAGAATAATACACACTAGAAGACCTTTAAAATGAGACTAATTTCATCCAATTTGGAGCTCGTATGAAGAAGTTGAGTTTTTGGGCCTCTTTGTATACTACATAGGTGTATATTTGTATCCCTATATTTTTGTATCATATTTGACCTCGTCTCCGTCTTTGGTCAACATGAAACTTATAGGTCTCATCGCGATCTACAACTTTCATGTTTTGAGTTTTTCCAAATTCGTCCTCCTTCTCTCTCTAATCTTATATCTTCTCTCAGCCACTCACAGCTGGCCACGTCGCCCTCTGATTGCGCCACGCAGCCCGCTCCCCTTGCCCTAGCCGCTCGCGCCCACAGCCATTGGATCTTCATCCCGATCCAATGGCTGCACCATCTCTACGTGCGCCTTTATTCCCCACCGTCAGATCACTTCCCAGCCTTTCATCATAGCCGCTCGTTCGCGCCTCTCCCACAGTTTGCCACGTGGCGCATCATGCGCCTTCCGATCACGCCCTCATCTCTTGATCCATATCGTTCGTTAGCGCCAGATCCTTAGCCATCCGACTAAACCCCTGGGACCATCTCCACCGTTCGCCAGCGCCGCTCCCATAACGCGACGTGTGGCACATTCACCGCCCTTCATCGCCTCCCCTCAGATCTAATCACACCCACTCGTCAGTGCCCTTTCCTCCTCGCACCACGCGTCACATTGTACTCCATCCGATCAGCTCTGATCTCCACCGTTCACAACTTCGAGGATCTCAACCGCCAGATCGAAGCCCATCTTTGATCTGATTCGTCTACTCGCGCCTCGCCTTCGACGCGCCACGTGGCACCATCACGTCCCTTGATCAATACGCCCTTGATCAAATCCAAGCCGACCCTGAGCGCCTTCTTCCTCACCGCTGGATCACAAGATCCAATGGCCAGGACTTCGTCTTCCACCTCCGGTCGCCCTCTCTCCCACGATCTCGACCTTGCGCGAGACGTCGCCCCTTTCTATTTTCGCCTTCACTCCTGCCACCTTCTCCGACCGCCAACACCTCCACAATCTTCACCACTCTCCCTTCATCCTCGCCAGCTCCCTCATTCACCACGCCTTCCACCAGAGTCGCTCCACGATGACCTCGAACTCCACCTTCCAGCGACTCAACCCATCGACTTCATCCTATAAATACTCGATCACCGGCCACCGTCACGTCCATCCGCCATTCCAGAGAGCTTCCTTGTGCTCCGAACTTCCAATTGGTGACAACGATTAGATGAATCGTTGAGCGAAGAAGGGTTTCTTCTCCGGCGAGATCCACGGCGAACTCCGCCATGTCGCAACCTCCCTCCGCGAAGCTGCACGAGCTCGGGACCCTACCGACCCCTTGAGCGAAGACCTGGAGCTCAAATCTGAGCTCCAATCCCCATGTAACCTCCTTCGTCCTCTTCTGATCTTCTCCATGTTTTTCTTCTTGACTTGTCCGATTTAATTAGCATTCCCCAGTCATCTTCTCGCTCCACCTTCATCCCTCCGAGCTCCACGACGGAGCTCCGATCCTCGCGCACCCTTTCATACCCGTAAACTCCGCACTTTACCTTCAATCGATTCCATCTCCGCCATCTCGGCGGAGCTCGCTCGTCTGTCACCCCATTCCGCCATAGACCTATCATTCCGTTCAGCACACCTCCATGAACACACGCGTGCTTCGGGTATACCTCTAACCCTTGCAGGTACACATTCCTTGGATTGGCCAGAAGCTCGTCGGAGCTTCCATCGAGCTTCACCGTCACGGTGCTCCAGCGCTCCTCCTCCGCTCCTGAGGCCACATGGAGCTCCACCACCTCGCCCCGCATCTACCCAGCTACGTCACAGTCGCCATCGACCTTCATCGACGCCTAGAGACCGAGGCGGAGCAAGCCCCGCTTCGCCGGAGTCCTGCCTACTCCTCCGTAGGTAGCGGAGGGCCGTTGGGGAAGACGATCTGCCACCGTTTGATTATTTTGATCAAACGGCCAGAGTCACGCCACGTCGCCATCATTCAGAGCAGCCCAAGGCTGTTGGATCCTCTTCGATCTGACAATTGTTGATCAGCCACGTCACCACTTCATCGCGCTCCAGGTGCCGTTGGATCGATCTAGATCCAACGGTCACTCGTCGTCCACGTCGCCATCAGCAGGAACGAGACCATCGCCGTTGGATCAATCGGTGATCTGACGGACTCCGCCACGCCACGCGTCATCATTCCATCGCCGTTGGATCTGCTGTGATCCTACGGTCTTGATCGCGCCACGTCGCCCCGATCCGAGCCTCTTCCCTGACCTCTAGGCTCGGATCACCCGAAGCTTCGCCGAGCCTTCCTCCGAACCTCCAGAACACCCGAGCCTCGTCCCGAGCCTCCGAAGTCACCCGAGCCTAAGCCACCTCACGTGAGCAGTACGTGTGGCCTGGGCAAATTGCACTGAGGCCCCTGGAAGTTCCAGAAATTGCATTTCAGTCCCTGTGAAGCGCCCCCACGTGAGGAGCACGTGCGTCAGTGGAGAATTTGCATTCCACCCCCTGCATTATAGGTAATTGCATTAAGGTCCCTGTCAGCATATTTTAATTTTAGCAATTTTAATTTTCTGTATTGCAGTTATACCCTTGTCTTTGCACGCATATTTAGGTATCCATATTTCATTATTTTTGAATTCCAAAAATTGCATGTTGTAGTGTAACTTGTCAATTATCTTGTGTGACACTTGGCACATTTTTGTGATATTAGTAGAATTTTTAATTGATTAATTGGTACATTTCTGTGATATTTTTCCCAACTTCACCTTTTAATTAATATAAATTTTTCTGTAATTTCAAAAATTCCGAAAAAATCATATTCCCTCTAGGATAATTAACTTAACATTGCATAAAAAATTCATCTCATTTGCACGCATTTCGAGGCCTAAATAAATTATTTGTGATTTCCTTAATTTATTTTTAATAAGTTCATTTCACATCAAAATTAAGGTCTGATAATTTTCCTGGGTTCCTCATCATTAGATTGATCTAGGATAATTTTTATTCCTAAAAATATTGTGATTTGATATTTATTAAAATTAAATTAGTCAAAATCACCATGCATCCATTTTTTATTCATATTTAATTCATCTAGTGTCAGAAAATTCCAAAAAAATTAGGGTAGCTTAATTTCATCATAAATCATCATCTGGCCAATTTTTATTATTTTTGGACTTCATTTGAACATATTTCTTATTTAACTTCTAAATTGGGTTAATTTTTACATGTGTCGCATAGAAATTAGAAAAATACCAAAAAATTATTCCTCGAAAATCAAACACTGGAGCTTTGCTAAAAATTCACCCAAGGAGACAGATGCCTCCGTGAGTTCGACCTTGGACTTCCCAAGTAAAAAAAGTTGCCACTCGAAATTAACTTGCTTAAATTAAAAGTGATTTTTGATATTCCCTCTCATTATCCGACTGCAACGAACATTAGTAATTAATTTGGACATTAATTTGCCTAAATTAACAAGGGTAGCGGGAGGTGCTATCAAGGAGAAGTCGTGATAGGCTCATATGAATATGGGTTTACATGATTTTGAGGTATCTGAAGTCTTATCCATGTACATGATTTCTATTTAGTATAGGGGCATCCCTTCCCATAACAATATGTACAGATGCTGATTATGCAAGATACCCCAAGGATCGGTATCCTACCTTTGGACTTACAGTTTTCATAGGGAGCTATTCGGTCTCATGGAAAAGCAAGAAGCAAAGTGTGGTTACTAGATCTAGTGTTAAGTTTGAGTATCCAACTATGGCATAGGGGAGCACTGAGATGATTTGAGTCATATACATTTTGATAAACTTGGATCCTCTTCCCATGCAGCTACAATGTGATAATCATACTGCTCTTTTTATTACCAAAAATCATGCTTTCTATGAGAGGATCAAACACATTGAGGTAGATTTCCATTATACACAAGACATGGTTCAAAAGAGCTTTGTCTTTGGTTCCCATGTCAATTCAAGGTAATAAACAACATATGTTTTCACCAAGGCCATATCCACAGGGCCATCTAGAGGTGATGTTCCAAGTTGATCATGATTGAAGTCTATGCTTCATCTTGAGGGAGAGTGTCAAGAGTTATAAATGTATCTTATTATTTCTTATGTATTTTACTTTTTATTTTATCACTATTATCCAATTTGACCTCTAGGGTTTCTCCTCTTTATATAAGAGAGACTTACGACCTTATGAATAATTAAGTCATTATGTTCTTTTCAGATGATACAAGTGCGTACTAGAGGATGGATATTGTGCAATGTTATCCATGGAACCAAACGAGAAGAAAGTCCTTGGAGGACTATCTTAGATGCGTACAAGGAGGAGAAGAATTCTTGGTAGTGTGAGTGTTCCATGTTTCACCAAAGCATTTACACGTGTGACGGGACTCTTCCATTATAGGTTCTAGCGCATTTAAAGTGTATATTCTTATTCCTCGTGGTATGTGGAATTACATAGAAAAGTTTTTATCATCGCGTAGTTCCATGATTTAATTTTTTAGTGACATCTACCAATAGGATGAGTTTTTTGACTAGATTTGGTCCAATTATTTTTGATATATTCTATGATGTATGAGGTATGACCTCCATCAATACCTATATATGTACTTTTTTTGTTCTAATACCTATGGTATTTTTTTTAGAATTTAATATGTTATCTTATGCACCGTCCTATGGATGCAATCCAATTTACAAGGGTTGTCACATGATAGATACATGCGAGTAAGGAAGTTAGTCCTAGAAGAGGTTGTAAAAAGAAGCTGCAGATAAGTAGTTGGAATATGAGCACTTTCATTGAAAAAATGATGGAGATATTAGATACGATGGAAAGGAGGAAGATTTATATATTGCGTCTGTAAGAGACAAAATGGGTTGGAGAGAAAGCAAGATAGATCGAGAAGACATGCTTTGAATTATGGTATTTAGGTAAAGCGAAAGGTAGAAATGATGTTAGAGTGATTGTTCATAAGTATTTGAAAGATAATATGTCTGAGGTGCAAAGATCTGAGGATCTGATTATTTTTCTAAAATTGGTGCTTGAGGTGGCATTTCCCCTGTGATGAAAGGCCAATTTCATTACATTAATTCACAGATATTAACCCCCAAGCTTAGACTATTGTCAATAAAAATCAGATAAATCCTTGTTTATATCTGAGTCATAGAATTAATAAAAAAATACAAAAACTAACAAAACTAAAATCGTAGTATTTTTATACCCTTAAAAAACTCTCACAAAAATATTTCTCCTTGTATTTGACCTCGTCTCTGTTTTTGGTCAACATGAAACTTGTAGATCTCATCGAGATCTACAATTTTATATTTTGAGTTTTTCCAAATTCGGCTTCCTTCTCCCTCATATTTCACATTATTTATCCAAATAACCTGATTGGGCCACGTGGTACCTTCTGGTTGCACCACGTATACCGGTTCTTTGTGCGCTACACACCTTCATTTCCCCCATCGTCCGATCATTCTCTGGAGATTCCATCCTCACCGCTCGTTTCATCCTTTGATTTCCACCCTTAGATCTGCCTCCAAACTAAATCTCGTCCATTCATTAACGCCTCTCTCCCATAGTGCCACGTGTCCACCTGCATTGCCGCCCGATATGTGATGTTCTCTCCACCCTTCTATCCACCTTCATATTGCATCTCATCCATTCATCTCCGCCCTCTTATCCTAGCAACACGTGGCGTACTCCTTAACCATCGATCAAGCCCACATCAGTGCGATCCAGATCACTCACTTGCACCCATTTCTCAGCCGCTGGATCGTGAGATCCAATAGCCGAGGAATCATCTTCTTCCTCCTGCTACCTCCTCGCCCACGTCGCCCATCTTGTGCACCGGTTTCCCCCTTTCCATTTCCCCTACCTTCTCCGCCATCTTCTCCACTCACGAAACATCCCACAACCTACACCATTCTTCTGTTATACTCGTGGACACCATGACTCTCTGCGAAATCCTCTCTATCGCTTCATATCCTCCACGCAACCCACCTCGACCACCATCGTAACTACCACCTTCATCCTTCAAATACGCCTCCGTCGTCTTCATTCTGCCTTGTCCACTTTTACGTGGGTCTCTGCGCTGCACCACTCCTCCTCCTCGTGATAGGAGGAGGGCCGATTGATGGCACCATGACGACGACAGCCCCTGGTGTCGACCCCTGGCCATGGTAGGCCAGGTTTGCAGTGCTCCACCACCACCTAACTGTCCCCGGTGGCCGCGGGGATCCAATGATGACTGGAGGTCCACCTAGGACCTCAAGCTCATGCTCCTTCCTCCGTCATAGCTCAGGTAAGCTCTTCGATCCTTCTTTTCATTTTTTTCCTTAATTTCTCTGATTTTATTAGGTTCCCCCTTACATCGTCTCCCTCCATCGATCATCACCTTAGCTTCCTCGCATATCCACCATTCACGTGATCCCCTCCAATCACTCTTCTCTCCTCTGCAACCTCAAACCACTTCGACCCCACTCTTCTCCGAGCTCGATGGAGAAGACGACCGGCCACTGCATTCTTCACCCCATCACGACCGTCCATATCACTCACAATCACTTGCACCACTAACTTGCACGCTTTGGCTATTAGAACTAACCATTGCAGGTGAATGCCTTCATTGGCCGGAGCTTCATCAGAGGTATCTTCTCAAGCGTCGTCTTCGGTCATGGTTCAACCTCAGTAGCTTCCAGGTGGTACCATGGCTTGGCTTCACTTCGACAATCGATCCAGCACCTTTAGGGACCCCAACGGAGTAGCTTGCAAGACAAGAGATGGGGGCAGAGCAATGGAGGCTTCGTTGGAGCACTAGTCCCGCCACCAGCCGCAGACGAAGGACGTACAACTACCGTTGAATGGCACCCTCTCGGTGCTCATCCAACGGTTTGGAGTGAGCTACGTTGCCGCCCATCCCTTGTACAACCACCGTTCGATCTCTATGATTGGGTGGTCCATACGTAGCCATGTGTAAGAGCGAGGAGGCGGCACCAAACCTCCACGCTCGGAACCCCCGAGCCACATCTGAGCCTCCCGAGACACGATTCGAAGCTAAGCCGGCAACCTGAGCCTCCTCCGAGCCAAGTCCGAGCCTCCATCAATCGCCTAGCCTATCTCCTACGTGACAGTCACGTGAGGGATGGGTATTTTACAGGGACGCCCTAAAAACATTTCATAATTGCAATCAAGTCCTGATATCATGTGGAAACCACATGCGCCTGGGGTATATTGCAAATGACCCCCTCGCGGATTTTTATGATTCCATTTATACCCCAACATGTGAGGGTAAATATCAGGGAAGGCCTCGTGACTTTTGTTATTTACATTATAGTCCTTCCAGGGACCTGTTTGTGAAGGATATGGAATTATCCTCAAGCGCATCACGGAAGCGTGATCGTCGTATCGGATACGACGAAGAACGACTAGTCGTACTAGTTGTTCGGTGCAGCGGAATTTAAAAAATTTTATTCGATGAAACCACATGATCCGAGAACCATTCTCAGATCGTTTCATCTATAACCACAACAAGTATAATGCAATACCTCTTGAAGCGTGGTTGATCAAATCTCTAAAGAAAGAGACCTCCTGTCTCAAGTCCGATCGTCGGCGAGACTGCTTGCGAGCACGGGGATGAACCGCGTTGTCCTCGCAATCCAAGAAGATGATCCAAGCATGGTTGCTCCTGATCTCGTCGCACGAGATCAAACGTCTCCTTCGTGAGAGGAACTCTCCAAGAAGACGGAGAACCGAAGAACGTCGAAGCGGCGGCGCGGTGGCGAAGGCGACGACGGTTCTCTCCTCTAGGGTTTGGTGGTCGGCCACCAATTAGAGGGAGAGAGGGCTGGCGTGTGTAGAGAAGAAAGAGAGAGAGAGAGCTCCAATATTGCAAGTCATTAGAGAGCATAGAATGCCTCTCTATTTATAGGGTTTTTGGATCCATGGATCTCAATCCATGGGAAACATAAAATCAATGGATGAGATTGATTTGTGTCAATCCAATGGCCAAGATTGTTGTTGTCAAAAGCAACAAATTTAGGTTAAAATATATTTGAAAAAATCAAATATAATTTAGTCCTAAATCAACCCAACAAATAAGGAGAGAATGTGCATGGAGATTTCATCTCCATGCACCTTCCATGTTGGATGGCCACCCATTCCATATAGGAATGGTGTGCCGCCCACTATGGGAGTCCAAGGAGGCAATCTCATGGATTCCCATGAGATTGCATATCTCCTTGATTTTTCTCTCTTATTTATTTGCAACAAATTTGTTGCATTTTATTCTTCAAAAATAATTCACAATTATATTTGAGAATATTGCATTCTTGCCATGGAAAAAAATGTGAATCATATTCACAACCCAAAACAACATATAATTCATATTGTTAATTAATTACACAATGTGTATCCAATACACATAATAATTAATCAACACATATAAATTATAATTAGCTCTCTCTAATACATTATAAATCACATTTATAATATATTATGAATAATTGGATATTTCTATCCACATTATTCTTATCCACATTAATTAAATCACATTTAATTAAATTAGATAATTTCTTCACACATCAAGATGATTAAATCACATTTAATCATTATTTCTTCATTGCTTAGATCTTATGGAATTATTCTTGAACCCTTCAAGAATAATGCAATCTCTCCGCAGATACTTGGAGATAAGGACAGGGCGATTGTATTGTTCCACGTATAGTGACATGGATATTGAGATCATATCTCAAATCCAGATCGCGGGCCTCCCATAGATGCTTGATTAAATCAAGACCGTAAATCTAATCTTCTCATTGTATCTGAATCACATTCAGATCAATGTCCAATACTTGGACCAAGATCAGATCACTTCTCTACTGAGAGGAGTCAAAATCCAGACCCGTTTCATCACTCCCTAGGAATGGAAGCGTCATGGTTATACAACCGTTTATGATCAAATCACCCTCAAGTATTCCCAATACCTGTACATCCTGCATACTGGAAGACTCAGATTAAACCCGAAGTATCGGATCAACTTTATACTGTCTACTTCGTGGTTTTATCAGTAAGTTTCTCATTCGATCATTGGGAGTTGGTATCGATCATACACTTTCCAAAAGTGTATATCATACCTAGGTCTTGATCATATACTAAAAGTATATATCAAACCTACAAATTCAGTCAAGCTTCCAAAGCGAGACGACCATGCGCATGGAATTTGATTCTTCCCAATATCTCATGAGTGAGCTCATGTCTTCCGGTTCAGTAACTGAACCTGTATGATCCCTTTGAGAGATCGTATTACTCATATGCCCTTATATGCACACCAGCGCGCCGGTGTATAGACCTTGATTAGGTCATCAACCTATTGGTCTGCCAAATGTACATACTTGGACATATAGCAACACATCTGTCTCCGGTCATAGGATGCGTGCCTATATCATGACAGCATATGATATAGGACTTTGGTTATCTCGATCTTGTTAAGTCAACTCTTTGACCTAACTAATCTGACACCTCCGAATCTCTATTCCTATGCAGAGGACCTGCATCAAGAGGTCGGTCAGATATCAGCCTTCAGAGATAAGGATTGACATCTCCTACTCAGGCTGGAGATCATCTCTTAACAATCATTTGACGGTGCTTGATGAGTCCTCAATCTAACTCTTTAGATATTCATCCAAGCACCAGGCTCTATGATTCAATAGTTGAATCAACAGATGTATGATTATTAAGATGGCCATGGTACATAACCCTAATTGTACTAAGGGACCTATTATACAAATTATTCATTCTTCATTTCAGATCAGGGAATGATATGTGCAATAACATTTATTGCATAATGGCTCGCCGTGGGCTCGCATTTCCAACAATCTCCCACTAGCCCAAAGAGCCATTAATGGGCTAATCATTTAAACTCACACTCATGTGACAATCATAGGCTATTTAGAAAATAGCTAGGTAAGCTGATCAGTCACTCTGTTCCCGCGAGACTACGCCAAGTCCTTTTACGGCACTTGCATATCCCCAGTAACAGTGCTCGCATCCAATGCGAATGTTGCATCTTATGCAACTAATACTCAATCTTGTTAGTTATAGTGTCCTTGACACTACAACTTAACAATTATCATAACCAGTATTTCCATAATCCTTATCAGAATATCCTTATTCCTGGAGATCACTATCTCTTAAGGTATCCACAGTTAAGACCTTTTAGATCTCTATCTATAAAGTCTTAAGTTTTTGAAGATAAGACTTTGAGATCACTATCTCAAAAATCTTGTCATCTATGAAGATTTTGTCATTACTGCAACCAAGTGTTTTATTTCCATAGTAGGATTAGCAACAGTTTACTACTCCCACTGCATGGCAGCCATCTGGCTTTTGTGCACATCTAGCACACACTTGGCTTCTCAGAACTGATGCCCAAAGGCAAGTAGTTCTAGCATTCACTTCCTCAACTCTTTGAGGTGCTATCCCTTTAGATAGGTCAGTACCATATCTTAAGGGATGGAAGCCATTACTGGAATTTTCCATAAAATGGAATATGTCCAAGATGTACTATAAATGTCACAGTCCCATTATCCTCTTCTCTTTGCTTCTGAACAACTTCAGAACTAAGATCTGAGAGGCATCTTTGAAATCATATTTCAAGTTATGGAACAACCAGATTATAAAACACTAATTATTATCCTTATATCATTTTTAAATGATTAGGATATCATCTACATTTACCACGATGAACACAAAAGCACTCCCACTAAGCTTCATATGGTTCATCAAGATTCTATCTGAAATCATAACATTTATAATTTCATCAAATCTTATGATCCAACTTCAAGAAGCTTAATTGAGTCCATAGATGGATTCCTTAGCTTGCACACCTTGCTTTCCTCAACCATGAAGCCCTGGGGCTACTTCATAGGAATATCCTCAAAGAGGCATTCGTAGAGGAATGCAATATTGACTTACATCTTGAAGATGCAATAGTCAAGTTATGTAGCTAAGGTTAGCAATATTATGATGGTTTTAAGCATGGTCATCGAAGAGCAAGTCTCATTGCAAGCAATGTCTTCTCTTCCAGTGTGTAGCTTATGGCTACGAACCGTGCTTTGAAGATCTCTACCTTCTCATCAGGTTCCCTGTCTCTTGAAGATCCATTTACACCTTTACAGGTCTTACCCATATAGGTGGATCCTCGAGGGTCCATATACAACACTTGTATATGAAGTCTACATTAGACTTTTATTGCTATCCATCTATCCATGCTATGATCTTCAGAAGCTTCATCACATGAAGTTCGATCATTGTCAGATTTCTCTAACACATGGAATCCATCCTCAAACTTATTTGAAGAGGTATTAATGTTTCATCTTTAATTGTCCTTTTAGTTTCCAATTTCATGAGTCTCATTATAAACGAGTTCCTACACTTCATTTTCATCTTGATTCTCAAGAGTCTCAACCTCTAAGAATCACATTCTCGGAGATGAGATATTTTAAGAATCTCAAGGTCATAAAGTAGGTATCCAATACCATCCTTTATTTTCCTAATGAAGCAGCACTCTCAAGTGCTAGATTCCAATATACATGGAACCTTATTAAGGATATACATTGTAGTCTCTACTACACATATATACCTGGAAACTAAGGGATAATTATGCTAAAAATTCAACATTGATAAGATCATGTCACACATGATCTAATTGTATCTACCTATAACTCTTTTGAGTTAAGGTGTGTTAGGAGGTTTGAGATAGAAATGATATTCATATCTCCATAAGGTCTTCTTCGAATTTATCTAGTAGGTACTTGCTACCTAGATTAGATCAAATTCATTTTATCTTCCTTCAAACTTTGGTTCTAAACCAAAATTAATGAAATCTTTGAACATTTCAAAAGTTTCTTAGATGAAGAGAAGAAATCTCATATCATACATAATCATCAATAGATATCACATATCCACAATGTTTACTATGATATAGATGATCCGCATACATCAATATGTATGAGATCCTGAATACCTTGGCATCTTACACCATTCCCGAAGAAGGGTGTATTGGACAATATTCATAAGTATGTAAGTTTTGAAATTTTAGACATTCTAAAGTTTCATCTCTTACTATTCTATTGATCAAATCAACAGACAAATGTCCAAGGATTGATGCTAGATCATTGTCAAATGATCTTCATCCTCCTATTGATCTTGAGGTTTAATTTCAGTATTTAGAAATGTTAATGAACCATTCATTAATTTTCTAATTTAGTGGAGTCCACTAGATTTTAGATTACTTTCTGAAATATCTTCATCATAACTCTTTATGATAGGTCCATTCCAGAATTCATGTTTATTTCCAACATTTAGAAACAAACAATGAGTGTATTCTAATGTCTAGGTCATAGAGACATTCTCTAAGACTAAGGGCTCTCCCACTGAAATTAACAAGTCTATTAATCCAACAGAGATTGTTGCAACAATTGCATCAATATTCATGTGGACAACTATAAACCTTTAAGACCAAATTTTCCAGTCTTCTAAAACATATGCAACCCATTGCAAATGTCATCAGAAGATTGAGATACAATTATTTGACTTTATCTTGTTCAATAAGTAAGTCAATATCAATGATTTATGTAGATTATTCTGATGCTCCATCCGAGTCCTTTTCTAAGGATTCTAGACAGACTTGATAGTCATACTATCAACACATCAACTTATTGCAGTATTGGCACTCATCCAACTCTTTGGATGTCATATGGAAGTCACAGAAGTACAGTCAACTCTTTGACTTTCCTTCTTTCTTGGGTCCAACCCATGCTTCCATTGCGCTCCCTTTATCTATAAGCAACCATTGCTTAAGACTAAGGATCTCTTACAATAAATTCAAAAAGAATTCAAAATAAGAGTATTTCAACATTTATTTATGCTTCATTAGATTCACACAATATGAATACTATGAAGCTTCATGAATGACTAGAGTATAGACAGTAGAATAATGACACTCATCATCTACATCCATCTAAACTCATAAAACATAGGTTCAGGTAGGTACTCAAACAATTTGAATACATCATCACTTTATAGAGCTACCATTCTACATGATGTAGAAAACCATGTCACTCATGATTAAATGTCAAGAGCACATATGTATGCCAGAAAATAATCATTGATTTTATAAGGATTATATGACAATTATGATCATCATCAACATGTCACTTCCAAAGTACATTTGATGATACCAAGACTATAGAGACATACAAACCCTAGGGTTGTAGTCCTATCATCTATTTAATTGCCATTTCTCAATATTATGAGGAAATTTGCACATTGCAACCACATACATTATGTGTTCAATTGCAAGTACAATATCTGGATCATGAGTCCAATCCATGATATTCTACTGATTATTATTGAGTATATCATTGAGTGGGTTTTAATGAAGGATTATCTGAAATAAGAAATTTGCATAAATTTATATAAATATATATATACACTTTTTACTTTGATTTAGGAATTTTTTATATCAAAGTTGTCTTGCCATGTCAACACTGAAAGTTCATTCCCTTAATCACTTTCAATGTAAGAGATATACTTACCATTATATCTCAAGCAAGATCTGGGATCTCCTTCCTTATCTTTGTTGCATCCCAATAATATGAGAACCTACAACTCGGATAAAGAGAAGCGGGAACACATTCCTCCTTGCAAGTCCAACTTGCATCTCCCAATTCGGTCTTTAACACCCGGGCCCACCACCCCTAAGGCAATGTTGACCCGTCATTAATTGAACCAACCGTCAACAGGAATACAACTCGCTATGCGCAATCCAATATCGCCCCAATAATATGAGGACCCGATATTAGGGTCACTACGCATACGTCCTTACTCTTTCGAGAAGCGACGAGCCCGATCCAGATGCGCTTGCATACAGGAGCTGTCACTTCGGACAGGCGTCTCCCACATGCAATCCCTGGCGACGGAACCCTCCGCCTTGACGGGAGACCATGGATGTCACTTATGTGATCCTCCATATCATATTCAAATTTTAATTAATTACCGTGAATCATATTCACATAATTAATTCTTCCAAGGGAATTATTATCTCTAATCATATTAGAGTATTTCAATTGGACATAATCAATTTAATCATATTAAATTAATTATCAATCCAATTCAATCAATCAAACTTGATTATTTTACTTGAATATATATGGTAATATCTCAAAATATGTATTAATTCGAATTTTAATAATTAGAAAAATACATCTTAATCCCTCGGACATTATCCCGGCCCTACCCGCTGTCATGGCCAGTACCGACGAGAGTGGGACGGACCACATACGTTGCAACCCGCAACCCCAATGCTCTCCGACTAGGCACCATATCCGCCTCAGGAAAGGATAATGCCAAATTGATTAATTTGTACTTGAGATGATCATCGGTTCTTCAACCGAAATTGTACCATATAGTAATAATCAAAACATTTTTTATTATAAGGAAATTTGCTAGACAAATTCCCAAATCCTATTCAAGCATCAAGTTTGAAAGATTGTGGTTTCCAATTATGATTTAGATCACATCTTAATCAATTATTGGTTAAGGCAATGTCATTTAAGGGAATAATTATCATCAAATATTTCACAAATATTTATGCACAATTATTCTAGGAAATTAAACAATTTAATTTCACTAAATGATTAAATGACAATCACCAATAAAACATTAAGTTTGATGAATACGTTTCCAATTAAGATTTAGATCAAATCTAATCAATTAATTGGATGAGGCCAAGTCAATTATGTAAATAATCATCTTCAAATATTTCACAAATATTTTTCATGATTATTTCACGAAATTAACAATTAATTTCACTAATTGACAATCACTTGGTTCTTGATTAGGACTGTAATTTCAGCAGTGACCCCTTCTTACTAAAATTAGCATATCTCAATCATATTAAATCCAAATTAGACAAAATCAATTTTCATAGATTGCTAATTTGATTTAGGACAGAATCCAAGTGATGTTACACGCATTTCGAGGCAAGTCTAAACAGTAATTAACATTTTAATCACGTTCAGATCTACAGTTCCCGCAACAGTGCATACATGTTCATTAAAACAACCATATCTAGAGCATACGAAATCCGATTTACGTAAACTCAGATCCTATGGTTTCCTTATTTAATGGGGAACAAAATCCAAGTATTAAATTCGTGTTTAAACAATTTAAACAGTGCCGAATTTATTTACTAAACAGATCTGCGAAATCAAATGCGATAAAAACTTTCGCGACCTTAACGAACCCAAGTCGTCCTCGGTTTTTCGAATCATATTCGAAACCGTCGACCTAAGGCTCTGATACCACTTGAAGGATATGGAATTATCCTCAAGCGCATCACGGAAGCGTGATCGTCGTATCGGATACGACGAAGAACGACTAGTCGTACTAGTTGTTCGGTGCAGCGGAATTTAAAAAATTTTATTCGATGAAACCACATGATCCGAGAACCATTCTCAGATCGTTTCATCTATAACCACAACAAGTATAATGCAATACCTCTTGAAGCGTGGTTGATCAAATCTCTAAAGAAAGAGACCTCCTGTCTCAAGTCCGATCGTCGGCGAGACTGCTTGCGAGCGCGGGGATGAACCGCGTTGTCCTCGCAATCCAAGAAGATGATCCAAGCATGGTTGCTCCTGATCTCGTCGCACGAGATCAAACGTCTCCTTCGTGAGAGGAACTCTCCAAGAAGACGGAGAACCGAAGAACGTCGAAGCGGCGGCGCGGTGGCGAAGGCGACGACGGTTCTCTCCTCTAGGGTTTGGTGGTCGGCCACCAATTAGAGGGAGAGAGGGCTGACGTGTGTAGAGAAGAAAGAGAGAGAGAGAGAGCTCCAATATTGCAAGTCATTAGAGAGCATAGAATGCCTCTCTATTTATAGGGTTTTGGGATCCATGGATCTCAATCCATGGGACACATAAAATCAATGGATGAGATTGATTTGTGTCAATCCAATGGCCAAGATTGTTGTTGTCAAAAGCAACAAATTTAGGTTAAAATATATTTGAAAAAATCAAATATAATTTATTCCTAAATCAACCAAACAAATAAGGAGAGAATGTGCATGGAGATTTCATCTCCATGCACCTTCCATGTTGGACGGCCACCCATTCCATATAGGAATGGTGTGCCGCCCACTATGGGAGTCCAAGGAGGCAATCTCATGGATTCCCATGAGATTGCATATCTCCTTGATTTTTCTCTCTTATTTATTTGCAACAAATTTGTTGGATTTTATTCTTCAAAAATAATTCACAATTATATTTGAGAATATTGCATTCTTGCCATGGAAAAAATTGTGAATCATATTCACAACCCAAAACAACATATAATTCATATTGTTAATTAATTACACAATGTGTATCCAATACACATAATAATTAATCAACACATATAAATTATAATTAGCTCTCTCTAATACATTATAAATCACATTTATAATATATTATGAATAATTGGATATTTCTATCCACATTATTCTTATCCACATTAATTAAATCACATTTAATTAAATTGGATAATTTCTTCACACATCAAGATGATTAAATCACATTTAATCATTATTTCTTCATTGCTTAGATCTTATGGAATTATTCTTGAACCCTTCAAGAATAATGCAATCTCTCCGCAGATACTTGGAGATAAGGACAGGGCGATTGTATTGTTCCACGTATAGTGACATGGATATTGAGATCATAAAAGACCGTAAATCTAATCTTCTCATTGTATCTGAATCACATTCAGATCAATGTCCAATACTTGGACCAAGATCAGATCACTTCTCTACTGAGAGGAGTCACTAAAATCCAGACCCGTTTCATCACTTCCTAGGAATGGAAGCGTCATGGTTATACAACCGTTTATGATCAAATCACCCTCAGGTATTCCCAATACCTGTACATCCTGCATACTGGAAGACTCAGATTAAACCCGAAGTATCGGATCAACTTTTATACTGTCTACTTCGTGGTTTTATCAGTAAGTTTCTCATTCGATCATTGGGAGTTGGTATCGATCATACACTTTCCAAAAGTGTATATCATACCTAGGTCTTGATCATATACTAAAAGTATATATCAAACCTACAAATTCAGTCAAGATTCCAAAGCGAGACGACCATGCGCATGGAATTTGATTCTTCCCAATATCTCATGAGTGAGTTCATGTCTTCCGGTTCAGTAACTGAACCTGTATGATCCCTTTGAGAGATCGTATTACTCATATGCCCTTATATGCACACCAGCGCGCCGGTGTATAGACCTTGATTAGGTCATCAACCTATTGGTCTGCCAAATGTACATACTTGGACATATAGCAACACATCTGTCTCCGGTCAGAGGATGCGTGCCTATATCATGACAGCATATGATATAGGACTTTGGTTATCTCGATCTCGTTAAGTCAACTCTTTGACCTAACTAATCTGACACCTCCGAATCTCTATTCCTATGCAGAGGACCTGCATCAAGAGGTCGGTCAGATATCAGCCTTCAGAGATAAGGATTGCCATCTCCTACTCAGGCTGGAGATCATCTCTTAACAATCATTTGACGGTGCTTGATGAGTCCTCAATCTAACTCTTTAGATATTCATCCAAGCACCAGCCTCTATGATTCAATAGTTGAATCAACAGCTGTATGATTATTAAGATGGCCATGGTACATAACCCTAATTGTACTAAGGGACCTATTATACAAATTATTCATTCTTCATTTCAGATCAGAGAATGATATGTGCAATAACATTTATTGCATAATGGCTCGCCGTGGGCTCGCATTTCCAACAGTTTGTTATGTTTTTTCTATTTATTTAATATTTTTCTTGCATTTATGCCCCTGATTTCTTTTGTGAATATCTTGAGCATCCGAGCTCCAATCGATGTGATTTTAGTTGTATTTCAAAACTTGTTTCGTTATCTTTTTAATGGCATAATTTGTTTTTTGATTTGACACTCTAGAGTTTGATGACTAATTTTATTAATGGAGTGTCCATTATGGAATGCTTTTTATGCTTTAATCAATATTTCAAAGGAACTTGCTTAGTTAATTGATTCTGAAATTGACCTAAATTTCTTGCTCAATTATTTTGCTAAATTGGGGCATCTATGCTTCAGTGTAATCTTGCATTTTGTTGCATAAAAAATAAAAAAAATGTTGATTGTATATGTGTGCATTTATTGACCTATGAATTTTTAATTTATCGCTTATTTTTTGTATTAAGAGTCTAAATAAATTTTTAAGAGGCTCATGTCCCTGAGTTTGACCTTGGGCTTGCCCAAGTAAAAATAAAATCGATCGTTTGATTTAATTGATAGATTAATTAAATGGTTTTTGACGAAATCCAAATTCATCCGACTGCAATGGACATACTCTATTTATTCACTTAAAATGGTTAAATTAAGAGAATAAATTTGTGGTTCGTTAGATGGCATTGTTGCTGGTGATACTGCCCATCTTTTGTTTATTTAGATTTTTAATATCTAATTGAATGTTAATTTCTAATTCGTAAATCATGCCGTTGTCTTGCATTATTAAAATTTCTTTGATTGGTATCTAACACTTGTTTTTGTGACAGGGCCCTTGGTGTTCAAGGAGGCGAGGAGCAGGAGTTCCCGCTTTGAGGAGCCGCCAAAGCAAATCTTCGAGAAAAATTGAAGAGAGAAATTTTTTGTTGTCTTGCTTTTTATTTTTATTATAATAGTCTTCTTTAGAGCGATCTTCGATCGAAGACTCGCGTGTGTAAATGAACGAAGCTCTCTGTGGTTGTGTGGGGATTGTCCCATTTGAGTGTCAACCTAAGATCATACACACAGCTCTCTGGGATATTTTCACATTTTATTTTATGTGTTTGATCATAGGTAGGACACACATTAACTTAAGACGCGCGTAGACATCGCTTCACTTAGACAAAATTCAATCTATTCTTCCCGCTAATAGAAGCATGTTAGGCGCGTTTTTTCATCAACTTGCATACAATTAAGTTTAGATTTTAATTTAGTCTTGTTTTCATTAAATTTTGCTCAAGGAACTATGAATTTCCTCTCTCAGCCTAGATCATGATTTTTATTGACTGCATGGCTTTTTCTCAACCTCCCTTCCTGGCTTGATTACCTAGGTTAATGGAAATTGGGAATGAGCAGTAGACGATTAATTGATTGATTTGTGATCAACTTTAAACAGTGACAACCTTAAGCTTAAAATTGGAACTGCTAATTGCAAGTAGATCTAAAATGGAGTAAAATAATGTTTTAGGAGAGAAACACCCTTTTTTACGTAGGATGATTTTTGCTTCAACATGTTTTTAATCCTTGCATAAATTAGAATATTTTCATCACCAATAAAAATGACCAGATAATTGGTTGCACGTGTGAGTTGGTGAATTTAAAATGGTATTGCTTGCTTGTTTGAGCCTTGATTGCTCTGACAACCTCCCCTAGCCTTTAAGTACTCCATTCATCTCTGAAGATTCATTCACTCACTTGTATATCCATCCTAACTTCTTCGTTCCCCTCAGGACTCCCCAGTATCATTTATACATCTATGTACTTAGGCTATTCTCTGCCTAAGTATAGAGGGGACCTGAGTCCCCGTGATTTTCTTACTCATCTTTCCTTTCCTTGATACTTTAGGTTATTTCTGACCTAAGTATAGGAGGCGGCCGCCTCGGTTTGTATATTTTTCTATACTTAAATAGAACTATGGCTTTGTATCATCTAGTGCTATGAGGACATAGCAAAGTTAAAGTATAGGGGGGTATATTGTATATATAGTATATGTACTTCAGCAATATTTTGAAAATTTTTGAAAAATATAAAACTTTTTGATCTAAAATACAATCTTTGAACTAAGCAGACAAGATATTTTCAAAGCTTTTCTATGTTACACTATTTTCAAGGAAAAAATTTTTTAAATGATTTGAAAAATGGGTTTCACTTATTTTGAAATAATGTATGAAAATTGTTTGAAATTTTTTTATATGTGTGACATGGTTTGGAAAATATTTTTGATAAAAAAACGAGTCTAACTTGTGTTCTAACTTTAATCAACAATTCATAAAAATGAGAAAAACCTAAAAAAACCTTTGCAATAGAAATCGACTACTAAACACAAATAAGTAGACACTTTTCTGGATGGTTTTCCCTTAGCAGAGTAGGTGGTTTAGAGGACATCGCGTAAGGCTCTGTCCTCAAGCAACGGGTTCCGTTCTACGGCTTGTACTTATACCTATACTGGCTGAAAGCATATGCAACTACTCATTTGAGTTTAATCAGTCATTAGGTCTTTTAAAATCTTCATAAAAATAAATAAAAAAATAGATGTAACAATTGGATGGAATCCCCGACATTTTCACTTCCACACAGGATCAGAAATGTTCGAGAACACCCGATTTATGAGGTCTTGAGATTTTAGGTTAACAACCTTAGTCATTAGACTTAGTTATCCACATTTCCCTAGTTGCTAGATTTGCGTGCTATATAGCATGCTTAATCTCCACCCTTAAGAATATGATCAGTACTTCACATACACGACTGCAGTCACGATGAGATGAGTTGAAATTCCATTATAGGGACTGGAATGAGGGATTCAAGTCTATACTTGATATGATGATGCTCGAGGATGGGAAAAATCATTGAAGGCTTCATGAAACCTGAATGTCAGCATTTTTAGCCAGTATGAGAACTTGGTTCTTGTACTAATCTCTTGACCTTTACCTAAGTGTCAGGGTGTGAATAACATAAAAATATTGATCAACGTGCGCCAACTCTTGGTAAAAGCAGTGGAGCTAGCCAAAAATAATACAAATCAAAGAAATATCAGTGTTGAAAGAAAAGCTCTCATTCCACAAAGTCAAATATCAACAGAGCTTCCACCAAAGGCAAGCGCTCCCAACCATTTCAAGGTATCCACTTGGACACTGGCCTGCCATCTATACTTCTTAGTCTGACAACTAAAGAGACGGTAGATTGGACACAATATTTGATTTATTCCCTAGTTTTGAGGATTGGGTCCTTAGGAGAATTTCTTCGACCAAGACCTTGGGTGACGTTGTGACTCTACACTCATGATCGCAGTCAACACTTAAATTCATATCCTTAGTATATGTGTATCAAAGAGAGAGTATGGAAAACTAGAGCAATTGGAGACCTCTTGCTTAAGGTTGGGATGAGCTCTAAAATTTCGGATCTCTAAAGTCGGGACTTCTTGAATGGATCTGGTCCTGTATGCACATGCACAAGGGGGTTAATCCAGCTCATTCATTTTTTTGATGCTTGGGGACGAGCATAGTTTAAGTATAGGGGGTGATGAAACCCGATTTCATTAAATTAATTCACAGATATTAATCCCCTAGCTTAGACTATTATCAATAAAAACCAGATAAATCCTTGTTTATATCTGAGTCATAGAATAAATTAAAAATACAAAAAAATAACAAAACTGAAATCATAGTGTTTTTATACCATTAAAAAATACTCACAAAAATATTTATCCTTGTATTTGGCCTCGTCTCCATTGTCGGTCAACATAAAACTTGTAGATCTCATTGAGAACTACAATTTTCATGTTTTGAGTTTTTTCAAATTCGGCCTCCTTCTCCCTCATATTTCACATTCTTTATCTAAATAACCTAATTGGGCCATGTGGCGCTTTCTGGTTGCGCCACGTAGCCCGATTCTTTGCGTGCCACGCACCTGCATTTCCCTATCGTCCAATCATTCTCTAGAGATTCCATCCTCACCGCTCGTTTCATCCTTTGATTTCCACCCTTAGATCTGCCTCCAGACTAAGTCTCGCCCATTCATTAGCGCCTCTCTCCCATAGCGCCACGTGTCCACATGCATTGCCGCCCAATCTTCTCTAAAACTCCCCATCCCCACCGCACATATGTGTCATGCTCTCCACCCTTTGATCTACCTCCATATCGCATCTCATCCATTCATTGTCGTCCTCCTATCCTAGCGACACGTGGCATGCTCCTTAACCATCGATCAAGCCCCCATCGATGCAATCAAGACCACACTCACTCGCGCCCATTTCTTAGCCTTTGGATCGTGAGAATCCAATGGCCGAGGAATCATCTTCTTCCTCCCGCTATCTCCTTGCCCACGTCACCCATCTCGCACACTGGTTTCCCCCTTTCCATGTCCCTCACCTTCTCCGTCATCTTCTTGACAAACCGTAATTTCACCCTCTTAATTATGCAGAATTAACCACTTTGTTGCAGCCAGGTAAAATTGGGTTAGTCAAAAACTGTTTTAAAAATAATGTAACAATTAAAAGCAAAAGCGGTCGAATTTATATTTTGCTTGGGCAAGCTCAAGATCGAACTCAGGGACACGAGCCTCTTAAGCGTACATTTAGACTCTTATTATTTGATCTAAGTGTTGGTCTAAAGGTTTGTAGGTCAACCAAAGCATGAAGACAGGATATTATGCATAAAGGAAAATGAGAAAGACATTTTTTAACATGCAACAAGATGCAAAGAAATGCAATGTGACAAGGATATAATATGCCCGAATTATACAAAAATCTTTGAGCAATCAAACATTAGTCAAATTTAGATTAGAAACATGAATCAAGTTTCATTAATGTAATAAGACAAGGCATGAGCAGTTGAACGTAAGGGATACTTGCCTATTAAAATAATGCATCACAGTATCCAAATAGAGATCTAAGAATGTCATTAAGAAGACAAGAAAACAAGGTTCGAAATGAGACCAAAATCAACTGAAACGGAGCTCGTATGCTCAAGATATGCAATAAACAAACTAGGGGCATAAATGCAAGAAAAGCATGGAAAAGGCAAAAACATGGCAAACAGGTCCCTGGAAGGACTAAAATGTAATTTTCAAAAGACTCGAGGCCTTCCTTGTAAATTACCCACACGTACGAGGGTATTTTTGCAATTATTAAAATTACGAGGGTTTGAATGGAAAATACCCCAGGCGCGCGTGGGTATCACGTGGTGTCTGGACCTATCTGCAAATTGAAGAAGTACGAGGGGCCTCCCTGCAATTAACCTCGACTGCATGTGACCGAGCATGTGGGGTGAGGTTCGACTTCCAATGTAGGCTCAGGAGAGGCTCGAAGATGGCTCGGTTGTGGCTCGAAGATGGCTCGGTTGTGGCTCGGAGCTCCAAGCCTCAAGATCGGGTGCAACCACCTAGCTTTGACATGTGGCCGCATGTAGACCGTCTGATCAAGGAAGATCATACGGTGGCTAAACGAAGACGGGGCGACGATGTGGCTCTGTGATGGTTGTTCGATCTAGAAGATCTGACATCGGTTGTAGCTTGCGGTTGTGGGCAACGTGGCCGAACATCAGCCATTGGATGGACACCGGGGGATGCCATCCAACGGCATATGTACCGTCTTCTTCCTCTGTGGCTGCGGCGAAGTCCGATCTCCGACGAGGGCGAGCAGGCTCTGCCACCATCCCCTGTCCAATAAACACCTCTGTTGGACTCCTTGGACATGCAGGGTTGATCGTCGGAGTGAAGACAAGCCGCAGGACCACATGGAAGCTTCTGATGGTGGACCAATACCGGATACGAAGCTCAACAAGAGATCTCTGGCGACACTCTGACCAATGACCCATTAGGTACCTGCACGGTTAGTAGATAGCCGAAGTATCGCATGTAGATGAAAGTGAGCGAGATGAGGGGCCGAACGAGTGGAGAACGTGAAATGCCCTGGATGTCTTCTCCGGCGAGACGAAGAAGAATGAGATGGAGCGGTCTGAGGATAAGGAGGAAGGGGAAGACATCGTGGGGTGAGGGATGACCAACGAGGATGGTGGATTGCTATGTCATGGAGGTGTCAGGGAGTGGAGATGGTGGACAAGGACACAAAGGAAAAAGGAAGGGGGAAGCTATTGCACGAAGTGGACGACATGGACGAAGGAGTAACATGAGGAAGAAGACGAGTCCTCCTCCGTTGGATCTCACAATCCAACGGTTGGGAAATAAGGTGAAGGCGCTAAAGGACGACCTGGATATGATCAGGAGTTGATCTAAGGGCTGAGGAAAGAGGCGGGAATGGACGACGACAATATGGAGCGGAATGGAATGATCTAACGATGGAAAGAGGAGATGCGTGGCACGTGAAAGAGCGGACCACGTGGTGCAACTAGAGAGCGCCACGTGGCCCAATCTGGTTGTTCGAAAGAAAACCTCGTAAAAGAGGGTGAAAATAGCTGAATTTGGAAAAACTCAAAACATGAAAGTTGTAGATCTCGATGAGCTCTACAAGTTTTATGTTGACCAAAAATGGAGATGAGGTTCTACAGAGGGAAAAAATATTTTTGTGAGCATTTTTAAGGGCTTAAAAACACTACGAATTTTAATTTTGCTATATTTTTTGTATTTTTTATTTATTCCAAGACTCTAATATAAATAAGGATTTATCTGGTTTTTATTGATACTTAGTCTAAGTTAGGGGGTTAATAACCATGAATTAATGACATGAAATTGGGTTTCATCAACTCCCTATACTTAATCTATGCTCATCCTCGAGCATCAAAAAAATGAATGAGCTGGATTAACCCCCTTGTGCATGTGCGTACAGGATCTGATCCGTTCAAGAAACCCCAATTTGAGAGATCCAAAATCTCAGAGCTCAACCCAACCTTAATCAAGAGGCATCCAATTCCTCTAGTTTTCCAGACTCTCTCTTGTATACATATAAACTAAAGATATGAACTTAAGTGTTGACTGCGATCAAGAGAGTAGAGTCAAAACATCATCCAAAGTTTTGGTCCAAGAAATTCTCCGAAGGACCCAATCCTCAACACTAGGGAATAAATCAAATATTACGTCCAATCCACTGTCTCTTTAGTTGTCAGACTTAGAAGTGTAGGTGGCAGGCCAGTTGATGGAGAGTTTGAGATTGTGTCATTTCTTCTCTCCCTCTCATTGGAACAAGGATCCTCTCAAGTTCCTTATTACACAATGCATATTTTTGGTGTTGATCAGTGCGTCCGTCAAAATAAGTTGGAGTCGTCGGCACTTGTTTTCATGGGAATACACCGGGGTGTACCTTTTTTGAGTACCTATCGTACCTTCTACACCCAGACTTGTAGCATTTACAATGCAGAGCCCTTTTTTGGTGCAAGCCCGAGTCCTGGCCCTAATAGAGGTGGTCCAAGTGGACACTTTTAAATGGTTGGGAGCGCTCTCCTTTGGTGGAAGCTCTTTTTGATATTTGACTTTGTGGAATGAGAGCTCTTCTTTAACATTTTATTGCTTTGTAATATTTTGTCTAGCTCCACTGCTTTTACTAAGAGTTGGCGCACTCTGATCAACATTTTTATTTATTTCACATCCTGGCACTTAGGTAAATATCAAGAGATTATCGTAAGAACCAAGTTCTCATACTGGATAAAATGCTGATACTCAGGTTTCATGAAGCCTTCAATGATCTTATTCCATCTTCGAGCATCATTAAATCAAGTCCAGACTCGAATCCCTCATCCTAGTCCCTTAAGTGAAATTACAACCCATCTCATCATGAACGCAGTCGTGTATGTGAAGTGGTGATCGTATTCTTAAGGTAGGAGACTAAGCATGCAATATATCATGCAAATCTAGTACCTAGAGAAATATGGATGATTAAGTCTAAGATCCTGATGACTAATGCTGGTTAATCTAAAATCTCAAGACCTCATAAACCGAGTATTCTCGAACAATTCTGATCCTGTATGGAAGTGAAAATGTAGGGGATCTAATCCAACTCCTTCATTCAAGTTGTTTTTTTCAGAAAACTTTAAAAGACATAATGAATTCCTAAACCAAATGAGTAGATGCATCTGCATTCAGCCAGTATAGGTGTAAGTACAGACCGGAGCCCATTTCTTGAGGACGGAGCCTTATGTGATGTCCTCTAAAGCACCTACTCTGCTAAGGGAGAACCCTCACTGAGCGTGGATACTTATTTGGGTTTAGTAGTCAATTTTGACTCTTAAAGTATTTTTTGATTTTTTTCTCATTTTATGGATTTTTTGGATAAAGTTAGAACACGGGTTAGACTCACTTTTCTTGAAATCAAGAAAAATAATTTCAACACCATATTGATGAAACCCGATTTCATTATCACAATTCTTCATTTTTGACCCCCTTGCTTAAATTTGTGTCAATAAAATCTAGTTAATGTTCTATAATTATCTGAGTCTCTAATAAATTAAAAATCACAAAAAAATGACAAAACAAAATTTCGTGGTATTTTTATCCTTAAAAATACCCTTAAAAATATTTCGAGTCTTTGTTTGACTTCATCTCCACTTTTGGTCAACATGAAACTTGTAGATCTCATCGAGATCTACAACTTTCATGTTTTGAGTTTTCTCAAATTCGGCCATTTGTCCCTTCAAAAGTCAACTTGAAGATCAGAATAATCTGATTGGGCAACGTGGCCCGTTCTGGGTGAGCCACGTGACCCATCCTCCTTTGTCTTATCCGCCTGCATCCATAGCCGTTGGATTACCTCTTGATCCAACGGCTAAATAACCTCCACGCACGCCTTGAGTTCCAGTCGTTTGATCTTCCCTCGCCTCTGATCTGATCCACCCATTCGCGCCTTAACCATATCGCACCACGTGTTGCCTCCTGCGCCATTCGATCGAGCCTCCATCTAGCCATCACCGATGTTCATTCCCGTTGCGTCTTCAACCGCTCGATCAACTCTAGCTTCTCATCTAAACCGTCTGTTAGCGTTGCTGCCTCATCTCGACACGTGGCGCCTCTTTGCACCACTCGATCGTGTCCCAGCCCGTAATCTTTACCGTTCGTTAACACCCTTCCAGAACACGTGGACCATCCGATCATCTTCCAGAGGGGATCTGGACCGCCCGATAGCGATGCGCCCGCAGCGTAACACGTGACTGAATCATTCACCCTCCGATCCTATCGCCCGAGAACTCATCGTATCCGCTCTTTCGTGCCTCGATCCAGGCCGTTGGATCGCATGATCCAACGGTCACGAACCCGTCGTCTACCTCGGTCACCCCTCTCTCCCCACGATCTCCACCTCGTAGAACCCTTCCGCCATTCCTATTTTTGCCACCCTCTCTGACCACCTCGCCCCTCTCCAACTGCCCCACGACCTTCTCCACTCACCCACCATCCTCGTGAGACCTTCGTCAACCCACGAAAACCCCTCCAGTCACTCCATATCCTCCACTAAAGTCACAATCCCATTACCGGAACCACCGACCTCCTCCCTTCAAATACGCCCTCCCCTCCACCTATTTCCCTCATCCATCTTTATGCGGAGGGAGGCCCAGCCCTCCGCCACCTCCCTGTGACAGGGGGAGGTGGCAGATCGAGCGATGACGACCTGTCCCTTCCGATGAGACCCTCTGCCATTCATGGCGGAGTCGCGATGCCGAGCGCCTGCTTGAGCTCGCTGGGATGGCTGCCCAGCACGTGCGAAGACCGGGGCATCATCCCCGATGCCCAGCCCAGGACATACTCTCCGCCCAACCTCCGGTAAGTCCCCTCTTCCTACTTCGCATTTTCTTTAATTTTTGCCCAATTGATTAGGTTTACTCCGATGTTTTCACCCTCCATTGAACACCTTTCGCGCTTCGACTCGCGTTCACCATTCGCGCGCCACCGTCAGACGATCATCTTCCCCCTCTTCCATACCTCTCCACCGTCGACCCATCTCCTCCGCCACCCACAGCGGAGGAGCATCGAGCTCCCATCTTCTTCACCTCCCTGAGCTCTCATTCACTCACATACATGTTCCCTTACGCTTCGGCTATGTGCTACTAACTATGCAGGTCCTCGAAGCTCGCAATGGTCGGAGCTCAGTCGGAGCTGACTTCATCAACCTCGTAGTTGTCATCCGAGCTCCGATGACTGAAGCCAGAAGCTCCAGCACCTTCCCTGAGCTCCCAGCTGATGAATCTGCGATTCGTCATCTTTATTCATTTATTTTAGCTTAAAATCCCTTATAAAACACCTGCATATAACGCTAACTCCATATTCTTACTAACTTGCATTTGTGTGTAAATATTGTACATTTCTTACTAATTTTAACCTAAAATAAATAAAGAAAGAAAGAAAGGAAAAATAAAGAAAAGAAAATAAAAAAGGAAGACTGTATACAGGCTGACCCGAACCCCGAGAGAAGGTCAAGACTTGACCTGATCGACCAGGAATAAAGTAGGGGGAGATAGGGTCCTTAACCAGAAAATCCAAAAAAAAAATTTGTGTTTCTCACTTATTTTGTGTATATCTGTATAAAACTAACACTAATTTATTTGTACATTAATTGACCCCAAATCAAATAACATTCAAAATCAAAGTTGTAAATAAAAATGGGTCCTAATTAATAAAACTGATTGCACAATTAAATCATGTACAGAATAAAAGTAGCCACACTTGGAAAAAAACCACTAAGCACTAATTGAAAGATCAATTCCGGCTCCATATGATATCAAATTAAACCAATTTCACTTCCATTGAGTTCTAAATCAAATTATCTTCAAAATGACTGTGATTTTATAATTTTTGGAGTTACGGTTGAAAAGTTGGTTTTCTGGGGTGGTTTGTGCAATTTTCCCTTGTATTTTGTGTATATTGTATTTGTATATATATTTGTAAATATTTTACTAATTACTTAAAACAAAAATAAAAATAAAAAAAATAATAAAATTCTTAAAACAAAAAAGAGGCTAATTTCCATATTTATACTTGTATTTAATACCATATATGTGTATAGTATATGTATATAGTTGCAATTTTTAACCAACCATCATAAAAAAATAAAAAAATAACATTTTCAAATTCCAATAAATAAAGTGACGAAAATTCAAAAAAATAGATAATTTTGTAAATAATTTTATCTTTCTATTCTATCTCTCATGTTATCTCTCCCACCAAAAAATTCAAAAATCTCTCTTATCTTCTTCAAAAATTGAAATGTCTCTCTTTTCTATTTATATGGCTCCATCTCCCTCATTCCAACCTGATCAATCTTTAGAGAGAGGAGCCCGATCTCCGAGAGAAATTTCGTCGAGGAAGTTACGTAGCCTCCGAGCCGTCCGGTGACAGCGAGTCGGCCTTGTCGAGGCGATCACGGTCTATTTTCCGCTCCTAAGGTGAGATCCAAATTTTTCTTAGCATTTTTATCTTAGTTGAATCGCATTTTATTTTTTTCGCATTTTTTTTCATCGTCATTTTTTTCTAGATCTTAAAAATCTCCATCTCGATTTTATCCGCCACCGATTCGATTTTTCACCTCATCATCGTGATCTCTTCGCCTTCGTTTTCTATCCCTCACGATCTATCAACTTCGACCACGCACGGTGGCCGAAGAGTCGGATTCGATCCTTTCACGTCCGCCGAATCCCCGTTCATTTTCCGATTTGTAAATAAATAAAAAGAATAAAATTTTTGTTCCTTGTTGGTCTCTAACATTTGTTTTGCAGGATAAAAAAAATAAAAAAATTCATCTATCTCTAACATTTGTTTTGCAGAGAAACATTAAAAAGATTAAAAAAATTATAAAAAAAATAAAAATAAAAAAATTTTATCCTTTCTACTTCTGTTTCTGGATTTGCGAAAAAAAAATTTCATTCCTGTTTACATCAAAAGAAAAAAAATAAAAAAAAAAAGAGGCTGCAGCAGGCGGCAGAGCCGACCACCGCCGCCGACCCTCTGCTTCCCTCAAGCCACTCCGGCGGCGCCCGGCGGTGCCCGGCCGTGCCTCCGCCTCTGAATCGCCACGCTCTCGCGCCCCTCTGTCGCGCGTAAGCCAAAGGCGGGCCCGCCTCCTCGCCCATCTCGGTCGCACGTCGCGCCACCACAGCGGCGAAGCGCCGCACCCCTCCGCCGTAGTGACCACCGCTTCCGCCCCGCACCCGTCCGAGCGCCACCTTCCACGCCTCTACCCCCTCCAGGCGGCGCCGCCCCGCGTCGCGCCACCTCCAGCGGTGCCCAGCTGCGCTGCCCCGCTCCAGATCGTGCCCCTCCGCGACGCCAACGCGGCTGTTGCGGACCCATTTCAGCCAACCACGCCGCCCCGCTGATCAACAGCTCCACCGATTCACGCAGCCGCCGTGCGCGCTGCCTCTTCCCATCTCTCCACCGCACTCCACCGAAGGCCGCAGAAGCTGCCGCGACCCCTCAGCACTCGCCGCCCGCGCCACCAGAGGAAGAAAGGGAGGAGGCGGCGGCACAAGACCAGCCTCCCCTGTCTTGTGGAGAAAATAACGAAGGAAAGCCCTAGGGCTTCCTTGAGATTTTGATAAAAAAGGGCAAATTTGCAGACCAGTTCCTGGATATCTCTAAAATTACAGTGCACCCCAATTTTCATAAGAATTGCAGAACAGTCCCTGTCAGCCTCCAGAACACATGTTATGCACAAGACATATTGGTAAAATTGCATATTTGATCTCTCTGTTTATTTTTATTATATATTCGAGACAAAAAACTTTGAATCTTTATATTTCAGTCCAGAACTTTTCCATATTTACTTTTTAGTCCCTGAACTGCAGAACTTGAACTTGCCTTGTGTTTTCATTGAAATAAATGTTATTTGTGATCAAAAAATTTTGCAAAAACTGTGCTTATGCTCCTGATGTGCTATTCTTCCTAGCATAAAATTTTCGTAGCATTTTGACTTCATTCGATATTAATAAAAAAATCAAAACAGTGTCTTTTTCATTGTTTGCAATTCGAAAATTCATAAAAATTCGAAAATAGCTTCAAAAATTCTAAAAAATTAGAGTAGTTTTATTTCATTATCTTTTAGTTTCAGACCAATTTACATGCATTAATTATTTATAAAACCCAAAAAAATTGAAAAACATCAAAAATCTTATAAAAATCATAAAAAATTCTACAAAAATCGAAAAATTGTGATTTCGGTTCCTGTTTTGTAGATAATGGTTTCTAGTTTGTTTTAAAAATAATTGCCAGGAGTTTTGGGCATCTAAAATATTTTTAACTTGCAAATTACTCCACGCTGTGCACATTTTCTTATTTTCTCACTGTTTAATTTTTAGAAAAATACAAAAACATCCGAAAAATCTACAAAAATTCTCAAAAACATTTTAAAACTTTTAAAACACAAAAATATTTTCTTTGAATTTTTCTGAGCATTTTTTACTAATTGAAAAAATTACAAAAAAAAGAGTCGGTGTGCATATTCTTGATCTTGTTTATATTGCTTCGTATTATTTTTGGAAAATAAAAAAATTTGCAAACATAAAAATCACTAAAAATTTGAAAATCAGAAAATACAAAAAAAATTGGAAATAAAAAAAATAAAAAAAAATAAAAAGATAAAAAAATTCACAAAAACCAAGGATAGTTGTCTTTGAGATTCCTGTTTTCTTTTAATTAGTTTCTGATTAATTGAATAACCCTCAGGAATTGTAGCCTCCCTGAGTTCGACCTGTCCGCTATACAGGTTAATAAGTAGCAAAAATAAAAAAAATATATTTTTTGTTGACGCGGGATTTTGGGGAAAAACAACGACCTATATTTATCAATTAATTTCCAATCTCTGAAAATTCCGACCAACACCAGCTTTCTCGACGTTCTTCCTAGAGCTACGGGCGAGCAACATCGATACCGGAGATGAGTGGCGGAGTTCGGGCACCTTCACCGGAGCCCTGAACTCATCGCCAGTTGAGGATGGAGGAGAAGGAGCAGTCGTCGTCGGATGGTCATCATCTTACGGCTCGGACTCAGCCACGTCGCCCAGGGAGCGCATTCTCCATTAACCGTTGGATCCTCTCGATCCAACGGCCTTCTCGCAGCCACGCTTTATCTCCAGGAGCCACCCGATCTATGGGATCGGATGGCCTTCAATCGTCCACGCGTCATCAACTGGGCATCCCCGAGCCTAGCATCCGAGCCATGAGGTCTGGAGCCCCGAGCCTACACCGAGCCAACCGAAGCAACTCCGAGCCTCTGCCGCGCCCGAGCCTTCGTCCGAACCTGGATGGTGCGTGCATAGCACGTGCCATCTGGGTAAATTGCACAGAGGCCTGCCTTCTTCAACCAGGTCCTGGATCACGTGCAGTATCACGCGCGCCTGGGTATATTTGCACCTTGGCCCTCGCGGGTTTTAATTATTGCAAATATAACCCCGCGCGTGTGGTTTATTTATAGGGAAGGCCTTGCATTCACTTTTATTGCATTTTACTCCCTCCCAAGGACTTGTTTGTAGTTATCTTTTCATGTTTTCTTTCATTTATGCCCTTGTCTTCTTTCATGCATATCTTGAGCATTGTACGTCAGTTTTAGTTGATTTCAGTCTCATTTCAAAGCTTGCTTGATGTACTTTTTAGTGGCATCTTTAATTTCTTATTTTTGGACACATGAAGTTCTATGTATTATTTTGTTAGCCATGTGTCTCGTATGCCTTGTTCCACTTTTAAATCAAGTAGGTCATCTTTAAGTAAATCTGAAATTGACTATTATTTAATTTGCTCATCATATTTATTCTGTTCTAGGGCATATTTTCATTGCATCTCATGGCATTTATTTACTTGCATGATAAAATGAAATAAAAAAATGCATGTTTGTTTTAATGCATTGTCTCATTCTTTTGCATAATTTGACCTATGCTTCTTCAATTCAACACTTAGTTAATAGATAAAAATCTGGATAATATGAGAGAGGCTCGTGTCCCTGAGTTCGACCTTGGTTTCTTGCCAAGTAAAATAATAACACGACCATCTTATTTTGATTGCTATATTTAAATGAGATGGTCTTTTGATGAGCCCATTTCGGCCCGACTGCGATGACAATTTCAATTGTTAATACGACACTATTAAAGGGCCGATTTTGTGGCTCGTCACATATCACACCAATAAAGATTTTCCAAACATTTTTAAATGATTTTTCAAAATAAGTTAAACCCATTTTTTCAAAAATCATTTTCAAAAATATTGTCTTGAAAATAGTGTAACATAACATAAACTTTGAAAATGTCTTTGTCCCCTTAGTTCAAAAAATTATACTTTAGCTCAAAAAGTTTTAAATTTTCAAAATTTTCCAAAATATAGCTTAAGTACATATATTGTATATACGATATACCCCCTATACTTAAACTTTGCTATGTCCTCATAGCACTAGATGATACAAATCCAAAGCTCTATTTAAGTATAGAAGAATATACGAAACTGAGGAGGACCCCCCTATACTTAGGTTACAAATAACCTAAGTTTTAAGGTAAGGAAAGATGAGTAAGAAATATCACGAGGACTCAGGTCCCCCCCATACTTAGGTTGAGAGTAGCCTAAGTATAAAGATGGAGAGTTGATGTTAGGGGGACTTGAGGTGAACAAAAAAGAAGGATGGATATACACATGAGAGGATGAATCTTCAGAGATGAATGGAGCACCTAAGGTCTAGGGCAGGGTGTCGGAGCAATCAAGGCTCAAACAAGCATGCAATACCATTTGAGTCACCAACTCACACATGAAACCAACAGGTGTTGGTTAATTATTTTTTCATTTTTATTGATGATTAAAAACATTCTAGTTTATGCGGGAATCAAGAAAATATCAAATAAAACCATCCTACATAAACAAGGGTGTTGCTCTCCCAAAACAAGATTTTACTCCATTTTAGGTCAACTTGCAATTACCAATCCCAATTGTTTGCTTAAGGTTATCACTGATTAAAGATGAGCACAAATCAAGCAATCATCATCTACCGCTCATTCCCATTTTCTATTAACCTAGGTGATCAAGCCAGGAAGGAAGGTTGAGAAAAAAGCTATGCAGTCGATAAAAATAATGACCTATGCTAAGAGATAAAACATGCAGTACCCTAAAAATTTGTGAACAACTCGGACTGAATTAAAACCAAATCCAAATGTATACAAGTCGATGAAAACCGTACCTAACATGCTTCTATTAGCGGGGAAGAACATCTTTTAATTTTGGCTAAATGAAGCGATGTCTACATGCATCTTGAATTATGTGTGTCCTACCTACAATCAAACACAAAAGGATAAAAAGTTAAACAAGCTCGAAGAACTAGGTCGACACTCAAGTAGGGCGATCCCCACATAACCACAAAGAACTTCGTTCATTTACAAGCGTGAGTCTTCAATCGAAGACCGTTGTAAAGACGATTATTACATGAAATGGAATAAAATGTAAAACATTTTTTTCTTTGATTTTTCTCCAAAATTGCTTCTGCGGCTCCTCGCAGCGGGGAAACACCTACTCCTCACCTCCTTGAACATCAAGGGCCCTGCCACAAAAACAAATATTAGATATCAATCAAAACAATTTTAATAATGCAAGACAACATGAACAAATTGACCTACGTATAAAAAACACTTATAAATAAAAATCCAAACAAGAAAAAAATATGAGTCGTGTCCCCAGCAACGACGTCATTTGACCAACCACAATTTCACCCTCTTAATTATGTGGAACTAACCACTTCGTTGCAGCCGGGTAGAATTGGGTTAGTCGAAAATCGCTTTAAAATAGTGTAACAATTAAAAGCAAAAGCAGTCGAATTTATATTTTGCTTGGGCTAGCCCAAGGTTGAACTCAGGGACACAAGACTATTAAGCGTACATTTAAATTCTTGTTATTTGAACTAAATGTTGGATTAAAGGTTCGTAGGTCAATCAAAGCATGAAGACAATATATGATGCATAAAGGAAAATTGAGAAACTCATTTTTTTAACATGCAACAAGATGCAAAGAAAATGCAATGTGACAAGGATATAAATATGTCAGAAATATAAAAATCTTTGAGCAAGCAAACATTAGTCAAATTCAAATTAGGAACATGAATCAAGTTTCATTAATGTAATAAGACAAGGCATGGGCAGCTGAAAGTAAGGGATACTTGGCTATTAAAATAATGCGTCACAGTTCAAAGTATCAAATAGAGATCTAAGCATGCCATTAAGAAGACAAGAAAACAAGCTTCGAAACGAGACCAAAATCAACTGAAACGGAGCTCGTATGCTCAAGATATGCAATAAACAAATTAGGGGCATAAATGCAAGAAAAACATGAAATAAATAACAAAAACATGGCAAAAAGGTCCCTGGAAGGAATAAATGTAATTTTCAAAAGTTGTGAGGTCTTCCTTGTAAATTACGCACATGCGTAGGGGCCTTTTTGCAATTATTAAAACCCCTGATGGTTTGAATGCAAAATACCCCAGGCGTGTGTGGGTATCACGCGGTGTCTAGTCCTATCTGCAAATTGAAGAAGTACGAGGGGCCTCCCTGCAATTAACCCTGACTGCACGTGACCGAGCATGTGAGGGTGAGGTGCGGCTTCCAATGCAGGCTCGGGGGAGGTTCGGAGATGGCTCGGTTGTGGCTCAGAGATGGCTCAGCTGTGGCTCGGAGCTCCAAGCCTCGAGGTATGGTGCAACCACCTAACTTTGCCATGTGGCCACATGTAGATCGTCTGATCAAGGAAGATCAGATGGTGGTTAAACGAAGACGGGGGGTGACGTGGCTCTGTGATGACCGTTCGATCTAGAAGATCTGATGGCGGCTGTAGCTTGTGGTTGTGGGCGATGTGGCCAAACGTGGGCCCTTGGATGGACATCGGGGGTGCCATCCAATGCATATGTACCATCTTCTTCCTCTGCGGCTGGCGGTGAAGTTCGGTCTCCGGTGAGAGCGAGCAGGCTCCGCCACCGTCCCCTGTCTAGCAAACACTTCCGTTGGACTCCTTGGACATGCGGGGTTGATAGTCGGAGTGAAGACAAGCTGCAGGACCACCTGGAAGCTTCTGATTGTGGACCAATACCGGATACAAAGCTCAACAAAGTGAGCTCCGGCGATGCTCCGACCAATGACTCATCAGGTACCTGCACGATTAGTAGATAGTCGAAGCGTCGCATGTAGATGAAAGTGAGCGAGTAAGGGGCCAAACGAGCGGAGAATGTGAAAGTCCCTGGCTATCTTCTCCAGCGAGACGAAGAAGAATGAGGTGGAGCAGTCTGAAGTTATGGAGGAAGGGGAAGACATTGTGGGGTGAGGGATGACCTGCGAGGATGGTGGATGTTCGTGCTATGTCGTGGAGGTGTCGGGGAGTGGAGATGGTGGATGAGGACATGGAGGAAAAAGGAAGGGGGAAGTGATTGCACGAAGTGGACGACGTGGACGAGGGAGTAACATGAGGAAGAAGACGAGTCCTCCGTCGTTGGATCTCACCAATCCAACGGCTGAGAAATAGGCTCTAATGAGCGATTGAGATTAGATCTAGGGTGGTATGATCGGGGGGCACAGGAAGCACCACATGTCGTGCGCATAGGAGGGCGAAAGTAGACAGCGACGTTGAGATCGGGGTTAGGATTGAAGGGCTGAGGTTAGAAGTTGGAATGAGTGGTTAAGATGGCGGCATCCAGAAGATGATCAGACGGTGGAGAATGTGACATGTGGAGAGCTGAGGTGAAGGCGCTAACGGACGGTCTGGATGTGATCAGGGGTTGATCTAAGGGCTGAGGAAAGAAGCGGGAATGGACGCGGCGATTTGGAGTGGAATGGGATGATCTAACTACGGAAAGAGGAGACACATGGCACGTGAAGGACCGGGCCACGTGGCGCAACCAGAGAGCACCACTTGGCCCAAGCTGGTTATTCAAAAGAAAACCTCATAAAAGAGGGTGAAAATGGCCGAATTTAGAAAAATTCAAAACATGAAAATTGTAGATCTCGATGAGCTCTACAAGTTTCATTTTGACCAAAATGGAGATGAGGTCAAATAAAGGAAAAAATATTTTTGTGAGCATTTTTAAGGGCTTAAAAACACTATGAATTTCATTTTTGCTATATTTTTTTATATTTTTAATTTATTACAAGACTTTGATATAAAAAAGGATTTATCTTGTTTTTATCGACACTTAGTCTAAGCCAAGGGCTTAATAACTGCGAATTAATGACATGAAACTGGGTTTCATCACTTCTCCACTCGCGAAACACCCCACGACCTACACCATTCTTCCATCATCCTCGCGGACACCATGAAATCCTCTCCATCTCTTCATATCCTCCACGCAACCCACGTCGACCATCATCGGAACCACTACCTTCATCCTTCAAATACGCCTCCGTCGTCTTCATTCCACCCCGTCAACCTTTACATGGGTCTCCTCCCTGCATCACTCCTCCTCCCCATGACAGGGGGGGCGATTGATGGCGCCACGATGATGGCAACCCCCAGTATTGACCCCTGGCCATGGTAGGTTAGGTTTGCGGTGCTCTGGCACCGCTTAGCTGTCCTCGGTGGCTGTGGGAATCCAACGATGATCGGAGGTCCATCTAGGACCTCAAGCCTAGGCTCTTCCTCCGCCATAGCTCAGGTAAGCTCTTTGATCCTTCTTTGCATTTTTTCTTTAATTTCTCTAATTTTATTAGGTTCCTACTCGCATCATCCCCCTCCAGCCATCATTGCCTTAGCTGCCTCGCATCTCCACCATTCACTTGCCCCCCTCCAATCACTATTCTCTCCTTCGCAACCTCAAATCACTTCGACCCGCTATTCTCCGAGTTCGTCGGAGAAGACGATCGACCACCGCATTCTTCACCCCTTCATAGTCGTCCATCTCACTCACAATCACATGCACTGCTCTCTTGCACGCTTTCGCTATTAGAACTAACCATTGCAGGTGAATGCCTTCATTGACCGGAGCTTCATCGGAGTATCTTCTCAAGCGTCTTCTCCAACCATGGTTCAACCTCAGCAGCTTCTAGGTGGCCCCATGGCTTGGCTTCACTTCTATGATCGAACCAACACCTCCATGGACCCCAACGGAGCAACTTGCTAGACAGGAGACATGGGTGGAGCAACAGAGGCTTCACTGGAGCTCTGGTCCCACCACCAGCCGCAAACGAGGAAGGACATACAACTACCGTTGGATGGCACCCTCTCGGTTCTCATCCAACGGTTTGGAGTGAGCCACGTCGCGGCCCAGCCCTTGTACAACCATTGTCCGATCTCAATGATCAGGTGGTCCATATGCAACCATGTATCAGAGCGGGGAGGCGACACCAGACCTCTAGGCTCGGAACCCCCGGGCCACATCCCAGCCTCCTGAGCCACGATCCGAAGCTGAGCCATCCCGAGCCTCCTCCGAGCCAAGTTAGAGCCTCCATCGACCGCCGAGCATATCTCCCACGTGCCAGTCACGTGAGGGATGGGTATTTTACAGGGAGACCCCTGAAGCTTTTCATAATTACAATCAAGTCCTGATATCACGTGGAAACCACATGCGCCTGGGGTATATTGCAAATGACCCCCTCGCAGATTTTAATAATTGTATTTATACCCCCACGCGTGTGGGTAAATATTAGGGAAGGCCTCACAACTTTTGTTATTTACATTTTAATCCTTCCAGGGACTTGTTTATTATGTTTTCCCGATTTATTTCATGTTTTTATTGCATTTATGCCCCTGATTTCTTTTATGTTGAGCATCCGAGCTCTGATCGATGTGATTTCAGTTGCATTTCAAAGCTTGTTTTGTTATCTTTTAATGACATCATTTGTTTTCTGATTTGACACTCTAGACTTTGATGACTATTTTTATTAATGAAGTGTCCATTATGGAATGCTTTTTATGCCTTAATCAATATTTTCAATAGAACTTGCTTAGTCATTTGATTTTGAAATTGTCCTAAATTTTTTGCTCAAATATTTTACTAAATTAGGGCATCTATGCTTCAGTGTAATCTTGCACTTTGTTGCATAAAAAATCAAATAAAAAAATGCTGATTCATGAGTCTGCATTCGATGCGTATGTGTGCATTTATTAACCTATGATTTTTAATTTATTGCTTACTTTAGGTATTAAGAGTCTAATAAATATTTAAGAGGCTCATATCCCTGAATTCAACCTTGTGCTTGGCCAAGTAAAAATAAAATCAACCATTTGATTTAATTAATTAAATGGTTTTTGACGAAATCTGAATTCATCTGACTGCTACGACATACTCTATTTAATCACTTAAAATGGCTAAAGCAAGATGGTGAAATTGCGGTTTCACTCTTCTTATTGGTCAATAGTGGATTTTCACTACTAGATCTATCCTTCAAACGAAAAAATATCCATGGGTGAAAGATGATTGGTGTGAAAAAGAATGGGAGAACCACTTGCATTGACCATTGTCCTCGATGGTTTTTTAAATTAGAAGTCTGAAAATGGATGTAAGAAATTGATAACAGTCCTCCTAGGTTGCTTTGATCACTGATTCTGTCAAGAAAAAATTCTGAATATCATCTCCATTTATGCATTGCAAATTGGTTTATATGATCAAACAAGTTTTTTGGGAGAATTTGGATAATATTATGCAAGGTATCCCACAAAAAGAGATAATTACTTAGGTGGAAATCTTAATGGATATGTGGGAAAGGATGCTTTAAGGTATTCTGGTATTGATGGAGGTCATGACTTCGGGGATAGAAACAAAGATGAAAAAATCATTCTAAATTTTGTAATGGCTTATAACTTTTTGTAGCAAATACTCTCTTCAAGAAGAAGGAGGAGCATTTAATTACTTATAAGAGTAGCCCAACTAAAACACAGATATATTACTTTTAGTTGAGGAGAAGAGATTGGTTATATTGAAAAGACTACAAAATAATCCCATAAGAGAGCTTGGCATCTCAACATTGCATGCTAGTCATGGATGTGCAAATAAAAGGATTGGTAAAGAAAAGGATGATTCTCAAGATCATTAGAACCAGATAGTGTAATCTTCACATAAAGCAATCAATCTTTGTGGAGAAAGGTTTTAGAAGATTTATCTTGGGATTGCAAAGGAAGTGCAAATGAGATGTGGGAGGCGGTATCATCTTGTATTCAAAGGGTAGTCAAAGAGATTTCAGGAGAGTCTAGGAGAGGAGTTCCAGGCTAAAAAGAGGCTTGGTGGTTGAGTGAAGGGTTGCAAGAGGAGCTTAAAATTAGAAGAACTTGCTTTAAAGCTATGTATAAAGACACAACAGAGAAAACAATCACAAAGTACTGAATAACGAAGAAGGAAGCGATGGAGATTGTAAGTGAAGTTACATCAAAAGCTTATGAAGTTTTGTATAACAATCTGAACTCTAAAAAAGACGAGAAGGATATACTTATATTGTCCAAAGCAAGAGAAACAAAGACTAAATAGCTTTCTCAAGTGACATCCACTAAGGATGAGGAAAAACATGTGCTTGTTACTCTGAAACATATAGAGACTAGATGGATGATGTATTTCTATAAGCTTTTCATTAAGGAAGGGAATAAACAAATTGCTTTCATGAGATCTAGCTAGTAGTGAAAGTTAGCTAAATCATGCAAGCTATAGATAAATACACAAGAAGGAGGTAGAGGAAGCTTTGGATGTTATGAAACATGGGGAAGGTGTAGGACATGATGACATTCCTATTGAAGTTTGGAGAGGTCTAGACAAATGTGCTTTGATTTAGTTTTCAAATTTATTCAATATTATTTGACGAGTAAGAAAATACCTAAAGAGTGGAGGAGAATCATCGTGGTGCCTCTTTATAAGAATCAAGGATGCATTTAGAACTCTTCGAATTATAGAGGTATCAAATTGATGAAAACCTGGGAATGTGTGATCGAATGAAGGTTCTGGCAAGTTTCCAAAGTAACAGAAAATCAACTCGGATTCATGTTAGGTTGATCACTATTGAAGCTATCTACTTGTTGAGGAGAACAATGGAGATATATAAATCTAAAAGGAAGAACCTCCATACGAATTTTATTGATTTGGATAAGTCTCATAGTTCAGTACCATGGGTTATGCTGTAGGGAGTTTTGGAGAAGATACAAGTACTTGTCCTATATATTAACCTTATAAAGGATATGTATGATGATGCTTCATCTTATGTAAGGACCCAGTCCGAGAAGACTGACTATTTTGACATTAGCATCAATCTGCATCAAGGTCTAGCCTTGAGTCCATTTCTTCTTACTTTGTATATGGACGAGTTCTCACATTCAAGATGAGATACCTTGATGTATACTGTTCGTCGATGATATTACATTGATTGATAAAACTAGAGATGGAGTGAATGAGAAGCATGAAGTTTGGAGACATGCCTTAGAGACTAAAGGATTTCATATAAAGCAAGGTTAAAAATGAATATATTGAGTGTACATTTAATGGAAGCATTGATGAAGGAATATATATAAAGATGGGAGACAATAACATTCAGAAGAATTATTCATTTAGATACTTGTGATCAATTTTGCAACATAATATGGTAATCAATGGAGATGTTACTCATAGAATAAATGCAGGTTGGCTAAAGTGGACATGGGCATTTATTGTTTTATGTGATAAGCGCATTCCTTTGAAAATCAAAGGAAAGTATTACAAAGCAACCATGAGATTGCTATGCTCTATGGACATGAATATTGTCTTATGAATTGTAGACTTGTGCAGTGAATGACAATAGTAGAAATGAATGTGCGAAGGAGGATATGTGGTCATCCACACAAAAAATAGATTCTGAATGATTCGATCAAAATGAAAGTTGGTGTAGCTCTAATAGAGGACAAGATGAAAGAAAATCTCTTAAGATGGTTTGGTCATTTTCAAAGAAGTCATTGTACATGTTAGAAGATGCAAGATTTGGGATGTTGAGCCGACTTAGCGAGTGCGAGGACGATCTAAGAAGTGTTTGTATGAGACTATTCGAAGTGGTCTTTGTTATTTAGATCTAAGCTCGAGATGACCCAAGATAGATTTGAATGGAAATAAGAATTCATGTAGTTGACCCTACTTAATGTGGGAAAAGGAGGCTTTACTGTTGTTGAAAGAGTTGTCTGATGACTTTTATCTTTATATGTATTGCAAAATTTATGAACTTTTATGTAATCTTAAATTCTGTTTTTTTATTATTTTTTATCATTACTTGTAAAAATATTAGTAATAAGATACTTTCTTTGTAGGTTGTTGCATATTCCTTTCTTTGCAAGGGAAGAAATATTCCCTATGGGCTATCCAAGGAAGGAGAGCTTATACGAGGTTATGCTATCCCTTTTCAAAGCTGCACAAATATTGGAGGACTTTTTGTATATAAAGTGCAAGGATTATACTAAACAGGAAGATTTAGATTGTGGTTTCTACTTACTTAGGTTTCCATATTAATATTGACGCGCACATTGTGATTTATTATCTTTTTCTCTATCTTTAGTTGCTTAAATTTTTTAATTTAGAATTCATATTGTGGTTGTTAATGCGCACATAGAGTCAATATCCTTCATAGGCACTAGATCCCATCGACATGATAATACGAAAAAAAAATGATTTTTACGCACATACATTTCTAAGTTTTCATGATCACAGTTATGCCTGTAACTTTTTTGCAATTTCACTTGTGCCTATTATCACACATGTTCCTCTATATTACACTGGAAGTGCAATAGTTGTGAATCTTGTAAGAATACATGAGCACACGTGTGATTGCAAAAAAGTTACTGGCTTAGGCATTAATGCAAAACTTAGAAGAGTGCACATTTGAAAAACAAAAAAAAGCTAAAATCAGAAGCAAAAGTGCAACAAAAGATGGCTTACATGAGACATATCATAGTAGGACTCCTAGATAGATGCGGAAAATCAAAATGATGTAGTGATATCTATATCAAAAGCATGATTATCATGAAGCTTTTGAGAATCATATAAGAATCGTTGCATGAGAGACCACTCCTTAAACATGGATGGGCTTGATAGAAATGGCTAGTTGCAATCCACAAATATGAACACAATGGGTATTTAGGGCTGCAAAGGAGTAGCTTGATCTACTAGGGCCGACGAGGTCGCAGGCATTCCAAACCGATTGGCGAGACATCAGAGTAGGGATGAAAACAGATCGGATATGCCTATTTCCATATCCATATCCGCTTCATCTCTATCGAATATGAATACATATATGATATGATTCAGATATGCATTAAGGAAATCATATCCTTAAAAATACAGATATGAATTTGAACCGGATATTTATCGAATCCAAATACGGATCGGATAAAGAGCGGACCCGAATACGGATCGAATAAAGAACTAATCCAAATATGAATCAACCAAAGAGTGAATCCAACCAATAAACATGTAATCCGAATATAGATTGAATAAAGACCACATATGGGTACGAATTGAATTTTTATCAAAGTTCATAATGATTTTAAAAAATAGCAGTGAAATATAAATAATTTTCATCATGACAAAAGGGAGCATCAAGACGACTTGTGTTCTGTGTTCTTAACCGTAAGCAAAAAAGAGAATATGATTTTGTAACCTTTGTTCGTGCCCATCCCTAAACAAATAGAAGTTTATTACATTGCATTATATAATATATAATACTAATATAATAACACAGAGCTATGGCTTATATTATATTAAATATTATATAAAATAATATTAAATGTTTTATTCAGATATCCGAATCTGGATCTGAATATTCAAGCCATTGCTATATCCGTATTTGTATCCGAATATTTTTTACAATCTATATCCATATTGATCCGTATTTGATTAATATTCGGATATATATATATCCATATCCAGTAATTTTTCGAATCTAATAGATGGATATTCGGATATATTTGTATTCATTTTCATCCCTACTTCACATTCATAAATAATTGAGGAGTCGTTGGGGACTGTGTTGGTTGGTGATCGCCGGGGGATTTTTTAGTAGAAGAAAGAATGAGATCATACTGAAAAGTAACAATATATAAATGGAATATTTGTAGAGGTCAATAAAGTGATTATAAATTTAGGTATAAAGCAACGGAAAAATTCAATGAGGACAATGAGGTAATTATCCATCTCACTCAAAATGTTCAGCATGAAATTCTAAGGGTCAATTCTCCTCCCCATACGGATCTCAGTGGTATGACTATTCCCCATTATTCCATCTTATTTCACTCTTATTCCTATCTTTATCCCACCTTACCTACCTTTATTTCACCTTATTCTCCTTATTCCTATCCTCCAGGCGAACAAAGAATAGAGCCTTATTCTCCATCCTTATTCCTGCTTATTCCCGAACCGAACGTACCCTAAGGGCCTGTTTGGTAGGAGAATAAGCCCTGGAATAAGGGGTCAATTCTCCTCCCGACACGGTTTCCAATTGTACAACTATTCTCCATTATTCCATCTTATTTCACTCTTATTCTTATCTTTATCCCACCTTACCTACCTTTATTTCACCTTATTCTCCTTATTCCTATCTTCCAGACGAACGAAGAATAGACCCTTATTCCCCTTATTCTCCATCCTTATTCCTGCTTATTCTCCTACCGAACGGGCTTGAAGGGTGTGTTTGGTATGTGGGTTAAGGTGGGTTAAACTGGTCGGGGGTAACCCGTTTTTTGTGTTTTGGTGCTTGGATTGAGAGTTAAACTGAGGATGTGTTAGAAGTGGGTTTGTTGTGATATGATTGTATTGAAGTTTGAAAAGTGAGTAGTTATTGTGATGTGATTGTATTGAAGTTTGAAAAAGTGAGTAGATGTGGAGTAGTTTATAATTTTTATATGATATGATGATATAATATATTATTTTTTTGAAATAAATAAAAGAAAAATGATTTATTTAGTGTATTGAAAAAGAGAGGAAAAGTGAGCCCCACATGAGAGAGAAAAAGAATGGTTTGTGGGGGTAAATTCCTTAAAGGGGGGTTTAACCACCAAACGAAGGGCACCTAAGGTGTGCTTCCATACTCGTGTTAAACCCCTCCCTCCCTTAACCCATTCTCTCTCTCTCTCTTATATGGATTCCACTTTACCTTTTTTTAATATATTAAATAAAACAATTTTCTTTTATCAATTCCATAAAAAATAATATAATATATTATAATATCATATAAAATTTATAAACTACACTACTTCTGGTCACTTTTATAAATTTCAGTACAATTACATCACACTAAGTACACACTTTTTCAAACTTCAATACATTCCTATCACAACAAATCCACTTCAAACTCAACCTTAATTTATCTTCTATCCTAATACCAAAACACAGAAACGCACATAACAAACACACCCTAATATTTTTTTAAATAAAAGTCAAGCTTGATAAAGCAAAGATCGTGGCAAAGCAATGATGCAATTCAACCGATTCAAAGGTGGCGTTTTCCTAAACAAGGAGCCCGTGTCGATCATCTTGCCAGGAATCAAATATCTTCCAATCATACGTACATTTAATTTAACCGTCTCGTCATCCTCTCGAGGCATTTACCCGGACCACCGGCACCGAGAAAGGAACACCGGAGAAGGGAACAAGCCAACCAAACAAAACATTGACCTCATCTTCGCCCGCATGGATTAACTAAGCTCCGTTACAAAGCACGCGCACATCCAACAACATCTGTTCCATCTCTACCCAAAAACAAGAGAGAGAAACAGTGACGCCTTTCCGTCCCCTCAAATCTCTGCCAGGAAAGCTGCTGCCTTTTCGCTTCCTCCTTAAATCCCCCATCTTCTTCTTTCTCTCCCCTCATTTATTGCTTCTGTTCCCCTTGTGTTCGTGTGGCGGACATAAACCACAACCATATAATAGGACTTCGGAGCCATGTTCTCTGGCCTGATCCCGAGGAGCGAGCTGTCCATTTCACAGGAAGAGATCCATGGTCCCAGCGTGGTCCTCACGGCGGATCCCAAGCCAAGGCTCCGGTGGACGGCCGACCTCCACGAGAGGTTCGTGGATGCGGTCGCGCAGCTCGGAGGGCCTGAAAGTTGGTGCCTTTTTTCTGGGTTTTGTATTTGGGCACATTTTGAGTTGATCTTGCTTGTGACTTAGTTGGGTTCTGGTGCAATGTGCTTTGGAAGTAGAGGGTTTGGAATCGTCGGTTTGGTGAAGTGATTTTTTTTCGTAAAAATGGGATCTTGCTTAGGGATTCGGTGTCTTTCTTTACATATAGTGTGCTAGATGGTTGGGGGTCGTGGAGTTGGTCTTTTGAGAGGAGAGGGCATGGGTTTCTCTTGCTCTAAAATGTTTGCTGCTATAGCAACTTATTGGGATTTAGAAATGCGCATTGAATATGGTGAGCGGAAGAGAGACGGATAGTTGGAGTCAGTTTGGTTTCCTCATGTTGTTTCCGGTGTTGTTAACATCTTGGGCTTTTCAGTTCTGATCCCGCCTAGTTGTGTGAAGTAACATAGACTACTTTTTTCTTAGCTGAAGCTTCGTATGTTCTTTTTTCTGAATGCTATTTGCGTGGTTCTACTTATTTGCAATTTGTTGTGTCTGGGCTTACTCAGGCTTTCCACTAATGGCTTATTCACGACAACATCTCACAACCATAAACATCTAGACACATAAAGGGATATGTCCCATTGGAAGAGTACCTTAATAAACATCGTTTGTTTGCATATGCTCTTATGGAAGATATATTGGCAGGGGAAGTGAGGATTACTTCAAGATCATACAGATTAATTTTCATTATTTATAATATGCAGTATTAACGAAAAGGCATGGCTGTGTGTTGGTGGCAGTGGAAGCAGTGATGAGGAAGAAAGGTCGATAGTGGATGCTATGGTTGTTTGACAGTGAAGGATTGTTGCATGAGGGCTTCGAAGTGACATCACCGGATTAGGGGAAGGGTGGTGGTTGAAGGCATTGGGAAAACAACTGTGGAGATGGCCTGATTGTAAGGAAGATGGGAGGAAATGGGAAGGAAGAGGGGTTTCATGGGAAGGGCGATCTCAATAATATTTTCCATTGTTAATCCTTATTTAGAGTTACTTCTCTCCAAGAATTGAGTTTGTCTTCAACAAAAGTATCATATCAATAGTAGAATGCATGCCTTTATGAAAACTAACATATTCTGTATCATTGCCTCAAGTATCATCCAATTTCAGTGATAGCTCGGCGATTTTTCAGTTTTGCTGAGATGACTATAACGAAACTTTTCCTTATACCATTTACCAGGATTTCGCTTTACAATTTGAATATAGTTTCTGCATTACAAATGACTATTTACAATGATCATAAAGCTTATAATCCCCTCCCAATATAAATAAAGCCCAATACACACGATTGTACATCTTATTAAATTTTGACTTCAATAACACATACATTTTTATGATGAAGAAGTATACAAGCTTTAATATTTTGTTGACGATATTATTTAAGGAAAATTCGGCTATCATTCGGGGATTAAAATTTGTTAGAGTTATGTATTAAATGGGTAATGAATCTTTCAAAAAATCCAATTATACCACTCTCATCTTTAATCCCATATTTTTTATTGGTGAGACTTGTTATATTGGTGTATCTATAGAAGGAGCCTTACATCTCTTGTATTCATTTGATAAAAATTCTACAATAGTCTGGTTCTGTCGTATCCCTTCTCCCGTAGAGCAAGGCAATCACTTTATCTGTCTCAAAATATCAAAATGAGTGATCAATAACTTCCCTAGTAGGCACTTGTCATGCATAGTGTATCCAGATAATTCTTCATATAGATGCACCTTGGAGTCCATAGGAGTGGATGTTGGATTTTTCCCTGACATTCTAGTTTCTTGCTATATATCTGTAACATACTTTGTGTAAGAATCACTCCACAAGCATTTTTAGCAACTTCAATGCCAAAGGAGAAGCTAAGTTCTCCTAAATCTTTTCTATCGAAGTGCTCTGCAAGATACGTTTTGGTATCCGATATGTTATCATTGTCATCATCGGTTAAGATGATATCATCCACATATACCACTATCATAATTGTTTTTTTCTATTTTCTCGACAAAAAGAGAGTGATCTGTCAAGAATCTTATTAAATTAATGTTGGACACAGTATCTTATTATATTTGAAACTATGCTCCAAAACTTGGTTTTAGCTCGTAGATAGATTTTATGGAGCCTACACACAATGTGATACCCATCTTGGTTTAAAATCCACGAGGTTATTGCATATAAACATCTTCATGCAGATTGACATATAATAATGCATCTTTACGTCCAGTTGGTGAAGTGACCATGATTAACTGTGCATCCATAGAAATCAATAAGCACATCGTTGGAAGGCGGGAAACTGGGGAGAAGGTGTCTAGGTATAGCATTTCAATGATTTTAGTTTAATCCTTGCCAAGTTGTCAGTATTTACATCTTTCCACGTAACCGTTTGGAAGGTTGTTGGTGGTAAAGACCCACCTACTGCCAACAATAGGGGCATCCTTGGGGGTTTCAACTAAGCTCCATGCACCTTAAGATAGCAAAGACATCTTCTTTTCATGTATGGTTGGTTGCATTCCATTTCGGAACCATGAGTGCATGCTGATGGCTAGAAGCCTAGAAGGGACTATGGTAACTGAAATCCTTACTATAAACATCTTGTATCTTGAAGATATCTTCCTATAGAAATACAATTGGAAATATGGTGTAACGTGCATGTCCCTTTCCTTTTTCGGAGTACTATGGGGAGATTACAAAGAAGCTTAAAATGTCGGGATCAGTGTTGCAGAAAACGGTATTCGGTATTCAGTCGGAGGGGTCACTGAATAGAGAATAATCGGTATTCGGGCGACTATTCGGAATTATTCGGTTTTGTATTTTTTAATATAAAAATTATTTATAATACATATATTCCTATATTTTTATACATATATGGTCATTATTTAACATGAATCCAAGATAAAAGTACCAATAAATATAATAGACATATAGAATTTGACATTTGTGACGATACCATGGTAAAATGTAACCCATAAATATTGAAATTTTAAAATAAAAAAAAATAAAAATATGAAGAGTCAAACTCCAGTCGGCCTCATAGTCGGGCCAGTCGGCCGAATAGTCGGCCGACTATTCAGTCGGGCCGACTATTGCCCGACTGGAGGTTTGTTCAGTCGGGTACCCCACCGTACCTCATAGTCGGACCGACTATTCGGGATAGTCGGCCGACTATTGCAACACTGGTCGGGATATTGTTCTCAACAACTTGCACACTCGTGGGCACATGGTTCTCAAGTGCCAACTCATCAACATTTTTTTCCACATACATTGAGGTCATGTACAGTCGTGACAACAAGAGGTATAATCTGATGGGATTAGACTAACCTATAAGGTTCAATGAGGTTAAATCACCACTAGACGACGACCGTATAAGAAGGTAAACAATCTCATACGAGAGCCAAAGGTGGAATAATAAGTTATAGATTCAAAGAAACTAAAGTACACTTACATATTACTATCACTTGACATTATCATAGCACATATATCCCTTCTAAATTCTTAAATATCTCACAAAACACACTTCATAACACAAGGTGCAAGCTTATCGTGATCGAATGAATAAATGTGAACAAAGGAAGTGCATGCAAAGCCTTCGACTTGATATGGAATTAAGTTTTGTCAGGGAAGAGCATATAATATGGAGTTTTCTCTTCCAGGATAGTGGAGGGCATGCTATTATCTGGTAAGTGGCAGTAAGCACATCATCTCCCTAGAAGGTAAGCATGGTAGCACTTTGAACACACATGGTTCTAACAATATCAACGATACGATGATGTTCCGCTTAGCTACGCCAATTTATTAGGATGTACATGATTTTTGGTGGATGCTTTCATCACAACAACAACAAAGCCTTTTCCTACTTTAAGTAGGGTCGGATACTAATTAAAATGGAATGTAAGCATTATCAAGATGAATATGTTCGTCATGTTGACTAAAAATATCCTTCATTTCCATTGAGAAAATTTTCATAATAGCGCCAACTTCGATTTTTTTTTATAAAATCTATGCTCTATGTTTCGGAGCGTGATTATGGGTCTCCAAACATTAAAATGTATACGTTCAAAAGAACTTAGCAACACTACCGGGATGCCTAGGAAATGACTTCCTATAATGTGTTCCGAGTTGACATGCTTCACACTAAAAAGAGGCGGATGCAACAATATATGCTAGGGTTCTCATTTTTTGTAGTGGAAGGTGACCAAGATGAATGTGCCATGCGTGGGGATATGAACCCCTTGTCTAAGTGGACACATGACTGGCAAAGGGAGATGGCATCATGTGGTATACACCACCTTTTCACAAGCAGATGCATGTTGGACATGCGAGCCCACGGCGAGCCATTATGCAATAAATGTTATTGCAATTCACTCCTTAATCTGAAATGAAGAATACATAATTTGCATAATAGGTCCCTTAGTACAATTAGGGTTATGTACCATGGCCATCTTGATGATCATACAGCTGTTGATTCAGTTATTGAATCGTAGAGGCTGGTGCTTGGATGAATATCTAAAGAGTTAGACTGAGGACTCATCAAGCACCGTCAAATGATTGTTAAGAGATGATCTCCAGCCTGAGTAGGAGATGTCAATCCTTATCTCTGAAGGCTGATATCTGACCGACCTCTTGATGCAGGTCCTCTGCATAGGAATAGAGATTCGGAGGTGTTAGATTAGTTAGCTCAAAGAGTTGACTTAACGAGATCGAGATAACCAAAGTCCTATATCATATGCTGTCATGATATAGGCACGCATCCTCTGACCGGAGACAGATGTGTTGCTATATGTCCAAGTATGTACATTTGGCAGACCAATAGGTTGATGACCTAATCAAGGTCTATACACCGGCGCGCTGGTGTGCATATAAGGGCATATGAGTAATACGATCTCTCAAAGGGATCATACAGGTTCAGTTACTGAACCGGAAGACATGAGCTCACTCATGAGATATTGGGAAGAATCAAATTCTGTGCGCACGGTCGTCTCGCTTTGCAAGCTTGACTGAATTTGTAGGTTTGATATATACTTTTGGAAAGTATATGATCAAGACCTAGGTATGATATACGCTTTTGGAAAGTGTATGATTGATACCAACTCCCAATGATCGAATGAGAAACTTACTGATAAAACCATGAAGTAGACAGTATAAAGTTGATCCAATACTTCGGGTTTAGTCTGAGTCTTCCAGTATGCAGGATGTACAGGTATTGGGAATACCTGAGGGTGATGTGATTATAAACGATTGTATAACCATGACGCTTCCATTCCTAGGGAGTGATGAAACGGGTCTGGATTTTAGTGACTCCTCTCAGTAGAGAAGTGATCTGATCTTGGTCCAAGTGTTGGACATTGATCTGAATGTGATTCAGATACAATGAGAAGATTAGATTTACGGTCTTGATTTAATCAAGCATCTATGGGAGGCCCGCGATCTGGATTTGAGATACGATCTCAATATCTATGTCACTATACGTGGAACAATACAATTACCCTGTCCTTATCTCCAAGTATCTGCGGAGAAAGCGCATTATCCTTGAAGGAGTTCATGGATAATTCTATTGTTGATTTATGTATCCAAGCATTGAGAAAATGGATAATTAAATGCGATTTAATTATCATGATTAATATGAATTTGATTCATATTATAAAGAGAGCTATCTTAGATAATTAAATGTGATTTGATTATCAAAGATGTAAGTAATATGAATATGATTCATATTATTTGGACACAAGAGAATAGAGATCCAAGATGATTAAATGTGATTTAATTATCATGGATATGAATAATGTGGATAGCAATATCCATATTAGTCATATATATTATAAATGTGATTTATAATATATAAGAGAGAGCTATTTGTGATTTACATTTGTTAATTAAATGTTAATGTGAATTGGATTCACATTGGACATTGAATTGAAAATGTAATTTACATTTTGTTTTGGGTTGTGAATATGATTCACAAATTTCCAATGGCATGATTGCAATGTTCACAAAATAAATTGGATTTATTTTTGTGAAATAATTTGCAACAAATGTTGTTGCAAATATTGGAGAGAATCATGAGATAATCTCATGTAATAGGAAAAAGGAAGCTCCCTTCCTAATGAGGAGAGGGGACGGCCACAATTCCAAAAGGAATGTAGTGGCCGTCCACCCTCCTTATGGAAGGAGGCTTGCCTCCTTTCCTATCTCTCCAATGGAGATTGATTTGATATAAATCAAATTATATTTAATATATATTTGATTTTTATTAAATTAATTGTTGTTGTGTTTTTAGCAACAAATCATGGCCATTGAAAGAAACACAAATTAATGTGGACCATTGGATTTGTGTTGACACATGGATTGAGATCCATGGATCCCAAAACCCTATAAAAGGAGAGGCACCCCATTGCTCTTCTTGGCACATAAGTGAGACAACAAGTCTCTCTCTCTTTATTTCTCTTTCTCTCCCCTTCATGGCCGTCCACCATGGATGCCCTAGAGAGGCTCTCCATCGCCGCGGCACCGTCGTTATGCTGCCCGATGTTTTGCTCGTGGAACTCCGTCTACTTCGGCATGCATTGCTCGTGAAGAAGACGTCGGATCTCGTCTGTCGAGATCAGGAGATCCACCGCTTGGATCATCAACATGGATTGCGAGAAGCACGCGGTTCATCCCCGCGCTCGCAAGCGTCTCCTCCGACGGATCGGACTTGAGACAGGAGGTCTCTTCGTTTAGAGACTTGATCGCAACCACGCTTCAAGAGGTAAACCTAATACTTGGTTGTGGTTTAGACGAAACGATCCGAGAAGTGTTCTTGGATCATGTGGTTTCGTCACATGAAAAATTTTTAATTTCCGCTGCATAGAACAACTAATACGACTAGTCGTTCTTCGTCGTATTCGATACGACGATCACGCTTCCGTGATGCGCTTGAGGATCTAACCATATCCTTCAATGCAATCATCCTATCTTGAAAATAAGATACTCTCGGTTAAAAGTGGCTAGATAGTTAAGCTTCCTAGTAGTTTTTAAAATATAGCAAACTCATAGGAAACTCAAGAGCTAAGTGAGTATTTTTTTAGACGAAAATGTTGGGTTAATTTGACCATCACCATGGCCATTAATTTGTGACTATCTCTCATATGCTACCTAGATTGGAGCATCGGGGTGGAATATCATATAGGGAAGAAGTTTGGGTTTTGTTGTCGCAAATGTGTCTTGGTGTACTAATATCTACTAGTCACTCAAATGGATTTGATATATCATTGCATGCAAAGCATTGTAAAGGTATACTTTAAGATTGGCAAATGTTGCAACGTCTATATCTATGTGTAATGCATTTGAAGTGGAGGGGTCCTTCTGAGATATCAATCCATGCTGTACAAGCCTCTAAATCAAATCCTCATACTCTACTTGGATATGGTGGAGGTAAGCCAACTGGAGGCTTGAAGCGCTTTCCCCAACCACAATCATTACTTGACCAATACATCTACAGAAAGTGTACTGAGGTCGGATGCACTTAGGTGTATCAGGACAACGATGTAGGTGTGCCAGGACAACGGCCACAACCTCAAATGAAGGGATTGCGACCTCTTTCCGATGAAACTACTATGGCAGAGGTAGTCTTAATTTGCCAACATGTAAGCAGAGAGAGTGAGTCTACTCAAATTATAGTAAATTACTTCCACTAAAGGAATCTTGTATGAAAGAATCATTTGTGATCGAGTAGACTTATATGGAGGGTCTGTAGTTACTATTGTAGAGATAGTTAGTTTCTATTATTATTATTATATGTTTATGTACCCTGTTTCTATTTATCTCTTCTATTTAGATATCCATGTAATTTACCCCTACGGCCTCTCCCTATATAAGAGAGCCTAGGGTTTTCTTATTATCATAACAAAGACTCTTTTCTTCTAACATGGTATCAGAGCCACCCTAGGGCTCTCCTCCCTTCCCTTCCCCACCCGCCCGCCGCCCCTCCTCTACTCTCGCCTAGCCGCTGCCTCTCCGAGCGGCCCCCCTCTGCTACCGCTACAGCATCTAGCGGCTCCCAGCCGCCCCGCCACGCCAGCGGCTTCCCCCCCGCCGCTCCAGCCGCACACACCAGCGGTCCCGCAGCCCTAGCGGCGCCGCCAGCCGCCCCTGCGGCCCTAGCCGTTCCAGCGGCATCCTCCAGCCGCCCCTGCGGCCCTAGCCACTCCAGCGGCACCGCTCTCTGTCGCCGTAGGGCTTTCATAATCTCCAGCAGTCCAGAAGCGCTTCGGTTTATGGATTTGAGTACGTAAAAGTCTACACACGTACTCAAATCCAATGCAGTTGGTGTAGACATTCATCACAGTGTCTATTATCCCTTCGTCTTCTTCAAGCAGCAGTATGTCAGAATCGAAAGTCGATTCGCCCTCCATCGGCGCATTCAAAGGTCCGGCGCCAATAGTGAAGATGGACGGGTCTAACTATGAGTTATGGGCCATGCAGTTCATGAGCCTCATGAAATCAAACGGTAAGAAACACATTCTTACCGAAGATGAGCCTGCGGAGAAGACAGGGATCTATGCCTCATGGGAGGCCGATGATGCTTATGCAAAAGTATGGTTGTCCGGCACGCTGACGATGGAGATAGCAAATGATGTTCTCCATCAGCCCACTGCTAAGGCAATGTGGGACATTCTTGCTACTACATATTCGCAGGTGCGAAATGAGACAAAGATGTTGCAGCTTCAGCATGACATCTTTACGATGAAGCAAGCCGGCAGACCTCTTCATTCTTTATACACATCCCTAAGAGGGATGTTCGAGAAGCTATACAGTACCATTCCTCTGACTGCTACTCCAGAGCAGCAGAAGACGTTCCGGAACGCCACCATGGTGGGTGTTCTACTTGCTGCTCTCGATCCTGAGTATGATGCTGCACGGTCACAGATCTTAGCAGATGCAGTTATTCCTCCGGTGGAGGATGTCTACAGGAGGCTCAGTCGTATCACAGTTTCCTCCAGCTCATCTACTCCACCCCCATCCGCGATGGCAGCTTCGCGTGGGAGAGGTGGACCACCTTCTTGGCGTGGTCGTGGACGTGGCCGTGGCTCTCATGGAAGAGGCGGTCGAGTCAGTCAGACATGTTCATATTGTCACAGATCTGGACACTCGGAGGAGACATGCTACTCAAAGCATGGGTTCCCAGCATCGGCACGGGTTGCAGAGCACTCACAGTCTCCATTACCGTCTACTGCAGATCATAGATTTGACGAACTCGTGGCTCGTCTTCGTGATATTATGCCACAGTCTTCTGGTGATTCATCTGGTGGCTCGTCAGATATTGCTGCCACAGCCTCAGCCAGTTCATCTGCTGCAGCCAGTTCCTCAGGTAGATCTTCAGCCTTCATATCTTCACATGATATATCTGACTGGGTTATAGATTCCGGAGCTACACATCATCTGTGTCGAGATAGAGGAAGACTACAGGCCTACAGGGCTATTCCTCCAGGTCGCTCAGTACAGATAGCAGATGGTTCCTACTCACCCCTTGTTGGCCAGGGGGAGGTTTTCTTATCCTCCACTATGCAGCTACAGAATGTTTTATATGCCCCTGAGTTCTCGCTGAATTTATTATCTATTAGTCAGATTACAAAGGACTTGAATTGTCGTGCTATATTTGACCCGTCTTCTCTCATTTTTCAGGACATACTCACGGGCAAGGTGATTGGCTGTGGCTCTGAGCAGAACGGTCTATATCGGCTGGTCCGGGATTCCTATGCTGGCATCTCCACTCACTCTGCTGGACCAGTTTCACCATACATTTGGCATCTTCGTTTTGGTCACCTTCCGCTCCAGAAAATGCGCCATCTTCTGCCCCAGATCTCTCCAAGTTCGTCGTTTCGTTGTGAAACATGTCAGTTAGGAAAGCATCACAGGTCGAGCTTTCCAGGTCGTCAGAGTCGGAGCAGTAGCTCTCCTTTTGAGTTGTTGCATATAGATATATGGGGTCCGAGTCGTGTGCCCGATCATCAGGGGCACAGGTTCTATCTTGTGGTAGTAGATGATTTTTCCCGTGTCTCTTGGGTTTTTCTTCTGAAGAATAAGTCTGAAGCAGGAGATGTTATTAAAAATTTGATTAATGAAGTGCAGAATGTTTTTTCGTCGTCAGTAAAATATGTTCGGACTGATAATGCCCTGGAATTTTGTACACGTTCTCTTTCTCAATTTCTGTCATCGAAGGGTATTATTCATCAAACCACCTGCGCATATACATCCCAACAAAATGGGGTGGCGGAAAGAAAGCATCGCCATCTCTTGGATATCACTCGTACCTTATTGATTCAAAGCTGTGCTCCTATTTCTTTCTAGGGGGATGCTGTCCTTACTGCATGCTATCTGGTCAATAGAATGCCATCCTCTGTCCTTGGAGAGAAGATCCCCATTTCTCTTATTTTTCCTGACAAGGAGCTATTCTCACTACCACCTCGTGTTTTTGGTGCTGTGTCTTTTGTCCATCGTCTTTCTCCTGGACTTGACAAGCTCTCTCCAAGAGCAGTCAAGTGTGTCTTTGTTGGGTATTCCAGAACACAGAAGGGATACCGATGTTATGATCCTACTACCAACAGGTACTTTGTTAGTGTGGATGTCACTTTCTTCGAGTCGGTCATGTACTTCTCGCCAGCTGGAGACAGAATGGTACCATCCACCACCGCTGATGATATTTTGGTTCCACCACCACCTACTTGTCTTTTACCTGCCTCATCTCCTGTGTCCATTCCTATGCCAGCACCACCACCACCACCTCCACCTCCACCACCACCTCCACCTCCACCCGGTCCACGGCGAATCGTTTCACCATTTCCTAACCACTATACGCGTCGGTCAGGTCCTGCTCAGACGACAGCTCAGCCAATCACTAAGCCTCGGGTATGTTCAGATGATGTTACTACTGACGGGTCAGGTTCGGTACATATGCAGGATGACTCCTTACAGGTGGACACAGATGGTGATCTGGATGTTCCGATTGCTATTCGGAAACCGAGACGACAGTGTGCATCCTATCCACTTGCTTCCCAGGTTTCCTTTCACCGACTCACAAGTGATTTCCAGCAGTTTGCCACAGCTTTGTCTTCTGTGGACATACCACGGACATACCAGGAAGCCTTGAAGAGTGAATGCTGGCGACGAGCTATGGAAGAAGAAATGGGGGCCCTGCAGTCCCGTGGCACATGGTCTTTGGTCCCTGCACCACCTGATGCATCAGTTGTCAGCTGCAAATGGGTCTTCACAGCCAAATATCATGCGGATGGCACATTGGATAGGTACAAAGCACGCTTGGTTGCCCGAGGATTTACACAGACATATGGCGTTGATTACATGGATACATTCTCTCCAGTTGCGAGACACTCGACTCTCCGTATCCTCCTGTCTGTTGCAGTGGTTCGTGACTGGAGCATTTATCAGCTAGACGTCAAGAATGCCTTTCTGTACGGGGACTTACAGGAGGAAGTCTACATGCAGCAGCCACCCGGGTTTACTGCTGAGGGGGAGAAGCATATGGTATGTAGACTTCACAAGGCGATATATGGACTTAAACAGAGTCCACGAGCGTGGTTCCAGAAACTGTCCAACCTAATTGAGCACCAGGGATTTAAGAGGTCCAATGCTGATCATTCGTTATTTGTCCAGAAGTCCTCGGCAGGTACGGTTGTCATAATGGTCTATGTGGATGATATTCTTGTTACAGGAGATGATACTCAGGGCATAGCAAGGGCAAAGGCATTCCTAGGTCGTCAGTTTGTTACAAAGGATCTTGGAACCCTAAGATATTTTCTGGGGTTGGAATTTGCAAGGAATGCACATGGTCTGGTAATGACACAACGGAAGTACATTACTGACTTCCTGGTTGAGACTGGTATGGATGGGTGCAAACCATCTAGCATCCCCATGGATCCCAGCATGAAGATATATGATGACGATACTGATGAAGTGGATAAGAGGAGATATAGAGAGATGGTGGGAAAACTCCTCTACATCACCATAACTCGCCCAGACATTCAGTTTGCAGTTAGCAGGGTGAGTCAGTTTATGGAGCAGCCAAGACAGGTTCACATGGATGCTATACACATGATACTGAGGTATCTAAAGACTTCTCCAGGTTCAGGACTGCTATTTAGAAAGGGCACGGACTTATCTGTCTCAGCATGTGCAGATGCAGATTATGCAGGATGTCCTAAGGACCGAAAATCAACCTCAGGGTTTGCAGTGTTTGTTGGCGGCTCCTTGGTTTCTTGGAAAAGCAAGAAACAAACTGTTGTAGCCAGGTCCAGTGCTGAATCCGAGTATAGGGCCATGGCTCAAGCCAGTACGGAAATGATGTGGGTTCGCTCAGTACTAGAAGATCTACATGTAGCCGTATCTCTACCTATGAAGCTTCAGTGTGACAATCAGGCAGCGTTGTTCATTGCCAACAATCCAGCCTTCCATGAGAGGACCAAGCATATTGAAGTTGACTGCCATTACACCAGGGACCTAATCCAGAGAGGATTGATATCCACGGCCCATGTTAGCTCAGGGGATCAGACTGCCGATGTATTCACCAAGCCATTGCTCAGAGGACCTTTCCAGAGATGTTCATCCAAGCTGAGCATGATCGACATCTATGCTCCACCTTGAGGGGGAGTGTAGAGATAGTTAGTTTCTATTATTATTATATGTTTATGTACCCTGTTTCTATTTATCTCTTCTATTTAGACATCCATGTAATTTACCCCTACGGCCTCTCCCTATATAAGAGAGCCTAGGGTTTTCTTATTATCATAACAAAGACTCTTTTCTTCTAACAACTATATTTACATTTATGTTCTTAACCCTTCGAGTTCCGTAACCCTTAACCTTCGGGTTCCATGATCCTTAACCCTTCAGTTTCATAACCCTTCAAAGGTATTTATATATTTTTCCTTCTATACTTTTTAGGGTGTTCTCTCTATATAGGAGACCTTAGCACTATGGAATAAACATCTCATTCACTTCTCTTCTCCACATGGTATCAGAGCTATGGTCCTAGATCGAAGCCTAATATCCAAAATCCGTGGCCACCACCAACCCTCTCTTCTTGCGTGGATCCTTCTCTCATCAGGGGTCTCGCGTAAGGCAGTTCGAGCCCCTAGTGGCACCAACCGTCACCTCCAACAGTACCTAAAATGTCGCTCGAGGCTCCATCAACTCCAGCAGTGACTTCGGCGCCGTCGATATTGTCCACCATTCCTTCTGGACTTCTGACCTGCTGCGCACAACTCCCTGGATACCATCTTTGGTGTCAGAAGATCCTTGAAAACCCCCTGATCTGCTGTGAAAGTAAATTTTCAGACCAGTATCACATCCAAAAAGTGAGTTCTAGATCACTTCTCAACCCTTGTATACATCCTTAAGTCAAGCACAAGATCTCCTTTATTTTTTAAGGCCACAATGACATCTTTTTCTATTGAGACAAAGCCCTTGGCCTCGAATGTTGTGACACAATGCACTACTATCAAACTCAAGGGCACAAAAATTATGTGCTCTAGTCTCGATCTTTTATGGTGTTCATTGGTGGTCAAAGAAAACTCTACATTCTGACTAAACATCCTTTAGATGAAAAGGACAAAGAGTATGGCAACTGACAGACAAACAACTACTTGGTTATCAACCGGATGACCAACAGTGTTGAGGCCAACATTGCCTCAAATCTCCTTTACAAAAATATGGTCAAGTAAATGTGGGAGGATCTAGAGTAAACATACCCCAGAAGAAGACGAAGCCATGCCTTGCAGACATTTACAATCAAATCTGTTCGGCATTTCATGGTGATTCCACCCTTGTCGTGTATTACATGCATCTCTCTAGAGTGTATGAGGAGCATGCAATATTCCAGCCCTCATATTGCACCAGACAGATACAAGAACATTCTGAATGGCATGTATACCACTTTCTTGATGGCTTGTATTCTAGATACCAAGCATCGAAGGAGCAACTTCTTATATCAGACGAACTGCCAATGATGAAGGCCATTTTTGGCTGACTTAAGGAACTCGAGACAACTGTTGTCTGGCCTCCCATCTTAAATTCAACAGAGAACTTTGCACACATCGTCTCATCTGGATGAAGAGGCAGATGTGACTTTCGAGGAGGATGTAGTCGTGATCTAAGTCGTGACCGTGGACGAGAATCTGTACGAGGCCGTGACTTTGGCCGTGGCTGTGGGCGAGACTCTACTGTCCCATGCACTCATTGTAGTTGGTGGAAACCCGACTGAACGATGTCGGCAAAAGTTTGGTGTACATTCTTATCTCGTCAATAATGCCTATGAGGATGCTTATGATATAGAAGAGGCGTCGCCTGCAGCAACCTCCAGTGGCAAGATTGCTCATCATAATGGCGTAGATTACTCTCGCCCAATATTTTTGAAACGAACAGACATATAACTGGAAACCTTACCGAAATGGTCGGATCAGGTTGAACCATATAATCAAATTGGTTCAATCAGATGATGACATCATTATTATTTAAAATCGGATTAAACCGAACCGGTGAGAAAAAAATGGTTGATCTGGTTAATCAAATCGAAATGAAATAAATAAATAAATATAAAATATATACTTAAATATACTTGAAATATAAATAAAATACATAAATAATGTATAAATATTCCACACTAATACATAAAATATTTTTTCGTATGCACCATCAAATGTCATACATACGACTAGTTGCTCTATAACATAATGAGAGTTTAAGCATATTTTAAATTAATTACAACTAAAAAGTGGTGTTAGAATAGTTGGTTAGTAATTTGAAGTAGGTACCAAAGGTCATGGGTTCAAGTCCCACTACCAACATAATTTTTAAATAAATTAAAAATTAAAGGGATTTTATCACTTGTGCCCCTCCGAGATATCGCAATATCAGTTATACCCCTATCTTTTTGGTAATATCAGTTGTGCCCCTCAAAACTTGATAATTTATCTCTTGTGCCCCTCGGGTTAGTGACCGTCCATCCACAGTGCAAACGACCGTTAACTTTGAGGACATAGGCGGAATTACTTTTAAAAAAAGGTTAGGAGGTCATTTTACACCCTCTATCTTCTTCTTCTTCCTCCTCCTCCCCATCCTCTTCTTCCTCCTCCTCCACCTCCACCTCCTCCTCCTCCCTCTCTGCCCCCGCCCCCGCCCCCGCTCCTGCCTCGTGCCGCCCAGCTTCGCCTCGAGCTCTCCGCACCTCCTCCCAGCCCGCAGCCCCCGCCCCTGCCCCGCGCCGCCCAACCCCGCACCCCCCTTCGCCCCGACCTCCCTCCCAGCGCCGACCTCCAGCACCCCCCTCCCAGCCCCGCCCCCTGCAACCCCGACCTCCCACCGCCCCTGCGCCTCAGGCCCCTGCCTCCCCCTGCCCCTGCCTCACGATCACTGTCTTCCTCCGCCTATATCGGTTCCACAAATCTCCACTCTCCTCGGGAACCATCGCTATGGCCAGCAAATCCCACCACCCGAAGCTGAAGCCCCTCTCCTCCTGCTCCATCTTCGACCACTGCACCCATTCCCCTCTCAGCCCCTCCAACACCCCTCCCCTTACTCCAAACCCAAACCAACCTTCCTCCTCTGCCGTTCCCCCACCCACCACAGACATCGCCACCACCATTACCAACAACCCACCTTCACCCCTCACCGACCCACCTCCCCCTTCCACCTCCTCTTCCTCCTCCTCTTCCTCCGCCTCCCAGAGCTTCACCCAGTGGCGCTTCCCCCTCCAGCACCCCACCTCCTCCGACCTACTTTCCTCGGCTCCCCTTGACTCCTTTCAACTCGCAGATCTCCACTTTTCTTCCGGCAACTCCATCACCGCTCTCCGCCTCCTCGAGCGTTTCCTTGCCTCCCAAGACCCATCCACCACCCCTCTCTGCCCCCTCTCCACCCTCTCCTCCATCATCCGCTCCGTCCTCGACCCCTCCACCCCCCGCGATCCCTGCGCCCCCTCCCTCCTCGCCCCTGCGCCCCTCCCGCACCGCCGCGACCCCGCTCCCTCCCTCCTCCCCCGAGCCCTTGCGACCCAGGCCCCGCACCCCTGCGCCCTCGCCCTGCCTCCCCCCGCCGCTGCGCCCCGCGCCCCTGCGCCTTCGGCATTCAGGGGTCGAAATGTTCTTCCCAGGTCACCCCCCAGATTCATAAGAAGTTGAGTTTTTTTTGTTAAATTTTGATAAATTTTTGACTAATTGATTCATTAAAAGTCATCCAAAAATTCAATAAAATTCATCGTTTGATCCGTAACGAGTGATATGTCCGTGGAAATGTAAAAATTTTAGAGATTCGATGGATGCATGAAGGTTTTAGTAAGAGAGAGAAATTATGAATAGAAGGAAGAAGAGCAAATGGAGGAGGAAGAAGATGAAGAAGGGTATGGACCATAATACCCTTCTTAACCACACCATGGTTTGAATAAACCATGGTTATTTTAATTTTTTGACGGTCAATCTGACGGAAGGGCACAACTGGTGACGGAGCAAGAAGTTAGGGGCACAACTGATATTACCAAAAAGATAGGGGTATAACTGATATTGCGATATCTCGGAGGGGCACAAGTGATAAAATCCCAAAATTAAATGCGGTTCAACTTTTTAATTCAGGTTAAAAATAATAGGTTGAACCAGCATGTTGATTAAAATTTGAACATTCAAACCGAACCGGTAAGAATCGATTAACCGGACTGGCGCGAGCCTGGTTCACCGATCAGTCCGGTCGAACCTGCCAGGCTGGTTTTCAAAACATTGCTCCTGCTTGACGCAGATCCGTCAGACTCCAAGGTTTACTGCCACTAGTAACACTATCACTGCTGCTCTGGCTACTCCTTCAGGTATAGTAGCCAACTCTGTTGCCACTCATGCTCCAGCTTTTATTACTGATTTCAGTGCCTCTACTCATCTGAATGGAGAAGGTAGTTTGCTCACCTCCTCCATGCCATCTACCTCTGTGAAGTCAGTTCGAGTTGCTAATGGGACTCAATCACCGACTAGTACTGTCAGAAGTATGGAATTCTCTTCAAAGATCCGACTTTTGGGGGTTCACCGTGCTCCTGATTTTCCTCTTAGCTTGTCGTCGGTTCACAAGCTTTGTGTTGAGCTTCATTGTTGTGCGATATTTGATGAGTCTTGCTGCTATTTCCAGGACATTCAGATGAGACAGATTTTTGGTGGGGGTCATGAGAAGAATGACCTATATTATCTTGACATACCCTCAGACTCCAAGTTTATTAATTTTGCGTCCATCTCTGAAGACTCGCTCCTATGGCATCTGCGCCTTGGACATCTCTCTGTCAAAGCCATCTCCATGATATTTCCTGAACTCTCTACTCTGAAGCCCTCTTAGTGTGAGGCGTGTGAGTTCGGGAAACAACATCGAGCTTCGTTTCCAGTTCTTATCGAGTCTCGTAGTACTACTGCTTTTCATCTTGTTCATTGTAATGTTTAGGGACGACGATTGTTTATTGTAAACGAGGGGGATGCTAATACCGCTTACTTTCACCGGGTGGCTAGTGGTAGACGACGATTCAATTCCATCTGCTCTCTTCTGGTGAATGGCTCCCTCATAACTGGGGACAAGGAGATGGGCGGCGCCTTTGTGGACCATTTCAAGAATGCCTTTGATTGCAGGTCGCCTCGCCGGTGGCGATGGTTGGACCGGGGGGCTCCTTCTATCTCTGACTCCGACGCCTTGACCTTGGTCAGGCCTTTCTCTTTGGCGGAGCTTAAAGATGCGGTGTGGGACCTTAATGACGACGCCGCACCGGGCCCTGATGGGTTTTCTGTGGCTTTCTACCGCGATTTTGGGACCTGGTGGCTGGTGATGTTTTGGAGGTTGCACGCGAGTTCTACACCAGCAATCGTGGGTTCGACAAGATAAATAAGGCCCCTTTAGTGTTGATCCCCAAGGCTCTTCCGGCAAATCGCATTGAGGACTTTCGTCCGATCTCTATCTCGAATGGGATATATTTAATAATTGCTAAGGTCTTGGCCAGGAGACTTGCTCCCCTTCTGGCGTCGCTTGTCTCGCCTACGCAGGCGACCTTTATCCGTGGCCGACATATTTCTGATTGTTTCGCTGTGGCTTTGGAGCTGGTTGCGGCGTGGAGGAGGTCAAATGCTAAGGGGATCCTTTGGAAGATTGACTTTGCTAAGGCGTATGATTGCCTTGACTGGCGATTTTTGTGGTCGGTCTTGAGGCGGAGGGGCTTTCCTGCGACGTGGATATCGTGGATGCGGCGGTGTGTATCCACGGCCTCATTCTCCATTTTGCTGAACGGCTGCCCGGTGGGGGGATTCTTCCAGCCAAGGAGGGGGGTGCGACAGGGGTGTCCTCTCGCCCCTCTTCTCTTTGTATTGACGGCTGATGTTCTGCCTCGTATGATTGAAGGCGTGGCTGCGGCGGGCTTGACTCGGGTTGTTATATTGGGGAGCTCCACATCCCATCTATTCAGTTCGCTGACGACACATTATGCTTTGTTGAGGGGGGTCCCGTTGAGGTGTCCGGTATGGCCACTACTGTGCAACTTTTCAGTGAGGCCTCGGGAATATCGATTAATGCGTCGAAGTCTAAAGTGGTTCCTTTCGGCATGTCACAGGCAGAGGTGCTGGAATGCGCTCAGCTCCTGGGGTCCAGCCCTTCTACTCTCCCATTTGACTATCTTGGCCTACCCTTAGCTGTCGGCCGTACTCGACTCCGCGATTGGAAGGTTGTGGTGGAGAAGATGGAGGCCCGCCTCGCGGGGTGGCAAGCGGTTTTGTTGTCCAGGGGTGGGCGGCTGGTGCTTCTAAAAGCGGTGCTATCCTCTATTCCTATTTATTTTTTCTCGGTCCGTGGTATGCCCAAGGGGATTAGCTTGCGGTTGGAGAGATGCATGCATGGGTTCCTGTGGGGACGAAAGGGGGAAGGGAGAAGGGGGGTTCACCTCGTGGGGTGGGAGGTTGTTTCTCGGCCCAAGAAGTTGGGGGGCTTGGGGGTCAGGCGACTGGATTTGGTTAATGAAGCTCTTTTGCTTAAGTGGGCTTCTCGAGTGTGGGGGAATGAGGAGAATTTTATGACTAATGTCCTGCGGGAATTGCTGGGCGCGGACTTACTTCGCAGCTATAGGGGCAATTCGCTTTGCCGCCTATCCCCATGCTGGCGTGGAGTGACGAATGTTTTTAGGCAAAATTGCTCGTTTTTTAAGCCAGTGTTGGGCAACGGGAGTTCCTTTCGCTTTTGGACCGATGACTGGTCCGGAAGGGGTGCTATTAACGTGATGTTCCCGCGTCTTTTTGCTTTGGTCGAGGATAAGGAGGCGTCAGTGGCCTCGTGCTGGGCGAACGGCTGTTGGAGCCCTCGGATCGCTGCGAACCTGTCGGATCATTGGTCGGATGATTTTCTATCGTTAATGGCTCATCTAGTTGATGCTCCTCAACCGGTGTTGGGCGTGACCACTGGGTTTGGAAGGATGGATCTTTCTCTTCACGTAAGGCGTACTGAGCTCTCGCTCTTACCCATAATGCCGATGACGATATCTTGGCTATTGACTCGTGATCGCTGTGCAACTATTTTTCCGAACGTTGGATCGATGTGCGGCCTCTGTGATGCGGAGCGGGAAACAATTTCTCATCTATTTTTCGAGTGCGGCCCTGTTCGTACTCTTTGGGATGATCTTCCTTGGGTTAACGCTGTCTCCTTTCCTGCCTTGTGCGAGAGTTTGGTTAACTCTAGGGGCAGGGAAAGGAAGCTTTTACTTGATCTGATCGCAAGGCTGTGGAGCATTTGGCTTGGGCGGAACGAGGCAATATTTGCGGCTCAGCGGTTCTATAGGGAGAACATTTCTTTGCGTGCTAAGCATCTTCTGGAGGATTGGTCCCAGGGGTAGGCCACTGTGGTTGTTTGGGGGATCCATTGCTTGTGGCTACCCTTTCGGGTAGTCCTTTTCCGTTCTACTTCTCTACCTTCTCTGTATAAACTGTTTTCTTTTTATTTTAATTTTTATTATATTGGGGTGAACACCGTCGAGTGCTTCCCCCTCTTTTGAGCTTCAAAAAAAATGTTTAGGGACCTTGTCCAATCCGCACATTAAGTGGTCATCGCTATTTTATAGTTTTCGTTGATGACTATAGTCGATCTTCTTTTTTTTTTGAGGCTCAAAGAGGGGGAGACACGCGATGGTGTTCACCCCAACATAATATATTAAGAAAAAAATAGAACGAGATACTTACAGCGTGAGGGGGGGAAGAAGGGGGGGAGAGGGAGAGACCAAGCAAATCAAAGAATTCGACAACCGGGCCCCGTGGCCCAACTACAGGGACCAATCAGCAATTAGGATGATAGCCACGACAGTCACATTCTCCTCGTAGAAGTGCGCGCCCGAGAAGATAGAGTCGTTGCGAGCCCGCCAGATAGACCAAAGGCGCGCCAAGGGACCCAGCAGAAGCGAGCGGGGCCGCCTTCTGATGGCCCAAAGGATATCGCAGAAGTCTTCCGTATTGGCCGCACGAGCCCAAGCAACATCATCCCAAATTTGAGACACCGACGCACACTGGAAAAACAGGTGGTCGGCCGATTCGTCAGACACCCCACAGAGATGGCACAGGATGCTGGGGGTGTGAAGGACGGAGGCACATCGGTCACGAGTCATCAGCCTCCGATGCCGAAAAACCCAGAAGAAGAAGGTGATCCTAGCGGGCAAGCGGAGTCCCCATAAGAAGGCGCAGTCACGAACCAAGGAAGCAGCCAGGGGGGGGGAGGGGGAAGCAACGCACAAAAGGCCTTGCGAGAGGAGAAAGGACCATCCCTCCAAGCCCAGTGATCCCTCCCACCCGCAGGGGAGGCGGAAGAGGAGAGAGCCTCCAACAGGGAGGCGAGGTCGTTGGCGCGTTGGTCCGACAGAATCCCCGAGAAGGCGGGGCACCAGCCGTCGTTGAGCCAGTAATCGGCAATGGTGGCCAGGCGATTAGACGCCAAGGAGAAAAGCCACGGGAAGCGAGTCCGGAAGGCGCTACCCCCGTCCAGTCGTCCAGCCAGAACTTGAAGACAGCACCCGATCCCAGCACCGGAGTGAACAAGGAGCAGTTCTTCTGATAAATATCAAAGACGAAGCGCCAGAAAGGAGAAGAATGAACAGGGCAACTCCCACGCATGAAGGAATTCCAGTCCTCGCCCAAAATCGCCCGCAGAACGTTGGCAAAGAAAGAGTCATCCTTGCCCCAGATCTTAGGCACCCATTTCAATAGAAGGGCCTCATTGACCCGATCCAAGGCACGAACGCCAAGGCCGCCCAATCTCTTGGGCCGGGTAACCACATCCCAAGCAACTAAGTGAATCCCGCGGCCACTGGCGTCCGCCCGCCCCCACAAAAATCTTCGCATGCACTTTTCCAATCTGACACGAACACCCACCGGCAATTTTCGAACCGAAAGGAAGTAGATGGGAATTGCAGAGAGAACCGACTTTAGAAGAACAAGACGACCGCCCCGGGAAAGCAAGGAAGCCTTCCAGCCCGCCAGGCGCGAGTCCACCCGCTCCAAGATAATCCTCCAGTCAATAAGGCGGTTTCGGCCAATCGAAAGAGGAACACCGAGATAAGGGATAGGGAGTGTCCCAATCCGAGAGCCGAGGATACGGCTGAAGTCGTCCTCCTCAGACGCCGACAAACCAAAGGGCACCATACAGCATTTATCCTGATTAATTGTCATACCCGATAGATCACAAAATAGGGAGATCGTATGCGCCATCCCAGCCACCGCGTCGGAGTCCCCTTCAATGAAGCAAATAGTGTCGTCCGCGAATTGAATCACTCGTATAGTCGATCTTCTTGGGCATATCTAATAAAGGAGCATTCAAATATTAATCAAATTGTTAGAAATTTCTTTCAATATGTTAAAACTTTCTTTTCTAGCATTTTTAAGATCATTCGTACTAACAATGCTCTTGTGTTAACCCAACATGGCTTGACCTCTTTCTTTGTGTTCCAGGGAACTGTTCACCAAACATCATGTCCATGTACCTCACAATAAATGTTGCCAGATCTCATCTTAGTCAAATGAGTGTTCCTAAACACCATTGGGGGGATGCTATTATTGCAGTTTATCTCGTCAATCGTGTTCTTTGTCTGTTCTCGGAGGTGGAACTCCATTTTCCTTACTTTACCCCATTGAGTCTTTCTTTCCCACATCTCTGCGAATTTTTTATTGTATTGTCTTTGTTCATAACTTTCATGCAGTTGACAAATTATCCTCTCATGCCATCAAATGTGTCTTTCTTGGGTACTCTCGTGCCCAGAAATGCTATCGTTGCTATGATCCTATTGGGTGTCGATACTATGTGTCTGTTGATGTCACTTTCTTTGAGCAGACAAGTTATTTCACACAGACTGTAAGTGACGTTCCTTTGAACTTCCCTCTTCTACCACTCGTCTATACTCGTTAGTGTACCTTTATATCTTCTACACTAGTGTCTGTACCTTTACATGTCCCTTTTATGTAGGATGATATGATCACTTTGAGTTCTCCCACCGCTACTGCCCCGAATATACCTGAGGAGCTTCCTATAGCTCTATACAAGCAAAAAAGTCAATGTATATATCACCCCATATCACATTTTACTTCTACTGATGGTTTATCTAGATGTGGCAAGAGATTTGCAGATGCTTTGAATGCTATTTGTTCTAAGAGATCATGTAATGCATGGTCATGGTTGACGACAAGCCATGGATGAGGAGATGGATGCACTTACCTCTAGGGGCATGCGGGATCTTGTGTCGTTCCCCTCGAGAGTTCGCCCTGTGGCTTGTTGATGGGTCTTTATGACCAAAAAATCGCCTAATGGTTCTAGTGATAGGTTGAAAGTCAGACTTATTGCCAAAGGTTTCACACAAATCTTTAAGGTTGATTATTTTGAGACCTTCTCGCCCGTTGTCAGAATGGGGCCGATACATACCATTCTCTCTACTGCTGCCAACAAAACTTGACCCATTTACCGATTTGATGTGAAGAACGCTTTTCTTTATGGTAACCTTGAGGAGGTCTACATGATGCAACCGTCGGAGTATGTAGTCGAGGGGGAGCATGTATGTCGACTATGCAAGGCCATTTATGTTCTGAAGTAGAGTCCCATGGCATGGTTTGACTTTGACATGCTTACTGCGGAGATCAACACACTTAGGGTTTAGAGGACAACATCTGACTATTTTATCTTTGTTAGACGGCGGTCTACTGGCACGATCATTCTTGCTGTCTATGTTGATGATATGGTTGTCACAAGAGATGATGTATACTGTATTCAGGAGACCAAGACCTTTCTCCAGAAGGTCTTTGTCACAAAAGACCTTGGCCAACTTCGTTATTTTCTTAGCATCGAGGTAATACGCAATACAGATGGGTTCCATCTTTCACAGTGGAAGTATTGCCTTGATATTATGACTAAGACATGACTATTTGGATGCAAGGCATCTGACATCCCTGTAGAAGTGAGAAAACATTCAACATTTATTGATCCAGCTTTTGAGGATGCAACACGAGACAGAAGCTTAGTGGAAAACTTGCTCTATCTCTCTATTACTAGGCCAGATATATCATATGCTGTGAGCATAGCCAACCATCATATGGAGAAGCCTCTTTACAATCATTGACAAGATGTTCTTTCGATCCTTTGATATTTGAAAGAATCTCCCGGACGTGGACTCTTCTATGGGGTGAATGGGCACATTAATATCTCCACCCATACAAATTCTGACTATGCTAGTTCTCCTGAGGAACACTGATCCACTACAGGATACGCCATATTTGTTGGGAATAACCTTGTCACTTAGCGAAGCAAGAAGCAGACAATGGTCTCTAGATCTAGTACGGATGCCAAATACATGGCAATGGCTTAGGCTACCTATGAGATTACATGGCTTGTCTCTTTCCTAACAGAACTTGGCATGTCAGTCGCCACTCATGTACCCTTATACTACGACAACAAGTCTGCCACATACATCGCCACCAATCCAGAATTCCATGAGCGGACAAAACACATTGAAGTTTATTGCCAATTTCTTTTGTGATGCAGTATGAGGAGGACAAATCAACATTCTACACATCTCCACTGAACTTTAACTTGCAGACATCCTCACAAAAGCTCTTCCAAGCATCTCATGTACTTAGTATCCAAGTTTGGCATGATCGACATATATGCTCCAATTCGATGTGGAGTGTTAGAGTTATTATATTTACATTTATGTTCGTAAGGGTTCCATAACCCTTAACACTTCAGGTTCCGTGACCCTTAATACTTTGGGAGTATTTATGTTTTTTTCGTCTTGTACTCTCTAGGATTTTTTCTCTATATAGGAGACTGTAGCCCTATGGAATAAACCTCATTTGTTTCTCTTCTCCACAGGATCCAAAGCTCTTAAAAGCAGACCAGCCATTAGTTGGGATTCGAAGAAACTCTGAGTTTTCACAGGAGTAGAAAAGCATGTAAAGCCATGTAGGAGTTTAGTCTCTAGAAGCTGGAATTCAAAGCAAAAAATTATTTGTCCAAAAGTCACTTCATTTGGGACATCTCAATGTATATATATGTAGGAATCGAGCATAGTTCTCCTTTAAATATGTTAATTTCATATTCTCCACATGCATTTGGCAGTCTTGAAGTGGACAATGTCATTTGTAACACGCTGTAGACAATTGTTCATGATCCACGCTTTAACCATCAATTTGTTTTTCTTTTGTATTACTAGCTTGTCAGTTTCTCCTTTGGTTCCTTACCGATAATGATATATCTTTTTTCATGTCCTTTAATTACATTTAGGAGTTATCGACACCATAGCACAAATTTTCCACCATCCAATTTGGTGATTGGGCAAAAGGAGTTCTTCATTTCCCCTTCATGAGTAGACGAATCTGTTATTTCAGACATATTTCACGAGTATTAGGAACCACACATATGAGCAACACAAGACTGGAAACACATAGAAACCAAATAGAAATGTATGAATAGTTGTTTAGGTCATATTTAAATGCTCAGTTCAAACTGGCTTAAGTAAACCGAGGGTTTTCTCTTGATAAAACTACTGCTAATGATAAATATTCACACAAGAGACTACTGAATCCACTGTTTATGACATGGCATGCTGGTATTAACGACTAGGAACTGCCGACTAGTGATAATGGCTTGCTATTTCACGATACACCTTGGCCATACTGCTATTGTTTGGCTGAGACACCTTGATGATCGTCCTTAGCTGATTTCGATAATGGTGCTTGCGATACTGTTGATGTCTACAAAGGCACCAATGAAGTTACCTTGTTAATAATGACGCAAGAGGTAGCAGAGGTTCAGATGAGGTTGTTGCGATTGCTATCATTGTTGTGGATGATGCTGAAGATTCAGATGATGGCATGTGGCGGTGGCGATCCAATGGGGGCGATGGAGATGGTGGTTCAATGGTGGTGGTGGAGATGGCGGTTCAATGGAGGCGATGGAGATGGTACTAGTGAGGTGAGGAAGTGAGAATGGGGGCTTTTCCTTTAACCATTGCTTAGTAACAGGAATGTATATGGAACCCCACGACTCTTGTATTCTCCAGATATTATGAAGATGACCCCATTAGGTCTCTTCTCCCATGGAGGATGGTGATCATGACCATCTCGAACCACATATATTTTGGTGTTTTTTCTTGATACTGCATGTATTTCATATTACAAAAAAATTGATTTTTTAAAAATAACTTTTACTTTTCAAATAAGATGTGTTGATGTGGAATATGACATTGACTTGATACACCCCCGTCCAATCAAAGGGCATCAGGAGCCTAAATGTTTCCTAACCCCATGTATGGAAAACAAGCAATGACTTGAGCTTTCATGTATAATAAATGAATTATACAAAAAATGATTGCATTAGTTCCCTTTTCATGAAACTAACACCGTAGATATTAATAAGACCTGGACGATTATCCCTACCCTCGAGGTCTCCCGAGTTTACGTCCATCCCTGGTTAAAGTCAGAGAGTAATATCTCTCCAAGAAATCTATCTTAAATACGAAATATTCCACTAGTAATACCCAATTTTTTTTGAAAATCGTAAACTATCATTTTTAATCTGTAGAGATATTTATATATTTCTATATTCTATATGTATCTTTTCTTATTTTTATTTCTCTGTTTCCACCTTATGTAATTTACCCATAGGCCTCTCCTCTATATAAGAGAGCCCAGGGTTCTCAAAAATAACAACGCACTCATTTCTTCCAACATGGTATCAGAGTGGCGGCCTTAGATCGGAGCTCGTATACCCTAACCCTAATCCCTACCCTCCAGCCCCACCTTCCTCGATGCCGCCGCACGCAACCCCCCCTTCTCTCGACGCCGCCGCACCACCTCCCCAGGTCCACCGCTGGCCACTCACGGGCACCTCCAGCCCACTGCCTGCAGCTGCGGGAACCTCCAACCCGCCACCGACAGCCGCCTAGGCCGTCAGCCTCCGGTGCCGTTGGCCCCCGCCTCCGCTCTTCTTTTTTGTACGCCTCAGTTGATGGATTTGATTGCATAGGTCCACATATGTAATCAAATCCCCACATGTCATTGTAGACATCTATCTTTTGGTCTACATGCCCTGTGATCTTCATCCAGCATCATGTCCGACAACAAAGTCGATGTACCCACCACAGGTGCCTTCAGAGGCCCGACACCGATTGCCAAAACGGATGGGACGAACTATGAGCTTTTGCGATGCCGTTCATGAGCCTTATGAAGTCTAATGGTAAGAAACATATTCTTATCGAAGATGAGCTGGGGGAGAAAACAGGGATTCACGCCTCATGGGAGGCAGACGACGTATATGCCAAAGTCTGGCTGTTAGGGACATTGTGATAGAGATCACCAATGACGTGCTGCATCAGCCCACTGCGAAGGCAATGTGTTATATTCTTGCGGTGACATATTCTCAGGTACGAAATGAGACCAAGATTCTTCAACTGCAGCATGATATTTTTATAGTCAAACAAAATGGATGGTCTCTCCACTCATTGTACACATCCTTACGTGAGATGTTTGAGAAGCTCCACAGCTTCATGCCTTTGACGGGCACTCCTAAATAACAGAAGACATACATGAATGCTATCATGGTTGGGGTATCCCTTCTTGTACTTGATCCAGAGTATGATGCTGCCGCTCTCAGATCCTTGCAGATGCTACTATTCCTCCTATGGAGGATGCTTTCCGTCGACTTAGTCGAATCATTGTCCCGAGCTCTACTACTAGCCAAACGTCTTCGACAATGGCCGCCTCCAGGGGAAGAGTCGGTTCATCTACCTTTCGTGGACGTGGACCCTGTGGTTGAGGGGGTCGGATTTGACAACCCTGCACTTACTGTCACCATCCTGGCTACCCCAAGGATACATGCTATTCTAAGCATGGTTTTCCAGCATCGGCATGGGTAGCAGGCCATGTTGAGTCTCCTACACCTTCTACTTTGGATAAGAGATTCGATGACCTCGTAGCCAGACTGAGGAATATCATGCCTCCCGCCACAGCTCCAGGAGGCCATTCAGATGTAACCGCCTCTGCTTCTGCTAGTACATCCGCTACAACCAGTACCTCAGGTAGTGCTTATGCCTTTACATCTTGTTATGGGCCAGAGATTGCAGAATGGATTATGCATTCTGGGGCGACACATCATTTATGTGGAGACATTGGTCAACTTCAAGCATAAAAATAGGTTATCCCTGGTAAGTCCGTGGTGATAGCTGATGGGACTCATTCCCCAATCATAGGACAAGGGGAGATTACTTTGACACCTTCGATGCGACTGTAGAACGTCTTACATGTCCCTGATTTTTCTATGAATTTGTTATCCATCAGTCAGATTACAAAAGACTTGCATTATAGAGTATTTTTGACCCATCGTCGCTTGTTTTTCAGGACATTCTTACTGGCAGAGTGATTGGCTGTGGTCGTGAGCAGGGCGGTCTTTGTCGACTGGTCAGGACTCCTTATGCAGGCACATCCTCTATCTCTACTGGACCGGTATCTCCATTCACTTGGCATCTTCGCTTTGGTCATCTCCCTCTCCAGAAGATGTGTCGTATCTTGTCTCAAATCTCTCTAGGATCCTCCTTTCAGTGTAAAGCATGTTAGTTAGGGAAGCATCATCGATTGCCTTTCCCGAGTCGTCCGAGTCGGAGCAGCAACTCCCCTTTTGAGTTATTTCATGTTGACATTTGAGGTCCGAGTCGTGTTCCTGATCATCAGGGACATAGGTTTTATCTTGTTGCAGTTGATGATTATTCTCGTTTGTCATGGATTTTCTTATTGAAAAATAAATCTGAAGCATGGGATATAATCAAAACATTTATCAATGGAGTAGAAAATGTTTACTCTTATTCAATGAAATATGTGAGAACATATAATGCCTTGGAATTTTGTACACATGCTCTATCTCATTTCTTTTCCTCCCGTGGCATCATTCATCAAACCACATGCCTCTATGCTTCTCAACAAAATGATATTGTAGAGCGAAAACATCGCCATTTACTTGGTATCAGTCGGACACTTCTTATTCAGAGTTGGGCCCCACATTCATTTTGGGGTGATGCTGTCCTTACAGCATGTTACCTAGTGAATCGTATGCCTTCATCTATTCTTGGTGAGAAAACTCCTTTCTCCATTGTTTTTCCTGATAAGGAATTATTCTCACTTACTCCTCGTGTTTTTGTTCTGTTGCATTTGTTCATCAGTTAACTCCGGGTCTTGACAAGCTCTCTCCTAGGGCTGTCAAATGTGTATTTGTCAGGTACTCCAAGACCCAGAAGGGATATAGGTGTTATGATCCTTTGCGTAAGAAATATTACATCAACGTTGATGTGATGTTTTTCGAGTCTGTGATGTTTTTCTCTCCTACCGGAGACAGGTTGGCGGCATCGGATTCTAATGATGAGGTATACATGCCACCTCCTCCTACGTCTTTGTCTTCTCCTCAGACTGTGCATGCGTTACCACCACCACAACCAACATCTTCGACCCAGTCTCACATTGTTCCACCAATACCAAAATTCTATACCCATCGACCTAGCTCGTCTCATGGTAAATGATGGGCTTGAAGATATTTTTGCGGAGGAGTCCTTTCAGGAGATTGATCCACATATGGTTGTTGCTACGGATGACTTGGATGTACCCATTGCATTACGAAAGTCAAAGCGGACTTGTGCTAATTATCCACTTGCGTCCCAAGTATCTTTTCATTGTTTGATAGGGGACTTTCAAAGATTTGTAGTTGCTCTATCTGCCGTGGCTATTCCACAGAATTACCAGGAGGCCCTGAAGGATAGTCACTGGCGTCTTACTATGGGGGAAGAAATGGCTGCCCTGCAATCACGTGGTACCTGGACTTTTGTGTCTGCTCCTCCTGAAGCTTCTGTTGTTAGTTGCAAGTGGGTGTTTACTGTTAAACACCATGCAGATGGGAGCCTTGATCGTTACAAGGCAAGATTGGTGGTCCGTGGTTTTACACAGACCTATGGTGTCGATTATATAGACACGTTCTCTCCTGTTGCTCGTCATTCCACGTTACGTGTTCTTCTTTCGGTTGCTGTGGTACGTGACTTGTCCTTATTTCAACTTGATGTTAAAAATGCATTCTTGTATGGAGATCTACAGGAGGAGGTCTACATGCAGCAGCCTCCGGGGTTTGTTTCTGAGGGGGAGTGTTAACAGGTTTGTAGGCTCCATAAGACAATATATGGTCTTAAACAATGTTTAAGGTCATGGTTTCAAAAGCTCTCAAATCTGATCGAACGACAGAGGTTCAAGAGGTCAAATGCAGATCATTCTCTATTCGTGCAGAGAACACCTAGAGGTACAGTTGTTATCATGATTTATATTGATGACATAATTGTTACAGGAGATGATGAGTAAGGAATCAAGATGGCAAAAGAATTTCTGGGCATTCAGTTTGTGACTAAGGATCTGGGTACCCTAAGATATTTCTTAGGGTTGGAATTCGCTAGGAATGCACAGGGTCATGTGATGACGCAAAGAAAATATGTTACAGACATGCTTGTTGAGATGTGCATGATTGGGTGTCGACTTTCCACTACTCCTATGGATCCTAGCATGAAGTTATATGATGGTGATACAGATGAAGTTGATAAGAGAAGATACAGAGAAATGGTGGGAAAACTTCTCTATGTTACTATTACCAGACCAGACATCGCTTTTGCCGTGAGTCGAGTGAGTCAGTTCATGGAGCAACCTGGACAAGTACATATGGATGCTATATACATGATATTGGGATATCTAAAATCATCTCCAGGTGCAGGACTACTTTTCAAGAAAGGAGAAACTCTCTCTGTATTCGCGTTTGCTGATGCAGACTATGCAGGGTGTCCTAAGGATAAAAAATCTACTTCGAGCTTTGCAGTATTTGTTGACAGCTCTCTTGTTTCTTGGAGAAGCAAGAAAGAAACAATCGTGGCGAGATCAAGTGCTGAATCTGAATATAGGGCTATGGTGCAAGCAAGTACATAGATGATGTGAGTTCGAGCAGTGCTGGTGAACTTGCATATAGATGTTTCTCTACCCATGTAGTTACAATGTGATAATCATGTTCCCTATTCATTGCAAACAACCATGCGTTCCATGAGAGGACAAAACATATTGAGGTAGATTGCCATTACACTAGAGATATGATTCAGAAGAGCGTGATTTCTACCTCTCATGTCAGTTCAGGAGAGCAAACAACAGACATCTTTACCAAGTCATTGCTCAGAGGACCATTCCAGAAGTGTTCATCCAAGCTGAGCATGATTGACATCTATGCTCCATCTTGAGGGGGAGTGTAGAGATATTTACGTATTTCTATATTCTATATGTATCTTTTCTTTTTTTATTTCTCTGTTTCCACCTTATGTAAATTACCCACATGCCTCTTTTCTATATAGTAGATCCTAGGGTTCTCAGAAATAACAACACACTCATTTCCTCCAACATAATCTAATTGATTGATGACGTTTTCCTGCAGAGGCGACCCCAAAAACTATCTTGCGAACAATGGGTGTTAAAGGACTTACTCTTTTCCATCTAAAGAGCCATCTTCAGGTAGCTACCTCATACATCAATAGGATAACATTGGCATCAAATACTTTTGTTATAATTCTCATCCATTTGAAGCAGCATTCTCTAGGTAGCTGTCTATCTTTATATCACTCATCATATTTATTCAGTAGTGTAGTGATATTATCATTAAAAGTAGACTTACATGAAGGGATCCCTGGCACAACCATCAGAGTTGTTGCCATGTGATATGAACGTCATGAGTTAAGTCATAGAAACAGCCTCTTGTGAAAATGTAGCTCAGAATTCTGCGCAATGGACCAAAAAGTGGTCCAACTTATCATTGGGCCCTGCAATAGCATGATTTCATGCATTTGGCTTCCCTACTGTAAGAATAGCTTGAGAAAATAATTGAATGCAGTCACACTAAAATTGTTTGTGCAACAGAAATACAGATTGGGTCAGCAATCAGGAAAAGAAGCCGGTGCTCAATCCAAAGAAGGTAATATCTTTATCCTTTTGATGTGATCCAATCAAATACAAGCGCAGCTTAATGTTTATATACTTTCTCTTTCTAAATGTTAGCCTTCAAGCACCTTTAAAGTGATTAATGAGTTCTACTGACATTTTCACCAATGTTGCTCTTGGAATATTGTATATGAAGGAGAACTAGATGAATACACATATTTTTTATGACCTGGGCACTGAAATATGTTGGCAAGTACATCTATCAAGTTGGGATGCTCATTTGTATTTAGATCAAATGTTCCATTTAGGGAAGTGCAGATTTGCAAATTTACCAATTTGCTTTGTCTTCAAATAAATTTTAGTGCCATTTGGATGAGATGCCAAACAATTGTATTGCCTTAGGTTTGCTTGATCTAGTAGGGCTAACAAATTGCGGCATAATCTCACAATAATGCTTCATTTTGAATTGCTAATTGCGTTATAATCAAGTAGAGTTGCAAAATTTTCAAGTAGAGTTGCACACATCAACCTGCTTTTTAATTTTTCATGCTATGTAGGCATGTTATCTTCAAACATATTTTATATTCCCAAGGTAGAGTTGCACATTCTTGGACCTAGAAGGTAATATTTAGAAAGCTCTAATTACTTCACTATTTCATGCTTCTTCTAAAGTTTCAACTCCTTTTTTTATGGAAGATTAATTCCATGCATGAAAGAGGACCATCCTGTTCTTGTTCTTGTGTAACTCTTGGGGATGGTTGGTTGCAAGGTTGCAAAAGTTGGTACTCGGTCGGCTGGGTCATTGACTAAGGATTAATCGGCAGTCGGGCGACTAATCGGATTTAATCGGACTTTAATTGATTTTGAATTTTATGATTATTTTACATATATAACTCATTTTTATACATAGATTTTTTACATTTTTATACTATCATAATAAAATAAAATAAGTAATTGAATTTAAATAAAACATTAAGCATATTATAGTAAGTTTGCTTATAAAAAAAGCAAAACATAAAAAAAATAAGTTATCTCCAAGTAAAAATTGGTTGATTAGTGTATCTAGTCGGAACTAGTCGGTACTCGGTCGACCACCCCACTGACTAGATTAGTCGGACCTACTAGTCGGGCCAATCGGGCGACTTTTACAACACTGGTTGGTTGTGTATCCCATGAACTTTTGCAGTTGTTTTTTTCTTCTGAATAACTAGATTGGAGGGACTATTTTTGTTTTATGAGTTATGTTGGAAGAATACTTGCAGTCTTAACACCTTTTTCCCTATCTCTAAATCTCTTCCTATATCGCTATTTAGAAGAAAAGGGCTACTACCCATAATGATGTACACCTCATTATATTAACCACCACCACAACAACAAATCCTTTTCCCACACTAAGTACGGTTGGTTACATGGATTCTTTGCCTCCATTCAGATCTATCTTGGGTCATTCTCGGGCATAGATCCAAAAAATTAGGATCCCTTCGTATAGTCTCATTCTAACACTTCTTGGGCCTTCCTCACCCTCTCTTAGCTAGCTCAACATCCTACAAATCGCATTTCCTCACTGGTGCATCAGCTGACCTTCTTTCCTAATTGCCAAACCACCTTAAACAATTTTCTCACATCTTATCCTCGATTAGAGCTACACTAGCTTTCTTTATGATTGCATCATTTCGAATCCGATTTTTACGTGTGCATCCACACATCTACCTTAACAATTTCATTTCTGTTGTTGCCATTCTCTTCATGTCTATGGTTCACAGGATAACATTCTGATCCATAAAGCATAACATGTCTCATAGCTGCTTTGTAAAATTTTTCTTTCATTTTTAAAAGAATTTTCTAATCACAGAAAACAATAGAGGCTCCTCTCCACTTTAGCCAACCTGCATTTATTTTATTAGTCCACAGTCGCTGGAGAATGGAGTATGAAAAGTCTTCCTGTCAGAGATCTGGATCTCTCCCATACCAGGTCAGAGAGTAGGATCTCTACTCTGGAGTCCCTATGAAGTCACATGAAAATCCTAGCCTACATGGCATAGGGAATGGGATCTCTACTCTAATGTCCCTATGTATCACATGAAAACTCTGAGACCAAAAACAAAAGATGGAGACCATAAAACTGATGATAGCAAACATTTGCATATCAAACTGAATAATCGGAATATGATCGAGTCTGAAATCTGAACTGTAGAGTCCAACAAATGGTTGGTTTGGAATATAAAGAATCTGAATCCGACTGTAACTCTACACAATACTCCCCCTTTCTCCCATACTGGTCGGAGTAACAAACACCAACCAAGTTGGGAGAAGACAAGAAAGATGGTGACAACAAAAAACCAATAAGCTGTCAATTTTTCCCGGCTTCTCTTCTCGCATTTTTTAAATCATTTTAACTAAATCGTTCATTTTTTTCTTTTTTTTTCTCGTTTTTCCTTTTTTTCGCAAATTTTTTTCTGTACAATTTTTCTTTTGTAAGTGTATTTTCTGAAAACACATTTTTGTGTGCAAACAGACCCCCCAATTTTTTTGTTGGACCCTTCTCAATTTTTTTCTTTTGGCCCACTTGGATCGAACTGCAATAGGAAACCCCCTTGGGGCTTATTATTTAGGGTTCCTACTTGGGAACCCTTCTCTCAAACGATGCCCCCGATTGGGATTTCTTGATTACTGCTACCACATGGAGATCCATCACGATGTGGTCAGTGGGGGAGGGGGATGCTCTGATGCTGAGAGAGAGCTGTACCACCAAAGGAGGGGATGTGGCCTTCACCGCCTGCGCGATGGAGGTCATGCACGAAGAGTTTGCGAGATTGGGGCTGCCGCTTGGAGGGACTATGTCGCCGCTTGGTGGTAGTAGACGAAGAATCTCGCGCCACCTGCGCGAGATGTTACTGCTGGTTGCAGATGGAGCAAGACAAACTTGCCGCCTTGCGGTGGTATGGAATCTGGAGCAAGAGGGTGCCACTGCCTAGGGATACGACTGCATGAGCCACCGCTGGAAAAAGATGCATCTTGAAGGTGTAGGAGCTCCGCCCGGAGGTATTCTTGAAGAAGGTGCTCTGCCTGGAGGTGCTTTTGGCAGTGCCGCCGTAAAGATGAGGGCATCGCGTCGCCTGCCTGATCGCAAGGAGATAGTATGGGCTTCAGAATAGGGTTTCAGAAAGAAACCCTAGACCGCTGCCAGGACTGGAGTCCTATGAAAACCATCGCGTGGACTGTTGCCGCCTTCTACTCCTCTTTGAAGAAACCCTAGAAGCTTGTTGCTCTTATGGAACCCTGAACTTTCTCGAACACGGTGATTTTTGGATCTTTAGAACATGGAACCGTACAGAATTATGGTTTCAACAAAACCCAAGAACTTGGACTTGAACTAATCTGAACACAATAATCTTTAGTAAATCTTCAAGAACATAATTAGGGTTTCAATAGAAACCCTAGAATTGAGTCTCGAATCTAGAACAAAAGAAAGAACAAACATAAAATCTCAAGAATCGAATCCGCTTTCACACCATGTCAGAAACTATGAATGCAGAAGCATAATAAGAGATAATAGAATAAAAAAGGACTTTGAGATTTTTACGTGGAACCCTACTCCACAAGGAGCGGGATGAAACCACGGGAAAATGCCTCAAAGGGATGATTATTGCATTCAACTTTCCCATATGATACATGAGGTTTGGAGTTTCTTATATAGCCTCCACATTTCCTTCTGGTCCCACCACTTGTAGACGTGGGACTAAACACTGGATGTGGTAATTGGATTTTGAAGGGATCCATTTACCCATCTACATAAATGATACATGTACTCTAATAATATACTTTTGATTGTTGGTGATAACCCATATAGAAAGTATATCGACATTTATTCTTCTGTACACTGATATGGTTTTATAAATGCATTTGTACATAAATGGTATATATGTATTTATTTCTGGAGCACCGATACATCTTCAAGTATATTGATAGTTTATCATGATTTTCAGTATAATTTTCTAATGTCAAATATGAATAATGGGTTGTAAGTTATAATTTGGCGATGATCTTATATGATATTTAAATATCTCTTGTGAAAATACCCAATGCTTTTCTCAAATTCTTAAAAAATGTATGATTAATTTTATGATCGAGTGGAATCCTTAAAGTTTAAAGTTTATTTTCAACCGTTATCTCTTCTAATATCATATTTTATATCTTATTTGATTCCTACAAGAAGCTAAGGATTTGATATTCAAATCTATTTTCTACCAACGATCTTCATTTGTTAGTTATACAGTTTTCGCCTTTGTAGGCACAACTAGCTTTTTTTTTGGTGAGAAACACTAAAGGGAAAAGATAATTATAAGGTGATTAAGTTTTTGAGGTGGAAGATGAAGAAAATAGTAAAAAATACTGCATTCGAGGCGTACGTCTCAACCGCTTCAGGACCACCTCAGTCCCTCGAGGTATACACTTTACCAGAACTGCCTGAGGCGTCTGCCTCACCCAACTCATTGTAAAAGAGATATTGAGTCTAATAATAGTAATATATAGGATCTTTCCTGCCATCTATTAATATCTCCTATCTATCTCATATGTATCATCATTATATAACTTCATGCTAGGATCCATAGGAGTATTAGAGGGTCGACACCCAATCATGCCCGTCTCAACAAGCATGTCTGCACTATACTTCCTTTTGGTCATTACAAGACCCTGCGCATTCCTAGCAAATTTTAACTCTAAGAAATACCTTAGGGCGCCAAGATCCTTAGTAACATACTGACGACCCATAAACTCTTTTACCATCTTGATCCCCTGCACATCATCTCCTATAACAAGTATATCATCAACATAGACCATGATGACAACAATACCTCTAGGTGTTCTCTGCATAAAAAGTGAATAATCTGCATTTGATCTCTTGAACCCCTACCTTTCAATCAGATCCTAGAGCTTTTGAAACCACACCCTTGGACTTTACTTAAGGTCATTTATTGCCTTATGGAGTCTACAAACCTGCTGATACTCCCTCTCAGCAGCAAACCCCTGAGGCTGCTGCATGTAAACTTCCTCCTATTGATCTCCATACAAAAAAGTATTTTTAGCATCTAATTGAAACAAAGGCCAATCACGTACCACTGCAACTAAAAGTAGGACACGTAGAGTTGAGCGACGAGCAACAGGGGAGAACGTGTCCATATAATCCACGTAGTAAGTTTGAGTAAATCCTTGTACCACTACTCTTGCCTTATAACGATCAAGGGTCCCATTTGCATGATGTTTAACAGTAAACGCCCATTTGCAACTGACAACAAATGCCCTAGGAGGAGCAGATATCGAACTCCAGGTACTACTTGATTGCAAAACAACCATCTCTTCCTCCATAAGTATGCGCTAGCGACTATCCTTCAAGGCCTCCTGATAATTTCATGGAATGTCAACGACAGATAGAGTCACTCAAATCTCTGAAATTCCCCTGTCAGAAAATGAAAGGAGACCTAAGATGTAAGGGGGTATGAAGCACAAGAACGCGTCTGATTTCGGATTGCAATATGTATATCCAGGTCATTGGAACCTTCCATCCGTGGATTAATCTCCTGCAATGGTTCCTCTACAGATATGTCTCCAGACTCATTGTTAGAATTCATGTTATCATAACAAACCTAGGACGTATTGGATGACGGGAGATGACCATGAACAGAAGCAAGACGACATGTATAGAATTTTGGTAATGGTGGAACAATGTGCACATGTGACCGAGTAGGAGGTTGTGGAGGAGGTGCTGGTGGTAGCAGTAGTGGAATAACATGCACAAGAGGAGATGATGGACTCGTAGGTGGGGGAGGCATGTAAACCTCATCATAAGAGTCTGACGAAGCCAACCTGTTACCTATAGGAGAGAAACACATCACATACTCAAAAAATGTGACATAAACACTAATATAGTATTTCCTACGCAAAGGATCACAACACCGGTATCCCTTCTGGGTCTTGGAGTACCCAACAAACACACATTTGACAGCTCTAGGAGAGAGCTTGTCAAGACCTGGAGTCAAAAAAGAATTTTCTCACCCAAGACAGATGATGGCATGTGATGCACTAGATATCATGCTGTAAGAACTGCATCACCCCAAAACGAATGTGAGTGCATGAATCTGAATAAGAAGAGTCCGAGTGACATCAAGAAGATGGCGATGCTTTCTCTCTGCAATACCATTCTGTTGAGAAGTGTAAGCACATGTTGTTTGATGAAATAATTCCACGGGATGGAAGGAAATGTAATAGAGCACGAGTACAGAGTTCTAAAGCATTATCAATTCGCACAAACTTCACAGAAGTATAGAAAACATTATGCACTTCATTGATAAAAGTTTTGATCCTGCTTCAGATTTAATTTTTTTTGAGGCTCTGCTTCAGATTTATTTTCAATAAAAAGGCCCATGATAAATGAGAAAAATCATCAACAACAAGATAAAACTGGTGTCCCTGGTGATCTGGAACATGACTCAGACCCCAAATGTGAACATGAAATAACTCAAAATGGAGCTACTGCTCCAGCTCTGACGACCATGAAAAGTAGACCGATGATGCTTTCCCAACTGGCACGCCTCGCACCGAAAGGAAGAACCCATCAAAATCTACGACAAAATATGACACATCTTTTGGAGAGGGAGGTGACCAAAGCGTAGGTGCCAAGTGTGTAGAGAAACTGGTCATGGTGGATGAGAAGATACGCCAACATAGGGAGTTCGGACCAGGCGATAAAGATCACCTTGCTCACGACCACACCCAATCACTCTTCCCATAAGAATGTCCTGAAAAACAAGATACGATGGGTCAATGATAGCTTTACAATGCAAATCCTTCGTGATCTGACTAATGGATAATAAATTCGTAGAGAAATCAGGAGCATGTAATACATTCTGCAGACCCATTGAAGGCGTCAAACAAATCTTCCCAGTCCGGTGATCGGGGAATGGGACTCATTGGTTGTCACAACAGTTCTCCATAGTGGAACCTGTTTATATATTGTAAGATGATCTCTGTCCCCGCATAGATGATGCGTTGCTCTAAAATCCATAATCCACTCAGTTATCTCAGATCCATGACAGGATGTAAAAGCAAAAGTACTACATGATGTACTAGCCTTAGCAGACGTTGTTGGAGTATTTGTTATGTGCGCATATTGAGTTGTAGAGGGTAATTGGATCCTGGAGAAAATCCATTTATCCCACCCAGTTGTTTAGTCCCACATTATCCAGTGGTGGGACTTGGAGGCTCTGGAGAGGCTATATAAGGAGCCCCAGACCTTCTGTATCCATTGAGAAAGTGCAATGGTTAACATGCCCCTTTGAGGGCTTCTCCCGTGGTTTCATCCCGCTCCTCACGGAGTAGGATTCCACGTTAAACCTTGTGTTCTTCATGTTTATTCTTCTTTATTCTGTGATTCCGCTCCGCTTTCTATTTCTTAACATAGTCTCAGAGCGGGTTTGATTTTGAGGTTTTTTCATTGTGTTCTTTATTTTGATTCGAGAGCCGATCATTGGTTCGTTCTTGAAAATGAAATTTTTATGAAGTTATGTTCAAGATTTGTGCACATCATGTTCAAGTTCTATTATCGGGTTCATGAAACCCTAAAATATTCATCATCAAGCGGCGGTGTAGGTATCTTCGTGATCTCCAGATCTGAGCGCTAGGGTTCCCATGAACCCCATGGCGGCGGCTGATACTCCAGGGGCGGCGTGCCTCCTCAACAGGACTCAGGCGGAGTCCCCATATGCGTCGCTTTACCCCAGACGCATCCCTAAGTGGCGCTTATTACCCCAGGCGCATCCCCAAGTGCACACCGTGTGCAGGCGGTAAATCCCCAGTCGAAGAAACAACATGCCAGGCGACATCAGACGGCGTGAGATCGATGCAGATCTTCGCACGCACAGGCGTGCACGCCATGCGACATCAGCTCTCCAACAGCTTGCACGACCCCACTGCTTCATCATCTTCTCAAGCGGCAGTCGGGGCACCCATACTTGCAGGAGGCGCACTGCCGCACCTCTTCCCAGTCACGCACGACTCCCAGGCACACGAACGCGACCCAGGCGATACTCCAGGGGCGGCGCCGGCGATCCACCTTCTTTGAACTGCGGCGGCGCAGGCGATCCCCGCACCTGCCCTCCGATCATCATCTCTTCGGCTCCATGCGGTGGGTGGCATGTAAAGACCCCTATTGGGGTGGGGCGTTTCGCGAGAGAGGGTTTCCAACTGGGAAACCCTAATTATAAGCCCAAAATGGGCCGTCGGTTTGTAAGCCCAAATTATGGGCCATGTATATATATATAAGAGAAGGAAAAAAAGCAAAAAAAAGGATGATGAAAAAGGAAAAAAGGAGATTGTGTGTTTAAAAAAAGAGGGTAAGAGAGAAAGAAAGTCGTGTTGGGTTGTTGCATGTTTTGGGCCCAAGTGGGTCGAGTATTTAAAAAAAAGGGCGAATACCGGAAAAAAAGCCGTACGCAATTTCAAAAAAAATTGATGAAAAAACCGTAAAAAAAGGTTGGAACGACTTTAAAAAATGTGTTAAAAATGTGACAGCTTATTAAAAAAAATGAAAAGCCACAAGAAATGTTTGTGAATCTTCATGTTGTGTACCCCTATTTATCTTGTCTTCTCCCAACTTTGTCAATGATCATTTTCCGACAAGTATGGGAAAAAGGGGGAGTATATATAGAGTCACAGGTCTTCTCCAGATTTGCAGACCGGTCAGATTTTCAGACTCTACAAAGACAGTTCAGATTTCGACTCGACAGATTGGTCAGAGTCCGAGTTCGAGGCACTCCATGATTGGGTGACCCATTTTCGAGTTCTTCAGTGAGAGATTCATTTTCAGACACGCATGAGTATGCGATCTTTCCAAATGAGCACATGTTTGCCATCTTTTGTTATGGTCCCCATTTCTTGTTGTTTCGGCCAGAGCTTTCATGTAAGCCATGGGGACTCCAGAGTAGAGGACCATTCCCTATGCCATGTTGGCAAGGGTTTTCATATGGTATCATAGGGACACCAGAGTAGTGTACCATTCTTTGAGCCAGATGGGAGAGACCCGGTTCTCCGACGAGGAGACTTATTCAGACTCCATTCTCCAACGACCGTGGACTCCGACGAGGATTGCACAGCCACGACCCATTTCAGTTTGACCCTTTTCAGAGATGGAGCAATTGTCCACATTATTGTGGCGAGCCAGAGTACTCCGATGAGGAGACTCATTTCTAGTTGCAGTGGCTCTGACAGGCGCATGCTCTCCGACAAGGAGATTCAACAGATTCACACTCCAGCCCATTCGTCCTCCTCTCCTGCACGGCATGAGAAGCAACGTCCTCGACAACAACAGTTGTGCGCGTTGGGTTGATATTGTCCGTAGTGTCATGTAGCGTTGAGTTGAGTTTCTTTCTGTTTGTCCAAGCTGAGCATTGCATGCTCCATCTTGAGGGGGAGTGTTGGAGTATTTATTATGTGCGCATATTGAGTTGTAGAGGGTAAATGGATCCTGGAGAAGATCCATTTACCCCACCCAGTTGTTTAGTCCCACATTGTCCAGTGATGCAATGCATAACATGCCCCTTTGAGGGCTTCTCCCGTGGTTTCATCCCGCTCCTCACGAAGTAGGGTTCCACGTTAAACCTTGTGTTCTTCATGTTTATTCTTCTTTATTCTGTGATTCCGCTTTCGCTTTCTATTTCTTAGCAGACGTACTGGAAGATGCAGATGCTGCTACATCTAAATGGCCTCCAAGAGATGGTAAAGAAGTATGTGGTATGATATCCCACAGTCTAGCTATGAGGTCATCAAACCTCTGATCTGAAGTAGAAGCAATTGGAGACTCAACCTGCTCCACTACACGAGATGATGCTGGAAAATCATGCTTGGAATAACATGTATCGTCAGTATGTCCTGGACGGTGACAGTACGTGCATGGCTGACGAATGTGACTTCCTCTACCACGAGGCCTACGTCCACGAAAAGAAGACGAACCTCCTCTTCCTCGGGAGGCTACCATCGCCGAAGTTTGGCTAGTGGTTGTGGACGGAACAATAATATCGCTGAGCCTGTGGAAAGTTTCCTCCATGAGAGGAATACTGGCATCCACTAGAAACTAGGAGCAATCAACATCATATTCAGGGTTAAGGTCTGCTAGGAATACACCAACCATGGTAGCATTTCTATGTCTTCTACTGCTCTGGAGTCATCGTTAGAGGTATGAAGCTGTGAAGCTTATTAAACATCCCACGCTTGGATGTATACAATGAATCAAAAGGACGTCCATTCTGCTTCATAGTAAATATATCATGTTGGAATTGGAGGATCTTTGTCTCGTTCCTCACTTGACAATGTGTTGCTGCGAGAATGTCCCACATCGCCTTAAAAGTAGGTTGATGTAACACATCATTGGCGATCTCTATCGTCAACGTATCGGAGAGCCAAAATTTGACATATGCATCATCTGCCTCCCATGAGGCGTTAACCCTGGTTTTCTCCATCGGCTCCTCGATAAGAATGTGTTTCTTACCATTAGACTTCACAAGGCTCATAAACTGCATAACCCATAGCTCATAGTTTGTCCCGTCCATTTTGATAATAGGTGCTGGACCTCTGAAAGCGCCTATGGTGGGTACAACGACTTTGTTTTCAGATATATTTTCGAATGTAGAAAACTGAGGTTTTGTACACCAATCAATGAATGTCTACACATACATATGTGGATTTGAACGCATATGTAGACTTATGCACCCAAATCCATCAACCAAAAAGAGGAGTCGACGACGGCGGCAGTGATCGTGTGACGGTTGGAGATGCGGCCGCGGCAATGACAGGGAGGGTCGACTGTTGTAGGGAGGGCCAGCTGGATGGGAGGGCCGACGACGGGGAGGGCCTCGGTGGCTGCATTGGATATGCGGAGGCGGGGAGGGCCGACTGCGCTGGAGAGGTGGCGGAGGGAAGGGTCGGTAGATGAGGAACTAGGGTTAGGGTATGGAGCTTCGGCCTAGGACCACGGCTCTGCTACCATGTTAAGAAAAATCAAAGAGATAATTATTCCTAGGAACCCTAGGCTTTCTTACACAGAGGAGAGACCTATAGGTAAACCACATATTATGGATATAAAGAAATAAAATAACAGAAAGGTACATAAGAACATAGAAATATCTCTATAGTATTTGATATGGACTTTGGAATTCGAAGGAATGAAGGATTCTCTAAAGCTCCAGTTTCTTCTCCTCCGGACTTCTCGTGAATTTTGAATGATTTTATTCTCTTATTTATATTAATCAACTTTAAATAGTGAAAAATAAAATACCCTTGTATCTACCACCTAAAAAATTAGGGTTCAAATCCCCCTTGTGGGTTGTGTTAGATAGTTGACAACCATCGTAAAAATTAGTCGAATCTTTCAACATGGATTTGAGCAAGAACCCATGTAGTTGATCCTACTTATAGTGGGAGAAGGTTTCACCATTTGTTTAATTTAAACCAATATTGTGTTATATAAAAACTCTGACCACGACACATTGACTTTATTTGGGGCCACAATCGATTGTCAATTCAGGAATCAACCAATTAAGTTGCTTTTGAATAATGTTGGTTTAATTTCTAAAAGTCTTATCAATTTTAAATTGGCTCTAGTAGTTATGTGATTCCTTTGGATTCTTCGCATCAAACCAGATCCAACAATTGTACGCAAGACATACAACAACTAAGGGAATTTAGGGCTTTACGATATGTTGAGATTCTTATATCTCTGGTTCTTATTTATATTTGTTATTTCTCTAGTCTAGTCTATCTTATGTAATTTTCCCGCAGACTTTTTCTCCTATATAAGAGAGCTCTAAGGCTTAGAGGAATACACTTTTTCATTTCACAACTTCTGCATGGTATTAAAGCGACGGTCCTAGACCGGAGCATGTTCCCTAGAGCTCGCCTCCACCAAAACCCTAGCGTGCATCCGCGCAATAGCCCAGCTGCCAGTCCCTGCATTGTGTTCCCCCAGTCGCGGGGTGCGGCTCGCGTCGCCCAGCGTGCCTCACACTCCACTCGTGACGCCCAAATGTGCCTAACGCACCTCCTGTGCCTTCTAACGCGCCTCTCGCTCCACCTTTGCTAGCGGGCTTGCAGCCCTAGCGTGTTTCCTGTGCCGTTCAGCCGTCCATCAACGGTGTGCGACACCGCTACCCGGCCTCCAAGCCTGCCCATCCGTGCCGTGCAACTCTTCTTGGGGTTCTAGGGTGTGACGTGATTATCTAAAACACCCTAGTTACCCTAAGGCTTCTCCAAAGGAATGTAAGAGATTGTGGTATGAGTCTACACCCGCAATCATCTTCATGTATGTCAAAATAGATGTACGTTCTTGTCGATAACCCAGTCTTGAAGATAAGTTGTCATCATGTCCGCCAACAAAAGTGATATTCCACCCATGGATGCATTTAAAGGTCCAACACCCATAGTCAAGATGGATGGGACAAACTATGAACTGTGGGCTATGCAGTTCATGAGTTTAATGCAATGAAATGGCAACAGACACATCCTCACAGTTGAGGAGCCAAATGACAAGATCGGGATAAATGCCTCATGGGAGGCAGATGATGCTTATGCACGGGTATGGCTATCTGAGACTGTGTCACCAGAGATAGCCAATGATATTCTGAGCCAGCCTACTGCGAAGGCTATGTGGGACATTCTAGCCGCTACATACTCACCGGCGAAGAATGAGTCGAAGATACTGCAGCTTCGACATGACATCTTCACATCGAAGCAGAATGGTCGTCCCCTTCATACCCTCTACACTTCCTTGAGGGGTATGTTTGAGAAGTTACATGGTTACATTCCCTTGACTGCTACGCCAGAGCAGCTCAAGGCATACATAGACTCTGTGATGACTGAAGTTTTTCTAGCTGCTCTTGATCCCGAGTATTATGCTGCTCGAGCCAAGATCCTTACTGATGCTACCATACCTCCAATGGAGGAGGCATATAACAGATTGAGTAGACTATCTATATCCTCATGCGGTACCCTGCAGTCTCAGACATCTTCAGCTATGGCTGCATCTCGTGTTAGGGGAAGTCCTACACCATATCACGGTAGAGGGAGCTCTAATCGTGGCAGAGAGGGGGTGGTCGAGATCGTCAACCTTGTACCTACTGCCACAGATCTGGCTACTCTGAGGAAACATGCTATTCTAAGTATGGGTTTCCTGCTTCAGATTGGGTTGAAGAGCAGACACAACAAGTTGGGAGTCCTTCACCTGTTTCTGATAAGAGATTTGATGAACTTGTAGCTCGATTCAGGGAGATTATGCCTACTACTGGGTCAACCAGCTCTCCTTCAGGATCCTCAGAGGTGGTTGCCTTAGCATCAATGTCTACATCAGGTATAGCATAGGCCTTTACTACTTGTTACAGGGCAGACTTGTCAGAATGGTTCATGGATTCAGGAGCATCCCATCATCTCTGTGATGACAGAGGCTAGTTTAGTGTTTTTCCTGTCGTGATAACAGATGGGACACATTCTCCCATCACCGCTCACGAGGAGGTGCAGTTGACCCTTGGAATGAGACTTCATAATGCTCTTTACTGAATTTTCTATAAATCTACTTTCAATTAGTCAAATCACAAAGAATTTACATTATCGTGCCATATTTGATCCATCTACTCTTGTGTTTCAGGATATACTAACGGGCAAGGTGATTGGAACTGGCCATAAGTAAGGGGGTCTCTACATACTAGTGCAATCTCCTTATGTTGGTACCTTTTCTCTTCGCACTGGATCTGTTTCTCCTTTTATGTGGCATCTTCGAGTCATCTTTCTCTGCAAAAGCTGGGTCATGTTCTTCCATAGATTTCTCCTCCCTCCACCTTTCAGTGCGAGGTCTGTCATCTTGGGAATCATCATCGCTCCACCTTTCAGAGTCTTCAGGGTCGGAGTAGTCATAGTCTATTTGAGTTAATTCATTTTGATATTTGGGGTCCCAGTCATGTCCCAGATCATCAGGGACATAGTTTTTATCTTGTTACAGTTGATGGGTTTTCAAGGTTGTCTTGGATTTTTCTTCTTAAGAACAAGTCCGATGCTGGTCCTGTTATTCAGTCTTTCATTAATGAAATAAGGAATATTTTTTCAGCAAAAATCAAGTTTATACGTTCCGATAATGCATTAGAGTTTTACAACACTCAACTTTCCCAATTCCTTATATCTCTTGGTATTGTTCATCAGACATCCTGTGCATATACTTCTCAATAGAATGGGGTGGCTGAACGAAAACACTACCATCTTTTGGACGTTACCAGGACTCTTTTGATTCAGAGTCGTGCCCCTCATTCATATTGGGGGATATGGTTCTAATCGCTTGCTACCTAGTAAATCGTATACCCTCTTCAGTGTTGGGGGAGAAGATCTCGTTCTTGATTGGGTTTCCTGAGACGGATCTTTTCTTATTTACGCCTCATGTTTTTGGTTCGATTGCCTTTGTTCATCAGATGTCTCTTGGTCTTGACAAGCTCTCTTGCAGAGCTGCCAAATGTGTGTTCGTTGGGTATTCTAAGACCCAAAAGGGATATCGTAGCTTCGATCCGGTTCGGCAAAGGTACTATGTCAGTGATGATGCCACCTTCTTTGAGTCCATCATGTATTTTTCTCCCACATGTGACAAGTTCATTCCTTCAACGGTACACCACCTCCATCACCACCTCCATCGCCACCACAACCATCACCTATTTTCTATCTGTCAGTTTACCAATGACGACCCCATGTTCATGTGCCTCCATCATCCAGCACGCCCAAGGTATGTTCTAAACATTTGAGTTCTTCTAATGGCACTGGTGATTTGCATGAATAGGCTGTGGTACAAGAGGACTTGAATGATACACTTTCTGCACAAGCTGGCGATCTGGAAGTACCTATCGCTCTTCAGAAGCAGAAGAGGGCATGTACTATGCATCCTATTGCTTCCTGTTAGAAGAAAAGAGTCTTTGTTATGATAATAAGAAAACCCTAGGCTCTCTTATATAGGGAGAGGCCGTAGGGGTAAATTACATGGATGTCTAAATAGAAGAGATAAATAGAAACAGGGTACATAAACATATAATAATAATAGAAACTAACTATCTCTACACTCCCCCTCAAGGTGGAGCATAGATGTCGATCATGCTCAGCTTGGATGAACATCTCTGGAAAGGTCCTCTGAGCAATGGCTTGGTGAATACATCGGCAGTCTGATCCCCTGAGCTAACATGGGCCGTGGATATCAATCCTCTCTGGATTAGGTCCCTGGTGTAATGGCAGTCAACTTCAATATGCTTGGTCCTCTCATGGAAGGCTGGATTGTTGGCAATGAACAACGCTGCCTGATTGTCACACTGAAGCTTCATAGGTAGAGATACGGCTACATGTAGATCTTCTAGTACTGAGAGAACCCTTATCATTTCCGTACTGGATTGAGCCATGGCCCTATACTCGGATTCAGCACTGGACCTGGCTACAACAGTTTGTTTCTTGCTTTTCCAAGAAACCAAGGAGCCGCCAACAAACACTGCAAACCCTGAGGTTGATTTTCGGTCCTTAGGACATCCTGCATAATCTGCATCTGCACATGCTGAGACAGATAAGTCCGTGCCCTTTCTAAATAGCAGCCCTGAACCTGGAGAAGTCTTTAGATACCTCAGTATCATGTGTATAGCATCCATGTGAACCTGTCTTGGCTGCTCCATAAACTGACTCACCCTGCTAACTGGAAACTGAATGTCTGGGTGAGTTATGGTGATGTAGAGGAGTTTTCCCACCATCTCTCTATATCTCCTCTTATCCACTTCATCAGTATCGTCATCATATATCTTCATGCTGGGATCCATGGGGATGCTAGATGGTTTGCACCCATCCATACCAGTCTCAACCAGGAAGTCAGTAATGTACTTCCGTTGTGTCATTACCAGACCATGTGCATTCCTTGCAAATTCCAACCCCAGAAAATATCTTAGGGTTCCAAGATCCTTTGTAACAAACTGACGACCTAGGAATGCCTTTGCCCTTGCTATGCCCTGAGTATCATCTCCTGTAACAAGAATATCATCCACATAGACCATTATGACAACCGTACCTGCCGAGGACTTCTGGACAAATAACGAATGATCAGCATTGGACCTCTCAAATCCCTGGTGCTCAATTAGGTTGGACAGTTTCTGGAACCACGCTCGTGGACTCTGTTTAAGTCCATATATCGCCTTGTGAAGTCTACATACCATATGCTTCTCCCCCTCAGCAGTAAACCCGGGTGGCTGCTGCATGTAGACTTCCTCCTGTAAGTCCCCGTACAGAAAGGCATTCTTGACGTCTAGCTGATAAATGCTCCAGTCACGAACCACTGCAACAGACAGGAGGATACGGAGAGTCGAGTGTCTCGCAACTGGAGAGAATGTATCCATGTAATCAACGCCATATGTCTGTGTAAATCCTCGGGCAACCAAGCGTGCTTTGTACCTATCCAATGTGCCATCCGCATGATATTTGGCTGTGAAGACCCATTTGCAGCTGACAACTGATGCATCAGGTGGTGCAGGGACCAAAGACCATGTGCCACGGGACTGCAGGGCCCCCATTTCTTCTTCCATAGCTCGTCGCCAGCATTCACTCTTCAAGGCTTCCTGGTATGTCCGTGGTATGTCCACAGAAGACAAAGCTGTGGCAAACTGCTGGAAATTACCTGTGAGTCGGTGAAAGGAAACCTGGGAAGCAAGTGGATAGGATACACTGTCGTCTCGGTTTCCGAATAGCAATCGGAACATCCAGATCACCATCTGTGTCCACCTGTAAGGAGTCATCCTGCATATGTACCGAACCTGACCCGTCAGTAGTAACATTATCTGAACATACCTGAGGCTTAGTGATTAGCTGAGCTGTCGTCTGAGCAGGACCTGACCGACGCGTATAGTGGTTAGGAAACGGTGAAACGATTCGCCGTGGACCGGGTGGAGGTGGAGGTGGTGGTGGAGGTGGAGGTGGTGGTGGTGGTGCTGGCATAGGAATGGACACAGGAGATGAGGCAGGTAAAAGACAAGTAGGTGGTGGTGGAACCAAAATATCATCAGCGGTGGTGGATGGTACCATTCTGTCTCCAGCTGGCGAGAAGTACATGACCGACTCGAAGAAAGTGACATCCGCACTAACAAAGTACCTGTTGGTAGTAGGATCATAACACCGGTATCCCTTCTGTGTTCTGGAATACCCAACAAAGACACACTTGACTGCTCTTGGAGAGAGCTTGTCAAGTCCAGGAGAAAGACGATGGACAAAAGCCACAACACCAAAAACACGAGGTGGTAGAGAGAATAGCTCCTTGTCAGGAAAAATAAGAGAAATGGGGATCTTCTCTCCAAGGACAGAGGATGGCATTCTATTGACCAGATAGCATGCAGTAAGGACAGCATCCCCCCAGAAAGAAATAGGAGCACAACTTTGAATCAATAAGGTACGAGTGATATCCAAGAGATGGCGATGCTTTCTTTCCGCCACCCCATTTTGTTGGGATGTATATGCGCAGGTGGTTTGATGAATAATACCCTTCGATGACAGAAATTGAGAAAGAGAACGTGTACAAAATTCCAGGGCATTATCAGTCCGAACATATTTTACTGACGACGAAAAAACATTCTGCACTTCATTAATCAAATTTTTAATAACATCTCCTGCTTCAGACTTATTCTTCAGAAGAAAAACCCAAGAGACACGGGAAAAATCATCTACTACCACAAGATAGAACCTGTGCCCCTGATGATCGGGCACACGACTCGGACCCCATATATCTATATGCAACAACTCAAAAGGAGAGCTACTGCTCCGACTCTGACGACCTGGAAAGCTCGACCTGTGATGCTTTCCTAACTGACATGTTTCACAACGAAACGACGGACTTGGAGAGATCTGGGGCAGAAGATGGCGCATTTTCTGGAGCGGAAGGTGACCAAAACGAAGATGCCAAATGTATGGTGAAACTGGTCCAGCAGAGTGAGTGGAGATGCCAGCATAGGAATCCCGGACCAGCCGATATAGACCGTTCTGCTCAGAGCCACAGCCAATCACCTTGCCCGTGAGTATGTCCTGAAAAATGAGAGAAGACGGGTCAAATATAGCACGACAATTCAAGTCCTTTGTAATCTGACTAATAGATAATAAATTCAACGAGAACTCAGGGGCATATAAAACATTCTGTAGCTGCATAGTGGAGGATAAGAAAACCTCCCCCTGGCCAACAAGGGGTGAGTAGGAACCGTCTGCTATCTGTACTGAGCGACCTGGAGGAATAGCCCTGTAGGCCTGTAGTCTTCCTCTATCTCGACACAGATGATGTGTAGCTCCGGAATCTATAACCCAGTCAGATATATCATGTGAAGATATGAAGGCTGAAGATCTACCTGAGGAACTGGCTGCAGCAGATGAACTGGCTGAGGCTGTGGCAGCAATATCTGACGAGCCACCAGATGAATCACCAGAAGACTGTGGCATAATATCACGAAGACGAGCCACGAGTTCGTCAAATCTATGATCTGCAGTAGACGGTAATGGAGACTGTGAGTGCTCGGCAACCCGTGCCGATGCTGGGAACCCATGCTTTGAGTAGCATGTCTCCTCCGAGTGTCCAGATCTGTGACAATATGAGCATGTCTGACTGACTCGACCGCCTCTTCCATGAGAGCCACGGCCACGTCCACGACCACGCCAAGAAGGTGGTCCACCTCTCCCACGCGAAGCTGCCATCGCAGATGGGGGTGGAGTAGATGAGCTGGAGGAAACTGTGATACGACTGAGCCTCCTGTAGACATCCTCCACCGGAGGAATAACTGCATCTGCTAAGATCTGTGACCGTGCAGCATCATACTCAGGATCGAGAGCAGCAAGTAGAACACCCACCATGGTGGCGTTCCGGAACGTCTTCTGCTGCTCTGGAGTAGCAGTCAGAGGAATGGTACTGTATAGCTTCTCGAACATCCCTCTTAGGGATGTGTATAAAGAATGAAGAGGTCTGCCGGCCTGCTTCATCGTAAAGATGTCATGCTGAAGCTGCAACATCTTTGTCTCATTTCGCACCTGCGAATACGTAGTAGCAAGAATGTCCCACATTGCCTTAGCAGTGGGCTGATGGAGAACATCATTTGCTATCTCCATCGTCAGCGTGCCGGACAACCATACTTTTGCATAAGCATCATCGGCCTCCCATGAGGCATAGATCCCTGTCTTCTCCGCAGGCTCATCTTCGGTAAGAATGTGTTTCTTACCGTTTGATTTCATGAGGCTCATGAACTGCATGGCCCATAACTCATAGTTAGACCCGTCCATCTTCACTATTGGCGTCGGACCTTTGAATGCGCCGATGGAGGGCGAATCGACTTTCGATTCTGACATACTGCTGCTTGAAGAAGACGAAGGGATAATAGACACTGTGATGAATGTCTACACCAACTGCATTGGATTTGAGTACGTGTGTAGACTTTTACGTACTCAAATCCATAAACCGGAGCGCTTCTGGACTGCTGGAGATTATGGAAGCCCTACGGCGACAGAGAGCGGTGCCGTTGGAGCGGCTAGGGCCGCAGGGGCGGCTGGAGGATGCCGCTGGAACGGCTAGGGCTGCAGGGGCGGTTGGAGGGTGCCGCTGGGGCGGCTGGAGGGTGTAGACGGCGCCGCTAGGGCTGCGGGGAGGTCCCGCTAGGGCGGCGGGACCGCTGGTGTGTGCGGCTGGAGCGGCGGGAGGGAAGCCGCTGGCGTGGCGGGGCGGCTGGGAGCCGCTGGATGATGTAGCGGTAGCAGAGGGGGCCGCTCGGAGAGGCAGCGGCTAGACGAGAGTAGGGGAGGGGCGGCGGGCGGGTGGGGAAGGGAAGGGAGGAGAGCCCTAAGGCGGCTCTGATACCATGTTAGAAGAAAAGAGTCTTTGTTATGATAATAAGAAAACCCTTGGCTCTCTTATATAGGGAGGGCCGTAGGGGTAAATTACATGGATGTCTAAATAGAAGAGATAAATAGAAACAGGGTACATAAACATATAATAATAATAGAAACTAACTATCTCTACACTTCCCATGTTTCCTTAGAACATCTTTCTAAGAATTTTCAGAGATTTGTTGTGGGCTTGTCTGCTGTGGAACCACCCCGGACCTATCAAGATGCTTTGCAGAATAGCCAGTGGCGTCTAGCCATTGAGGAGGAAATGACAACTTAACAGTCTCGTGGCACATGAAGTGTTGTAGAGGCTCCACCAAGTCCATCTATTGTTGGCAGCAAGTGGGTTTTTACTGTAAAGTATCGTGCTGATGGCACCGTGGATAGATATAAGGCCAGGTTAGTTGCTTGTGAGTTCACCCAAACGTATGGGGTGGATTACCAGGACACCTTTTCTCCAGTTGCACGCCACTCTATACTGATGATTATTCTCGTTGTTGTTGTGGTACATGACTGGCCGTTGTTTCAATTAGATGTCAAGAATTCCTTCTTGTATGGTGCAAGGCCTCAAATGTCGGATTTCGATTTCGTTTCGGTAAAAGCCCAGAAAAGGAATTTTGGTGGAATTTCGGTGAAATGACGGGAAATTGGGAAAATGACTTGAAAACTCATTTTTTTTTCAAATTTTAAGATTTCTAATGTTGTTTAATCAATAAAATAGACATAAATACAAGATGTTTTGCTTATAATAAGATGTTATAATGTTCAGTGCCTTAAAATAATGATTTCGATCATCATATCGATGACTGTCCAGAGTGAAATTTCATATTTCAATACACAGTTAAATTTTGGCATTCAATTTTTCTGTCAATTCTCAAAAGAATAATAATACTTTTATTTAAAAGTAAAATAAGACACATACACAAATACAAATATTTTAACATATATGCCAAAATAAATGCATAGTGGGGCTTGTGATCGTAAAATGTATGTTATACGAGACACAAATTAATTAACACCAAGAAATTATGTAGCATTCATAAGCACAACCTACGTCCAACCTAATAGTATAAAAATAGTTACAGTCAAAGACTTGGAAGGTTGTTAACAACCTACTACACGTACAGACACACGTACTCCTTATAGTAGAGAGAAGTAACAAGAGAGTCATAGAAAAGAACAAACTTCTAGTGTCTTGTGAGTTAAAATGATGCAATGTAATGTATTGATATGTATGGCCTAGGAAAGCCCGGAAAAGATATGCAAGGAAAAGATGAACTCTGAAGTTTGTTAATATGCAAGGCCGTACCTAATAGTTACAGTCAAGTTGGCCTAGGAAAAGATAACAAGATGGTTATATAAAGATTCTAACTATGAAGATTCTGAACTCCGAAATGAACCGAAATTCCACCGAAATTCGAGAAATCTGTGAACAATTTCCACTGAAATGACAGAAATTCGATAGAAAACCTGGAAATTGATATTATACATGATTTCGATATCGGTATCGCTACGAAATCGAATTTCGATCTAATTTCGGTCGAAATTCGCCGAAATTTAAGGCCATGGTATGGTGATTTGCATGAGGAAGTTTACATGCATCAACCAGCAGGGTTCGCTGCTAAGGGGGAGTCTAGTATGGTGTGTCGACTTCACAAAACTATATATGGCATGAAGTAGAGTCCGAGGGCTTGGTTTCAGAAGCTCTCAGAGTTGATTGAAAAGAAGGGATTTGCCAGATCTACTACAGATCATTCTCTTTTTATTAAGAGAACTCAGAAATGTACCATTGTCATTCTAGTTTATGTTGGTGATGTCATTGTTACTGGCAGCGATGAACATGGCATTCAAGCGATTAAAGATTTCCTTGGACAACAGTTTGTAACCAAGGATCTTGGCACACTACGTTACTTCCTTGGATTAGAGTTTGCACGAAATCAGAAGGGTATGGTTATGACGCAAAGGAAGTATGTTACTGATCTGTTATCTGAGACATGCATGATAGGATGCAGACCTACCACTACACCCAATGGACCCTAATGCTAGGCTTTATGATGATGACTATGAAGAGGTGGATAAAAGAAGATACAGAGAGCTGGTAGGGAAATTGTTATATGTTACAATTTCCTACTTAATTGTGGGAAAAGGCTTTGTTGTTGTTGTACTGTTACCAGGCCCGATATATCATTTGCTGGGAGCAGAGTTAGCTAGTTTATGGAGCAACCCAGACAGGTTCACATGGATGCAGTGTGTATGATTTTGAGATATCTGAACTTCTCCATGTGCAGGTCTACTTTTCAGAAGAGATACGTCTCTTATTGTTTCTGGATGTGCAGATGCGGATCATGCTGGGTGTCCTAAGGACAGGAGGTCCACCTTAGGCGTCATTGTTTTTGTTGGTAGCTCATTGGTTTCATGAAAAAGCAAGAAACAAACAGTTGCCGCTCGTTCCAGTGCTCAATCCAAATATAGAGCTACGACACAAGGGAGTACTGAGATGATGAGGGTCAAGTCTATTTTGACTGACCTAACTATTGAGGTGCCTCTTCCCATGCACCTTTAATGTGATAATCAGGCGGCACTGTTCATAGCTAACAATCCAGCCTTTCATGAGAGAACAAAACATATTGAAGTCGATTGCCACTACACTCATGATTTGATCCATAAAGGATTTCCACTTCTCATGTTGCTTAAGGAGATCAGATTGCATACATGTTTATCAAAGCTCTTACGAGGGGTCCCTTTCACCATTGTTGTTCCAAGCTGAGCATGATAGACATATATGCTCCAGCTTGAGGGGTGGTGTTGAGATTCTTGTATCTCTGGTTCTTTATTTATATTTGTTATTTCTCCAGTCTATCTTATGTAATTTTCCCTTAGAGCTTTTCTCTATATAAGAGAGCTCTAGGGCTTAGAGGAACACAACTTTTCATTTCACAACTTCTGCACAATATTAATAAATATTTTTATATATATTAGTTATGCATTATTATACAAATTGGATTATTATTTATACATATTTTATAACGTTTAAATGCATTATGACATCGTGAGATTGCCCTCTTCTTTCATCACAAAGAGGACGCGTACTCTCGAGGCTTGGCAAGAAAGATTAAGGAAAGGGGGGAACGGGGGCAGTGTTTCGAACTTTTTTTTTTGACGCTACAGTGTTTCGAACTTGTGGAACCCTATAATCTAGTTGGGACCGATGAGGCAATGAGCAAGTAGATCAGGCACCTAGCCTAATTGAATCCCTCGATTTGGATATCTATCCAACAAGCCAGATATCCTAGCTTAATTGAATCCCTCGATTTGGATATCTAGTCAACAAGCCAGATATCCAAAGGCGACATCATTGAAATTTAATGGTGAGGGACCTAGTTGCATATGAATATGTTAGGTTTATGTCTTTTGGTAATATCCACTTCATTCTTGTCTTCATTTAATTTTTGATTGCGTTGAGAGAATGTATTGTCAAAATTCATGATTTTTTAAGAAATTTGTACTTGTTAAAGCCCCAAGTAGAAGAGTCACTAACTGGAGTTATTAGCTTGGATTTATGAGTAAATATAAGAAGTGCATGTTATATCTGGAATTAATGTACTGATCTATTCGTCCTCTTATGGACATTGGTAGAAGGAACTAGTAGGATCTATATACGAGGATTCTTTTTTTTTGAGAAATCGGTGGGACGGACCTCCTTGAGAGATCCATCAAAAAAAATATGTATATATAAATAATAGAAAACTTTACATCTGCCAAAATTCGTAGAGGGCCTTGGTATGACCAGTTACATTTTCAAAGTAAAAAAATCCCTCCTTTAAAGATGACTTCGCCAACCACAAGACCCACATGACGCACAAGCCTTCGTTCTTCCTTCCTCATAACCTGTCCAACCCCTGCCGCTGAACTCCAAAAAGAGGACTTATCCATCCAGTTTAGACCCGGGCAATCTATTTTTTGCCACACCTCAACAAAACCAGGACACATGAAAAATAAATGATCGTTGTCTTCCATGTGTGACCCACACTGCATGCAGCCTGATCCAACACTAGGAAATAGTCTGGCTCTCCTAGTCGCCGTTAGAACTCACTCTCTTCTAAGCAACCAAAGGAAGATCTTCACTCTTGTTGGGATCTTCCGGTTCCATATTCTCGCACTATTATTCAGTGTTTACTACCCAATTTATTGGAAAGTTAAAAACTGATGCGGGCACAAAAAGGGAAGATACACATCAAGTATGCGACAAGATGTCCCAACACATTGCAATATTATGAAGCTAGCTAGTTCTTGATGAAATAATTGAATAATTCATGATAGTTTGAATTGTGAACGAAATGGTGCTTGGGTGGTCCATCTTACTTATGTAACCAAATGTTTATGATGCAATTGCTGAAAGCTCTTTGGTTTTCTACAAGAGATAGGAATAGTGGAAGTTACCACATGTTTGGATGGGGTTTTATCACTTGTGCCCTTCTTACTTCCACAATATCAGTTTTGCCCCTCTCTTTTTTGTAATATCAACTGTGCCCTTGACTTCCTACAAAATTCACAGTTCTACCCTTTCATCAAGGTAAAGTAGGGGCATATTTGATATTACAAAAGGGAAGAACTTTGATTTTTGAAGAAGATAGGAGCATAACTGATATTACAAAAGGGAGGGACATAACTAATATTTCATAAGTTAAGAAGGGCACAAATGGTAAAAATCCATATGCATGTCGGCAGATAGTCATCATTCATCATTCTGAATGTGCTGTACATCTAATCTCTGTAAATATCCTTATAAAAGACAAATATTATAATGATTTGCAACTACAACTATGACACGTTTTTTTGAGAACCAAAAAAGGATCCATATTATAATCCAATCAAAAGAAAAGCGAAAAAAGAATTACACGATTAGATACATGTAAAAACCATGCAACGTAGATTTGCCTGATACTCATAGTGCATACACTGTTACCCTATCGAGGAACTCCAAGAAAGATTGGAACTTATTTTATTATGATGCATAGATTGTTCAATGTAATCTGACATGTATTTGTTATCATAACCTGATTCTTATTTTAAATGAGACTGGTTAAGCTTTAAAAAATTGTCTTTCTGAGTTCAGTTCTGTTTTATTTTTCACTGTATCGTAAAATATTATTATGAACCTTTTTTCACATCATGACACCGCATTATAACAACCTCTGATCATGGATTTCATCTTTCTGCAGCTTCAAGCTGCAGAAGTTCAATGCCAACAAGATTGCATGCCGATGTGAATGAGTAAGAGGAAATATCATTTAATTTAGAAGTTTTCTTGAGGAGCACATTTTTTCAAATTGTAAGAAGTTGTCTGCTTAATAATTGTGCAGGGGACCTGAGGTGAAAGAAGCATTAAGGGCACAAATGGAAGTCCAGAGAAGGTTGCATGAACAAGTAGAGGTAGGCTGCCTTCGTTCTTATAAAAATGGTGAAGCTTTCTCCCATTTTACTTAAGTCGGCTACATGGATTCTTGCTCAAATTTATGTTAAAAGATCACGGCTATTTTTTAAGTTTGTTGTCGGCTACTTAACGCAACCCCCACAAGGAGGAACTTGAATCCTAGTCTTTTGGGTGGTAAGCACACTGCACTACTACCAGACCATTGAAGCGGGTACAAAAATGGCGAAGCTTTTTCTCAATTTTAAGTAGGGTCAGATACTTGAATTCTTACTCAAATCCATGTTGAAAGATTCGACTATTTTTTACATTGGTTGCCGTGAGACCTGCTATGCTCTATGGATCTGAATGTTGGCATGTGAACCATAGACATGTGCATAGAATGGTTGTAGCAGAAATGAAAATGCTAAGGTGGATGTGTGGACACACATGTAAAGATCGGATTCGGAACGATGCAATCAGAGAGAAAGTTGGTGTAGCTCCGATCGAGGATAAGATGCGAAAAAACCGCTTAAGATGATTTGGTTATTTGCAAAGAAGATCAACTGATGCACCGGTTAGGAGATGCGAGTGTTGGGTTGTTGAGTCGGCTAAGAGAGGGCGAGGACGACCCAAGAAGTGTTGGAAAGAAACTACATGAAGGGATCTTAGTTTTGTGGATATAAGCCCGGGATTTATTCAAGATAGATCGGAATGGAAGCGAAGAATCCATGTACCTGACCCTACTTAATTGTGGGAAAAGGCTTTGTTGTTGTTTGTCGATTATCTAACGCAACCCCTGCAAGGAGAGATTTGAACCCATATCATTTGGGTGGTAGGCAACAACCCTAGCAATCCGCTCCTTAGGGAGTAGGGTTCCACGTTAAAATCACGCGTTCTTCATTTGTTTATTCTATTACTCTTATCAAGCTTCTGAATTCTTTATTTTCTAACATGGTATCATAGCCCTTTTGAATAAATCAGCTTAGGGAGAAAGTTCAACGAACAATCAACCCTTTTGAGGCCTTCTCCCGTGCATGCATTCAAATTTCACGAAATTTCGACGAAATTTCGTTGAAATTTTGGTTTCGACTCTTTAGCGAAATCGAAATATTGATATATACCATTCCTTCACAAATCTAGGTCGATTTGACCGAAATTATCGAAATTTCAAAATTATTTCGTTTTTCACCATCTCGAAACGAAATCAAAATCGAGATTTAAAACCTTGCTCCCGTGGTTTCATTCCACTCCTTAGGGAGTAGGGTTCCACGTTAAAATCCCCGTGTTCCATAATGTTTTATCTTTATCTCTGATATTAGCTTGTGCATTCTTATTTTCTAACATGGTATCAGAGCGGGTTCGATTCTCGAGTTTAGGGTTTCACAAACCCTAAACAGTGGTTCCTGAAACCTTTTTTTGTTCTTCCACGATTTCTGGAACCTTGTTCTGTTGGATGCTCTCTAGATCCGACCGTGGCACATCTTCTAGCCACATCCCCTCGTGCCAGTCTCCAGTTCCAAGCGGTACACGATACACCACAATGCAACACTTGATCGCTCCATAAAGCACATCTCCAGCAGAGACGACGACAGGATCCCCAACAGCCCGCTCTGCAAAGGCGTTGACAACCCTAGCCACACCATGCGACATTCCAGAGCCTCCAAGCGGCGCTTCGCTCCTCGTAGTTCAGACGAAGCCACTCCAAGCCCTCCAGGCGACCTGCGATCTCCGCATGGGTCTTCCCTTCCGAGAAGATCCCAGGTGAGGAGCCTCTCTCCCCGCATCTCAAGGTGGCATAGGCGACACCTACTCTCCTCTAGGATCTTACGATGTCTGGAGACAACGCAGATCCGACTCCTTTACGCGATGTCGAACCTCCCCTAAGGCAACACATATTTGATTCCTCCAGGCGACGAAGCCCTCCTTGCAGGCAGTGGCGCTCCCTTCCCAACACAGCTCCAGGTGGCGGTGCCCTTGTCGCTCGATGCTCCATGAGGAGCCCTCCCCTCCAGGCGGTGACAAGAGAAAGAGACCTCCCATCGGGGGCGACATGCATTGAGAGAGAGGGGTTCCCAATCATGGGAACCCTAAATAGAAAAGGGCGACACTTCGGTCCAGTTGGGCTGAAATTTGTTAAAAAAGTGGGGAAGGTGAGTTATTTTGGGCTCAAGTTGGATTGTTGCTATTGTAAGGTCCAAGTGGGCCAAAAGAAAACAAAAAAGTGAGTGAGAGAGAGAGTAAGCCCTGGGCTCATTGTTTGGGCCATGATCTTTGGGCCCAAGTGGGCCAAGTTTCTTTGTTTCAAAAAAAGAGAAAAGGGGTGTATATAAAAAAAACCATACGCTTTAAAAAAGGGAGTCAGCTATAAAAAAGGTGGAGTAGCTGGAAAAAAGTTTTTTGCAAAAAATTGAAAAGAAAAGCCGAAAAAAGGAGATCGACTTATTTGGTTTTTATTTATCCCCATTTTCATGTTTTCTCCGAATTTTGTCGATGCCATTGTGTTCAGACAAGTATGGGAGAAAGGGAGAGTATTATGTTAGAGTTAAATGTCAGATTCAGATTCTCTAGACCAGCCAGATTTTTCAGACTCTACAGTTTAGTTTCAGACTCTGCGGATTGGTTCAGAGTCAAAGTTCGAGGCATTCCATATTTGGATGACCCAATTTCTTCGAATTCTCCAGAGAGAATCCTTTTTAGACGTACATGTGTGCGATCTTTTTGTATGGTCCCCATCTTTATTTTTGGTCTCAGAGTTTTCATGTGTTTAACATGAACTCCAGAGTGGTCATCCCATTCCCTACGCCATGTGGGCTAGGGTTTGCATATGGTTTCACAGGGACTCCAGAGTAGATATCTCATTTTCTGAGCCAGTATGGGAGAGACACAATTCTCCAACGAGGGGGCTTTTTAGCGATCGTGGACTCCGACGAGGATGTCTCCACGACTTTTCCAGTTCGGTCCTTCAGAGGTGGAGCAGTTGTCCATATGGTTCAGTCTTCTACATGTGGCGGGTAGAGTTCTTTAGGTGGGGACTCATTCAGTTTCAGTGGCTCTAACAGGTGCAGTTCAGAGCACACCCGGTTTAACTTACACTCCAACCCATTGTTCCTCCTCACATGTACAACATGAAAAGCAATGTCCTTGATAACAACCGGCAATTATGTTTGTGTTGAGTTGACATTGTCTGTAGTGTCTTGTATTGTGAGTTTGAGTGATTTCTTTTTATTTTTCCAAGCTGAGCATTGCATGCTTCAACTCAAGGGGGAGTGTTGGAGTATATGTGTTATGCGCCTCTTATGTTGTTGATGGGTAAATGGATCACTACAGGATCCATTTCCTACATCCAATTATTTAGTCCCACATCGACCGTCTATAGGATGTGGAGACTCGATGAGGGCTATATAAGAAGCACTTCACCCTCTGTATCAATTGAGAAAGTCAATAGACACATGACCTTTTGAGGCGTTCTCCTGTGGTTTCATCCTACTCCCGAGGGAGTAGGGTTCCACGTTAAAATCTCGGTGTTCCATAATGTTTTATCTTTATATCTGATATTTGTTTCTGCATTCTTATTTTCTATCAATACATAAATACATTCTTTCAATACTAGATTGATAGTCCGATACGTGGCTTTAAAAAGGAAAATATCGTGGCAATCTTTTTTCTTTCCAAGGCAATCATTGGTGAATTCAAGATTTTATCATCTGGTTGATACCGGTTAAGAATGACAACAAGAGAGCATGTTTTCAAGGTGATAAATGATGAAGTTTTTGAACACACACTTATTTAGTGGAGGTCCTTCTTTTAAAAAAAAGAACGATAACAAGAACACAATGCCTTGTGCAACAACAAAAGCAGATAATAAGAGCTTAAATGAAGAAACAAACATTAAGGCAAGATCAAGGTTCAGGAAAACTGTATGCGTATGCGTTCAGACTTGTCACCGAATTGTGATTAAATAGTTTTTTTTTGGGGGGGGGCATATGTAGGGTATATGAAGTTCTATGTGGTTTTCTAACTTTTAATTTATAAATAAATAAATAAATATCCAAAAAAATACTACAGTTGATGCATACATGATATATAAAAGCTATTTCTTTACTTTAATACATATCCAAGAACCATTTCTATGTATCCAGCAATTATCACGGTACTTTTGAAGTACATAATTATTTTTTTACTTTAGTGCATGGATTCAAAATATACGTATCTGATAACTGTTGAGATATTTATATCTCTTTATATGTTATCTTGTAATTTTTATATTTCCTTTGGTTATCTATGTAATTTTCCCTAGAGTTTTTCTCCTATAGAAGAGAGCTCTAAGGTTACGAGGAATATAACTTTCCCTTTCTCCTTTCCACATGGTATCAGAGCGACGATCCTACACCGTAACCTATGCCCTAAATCCGTGTCCCACACCAAAAACCCTTACGCGACGCCACCGTCACTGCACGTTTTGCCCTTGCTGGCCTACACCGCCACCTGTCCGCCTGCGCTACCACATGCCTGCGCTACTGCGCACCTGCGCAACCCTGCGCGCACGCCTCCTGCGCGTTTGTGTGCTCTAGCACGCACGCATGTGCATGCCTGTGCACTTGCGCACCTTCGTGCATCTGCACTCCAGTGCACTCCTGCACGACTGTGCGCTCCAGCGCGCCTGCGATCCCGTGCGTGCCCTCGCGTGCCCTAGCGCGCCTACGTTCTCGGAAGGCTTTGTTCAGATCTCCTAAGGTGTGACGTGACTCTCTAAAAGACCCTAGTCTTCCAAGACAGTCTTCAAATAATGGAAGTAGTTGTGGTATGAGTCTACACCCACAACCATCTTCCTATATATCTGTGTAGACATTCTCTGTCCAAGTTTGCAACCCCAGTTTTCAGAGATTGTTGTCATCATGTCGGACAACAAAGCAGATATTCCATCCCTGGGTGTCTTCAAAGGTCCAACATCTGTTGTGAAGATGGATGGAACCAAATATGAACTGTGAGCCATGCAGTTCAGGAGTCTAATGCAGTGTAATGGCCAGAAGCATATCCTCACATAGGAGGAGCCTGTCGACAAGGCTGGGGTTAATGCAGCATGGGAGGCAGATGATGCGTATGCACGAGTATGGCTTTCTGGAACAGTATCCATAGAGATAGCCAATGACATTTTGAGCCAGTCCACGATAAAGGCTATGCGAGACATTCTCGCCACTACATATTCTCCGACGAAGAATGAGTCAAAGTTTCTACAACTTCAGCACGATATCTTCAATTCGAAGCAGAATGGTCGTCCTCTTCATACCCTTTATACTTCGTTAAGGCATATGTTTGAGAAATTACATGGTTACATTCCCTTGACTACTACACCAGAGCAACTCAAGGCATACATGGATTCCGTGATGACAAGAGTCTTTCTAGCGACATTGGATCCTGAGTATGATGCAGCTAGAGCACATATTCTTACCGATGCCACTATTCCTCCGATGGAGGAAGCATATCACCGGCTGAGCAGACTCTCCATATCTTCTGGCAGTTCTTCTGCATCTCAGATTTCTTCAGCCAGGATTGGTCTCTTTTCCAATTAGATTTCAAGCACGCCTTTTTGTATGGCGATCTACAAGAAGAAGTTTATATATAGTAACTACCAGGGTTTACTGCTGAGGGGGAGTCTAGTATGGTAGGTAAACTTCATAAGGCTATATATGACCTTAAGCAGCGTCTAAGGGCTTGGTTTCAGAAGCTCTCAAAGTTGATTGAACTACAGGGCTTTGCCAGATCTACTGCAAACCATTCTCTTTTTGTTAAGAGAACTCAGAGAGATACTGTTGCTATTTTGGTTTATGCGGATGATATTGTTGTCACATGCAGTGATAACGAAGGAATTCAGGCAGCCAAAGATTTTCTTGGACAACAGTTCGTGACCAAGGATCTTGGTAAGCTAAGGTATTTTCTTGAACTAGAATTTGCAAGAAATCAGCAGGGATGGTAATGACGCAAAGGATCCCAATGGATCCCATCTGAGACGGGTATGACAAGATGTAGACTTGCTACTACTCCAATGGATCCCAATGCTCAGCTATATGATGATGACTCTGCAGAGGTGGATAAGAGATAGCACAGAGAGCTAGTAGGGAAGCTATTGTATGTCACCATTACCATGCCTAATATATCGTTTGCAGTCAGCAGAGTTAGCCAATTTATGGAACAACCTAGGCAGTCTCATATGGATGCAGTCATCATGATCTTGAGGTATCTCAAGCACGGCCTTAAATGTCGGGTTCGATCACCATTTCGGTACCGACCAAAACAGAATTTCGGTGGAATTTCGACCGAAATTTGGGTCATTTCGGTCAATTATAGGACCCCCATATTTCGGTCATTTCGGTCGAATTTCTATTTCGACTGGATATCGATATTCGACAGAAATTCGACCGAATTTCGCTAAAATTTGAGGCCATGATCTCAAGTCTTATCTAGGTGCAAGACTTCTATTCAGGAGAGACACGACCCTGACAGTGTCAGGTTGTGCGGATGCAGACTATGCTGGGTATCCCAAGGACAAGAAGTCAACTTCAGGCTTCACTGTGTTTGTGGGCAGCTCATTAGTTTCATGGGCTGCTCATTAGTTTTATATTTTCTTTGGTTATCTATGTAATTTTCCCTAGAGCTTTTCTCCTATATAAGAGAGCTCTAGGGTTACGAGGAATATAACTTTCCCTTCAGCCTTTCCATAATAACTATTGATTATAATATTAGATATGTGATTATATGCATATCAACAACAATAATTTCCATCTATGCTTATAATTTAAATTTCAATACACTTTCAGTAACTATAGTTTCAACATTTGTTTATGATTTACATTTCAATGCATATATTCAAGCTGAAGTATTACTTTAGGTACATAGAAAATATGAATGATATAAGTTATGGGATTGCCGAGCACAAGAGGCGATGATGATCACCCAATAGTGATTGGCAACCCAATAGAAGCACCCACAAGTTGTTGATCTACATAGAAGGTGGAGCAGTATGTGAGCAACAACAAAGAAATCGCATATGCACGTATATGCGGTGGAGTGCATAATTGATCGATTCAAGAAATCGATGCGGACTACAGGTCGCATGGGCATATGCGGCCCCATATATATCCCATGCATCCGATTTCCTGAACACCGAGCCATATGATATTTGAATACTATAGGTATATCTTTCTAGTATGGCTACAGACTTGTTCAGCCAAGCTCGTTCAACAAGGAGAAAACCAATATTTAAGTGGCAGAAAATTAAGGCTGGTCATGACTTCCGGGGTGTAACCTTCTATGAAATGCCTATACTTGTATGTAGTTATTAGTTTCCCCCTACACCGAGGACTGTATACTCATATTTGAAAGGATTTCATCTTTGCAAAAAGTGAACTACTGTACATATAGACTCCAGAACATCCACTAGTTGAAATTCTTTTGGTTTCTTCACAGCGTCGTCTCTATTAAAATGGAAGTTTAGCTTGACATTGAAAAAGAAAAAAAGATTTTCTTGGGTGCTTGTTTGGTTGGAAATAGCTCAGGGTAGTTTTAAGCAGGATAATTGGTGAGTTTGTTTGCAGATATGCCAGATACAAGCATGAAAATCTTGCATTGAGTTGTCAAATGATTGTAAAAATGTAAATGGAGAAATAACCATGATTCCTACAACAATGGCTGAACAGTAACAATTATCCTTCTGTCTTGAATTTCTTTGTTGTGAATAAAGGAAATCAAGTGCTTATCAAATGAACGGACAAGTAAACAAGACAAACAACACATATATACGAGGTCCATTCCTATCTTGACTTTGTAGTTTGTCCTTGATGACGGTGGCGGATTGTAGCACCTCAAACATAATCCTACATCTAGTACTCACGAAGTGTGCGAGTGAGTTATAAAGAGGGGATTACTACATCACAATTTGAGCTTAAGCATTTTGGGTGGTGGTCAACGGGTCCAATTGCACTCATGCCCAACAATTTGTCATGGCTAGTTATCCTCGATAACGTCTTAGGTATACACTCGAGATGTTACATAGATCTTTTTCCCTCAGAGAAAAACGGTAGTGGAACCTAACTCTTAGGGAGTTTATAAAGGGAATCAAGTGCTTATCAAATGAACGAACAAGGAAACAAGACAAACAACACACATATACGAGGTCCATTCCTAACTAGACTGTCCTTCATGATGGTGGTAGATTGTAGCACTTCAAACATAATCCCCCATCTAGTACTCACGAAGTGTAAGAGTGTGTTATAAAAAAGGGGATTACTACTTCACCTTAAGCATTTTGGGTGGTGGTCAACGGGTCCAGTTACACTCATTCCCAACGAATTGTCAAGACCAGTTATCCTCGATAACGTCTTATGTATATAACCAAGATGTTACATAGATCTTTTTCCCTCATGGGAAAAATGTCCTTTATAAGTAGGTGGGTCCATAAATCCAAAGACAAATGGGCTTGGAAATTGAAGGTTTTGTAGGGGGTATTTCCCTTGAGCTGTCACAAGGGGGAGGAGGGCAGGGGGCAGCGACTCTTTTCTTGGACCCAAGCTTATCGATCGGGTAGCGAAATATTGTTTGAGATTTTAGGTTTCTCTTGGCGACAATGCAGGTTTGCTCACGGATCATATAAAATTCATCATTCGATCCAATCCAATGTTATTGGATTGGACTAGTTTGGTTTTATCATTATAATAGATCGGATTGCAATTTTTCAAATTTATTCAAGTATGGATTGTTGAATTGTATCATTATCAAAATCTAATCCAATCTAATATGTTAATCCAATAGCACACATAATATTTATTTTCACTCATTCTCAATTATTCATTAGGCCATAATCAATGCCATTCATCTCTTTTTTTCATATCAAGAAGTGGATTTACATTCTCTTGTCACCACCCTCTTTTCTCTCTTAAAAACCAAATGGTAAATCCTAAAAATTATAAAGTATAACTATAACTTGTGAAGTTGTAAAGTTAAACCATATTCGATTATTCCCCTGTCATCTCTCCTTCTCATTTCACTCTTGACTGTCATTATTCCACTCCTAATTCTGTCTCCCTCTTAGTCCATTTCAACGTCCTTTCCCTCCCACACAATGTTGTCCCACTCCACAAAATGTTGTCACCACTCCTTAGCTATGGCATCGCCCATCTTGCACAACATTGTCCTTCCATGCTATACCCTCTGCCTTATGTTTGTTACCATATGTCCGAACTTTGCTAAAAAGGAAATATATTTGGGATAGATGCTACATTCATTTGCTTTTTTGGCCATTTTGTTTCTATCTTTTGCTTGTTCCATCTTGCGACCTTGAAGGGTGTTCGCGGAGTCGTTGAATTTGGCATTACTTAACAGTCTAAATTAATCACGGACTTCATCTATATCCAACCAGAGAGATCACGTTTTTGTTTGTCTAACATGTCTTTGTACCCTGATTTGGTAGCTTGTATTGTTCTTATTTGAATCGTTCTATGGAAATCATTTGCAAAAAAATATACTAATGCACAATTTATAAAAAGAAACTTAAATTCCAATTTCAATATAATCCTTTAGTTTGTGGTCTTCAACTTTTTATAATGTATTAATGGAGTTCTTAAACTTTACTTTCATGGTATGATTTTCACATATTCTTTTCTTTACATCAATCTATATTAACGATTTACAAGCCATAATTCATATTCCAGGGCTAGAATGCTACAAAGATACAAACATGAGAAAGTAGACTTTTGAGTGGGAACATATAAGTATAAAAAATATCTGATCCAATCCGTAATCCGATAGATTAGATTGGATTTTAAAATCTTTTAAGATTAGATTTGACAGGGATTAAGCTAAAATTCGATCCATGTGCACCCTTGGATGTAAGGAGGTTATAAAATTGATTTTTGCAATACATTTGGTCGAATAAATGGTTATATTCAAAGCATTTTAATCAATGTCTCTATTAATTAAAGGCTTTGAAAAAAACTACTCCTCGATGTTATTACCAATTATGGAAGTGTGACAATGGATTGATATACCGATGAATAATGTGTATATATATATAGACTAAGGTTAGGGAGAGTACACAGATTAAAGGAACTATAATTCTCTGAGGATTACTACTCAATATACTATAACATCACTCTTCAAGCTGGAACATAGATATCTAAGATGCTTAATTTGTGATAGTATTGTTCTAAAACATCCATAAAATGTAGTTTAATGAAAATATGTCATTCGGTGCACTAAAGAGATACCAGAGGTCAGAGGTCTACAGAAGTTCTTGCGAGATGAGATCTCTAGTGAAATGGTAATCGATCTTTACATATTTGGTTCTCTCATGAAACATAGATTGCTTGCTATATGCATGACAACACCCAGCATTTCTATTGCTACCTAGACAACCACAATGTATTCGTTCTCTACAAATTCAAGTGGGATACCACCGCTTGTTTCTTCGTCCTTCATGTGACAAGATCGCCCCAAGAAAAGTGCAGAAGTAAGTGGTGGACTTCAGTTATGCAAGGATTACGCATAATCTGCATCACAATATGCTGTAACGATCCTCGTCCATCATTTTCGTCACCTGATTCTCAACTTGCATCTTCATTATGTCAGTCTTGTCTTGATTTTGCTATGGAACACAAAAACTTGATCACGAGACAATATAGAAGTATGATGATTATCACCTAGAAGTGGTACATTCTTGCAAGGTAAAACTTTAGATAATTATCAAAGTATGAGAGGATCTTAGTAAATCTCAGATCAAAGAGCGAGATTGTAAGGAATTAGATATTTCTATATTAGGGTCAATATAGTTATATTTCATGTAAAGTACTTAATAGTATCACAATTATGAGATCTATTTGGGTCTACAAATAAATGGAGGGATGTAGTTATTGATAACACACACAGATTGAGAGATAGAAGAGGAGAATGCGAGAACGAAGAGAACCACATATACACTTTATAATGATCTCCCTTCTCCAAATGGTCTTGAGGGGTGTAATCGGTTATCATTGAATTGCATGTTTTTTATGAAAAATCCCAGTCTTAGGTCCTACATCGTTTCCTATGGGGTTTGGGATCAAGTGGACTCATTAACAGTCATCCAAAAAGCTTAATCCCAAGTTGTCAAATAGTAATATCCACCACTTATAACCCACTCTCGCACTATGTTCGAAGTGTTACAACCTCCCCAACTTATATTAGCAATGTCGTCGTTGTGATATGTGTTGAGATAAGTTTATTTCAAAGTTTTATTAGCGTTTTATGATTTCTTGATGTACCACTTATGTAATTAACCCATGGCTTTTCTCTTATATAAAAGAGCCCTTGGGTCTCATCTAGAATATGAATTTCTTTTCTCCCAACATGGTATCAGAGCAACGGTCCTAGATCGGGGTTCCCGTATCCCACCTTAACCCTAACCCTACACGTCCAAGCCCCCCCACCACTGGGCCCCTCTAGGGCTTCCAGCCCTAACGCCCCCCAGGGCTTCCAGTCGCCGCCCATCCAGGGCTCCCAGCCGTCGTGTCGGGCGAACATGGCTTTCCAACCCCTGTCGCGCCGCTGCTGGCTGCTTTTAGCCGTCGTCATCGCTAGGCACATCCAGCTCAACCCCTCCTGCTTGTCGTTATGTGCTTCTTGCGGTTGGGCTATTGTCATTCGCCCTATTTTGCGACGTCCAATGGTCTGATTTGAGTCTAAAAATGTGATTTTGCTCATCTAAATCATGTCCTACGACTCTAAACCTTACAAAGAGTCTGTGAGGATGGTTGTATGAGTCTGCAAATACAACCATTCCTCCTTATGATTGTGTATACATTATCTAATCTGTCTACTCCTCAGTTTGTCGGTGGTTCTACTCATTGGTATAATGTCAGAAGCCAAGAGTGACATTTTTTCTTCTTTCGAAGCCTTCAAAGACCCGTCTCCCATAGTGAAGATGGATGTGACCAACTACGAGTTATGGTCCATGCAGTTTCGTACTCTTATGCAGTGTCATAACAAGGAGCACATTCTGACGGAATCAGAACCATCATACAAGACTGAGATTAATGCATCTTGGAAGCAAGATGATGCGTATGCTCGCATCCGGATCTCTGGGACACTTACTACAGAGATTGTCAACGATAGTGTTAATCAGCCCACAACAAAGGCTTTGTGGGACATATTAGCAGACACATACGGGCAGATAAAGAATGAAAGCAAGATCCTTCAACTACAATTTGACATTTTTTCGACCAAACAGAATGGTCGAACGTCCACACACTTATTTCATATGAGAGGCATGTTTGAGCGACTACATAGCTTCATGCCCATTACCACTAGCACTGAGCAGCAACAACATCATCGGAATGCTACAATGACAGGAGTCTTCCTATCGTCTCTTGACTCTGAGTACGATGCAACTCGTACTCAACTTCTGACTGGAGAGATGATACCGCTGATTGAGGTCTACAAACGACTGAGCAGGATTACTACCACACATACTACTACGACACATATGACTCCCTCGGCTATGACAACTTCTCATGGCCGAGGAGGGTCTTCCCAATTTCGTGGTCGAGGTGGAGGACGTCAGCGTGGTCCATGTTCCCATTGCCATCGTCCTGGTCATTCGAAGGAGACACGCTTTCAGAAGCATGGATATCTCGTGTCTGCACGTGTTGCTGAGCAGACCGAGTCTTCGTCTGCACCTACTACAGATGCACGCTTTGATGATATTGCGTTGAGACTTCGAGAGATGATGAGAACCCCTACGACTCCGACTACAGATCCATCAGATGCAACAACTACTGCCAGAGTGTCGTCCAGTTCATCGGATTTTCCTTATGCGTTTACCAGTTGTAGCAGTTTAATGTGACAGATTGTATTATGGATTCTGGAGCGTCCCATCATATGTGTGGAGATCGGACACAGTTTAGCTCTTACAAGTCTATCCCTCCTGGATGATCCGTGGTCATTGCTAATGGGGTTCAGCTATCCATTGTTGGTCAGTGGGAGATTGTTCTAGCCCCTTCCATGCATCTTCAGAACGTCTTATATACTCTTGATTTTTAGATGAATCTTTTGTCTATTAGTCAAATTACAAAAGATTTACATTGTCTTGCCATCTTTGATCCCTCTTATCTTGTGTTTCAGAACATACTATCAGGAAGGGTGATTGGTCATGGCCGTGAGAGGATTTCTCAGGAAGGGTGATTGGGGGTGGTCAACGACGCCCTTTTACTGAAGTGGGTTTCTCGGGTTTGGGGGAATGAGGAGAACTTTATGATTAACGTCTTGCGGGAACTGTTGGGCGAGGACTTGCTTGGCTGCTCTAGGGGAGAATTGCTTTCTCGCCTCTCTCCCTTCTGGCGTGGAGTGACATTGGTGTTTAGGCAATTTCGCTCCCTCTTTAAACCTGTGCTTGGGAGCGGGACTTCCTTTCGCTTTTGGGTTGATGACTGGTCTGGAAGGGGTGCCTTGAACCTGCTCTTCCCGCGTCTATTCGCTTTGGTCGACGACAAGGAGGCATCTGTGGCTTCTTGCTGGGAGAATGGTTGCTGGAGCCCTCGGATCGCTGCAGCTCTCTCGGATCATCGCGTGGATGACTATTTATCTCTTATGGATCAGCTTGCTGTGGCTCCGCGCTCGAGTGCGGGGCGTGACCATTGGGCTTGGAAGGAAGGTTCCTTCTCTACGCGTAAGGCGTACATCGTTATCACTCCTTCTCTGTCTGTTGGAGATGACAATTTGGAGCGTGATTGTAGATTCTTATGGGGCCTTAAGCTTCCTGAGCGCATCGGCATCTTCTTCTGGCTTCTTCGGCGTGGCTGGCTCCTCACTCGTGATCGGTGCACAATTATTTTCACGAACGTTGATGCCTCCTGCGGTCTATGTGGAGCGGAACGGGAAACTAACTCTCATCTTTTTTTCGAATGCGCCCTTGTGCGCAATCTTTGGGATGATATATCTTGGGTGAACGCCGTCTCCTTTGCTGCTGTCTGCGAGAGTTTGGTTAGCTCAAGGGGTCGGGAAAGGAAGGCTATTCTTGATCCGCTTGCTCGGCTATGGAGCATTTGGCTGGGGAGGAACGAGGCTATTTTCGCTGCTCAAAGGTTCTATAAGGAGAATGTTTCTATACGAGCGAAGTATCTTCTCGAGGATTGGTGCCAGGGGTAGTGCATAGTGGCTCTTCGGGGGTCTCAATTGGGGTTTCAGTTACAAGTGTATAATCTTTGGGGAAGGGCTTTTTGTACTTCTTCTCTTTCTTTGTAAATTCCGTTTTCTCTTTCTTCTTTTTTAATAATATTTTGGGGGAGAACACCGTCGAGTGGTTCCCTTCTTTTAAGTTTCAAAAAAAAAATGAACTGAGAGGATTGTATAAGCTTGCCATTCCAACATATGCTGGGGTGGCCTCTATTCCCTCCAGATATGTTTCTCCTTTTATGTGTCATCTTCGCTTTGGCTACCTTCCTCTTCAAAAGATGATTCATGTGCTCCCGCATATATTTACTCGTACTGCATTGGATTGCGAAGCCTGCCAGCTTGGGAAGCATCATTGCTCCTCGTTTTCGAGTCGTTCGAGTCGTCGTAGTAGTCGGTCTTTTGAGTTGTTTCATTTGACATTTGGGGTCCTAGTCGTGTTCCTGATCATCATGGGTATCATTTTTATATGGTTGTTGTGGATGATTATTCTAGACTATCTTGTGTATTCTTGTTAAAAAATAAGTCTGAAGCATGTGCTATCATTCAAACTTTTCTTATTGAAGTCAACATCTTATCTGCTAATGTCAAATCCATTCGTACGGATAATGCTTTGGAATTTTCCACATTACATTTATCAAAATTTCTCAGGTATCTTGGTATAGTTCATCAGTCTTCTTGCAATTATACTTCGCAGCAAAATGGTGTGGCAGAACGTAAACATCATCACCTTCTTGATGTCACGAGGACCTTGTTGATTTAGAGTCGTACCCCTCATTCGTTCTGGGGGGATGCGGTTCTCACCGCCTGCTACTTGGTGAACCGCATGGCATCCACTGTTCATGGTAAGAAAATTCCCTTCTCGATTGCGTTTCCCGAGAAAGAATTATTCTCTCTCACTCCCAGAGTCTTTGGATCTGTGGCCTTTGTCCATAACGTCACTCCTGACCGTGACAAGCTCTCACCTATAGCTGTCAAATGTGTTTGTCGGTTATTCTCGTACCCAAAAAGGGTATAAATGTTTTGATCCTGTAGGACAAAAATATTATGTGAGTGTAGATGTCACATTCTTTGAATCAATTATGTATTTTTCTCCTACAGATGACATGTTGTCTAATACAAGTTATGGAGAGGATGTTGTGGTTCCTCCTTCATCTTCCCCATCATCTGCCCCCCGTGCACCACCTTCACCACCTCCACCTCCATCTACCCAGTCCAAGTTTTTACTGCATGTTTACACTCGCAGGTCTTCTACTCACCCCTCTGCTCATGCACCGTCCACATCATCCACCACGTCTCAGGTATGTCATGAACGTATTCTTTTGACTGATGACACTGGAGCTTTGAATGATACACAAGAAGCACTAATTCCAGAAGACAGTGAGGTTGATGACCTGGAGATACCTATTGCCCTAAGGAAGCCTCGTATAGAATGTACCAAGTCTTCTCTTGCTGTGCATGTTTTCTTGGATCATCTCTCGAAGGAATACAAGAAGTTTGTGGTGGGACTCTCTGCTGTTAAAATCCCACGTACATATCAGGATGCGCTACAGGACAGTAGGCGACGACTTGTAATGGAAGAGGAGATGGCAGCTATGCGATCGTGTTGTACCTGGAGCATTGTATCTGCTCCATCAGGTGCTTCTGTTGTGAGTTGCAAATGGATATTTACAGTAAAGCAGAGGGCATATGGTAGTGTGGACCGCTACAAGGTCAGACTTGTGGCCCGTGAGATCAACGAACCAACGGGGTGGACTATTAGGATACCTTCTATCCAGTGGCCAGACAATCGACACTACGCATTCTTCTATCCGTTGCTGTTTCACGGGACTGGCTTCTTTACTAGCTTGATGTAAAGAATGCATTTCTATATGGGGACCTACAAGAGGAAGTATATATGCAACAACCACCAGGGTTTACTACTGAGGGGGAGTCACAGAAGGTGTGCAGGCTCCATAAGGCGATTTATGGCCTGAAGCAGAGTTCGAGAGCTTGTACCAGAAGCTATCGGAGTTGATAGAGCAACAGGGGTTTGTGCGGTCTATTGCAGATCACTCACTTTTTATTCAGAGGATACAGAGAGGTATCGTTGCTATTCTTGCTTATGTGGATGATATAGTTGTTACAGGGGATGATGAACATGGTATTCAGGCTGCCAATGAGTTCCTAGGTCAACAGTTTGTAACTAAGGACCTTGGCAATCTTTGATACTTCCTTGGATTGGAGTTCGCCAGGAACCATCGTGGTCTTGTGATGACTCAGAGGAAGTTTGTGATGGATCTTCTTTCTGAGACAGGTATAACGGGGTGTAAACCTGCTACTGCCCCAATGGACCCAAGTATGTATAAAAACCTCAAAGGGAGTCTCGTCCTCGAGACTCGAGTTAAGGTTACTTTGGTCTTATTTGGATTTCATATGGTCATAAAAACCTCAAAGGGTTTTGAACTCATAAAAACCTCAAAGAGAACTCAAGCCATATATTTTAACATGTCTCTAATTACAATTGCTTGTTTTGATGATTACATTTTGAAAAGCTGTGGATATCTTGCCCGTATGTCGGCTTCGATTTCCCAAGTCGCTTCCTCGACGCCGTGTCGGCGTCACAACACCTTGACCAATGGAATCTCTTTGCTGCAAAGCTTCTTCACAGCTCGATCAAGAATCTTCACGGACCTCTCTTCATATGTCAAGTCTGGCTCCACGTCTAGATTCTCGTAGCTGATGACGTGTCGAGGATCGTGCACATACTTCCTTAGGTTGGATACATGGAAGACATCATGAATAGCTGATAGATGTGGAGGAAGGGCTACTCGGTATGCAACCTTCCCCACACGAGCCAGAATCTCAAAAGGTCTAACATATGTCATCGCCAACTTGTCTCGAACACCGAATCTCTGCACTCCCTTCATGGGAGATACACGGAGAAATACCCAATCTCCCACCTGTAATTTACAGGAATGTCATTAGTATATAGTTAAGTTGAATATATATGAGTCATGATTGAATAGGTGAAGAGGAAATAATTAGATTACTTGAAACTCTAAGTCTCTCCTCCGACGATCCGCATAGCTCTTCTGGCGGCTCTGTGCCGTCAGAAGCTTCCGTTTCACAAGATCAAGAGCTCTCGCGGTCTCCTCCAAGAGATCTACGGAGTATAAAGCATGATCACCTACCTCACGCCAACTGAGAGGTGTGAGGCATCTCCGCCCGTATAGGGCTTCGAATGGTGCCATGCCAATACTGGAGTGATAGCTGTTGTTGTACGTGAATTCCACTAATGGCAAATGATCCTTCCAGGACCCTTTCCACTCCAAGGAGCATGCGTGAAGTAAATCCTCGAGTGTCTGAATGGTGCACTCACTATGCCCGTCTGTCTGCGGATGATATACTGAACTCATCTTCAGTTCTATCTGTAGTGCTGACATGAACTGATGCCAATAATGCGACGTAAATCTCGAATCGCTGTCAGACACCACCTCTCGTGGTATACCATGTAGCCTGATGATATTCTGCACATAGAGCTTGGCCAATTTGGATAGAGTATAAGTCGTGTTGATAGGTATGAAATGGGCTGACTTGGTCAACCTATCAACAACGACCCAAACAAAATTATGGCCACCTGGTGTCTTCGGCACTCCTGCGACAAAATCCATAGAAATGCTCTCCCACTTCCACTGAGGAATGAGGAGAGACTGCAGTAATCCTGGTGGTCTCTTGTGCTCAGCTTTGATGATCTGACAGATTATATATCTGCTGACATGTTGCGCCACATCGCATTTCATTTCATTCCACCAGAAATATCGACGCAGATCACGATACATCTTCGTGCTACCTGAATGGATAGATAATCGTGAACTCTATGCATCATCAAGAATATCTCTATGTAACTGCTCGTCGTTGGGCACAACGACCCGTCCTGCCTTCCATAAAATGGACTCTAACTAAAAAAAGACTTAAGAATCTAAATAAATAAATCAAGCAACTATTCCAACCTCAAACTTTTCCATCGTCGCTTACAAATACAAACATGATCTCTGAAGATCTGACGACACTATTTATATGGGGTGAATTTTGAGATTTTTACGGATCATAAGAGCCTAAAGTATATCTTTGATCAGAAGGAGTTGAACATGAGGCAACGTAGATGGCTCGAGTTACTGAAGGATTATGATTGCACGATCTCTTACCATCCCGGTAAGGGAAACGTGGTGGCTGATGCACTTAGCAGGAAAGCTCATACTCAGGATATGACAAACTGGTTATATACATGGGACATGCTTGCAGCATTAACTGATTGACGTCCACAGGAGAGCACATCCATTTCTACCGCCGTACCTCCACGATACAGTAGTCTTTGGGATCGTATTGTAGAGGGACAGAAGACCGATCCTTGAATCCAAGATAGGTACATGCGCGCCAAGTGCTCCTCCTAAAGTAGTCGATGGAGAAGAGCGAGCACTGCCTGAGAAGGTCGAGCCTGTTGGTCGGAACCGTCTGGCTGATCTCTCCTGCTGAAATGGTCGGCGTATCGGTTCAAAAGATTGTCGCGGTTTAGGCGGTGCTCCAGACGAGCTCCCGAAACGTCTCCCTCTGATGTCCTCGAACTTCTCTGCTGCATCGGTAGCCTCGGAGATGGATGTGATGTGCAGTCCAGCCAGCTTCTCCTGTACCTCCTCTCGCATGCCGCCAATGAAGTTTTCCAGATTCTCCTCTGGAAATGCGCCAGCTTCTCGTGTATGTCGTGACAACTCTGTGTATCTGATAAAGTAATCACTGGCTGTCATTTGTCTCTAACGAAGCTCTGCAAAAAGTCGGCGTTGGGACTCCTTCTACTTCGCAGAAAAGAAGTAGGCTCTGAACCTCGTCTCGAAATCGTCCCATGTAGGCTCTCGGCCTAACTCATAAACTACGGCCTCCCACCATCTTTCAGCAAAGTCTGTCAATGAATACTCCATGAAAGATAGCCATGTGTCTCGTGGCGCGTGAATCATCTTGAGCACCTTCATCACTCTCTTCAGCCATTGTTCAGTAACATCTGGTGAACCTGTGCCCTCGAACAACGGTATATTGGCCCGCTGATAAGAAGTGAAGACCGACTGGTGCCTGTGAATGGCGGAATACTCGTGTGCATCCTCGTCAGCAAAGTCAACAGGGTCCTGCTCCCTGTCAAAGTCCGCACCATCTGCTCCATGCTCAGGTACCTCCTCAAGTGGATCATCAGGATGAGGTTGCTCTACCTCAACAGACTGGTGCCCGGTCATGCCGTGTTCCATCCTGTGATGGATGCTACGTGAAATCTGGATAGGTCCTCAAACCTCATCTCTATGTCTGTCTGTCGGCAATCTCAGTCTGCTGGGCCAATATCTGCTCCTGCTGACCCTGCATGGCAGCCTGCTGCTGCTGGAGGTCGGTGAGGGTAGCCAGTATGCGTGCCAACTGGTCAGCCGTCTGCTGACCGGGTCGGGATGCCATGGCTCTGCATGAGAACCATTTATTAGTCATAAAATTTATTGTTCGCAGATAATATGATATATGCTTTTTCTCTTCTTGGGATATAAAATGAAAATTAATGAAATTGGTGACATCTGTGGTAATTGAATCTGAATGTCATATTTCCCTTCTCGGACTCACGACAAGTCAGAAGACTGCCGCTATCCGAGAACTTAATGCGATCAGAATTGAAATACTGCGAATGTGCATATCGAGGTTGATGATTTTGTTGTGGCAGGAGTCCATTATATGGAAGTTAATGAAAGGAATTTTGGTGGCATTTGTCTCTATTAGCATTGTGGTTATGAATGTGAATGTCATATGTAGTTTCAGCACGAAAATTTTTTCTGCTTTTCTTTTCTGTAACTTATGCGATCTCTAGCGAATGAAATGTCATGAAAATGTCGTAAACGGGTAATATGGTTGACTGTATAAATATATCTTTTATCCAAATTCTATATTTGATTCTTCATCTTTCCCTTAATCATTTATCAAAAAGTAACCGTCTAATATTCCAATTATCTCCTATCCAAAATTTATCTATCTCTTATTTATATATATATATAAGGGATTGAGTCCATATGAGTTGAGCTTCAGTTGTTGTCCTTTATTGGTGTTACTTTTCATGAATAGGAAATAGATATATCATTGTCAACCTCATCGAACTCTTCTTCATTCTTCTTGAGCATTGAAAATTCTCCTTCCTACACGTTGACAGTCTTAGGTAAATTCTATGAATCGCTCAATCACTCTTTGTTCATAAACCATTTTGTAATTTAATCATCAAGAGATCATAGCATGTGGTCACCTCCAATTTCCTTTGATTCCACATCTTCGTCCATGTTTTCCTCTGCACTATACTATCTTTGTTCAATCCCAATTACTATGAGAGAAGATAAACTTCAATCCTCGGCTTTACTTTCTTCTATTTTCCCCACTACATATTGATCTAGTTACTGTTGTTTTGTAGCCCTTAGTTCTACTCTTTCACCTTTAACATCTGACTGCTTCCCTTGAGAAAGACTTTGTTACGTACTTTCCACTTTGATAGACTGTTTTTTTATTATTATCTTGTGTTTTTACAATGCTACTGCCATCTCTCTTTTGTAAACTTCATTTCTTCTTAATGTCTATGCTCGAAATTCCTAAACATCTATGATATTTTGATGATTCTGAAATGGGGTCCTTCTTGGAATCAACCACCAATGACTGTTCTATTTATATATATATATTATACTCTACCGTAGCAGATAAATCTCTTTGGTTTATATTATATTTATATATTTTTTTTAACAGGTAAATTGAAATCATCCATTTATATTTTTATACTCTACATCATTTCCAATTATATCTAGTCCTTTTTTTAAGACGATTTTGGAAAGATAAATTCAAATCTTTAATTTCGTTTCGAATAAATAGTCATTGTACATTTGATCAGTAATGTATATATTGTACATAAGTAATTATGAGTTGCGGGATCAGTAATATTCAAACAGTTGTCAGTAGTTTACATCTGTAATATTACATTGTACTGAGATCAGTAATTCATTTATGTTACTAAAGTAATACATATTCGGTTCTCAAGTAATTATTGTTGTGAGATCAGTAATTAAGTATGTAAATTACTAATGTTCATACAAGAAGTACTGATTACAATTATCTAATTTACTGTACTCATTTTGATTGTACTAATGTCATAGTTACTTAATACTTTGAGTGTTACTGATGCACCTCATATTTACTTATATAACCTTTTAAATTACTTATAATGCATCGAATGTTACTGATAGCAATACATAAGTTACTGGTCACGTGGTTTTTTATAATTATTCCAACTTACTGATTCCATTGTCTTCTTTTACCTACAATTTGTTAGAGGTTACTGATGCTTCTGTATATCTTACTTATCATATTCTCTGTTTTGAATTACTATCGAATCCCGCCTTCTTGAATGATGTAGTTTATTTAGTTACTTGCAATACGTCAAGTGTTACCGATAGCTACATATAAATTACTAAACTTGTATTTTGATAGAAAGAAGGATAGAAAGAAAAGTAACATGTAGTATTTTCTTAAGATACATAAGTAACTATGAATGGATTTTAATCTGTAAGAATGATAAAATAGAAAAGTAATACATGATATATTATCAGTAACATATGGAAATGCCACCAGTAACTTGGTATAATTTTTATGAAATAATGATTTCGCTATCCAAATCCAATCGTAAGACATTTGAGTGTTACTGATGCACCTCAAATTTACTTATATAACCTTTTTAATTACTTATAATGCATCGAATGTTACTGATAGCAATACATAAGTTACTGGTCACGTGGTTTTTTATAATTATTCCAACTTACTGATTCCATTGTCTTCTTTTACCTACAATATGTTACAGGTTACTGATGCTTCTGTATATCTTACTTGACATATTCTCTGTTTTGAATTACTATCGAATCCCGCCTTCTTTACTGATGTAGTCTATTTAGTTACTTGCAATACATCAAGTATTACTAATAGCTACGTATAAATTACTTAACTTGTATTTTAATAGAAAGAATGATAGAAAGAAAAGTAACATGTAGTATTTTCTTAAGATACATAAGTAACAATGAATGGATTTTAATCAGTAAGAATGATAAAATAGAAAATTAATACATGATATATTATCAGTAACATATGGAAATGCCATCAGTAACTTGGTATAATTTTTCTAAAATAATGATTTCGCTACCCAAATCCAATCGTAAGACATCCATCTTCACTTCTTCTGATACGATCTTTTCATGATTCAAATCCATCCAGGAAGCATCGTGGATCATTGCTTCTGAGGAATCATGATCAGTTTCCATTCACAGATGATCCATCGCATTTGAAACTGAAAATGAGAACTAAAAAACAAACGATCAAATTCTACAAAAGAACAATAAATAAATGTCCAATAAACAACGAAAAAACCTACAAATCGAGGACTTGAAAACGATCTTTTTTTGTCGCTGGAGATCTTGAGATTTCACAGCAAGAGGAAGCCATAGATGATTTTGGAAATTTCGAAAATAAATACAATGCAACGTCGGATAGACTTAATTGCGAATCAAAAAAGGAAATCAATCACGAGGAGAATGCGGAGGAAGTTTGTTATGGTAAGGATTGACGCTAAAAAAAGGGAATGGATGAGATAAAATAGGATCATTAGATCGTGATCTGAAGGATGAAAGCACGGGCTCATTTGAACTCAAATGGGCACAGGGCTCTCTGGATAAAAGTCCTATATATATTATACTCTACCATAGCAGATAAATCTCTTTGGTTTATATTATATTTATATATATTTTTTAACAGGTAAATTGAAATCTTCAATTTATATTTTTATACTCTACAGTAGTAGGTAAATTTCAATTTATATACTAGCTTTAAACAGTGTAGTAGTAAACTGCTTTAAGCAGAGAGCAATTAGAACAGTTTTTTTATAGTACTTTCAATTATTTTAGTTTATATATATTAAGCTTTTAAATATATATATATATATATATAACAGAACATGAAGAGAGCAAGCATAACAGCTTATATATATATATATAAACTGTAAGCAGAAACTTCCAGAATTTCTGAAAAATTCATTCAAACCTACATTTTTTATCATCATTATTCAGCAGAGGTATTTATTTGAGGAATTTAGAATGGTTAGAACACCATGCATGGCAGCAAAGAGTGGAGAATGGGTGGTACCTCTTTTGATCTCAAGATTGGAGATGGGCAGAAAAAGAAGATAGTATAGATCATGTTTGGCAGCAAGAGAATGGCTGGGGATGGTACCTCCTTTGGGTCTCAAATTGAAGATCAAGGTTTGCATGCAATAGGGAAAGTTGCAGCAACCTCCAGGGGATGACAGACAGCAGCTTCAGCTGCTGTTTTTGCTTCTGACAGCGGCTCCTTGAGGAAGATTAAGCTCCAGCAGACTGTTGGACAGTGGCTTCAAGGAAGGAGAAGAATGGGGTTGCTGTTGGAGAAACTTTTGGGGAATAGGAAAGAAAGGAGAGAGTAACTGGCTGGAGTTAGAAAAAAAGAGAGGGCTGTGATATATATAGGGAAATGGGTGTACTTATTCTTTAGACACAAGTGTAATTAGCTATAACCACCATGCGGAAAGTGGAGAAGAGGTCAAAGAGAGAGATAGAATAGTACCGTGTCTGCTGTCACAGATGTCAGATGTCAGTCTGTTTAGAATTAAAATTTTATTTTTTTTCATTTTTCTTTTCTTTTATTTGGCATACAAATGTTGCCCGAGTTCGTGCGTTGAGCCTCCAATTTTGACGCGAAATATCCCGATTTGATCGTCTCTGAACGATGATCAATATGAGTATAATATTGATATAGTTTTATTCAGGTTCGGATGCCCGAGATTTTCGAGATACAGTTTTGGTTTTGGGTTAAATTTTGTGATTTAAAATATCAAACGACCTCCGATTGACGAACAGTCGATTCCGTTGGTCTTGTTTCGTCGAATCGGACCTAATGACGGTCTCGGTTCGTTTTGCAGTTTCCGAATTTGCGTCGTGGTTTTTTTCGTTGCGCGCATTACGAAGCGACCGATTTTTTAGTCGATTTCGCCCGAACGACTTTTTATTCACGACCACTTAGTCGATATAAGTCATCCGATGCCGACCGACAACTTTATTGCGTATTTCTCCGTGTATCTCTCATGAAGGGAATACAGAGATTTGACGTTCGTGGTAAGTTGATGCCACGATATGTTGGACCTTTTGAGATTCTGGCTTGTGTGGGGAAGGTTGTATACCGGTAGCCCTTCTCCACACCTTTCAACTATCCATGATGTCTTCCATGTATCCAACGATTCCAACCTGAGGAAGTATGTGCACGATCCACGACACATCATCAGTTACGAGAATCTCGACGTGGAACCAGATCTGACTTATGAGGAGAAGCCGGTACAGATACTTGACCGTGTTGTGAAAAAGCCTCGCAGCAAAGAGATTCCATTAGTCAAGGTGTTGTGGCACCGTCACGGCGTCGAAGAGGTGACATGGGAGACCGAAGCTGACATTAGGCAAGTTATCCACAGCTTTTCAAAATGTAATCATAAAAACAAGCAATTGTAATTGGAGACATGTTAAATATATGGTTTGAGTTCTCTTTGAGGTTTTTATGGGTTCAAAACCCTTTGAGGTTTTATGGAAATATAAAATCAAATAAGACACTTAATGACCTTGATCCAAGTGTCGAGGACGAGACTCCCTTTGAGGAAAAATCGGTTGCATCGTAGTACATTCTGCAGAAAGCCGCGATGTAAATTCAGAAACCGCAAAACAAACCGAGATCGTCATTAGATCCGATTCGCCGAAACAAGACCAATGGAATTGACCGTTCGTCAATCGGAGATCGTTTGATATTTTTAATTTACAAAATTTAACCTCAAACCGAGACCATATCTCGAAAATTTCAGGCATCCAAACCCGATAAAAAATATATCAATATTATACTCATTGACCGTCGTTTAGAGACGATCGAAACAAGACATAGCGCATCAAAATCTGAGGTCCGAGGCCTGAATACGGACATCTTGAAACATCTCAAATAAAAGAATAAAAAATAATAAATACATGAAATTTAAAAAAATCTGCTACAGTAACAGTAACGGACTGTAGCAGACATATGCTCTGTTGCAGTTTTTTTTAAATAACATATCCATAATATACATCAATAGAAATAAAATAATGACATCAGCATGATGACATCATCATGTTGATGTCATCAAGTGATGTCAACAAAAAACAAAGGAGAAAAGAAAATGGGAAACTTCTGGGAACTTTCCCCTCTTCCTCACCACTTCTTCCTATATAAAGTACTTCCAACGTGGGAAGCCTCCCTTTCCCCCTTTCTTTCTCTACAATTTTCCTCATTTCCTCTTTTTTTCCTCTTCTTTCCAACCAAGAATTCCACCCATTCTTCTTCTTTGGGTGATGTTTCCTTATTCCAAGGAGCAGCTGGAGAATCATATAATAGCAACAGGAAATTCTGCAGCTCAAGCTTGTCAACCAGCAGCTGTAGAACAGTAGAAGCATGTGGTGCTGCTCAAGAAGACTCCTGGACAGCCATTTTGCTGCCCATGTAGCTTGCAGCTGCAGCTGGTATTGCATGGCCAGTTTGTCTCAAGATATTTTGAGGTACATTCCCTCCCAAACTCTTGCTTCCATACATGTGTACATCCTACACCCACCTTCCCTGCTGCCATGCATGCACAAGGTAAGCTCCTTTGCTGTCACATATGTTGTTCTCACATTATTAACCCCTTATTGATGTATATTTTTGAGAGATCTGTTGGGAGATTTACCCTCTCGTGATTCGAAATGATAATTTCACGAAAGCTGTATAGATTTGGATATGGTTTGCTCAAATTGGGTATACTGACAAGGTATTATTATATAAAAAATCTATGTTTCAATTCCATTGTATACTATATTGATAGGGTCATTATGTAGGGCAATGTAGCCAATTATTACAATATTCTTTGTTTAGATTATTAGTGACCATCATGTTAAACAAATTTGGTAGAGTTTCTGATCTTATCAAATGGTGATTAACCAACATGCGAGAGCGCAGTCCTCGTAATGACAGCAGTATGAAAAATATGCAAAAGAAAGCTTGACTTGAAAAACTTACAACACACAATATAATTGTTTAAATTTTGAATATGGTTGATATTATATTAACATTAAAACATGTATATATATATATATATTAGAAAATAAGATTTCGATTGTTGTTTTTTTTGGACTCCCAGAACTCCAATCTTATTTTATGTTAAGAAAACTAATATATAAGGTATCTTGAAGAGCATGGCATGAAAAATGTATGTTTACGGTATTACATAAGGTTACATAAAGTATGGGGGTGAATGGATTTATCTTCTACTCATCCGTTTGATTATCCGGTGTGCATATATATATATATAGGGAAAAATGGGGCTGCCCCCTAGGGGTAGCCAAAATGGCTGCCCCCACCCCATTTTTCGCAAATTTTTTTAATTTTTTTGGAAAAATATCGCCATGTATATTCATCCCTATATTCCTCCTATATGTCATTCGAATTTCGTCAGAAATAGAGACTCCTACGACCTCCATCCAGACGTCGTTTTTTTAACGGTCGCATGATTTTTTAAATCGACCCTGTCTGGATGGAGGCCGTAGGAGTCTTTATTTTTGATGAAATTCGAATGGCATATAGGAGGGATATAAGGGCCAATATAGATGACGATATTTTCAAAAAAAAATAAAAAATTTGTCCAAAAATGGGGCGGGGCAACCATGTTGGCTGCCCCCAGGGGGCAGCCCCTTCAGCCCCATATATATATATGAGGGCGGGGAGGCTGTTTTGAGTAACAGCCAACATGGCTGGTACACAAGGCAGTTTCCCCCCCTTATTTATTTTTTTTTTCAAAAATTTTTTCATGTATATTCATCTATATATCCCTCCTACATGTCATTCAAATTTTGTGAGAAACAAAGACTCCTAAGCCCTCCATCTAGAAGATGTAGATTACAACAAATTTCAGACCGTTAAAAATTAGGGATTTTATCAACTTGTGCCCCTCCGAGATGTTGCAATATCAGTTATGCCCCTATCTTTTGGTAATATCAGTTGTGCCCCTCAAAACTTGCTCCGTCATCAGTTGTGCCCTTCCGTCAGATTGACCGTCTATGAGTTGACTTAACCATGGTTTTTTCAAACCTTGGTGCGGTTAAGAGGGGTATTATTGTCCAGTCCTCTTCTTCATCTTCTTCCTCCATTTGTTCTTCTTTCTTTTTCTTGATAATTTCTCTCTCTTAGTGACACCTTCATACATCCATGAAATCTCTAAAATTTTTGCATTTTCACGGATATATCATTCATGACGGATCAAACGGCAAATTTTATTGAATTTTTTGATGATTTTTTATGAATCAAATTGTCAAAAATTTATCAAAGCGGAGGATGGTGAGGGCGTGGACGGGATCTGGAGAGGCAGAATGGGGAACGGCCGCGCGCTGTGGAGGCACGGGGATGAAGAGCATGGGGAAGGCCGCCGGGGCCGCGACGGCTGCGCCGAGCGCTGGTGGGTCGGTGCTGTCGAGCGCGGGGCTGCGGCGAGATCTGGAGGGGCGGAACGGGGGTGCCACCGCAGAAGGCAGGTCGCTGATGGTCGTGTACGGCGGGGAGGTTGGGTGCTCGGGGCTCGCTGGGGCAGCGCGGGGCCACGCAGGAGGGCGTGGTGGTTCTGGACGGTGCGCGCGCGAGCCGGGCGGCGCGGTCGCGCTCGCGTGGTGGCGTGGAAGCTTTGGAGGAGGGTGGTGCTGGCGGAGGGGGGAGACGCGGGGCAGGGGCGGGGGGGTTGGGTGCTCGGGGCGGCGCGGGGCAAGGGGAGGCCCAGGGAGCGGGGGGCGGGGCTTGCGGGACAGGGGCGGGGGGGTTGGGTGCTCGGGGCGGAGGGAGCAGCTCTGGGCGGAGGGGGAAGGTGCGGGGGTGGGGGCGGCGCCGGGGAGGGGAGGTGGCAGTGCGGGGCAGGGGGTGCGGGGCTGGGAGGGGGTGCAGCCCAGGGAGAGGGGGAGCAGGGGGCGGCGCCGGCAAGGGGAGGAGATGCGGGACCGGGGAGGGGAGGGGGCGGCGGGCTGGGAGGAGGTGCGGGGGGGAGGAGGTGCGACGCCGGGGAGGGGAGGGGCTGCGAGGAGCTCCGGGGCGGAGAGGGAGGAGGAGGAGGTCGGAGGAGGAGGAAGAAGATGGGAAGAGGAAGAAGAAGAGGTTGGGGAAGAAGAGGAAGAAATGACCATATAACCTTTTAAAAAAAATAATTCCGCTTATGTCCTCAAAGTTAACGTCCGTTTGCACTGTACATGGACGGTCACTAACCCGAGGGGCACAAGTGATAAAATAGCAAGTTTTGAGCGGCACAACTGATATTACCAAAAAGATAGGGGCATAACTGATATTGCAACATCTCGGAGGGGCACAAGTGATAAAATCCCTAAAAATTACCCGGTCTAGATGGAGGGCTTAGGAGTCTTTGTTTCTCGCGAAATTTGAATGACATGTAGGAGGGATATATAGATGAATATACATGAAAAAAATTTTTGAAAAAAAATAAAAAAATGGGGGAAATTGCTCCGTGTAACAACCAACTTGGCTGTTACACAGAACAACAGCTTCCCTTTCCACTATATATATAGAGAGAGAGAGATAGATAGATATATTAGCCGCATTGGGTTCTATTAGAAATGAGAAACTTGTTCCCTATTATGATAATCTTTAGTTAATTAATCTAAATATTGTTGAGGCTGCTCAAGTATTAGACAGACATGAGAATATTAAGTTAAAAAAAATAAAACAAGCACTGGATCTAAGATGTGGGTTTATTACGATTACTATTGAAAAATGAACATTGGGATTTTCATACCAGTAACTTATAAAATCTAGACCAATGAACATGCAACAAAATTTTGACTTAAATAAAGAGTTAGAATGTAGGTATGGGTGTGAATGCCTTGTCGAAGAAGTCAACAAATAATTATCATACACAGAGTCATTATCCGAGAAACATCTCAGATACGATCACATCATCTAAGATTACCTAAGACCTCATGGACCAATCGTCAACATGAATTAATATTTGTAGGTATACACTACTATTTATAGATCACTAAAAAAAAGAAATAAGAAGATGAGCTGCCAAGCAAATATTGTTGATCATGAATCAATGATGATTGATAATTAATAGCCGGTCATGGTGACCCTTACACCTGATCGCGCGAGAGTGCGGTGACCCTCAACTGGGCGAGAGAATAGGAAGCCCAGTTAGGGCAGCGGCCGCTAAGTGCACGGGTCTAGGATCCCAGTCCTTTTCACGGTTTTACGCGAGCTCGCAGTGTGTTTTACGCCTCGTTGGGATCCCGACTTTAGACCAGTTCCACTGTCCCTCTGTTTTAGGACACCCAGGCGGGGGATCTTCGGTTTTAGTTTTTCGTACGAGCTCGTTTGTCCGTTACCAGTCGGGCTGTTTTTCTATAGTGACTTTTCCGGAGAGTCTCTCTCACCCGTCTCAATGGCGTAGTTTTGGAGTAGACCTATCCCTCTATTGGACCGCACTTCCAACTAGAGGGCGAGATAGAAGACCCATTTGTAGGCTACTTCACCGCTTGAGTTTTTCGATTCTACATCCAGATCATCCATATCTACATCTAAATCATCAAGAGTTGCATCAGAGAGAGTTACAGTCAAGGTTTGGAGGAAATCACAATTAAATTGGGTTGATTAGAAAGTGACTATAATCTGATTCGAAATCTCATAAGTTAGTGGACGTGTTGGGAACTTAGTTATGATGCATTACACAACATCGCATGTCTACGGAGGCACCCCAACCCTAAGGCACTATTAATACCTTAGAGTCACAGTGTGAGGTTATATAAAGACCAAGACCACAGACTATCCACTAACTTAAAAAATAGACTTAAGAATCTAAATAAATAAATAAATCAAGCAACCATTCCAACCTCAAACTTTTCCATCGTCGCTCACAAACATGATCTCTGAAGAAAATGAAGATATATACTTACACACATACATTCATGAATATTCAACTTCAATATAAATATGTCATATATGGAAAATGTTGGGTTACTGGATGATTATGAGAGATGCTTGCACACAACTTGAAAACCCTTTTTACTTGAGCAAATAGATGTAAATTGTACTTGCTCTACCTTCCTACTTGTTTACTTTTGAACATATTAAATATCTATTTGTTTTTTATAAATTTTGGGAGGTACCAGGAACCGCTGACGCCTCTTCTTTCCTAACATGTTTTGGCAGGCAAACAGCCTCATGTTCAATAGTTGTTGATATTTCCAGGAGATAGGGTATACACCAGACGGTATGGTTTACTTTGTGTCAGTTTTTGGTTCGGTTGATAATGTAAAATGCTTCTCTTCTCTTCAGTCAGATTCTTTTAGGATATGGTATGTGCTATCAGACACTGTATATGTTGTAAAATAAATGAAAGTTTAATGAAATAAAAATTTTGGTGGTATTTGTTTCTATTAGTGTGTGGTTATGAATGTGGAAGTTAATGTCATATGCAATTGTTGCAATGCGAAAAATTTTCCTGTTTTTCTGTAATTTGTGCGATCTTATGTGAATGAAATGCCGTAAAAGTAGCGTAAACGGATACCCGAATCCGAGGAGGTTCACATTTTAAATCAGAGTGGCGTAGCGGAAGCGTGGTGGGCCCATAACCCACAGGTCCCAGGATCGAAACCTGGCTCTGATACCAAAAATGTGAACCCCCTCAGATCCGGGTACCCGTTTACGCTACTTTCGCGGCATTTCATTCATATAAGATCGCACAAATTACAGAAAAATAGGAAAATTTTTCGCATTGCAACAATTACATATGACATTCACATCCACATTCATAACCACAAGCTAATATAAACAAATGCCACCAAAATTGTTATTTCATTAACTTTCATTTATTTTACAACATGTATAGTGTCTGATAATACATATCATATCCCAAAAAGAATCCGACTGAACAGAAGAGAAGTATTTTACATTATCAGCCGAACAAAACTAACACAAAATAAACCATACCGTCTGGTGTATACCCTATCTCCTGTCAACAACTACTGAACAGTAGGTTGTTTGCCTGTCAAAACATGTTAGGAAAGAAGAGGTGTCAGCGTTGCTGGTACCTCCCAAAATTTATAAAAACAAATAGACATTTAATATTTTCAAAAATAAATAAGTAGAAAGGTAGATCAAGTACAATTTACATCTACTTGCTCAAGTAAAAAGGGTTTTCAACTTGTATGCAAGCATCTCTCATAATCACCCATTAACCCAACATTTTCCATATATGACATATTTATATTGAAGTTGAATATTCATTAATGTATGCCTGTAAGTATATATCATCATTTTCTTCAGAGATCATGTTTGTGAGCGACGATGGAAAAGTTTGAGATTGGAATGGTTGTTTGATTTATTTATTTAAATTCTTAAGTCTATTTTTTTTGAGTTACTGGATAGTCTTTGGTCTTGGTCTTTATATAACCTCACACTATGACTCTAAGGTATTAATAGTGCCTTAGGGTTGGGGTGCCTCCGTAGGCATGCGGTGTGTGTGTATTGCATCCTAACTAAGTTTCCAACACGTCCACTAACTTAATGGGATTTTGATTCAGATTATAGTCACTTTCTAATCAACTCAATTTACAGGAATATCATTAGTATATAATTAAGTTGAATATATATGAGTCGTGATTGAATAGGTCGGATATTCCGAAGACAGCCTTCAGGACTCGCTATGAAAACTACGAGTTTGTGGTAATGCCGTTTGGGCTCACCAATGCATCTGCAACATTTATGGATATGATGAACATGATTTTTCGTCCATACTTGGACAAGTTTGTAGTGGTATTCATTGATGATGTGCTCATCTATTCACGAAATGAATGGGATCATGCGAATGATCTACGGATTGTTTTGGATACATTGCGGGAGTACATACACGACTACTCCACCTAGCAGACCAGTCCGGTGTTACCGATGTCACGAGTGGGGACACTACCGATCAAAGTGCCCACAGGCTTCTGGCGAGCCTCAGCCACAACCTTCACAGTCACAGCTTCAGACACAACGTTCAGGGAGTTTCCGTGGCAGGAACTCCAACCTTAGGCGACAACAGCAGAGGCACACGCAGAGTGTGGCAGGTTCCGGTGCTGCACAGCCGGACAGGGGCAGTTACATGCAGTTACTGAAGAGCAGGCACGTCAACCGCTACTGTGATGAAAGGTATGTCTCAGTCTTGGGCCGACCTTTCCATGTTTTATTTGATTCTGGTGCGATACATTCTTTTCTTGCTTCGAGGCTGCTTGCTTCTTTAGGTAGAGTTGCAGAGACTCTCTCTTCTCCATATCACATCCAAGGGCCAGGTGGCCAGTTATTTATCATTTCTCTGTTACCAAACTTGTGAACCCCCAAGGATTCGGGTACCTGTTTACGACACTTTTGCGGCATTTCATTGGCATCAGATCGCACAAGCTACTGAAAAAAGGAAAAATTTTCGCGCTGCTATAATTGCATATGACATTCACATTCATTTCATAAACCACAAGGATAAGAAGAACAAAAGAACCATCATCATTTCATTTCATAAATTTTCATATAATTACATCATGTACAAGAAATCTACAAGTATACACAGTATATCCCAAAATTTTGTATAAAAGAGAAAGGGAAGCATTAACATCATAAAATGAACCAAAAACTGCAACAAAAGTAACATACCGTCTGGTATACACGCGGTCTCTTGAAGTCGTGTCTAGCTACTGAGCACCAGGTTGTTTGCCTGCCAAAACATGTTAGGAAAGGAGGCATCAACGGGCGCTGGTACCTTCCAAAAACTTATACAAATAACATGCGTTTATTATTTTCAAAAGCAAGCAAGTAGAAAGGTATGTATAATGAAAATCTACCACTACCTGCATAGATTATGTCATGGTTTTTGATAATGGATTGATATGGTGATGATTGATTGATTTTTAATTCTATTTACTCTTTTGAGTTAGTGGATAGTCTGTGGTCTTAGTCTGTGTGTAACCTCACACTATGACTCTAAGGTATTAAAAGTGCCTTAGGGTTGGGGTGTCTCCGTAGGCATGCGGTGTTGTGTGATGCATCATAATTAAGTTCCCAACACGTCCACTAACTTATAGGGATTTCGAATCAGATTATAGTCACTTCTAATCAACTCAATTTTAATTGTGATTTCCTCCAAACCTTAATTGTAACTCTCCCAGATGCAGCTCCCGATGATTTAGATGTAGATATGGATGATCTGGATGTAGAATCGCCAAGTCTGTTGGCAAAAGTGAAACTCAAGCGGTGAGGTAGTCAACAAAAGGGCTCTTCCGTCTCGCCCTTTAATTGGAAGTGTGGTCCAATAAAAGGGATAGGTCTACTCCAAAACTACGTCATTGAGACGGGTGAGAGAGATTTCCCGGAAAAGTCACTCTAGAAAAACGACCCGACCAGTACCGGGCAACCGAGCTCGTACGAAAAACTAAAACCGAAGATCCCCTGCCTGGGTATCCTAAACAAAGGGTCAGCGGAGCTGGTCTAAAGTCGGGATCCCAACGAGGTGTAAAAACACTGCGAGCTCGCGTAAAAACTGAAAAGGGACTGGGATCCTAGACCCGTGCACTTGGCGGCCGCTGCCCAAATTGGATTTCCCATCTCCCGCTCAGTTGAGGGTCACCGCGCCCTCGCACAGTCAGGTGTAGAAGTCACCATAACTGGCATAATAAAATTATTAGTCATTACTTATTCAACAACAAACTCATTATATATATACTCCATCCTTTCTCAATCTTTTCTTTGGTCATCTGTTTTCCCTTCTTTGGTCATCTGAACACGATGAAAACATTGATCACATGATGCTCACGATAGTTATGCTGATTTCTCTTGATCTTATTTCTTCCCTCACAGTGCTTTCCATTGCAAATGATAATATCTAAGGAGTATCTCGTATTTCTTAGAAGACATGTCTTTGTGTGCCTGATGCATCTTTTATTGTGCAATATTAATCGCTTCTTGTTGCAGGAAGAGTAGTACTTTATCCAAAGGTTTCCTTAATAAGTGTTGTATTTCTAGCAGGTGATTTGGATGTAAAGATGTTTGTTATTTCTTTAAAATTTCTGGTTACTTGATGTTAGCTTTTTATAATTTTAAATCATGAGTATTAGATACTCATGTTAAAACTAAAATTATTATTGTTATTATTATCTTTAGGGCATGTGTTTGAACTATAAAGTAAAAAGAAGATAAAAGTCAAGAACACCATAAGAATGTTTAACAGGAACCAAAACTTTCTGTTTTAGGACTGGATCTTTAATTCAATCTTTTCAATCGAATTCCTATTGTTAATTTATAGTTGGTCTCTCCATTTTTTTTTTGAATTCTGCCAGTACAACATTTCTTTTAAACACATGATATTGTGAGTCGTTTGTTTAGATTTTGAAATTACCTTTCTATCTAAATGCCATATAACATATACAAGATTAATTGTTTGCATTTTAAATTACAGAGGGAAGAATAATGTAGGAATACAAAGAAATCACACAGCAGGAGATACAATTAAAATTTCTCAATCACATTTTTTTATTTAATATCAATCCATAGTACAGTTTAGTAGTTTAGTACAGAACAGAGAATTAGGTATTCTTCTAAATCTATTTTCTGATCTTATATATGTATATATATATATATATATATATATAATGACCCCTCATTGTGAGGTTAACAGTAGGGAGATTGTCAAGGTAAGTGATACAATAAGTGCACGGATCCTTCTATGCATGCAATATACTTATGTAATTCTATTAATAAAATTACAAATTCCATTAGATTAATCAACTAAAAAAAGTTGAATATTTTGAATCAGAGGGAGACGTGGTAACAGATTTTCCAGACCAATTGTGATTGAAGTCTCAAGAGGATTTCAATTCAAGAAATAAAAAAATATCTAAATCAAGTATCAATTATGGAAATCAAAATCTGTATGGGTACATGCATGGCAGCAAGATGGATGGTTAGGGATGTACCTCTTTGATTTTCAGATTTTTGATTTCTAAGAGAGAAATCACTTGCATGCAGGCTGGAATCTGGAGCTACAAACATCCACTCCAGGGCTGTTCTTCATGGTTGAAATCTTGATTTGGAATTTGGAGAGTGATTAAGGAAGAAAGAAGAAAACTGAAGAGAGGAGTTTACGGCTAGAAATGGGGTTGTGATTCTTGTTGGAAATAAGGAAAGAAAGAAAATAGAAGGGAGAAGAAGAAATCTCGTTGGGGAGGAGAGGGAGAGAGAGATGTTTGAGAAGGCATACAATGAGAGGGGAATTGGCTATATTTATATAGCAAATGGGAGGGCAAGTGGAGCATTTGTGCAGCAGCAGCAGTACACGTGCTGCTGCCTGTTATATGTAAAAAAATTATTTTTTTTGATTCATTTGTTTGAGATGTTTAAAAATAACCGTACTCGCGCCTCGAATATCGGATTATGACGCACAATATCTCGATTTGATCATTTCTAAACGACGATCAAAATAAGTATAATATTGATATACTTTCGGTTGGGTTTTGAACCCCCGAAATTTTCGAGATATGGTTTTGGTTTGGGTTTAAATTTTGTAATTTAAAAATATCAGATGACCTCCGATTGACGAACGATCGATTCTGTTGGTCTTGTTTCGTCGAATTGGATCTAATGATGGTTTTGGTTCGTTTTGCGGTTTCCGAATTTGTGTTGCAGCTTTTCGGGTGCGCATTACAATGCAACGGATTTTTGGTCGTTTTCGCCCGAACGACTTTTAATCCGCAATCAATTGATCGTTTTAAGTTGTTCGGTATTGACCAACAACTTTATTAGGTTATTTGGACCCTAATCGGGTCGGGTTCAAGTTCGAATGGAAATCGGTTGTTACAGTATGAGATTATATGATGATGAAACTGAGGAGGTAGATAGGAGGAGATATAGAGAGCTTATTGGGAAGCTCTTATACGCCACCATCACCAGGTCGGATACAGCCTTTGCAGTGAGCAAAGTCAGTCAGTTCATGGAGCAGCCCAGGAAGGTGCATCTGGATGTTGTCCATATGATCTTGAGATATTTGAAGACCTCACCTGGTCCGTGTCTTATATTCAGTAGGGATACATCTATTGAGGTGATAGCGTGTGCAGATGCAGATTATGCATGTTGTGCCAGAGACAGAAATTCCACTTCTGGCTTTGCTATTTTTGTCGGCAACTCACTTGTTTCATGGAAAAGAAAGAAGCAGACAGTAGTGGCTAGATCAAGTGCAGAATCCGAATACAGGGTCATGGCACAGGGAAGTGCAGAAATGATGTGGGTTAGTTCTGTGTTGACTGACCTTACCATTGAGGTTTCTCTTCCCATGCAGCTCCTATGTGATAATAAAGCAATCATTTTTTATTGCCAATAATCTACTTTTCATAAATGGACAAAGCATATAGAGGTGGATTGTCATTTCACTAGAGACATGATCCAGAAAGGTCTCATATCCACTTCTCATGTTTCCACTGGAGATCAGACGACAAATATCTTCATTAAGGCCCTAGCTAGAGGTCCCTTTCAGAGGTGTTGCTCCAAGCTGAGCATGATAGATATATATGCTCCAGCTTGAGAGGGAGTGTTGAGATAAGTTTATTTCATGGTGTTATTAGCGTTTTATGTTTTCTTGATATACCGCTTTTGTAATTAACCCATGGCTTTTCTCCTATATAAGAGAGCCCTTGGGTCTCATTTAGAATATGAATTTCTTTTCTCCCAACAATATGATCCATCATATATTCTGAATTATAGTAGTGACTACAAGCTCCGAGCTTAGGTCCACTTGGATAGCTCTTTCCACTATCAGAGGGAATCTGCTTTGATATTATTTGTAACATCTCGAGCTTAGATTCATGGACCACTATTGAGGAAACTAACTCTGAAAACCTGTTGGATGTGGGCTTAGATGGACCCGTTGACAACCACTATGCTTAAGACAAAGTTGTCAAATAATCCCCACCACTTATAACACACTCATACTTCGTGAGTTTTAGATGTTAGACCATGTTTGGGTGTTACATCTTATGTGTGTTTCGGTAGTGGTTGATTGCACATATGTTGTCCCAACACTTTGCTCAGTTAAAGGATTTTATTGTGAATTGTGATGTCATTTATAGTGACCCATACCTATCTCAGAATTACTATGGAAGAAAGCTGACATCGACAACTAATTGTCTTCAACTTAATCAGACTAGTAGTGTCACTACCATTTAAAATGCTGAATACAAGTCCAATAATAATATCAATCTCCAACTGTCGTAACCCATACTCAGTATTTGTATTCTCTATTTGATACATTTAAGTATCACATATAGATCAGTCTTATTGGCTTCTATCTACCTGCAGCTCTTATGTCTGTATCACTGCGCCATTTTACCGGTATATGATGCTTCGACATAAATGCCACATGAACAAGCATCTTGGAAATCTTAGAACAGACAATTTGTGGAAGAAAATAAAATCCATCTCACTTTTCGGTTTCATTAAATTCTCATTTCTGAGAAACCAAAAAGTGGAAACGTAAAGTTAAACAGATTTTTCTATAATTTCTAAATTACTGGTAATTGGGAAGTTCAATAAAGGGCAGTCCGGTGCATAAGCTCTTGATCAGTATCTAGCTGACAGTTGGTCCACATTGGATCTATTGCACGTAAATTTGCCTTATTCTGCAAAACAGGATGGTTCCATGATTTGAACCTGAAAACTCTTTAGTCACACAACGACAACTTTTACTTTTGTGCCGAAACTTTCCTTCAAATGAGAATCATAATAACTGATAACATTTATTAGATCTTTAGTTAGCTATTGTGCATGAATCATTGTAATATGCGATGTAATAATAACTAAGAACATTTATTTCTAGGCTTTAGAATTTATCCTTGACCTTTGGAGGCACATTAGAACTGTGGTTTAGGTATTGCGACAGGAAATATGATGGCTAGTCTTATTACGTCTGATTCTTATTGCAATATCCTTTTGCGAGGTGGCTATTGTAGCAATCTAATCCCTGGAGTGTCGTATTTTCCGCCACCACTTCTGTAAGTCATGATCATAACAGCTGAATATAGATACAGCCGTACAGGTTGGCATCGATACACCGAAGTTCGGTATTAGCATGTGTGGCCTGCCTAAGACTCGGTTGGAGATATTTAGAATTCTCAATGCATGATATGAAAATGAAATAAAGTGCTGACATCTAAACGTTAACCTAGAGCAGCAGATGGTGTGGGCTGTAAATAAGGGGACTTTGTTATAAATGCTATTCTAGTAACATTTAAGACAGTCTCCTCACGTAGAACCAAGCTGGGTTTGAGGCCTTTGTTTAAGAGAAAAATTTGCTTAGGCAGTCAATTAGGAATCCTATTAGCTCTATACGGCTATGATTATTTTTTTTGTTAAGTACAGTAAGGAAGCCGCCTCTTGAAGAGGCGGCTTTTACCTTACAATAGCTGACTCTTGAAGAGGCGGCTTAGGCCAATGCCGCATTTGCCAAAGGTGGCTTCCGCGGGATTATAGACAGAAGCAGAGCTCCGCCCGACCCCCACGCGCACTTCCAAAGGCCCGACTCCAGACCTCCGTTCTTCCTGTGCCAAGCCCGACGTCGCCCCTCCCGCCCCAGGCGCCCCCCTCCGGCGTCGTCAACTCCCCCATCCCTCGAAGACTACTCCGTTCATTCCATTGCTACCTAGGGCATCCTCACCCATCATCGGGTTGTTCGACATTGACCTAAGGTGAGCTCCTCATCCCTTTTAGTAACCCTACTATGAAATTTTATGTGACGTGTGCGTGTATCGATACGTATAGGATGTCTACGGCTATTTTGTGCTTTTGTCACTACGGAGGAACGATTACGAATTCGGGTAGTTATCAAGGTGGACGTATGAAACCGTTGAAGCTAGTTCCGAACATGAAGTTTGATACCCTGTTGGAGAAGATTGTCTCGTTATTCCGGATCGAACGTACACACTTTGCTACTTTGAAATTGCTTCACAAAATGGAGGAGAATGGCAGTAGTTATTTGGCGAATGTTGAGTTTGATGATGACATACAAGATGTCTTTGAGTATGCAGGAATGATGGGTTCATCGTACCGTCCAATTTTATATGCAACCCATCAAGATGAGTCTTCCCAAAATGTCACCCGAGCATCTTCGCCTGTCACCCGTGCATCTTCACCTATAACTCGAGGTCACGGAGTTGTTACCTTTGATATGAATGACACAATTACTCAAGAAATTGATCGCGTGAGCACTGATGAAGACGTGGCTGCGAATGATACCGAAGATGAAATGGAGAACGATGAGGAATCTGAGGAACACATTGTGTCTGATATACCATTCTATAATGTCCGTGGTGGTGATGGCTATATAAGAAGTGACGAGGGTGACTACGATGCTGGAGAGGGACTTAGTCTTGCAGATGAGTTGAGGAACGGGATGACCTTTAAGTCGAAAGCTGACTTGGTCTATTCTGTCAAGATGTTTCACATCAAGCGTCATTACAATTTTCATGTGCACGAGTGATGAACCTCAGTTTCATCATCTTTATTCTCCATAATTAACCCCCTTGCTTAAAAGTTTGTCAATAATTCCCTGTTAATGTCTAATAATTAACAGAGTCCTTAATAAATTAAAAACCACAAAAAAAATGACAAAACAAAAATTGTGGTATTTTTAGACTTAAAAATACCCTCAAAAATATTTCGGGCCCTTTGTTGATCTCTTTTCGAGTTTTGGCCAACATGAAACTTGTAGATCTCGTCAAGATCTACAACTTTCATGTTTTGAGTTTTCTCAAATTCGGCCAATAGGGCCCTCAAAAGACATAAAAACCCAAGGAATAATCTGGTTGGGCCACGTGGCCCATTCTGGGGGCGCCACGTGGCCCGGCTCTCTTATCTTTTCCGCCCTTTTTCTAGACCGTTGGATCTCTACCAGATCCAACAGCCAGGCATTCTCCACGACCGGCTTCCATCAGTGACCGCTCGATCAAGATCCGCACCTAATCACCGCCGCACGTAAGCGCTCTCACCAGAGCTTGCCACGTGTTGCCACCATCGCCCTCTGATCGAGAGTCAGATCCTCCATCTCTACCGTTATCTCCTAACCATCTTTCAGCCGTTCGATCACTTCCCGCTCTCCATCTTTACCCTCCATTCGCGCCGCGTCCCTAGCCCGACACGTGGTGCTTCCATCCGCCACCGATCATATCGCCCCCGATCTAATCACAACCGTCCTTCAGCGCCCAAATGTAGGCCGTTGGATCTCCAGATCCAACGGCTGTTCTGCATCGTCAACCTCTCGCCTCGTTCTCTCTCCCACGACCACCACTCGCGAAGACCTCGCCCCCTTCCATTTTTTCCGACCTCACCTTCCACCATCTCCACTCGCTAACCGTCCCATGGTCCTCCCCAGTCATCCACCTCCCTCGCGAAACCCTCGTCAACCCACGAAACCCGCTCCAGTTCTCCCATTTCTCCCTCAAATCCTCGTCGTCCACCAACACCTCCGCCACTTCGCCCTTTAAAACCACCGCCTCCTCCACTGTCCCCAGTTGTCCATCTTTACATGGGGCCTCGCCCAGCCCTCCGCCACCTCCCAGTGACAGGGGGAGGTGGTCGGATAGAGCGAAGACGACGAGGCTCCTGGTGAGACCCTCCGCCTTCGACGGCGGAGTTGCGGCGACCTATAGCCGCCCGAGCTCGCTGGGGAGGCTGCCCAGTACGTTGCGAAGACCCGGAGCTCGCTTAGAGCTCCAGCCCAAGCCCTCCGCTTCGCCCAATCTCCAGGTAAATTCCTCCGATCTCCCTTTGCATTTTTGTTTAATTTAGCTTACTTTTCTAGGCCTCTCCGGCCACCATCTCGCTCCGATAACCATCCCAAAAGTTACGCCTCCGACTCCCCTTCCACGCGCATGCCTCAGCTCACCCTCTCTGCATCCTCCATACCTCGTCACTCCTGATCCACCTCCTCCGCCGCGAGGCGGAGGAGCTCTGAGCTCTCCATCTTCTCCACCCCGTCTGAGCTCTCCATATCATTCACACACGCACGCACGTCGTCTGCTACGCCTCGGCTATGTATATAACCCTGCAGGTCAACAAGACTCTTGAATCGCCGGACGTTCGCCGGCGCAAATTTCACCAAGGTTGCCCTCGACTTCTGAGCGCCATCAGCACGAGCCAAGACGCCTCACATCTTCCCCGAGCTCCGGGCTTCCTCGACGATCCTTCTTCGAGCTCGGGGGAGGTCCTCAGTGCCCAGATGAGAGCGGCGGAGCTTGGAGCTTCTCGCCGGAGCTCGAACTCCGCCGCCAGCAGTCGAAGAAGGAGACGCTACAGGCGCCGGTGGATGCACCTTTCTCGGCGGTCATCCAACGGCCATGAGGAGACCACGTCATCGTCTCCAGCAACCATTGGATCGTCTCGATCCAATGGCTCTCGTGCAGCCACGTCGCCAAGCCAGGATCTCACCGCAGCCATCCGATTGTCGTCATCTGATGGCCCATCTTCAGCCACGTGGCGTCATCATAGCTGCACCGAGCCTCCCGTCCGAGCCTCCAGGCTTGGATGCACCGGGCCTCTCCCGAACCTTCACCGAGCCTGCAGCGAGCCCGAGCCTACGTCCAAGCCGAGCCGAGGCAGCCGAACCTCCCCTGAGCCTAGGATCAAACCGAGCCTGGGAGAAGCACGTGCACACCACGTGCCTTCTGGGCAAATTGCAGGGAGCCCCCGCCGTCTTCTCCAATTTGCAGATAGGTCCATGTATCACGTGCAGCAAGCGTGAGCAGAGGGTATTTTACAGGGAAGCCCAGTACTTTTATTTATTTACATTTTAGTCCCTGCCAGGACCTATTTGTAGTTATCATTTTTATGTTTTCTTTCAATTATGCCCCTGTCTTCTTTTATGCGTATCTTGAGCTCTGTTTATCCGATCGAGTTGATTCCAGTTTCGTTTTGACGCTCGTCTCATCCTCTTCATTATGGCATGATTAAATTTCAGATTTGACACTATGAACTGTGACGTATACTTTTCTTATAGGAGACTCTTGAATCTTTTTTGATTTATCATGCCTACGTGCTTTATATTAGTAGAGACTCCTTTATTTCAACTCGGATTAACTCGTGATCTTCTTATGACTCAAGTGACTATTATTTTGGGCATATCAGTCATTTTGCATGGCATCTATTTGCATGATAAAAAGTTAAAAAAATGCATGTTTAATTTTAATACATTGCCTTGTCATGTCTTGTTGTGTCTTTGCATCATTTGACCTATATGATTATTTTCAACACTTGATTAAACACACTTAAATTCTGATTAATAAGAGAGAGGCTCGTGTCCCTGAGTTCGACCTTGGTATCTTGCCAAGTAAAAAAAAATAAATACGATCATCTCATTTTGATTCATTATGGCATATATTTGAAATGAGATGATCCTTTGATGACCCAAACTGGCCCGACTGCTTCGACGTATTAAGGTGCTAATTTAGCATTATTAGAGGGCCGATTTTGCGGTTCGTAAGTCGGTTTGGGTTGTCTACTGCAGCGAGAAAGAAAGAGGTTGTAAATGGCGTTTGCGAGGTCACCGCCGTCCACTAGATGGTCAATTTGTGATTTCTATGGTGGATGCACCGCACACATGTTTGCATCGTGTAGCTAATCAAGATCACCCTCAATTTGATTGTAATTTCATGGCCCAGAAGTTTCTTAACCAGATAAAAATTTCACCATCCGTAAGAGTCGCAGTTTTACAAGGCATGATTTCTGAGGATTATGGCTACATGGTCAGCCGCAGAAGGGTCTGGGATGCTAGACGCAAAGGAATAGAGATTGTCTATGGGGACTGGGCCAAGTCCTACAATGAATTGCCATACCTTTTCAGGGCATTTGAAACTTCTATTCCAGGTACAATCGACGTGACTATGTGTTGGCAACGACACCAATTGGCCATGGAGGTGATGATGTATCTGCGGATTATATGGCGTGGTACAATCGCATCACACGACGATTTATAGGGAGACATGGATTCGTGCTCGTTTTGGTGGTAAGTTAGCATCATTTCCGTTCATAAAATTATTCTATAGTGAAGATATTGAGTTTGTTTTTCCTTTTGTAGGCGACACGACTAGATGAGATTGTTCACCTTGTGGGACCTAATGAGGATGTCATCCGATTGGTGACAGACACTCGTCGCCTTCTCGATGACTCTATCCAGCGACAATTCAGGGATGGAGTCCATGAAGATGAAGAGGATGAGGAGGGACTAGCGACAGATGGCACATCTTCCCAGCAACAAGGACGTGGTAGACGACATGGACGTGTACGCAGAACTCGAGGAGGACGAGCACACCCTTATGTCGAGGACGTACAAGCTTCGGGGGTTGAATATCAAACACCAGCTGTTGAACGCGAGACCGAAGGAATACAACACACTCCACCTGCACCGATGAGAGATAGGCCACATAGCGAGGCTGGACCATCGCATCGCCATTCTCCATTACCTCCATTGGACTATGATGTAATGGTAGACGAAGAAATCTCACAAATTGAGCACATTGATCGTGCTAATCTATTGTCTTCGTTCTCAGTTGAGCCAACAATCCCTCAAGAAGCCCCATTACTTCGTCATTACACACGAAGGAGGCGACACATGTGATGTTATATGAGTTGTAATGTAGAATAGTTCTTGCTTCATGTTAATGTAAACTATGTAACTTTTAAACTTCATTAACTGTTAAGCATTTATGTTGAATGTTCCATTTCTGACTTCTGTTAAACTTCTGTTAAAGTTGAATGTTCCACTTTAATGATGTTGATGTTGAGCATGATGTATTTTGCTGGAAAACAGCAAGCCACAGTCTGTGGCTTGCAAAACAGCAAGCCACAGACTGTGGCTTGCTGTTTTCTGGCTACTCCCTTGGAAGCCGCCTTTTAAGGATGCGGCTTCCACACGGAAGCCGCATCTTGAAAAGGCGGCTTCCTTTGAAGGAAGCCGCCTACTTATGACCAGGGGTATACACGAATTTTTCTCCTTTGTTTAACCAGTATGCAGATATTCGATTATCCATTCTTTTTTGACTTTCTTTTAAAAAATTATACTAACATGTGTATTATACTTGATTCAAAGGTCCAGAAGCATGTGCAGATTCGGATGGATGCACACCAGAAGTACATAGAGTCATTGCTAGAAACAGCATGTAGAATTGCTGCTGAGCAGATAGCAGTATCAGGAGCAGCAACCGAGATTCAGAATTCCAGCATTTCTCCAAAAGTTGTGACTAACGGAACCAATCCTCATGTTTCCGCTCTCCATCGCATGGCTGTCTGCGGTGATATACCAGTTGAAGGCCTTGGGGACAAGCGATATAATGCTGCACACCTGGAAAATCTCTCCTATGAGAAACTACCGGACCTCAAGCTTAATAAGCACTGTTAGACTACAAAAAACTGACGTGGTGAAAATGTCACGAGCATGAACCAACGTCGAGTAATGATGCTCGTTGCCTGAGCTCCCAACTGTAAATTAGAAGATATTGAATGGAAACATTTTCTGCCTCTTGGAAGTTTGTTATCAATGGACAGAACTTGTGCATCTGGAACTGTCGTCTAAATTAGTCGAAGGCGATCTATGCGATTCAGTGTTCCTGATGAGGAACAATCCCAGGCAATTCTGTAGTTGTCTCAAGAAAACATTGAATATTAGATACTGTCCATCTAAAACCAAGCTATTACAGGGGATACTGAATCTTCCCCTATGAAGGTTTAGGGCATGACTTCCAGCAGTGATGCCATTGTTCTTGCTGAGTGTAGCAGTTTCCTCAACTTCATTGACCCACATCTTATGTCTAATTTGGAAGGAAATTTATATCTTGTTGGACTTGAGGGTAAAATTAATCAAGGTCAAAGCAATAGCCATCAAGAGATTGGTGTGAAATTTACGACGAACTTAACTATCTAACATTTCTATAAAAATTACTCCTTTCCCGTGGCTGTCATTCACATAACCTTCATAAGATTCTGCAAGAACCACCTAACTCCACCTTGAAGTAGACACTAGAAGCTCTACCGGTAAATACAACATTCTACGCAGAGATACCAATATATCATATACAAGAGAACCATTGATATTGTGTTCATACCACTATATGGTTGGGTAAATGAAAAAACTCAATCTTATCATGATAACATGTGGAAATCAACCTAAATCCTGACTTAAGACACATGAAAGCAATAAAAAATACGTATTGCAAAATACAAGTATATCTCGTTTTTGGGTTCAAAGTTTTCATGTAATCCATAGGGACTCCAAAGTAGAGATCTCATTCTATATGCCATTGTAGGCTAGAGTTTTCATGTGGTTTCATATGGATACCAGAGTAGAGATCCCACTCTCTGAGCTAGTATAGGAGAGACCCAGTTCTTTGACGGGAGACTTTCAAACTCCATTCTCCAGCGATCGTGGACTCCGACGAGGATATTTCCATGGTTTTTTCAGTTCGGCCCTTCAGAGATGGAGCAGTTGTCGACATGATGTACAGTCTTCTACATGTGGCGGGCGATAGTACTTTGATGATCATTCCAATTTCAGCGACTCTGGCAGATGCAGTACAGAGCACATGTTCTCCAATGAGGAGACTCGATTCAACTCACACTCCAACCATGTTGTTCCTCCTCACCTGCACGGCATGAGAAGCAACCTCCTCGCTCCAGCTTGAGGGGGAGTGTTGGAGTATAGGTGTCATGTTTAGATGGGTAATTGTATCCCTCAGGGTCCAATTACCACATCCAGTAGTTTAATCCCACATCTACTAGTTGTGGGACTTGGAGACTCATTGAGGGCTATATAAGAAGCCTCACGCCCATTGTATCAGATGAGAAAGTTGAATTCATGTTTATTCTATTTCTCTGATATTACGCTTTTGCTTCTAGTTTTCCACGAATACTTTGAGGACTTTTGAAGAAATTAGGTGGTGAGATGTGAATGACCATTGGCCATTGGGTTTAATGAGTTGTATGAAATCGATAGATGTGCCACGATATATTTTCAAAGGTTTCAAATCATGCTTAGAATATCTATTTTTAATAAATGATTTAGATGTTGGCTCTGTTCACCAAGTTTAACAATCACATAGAGAAGAACATTGATTACTTTTGGAGATGGATACGTGTGATTTAGATATTTTTGTTAGAGCAAAGAGTAATCTCTTTTGTTGTTTTCATCTTTTCTCCTCGATTTTAGGAGGGAAGCATTCATCTAAATCTTTTTATGCATCAAGAAAGAACAATTCTTGAAGCAAAACCTCTAGAATTCAACGGTGTTTCGTTACATTTGCATACCATGGAGGAGGAGGGACCTCGTCATTGACATCATCGATGAAAAGGCAAAAGTAGTCGATCCAAAAGCAAGGGGTGGACAATGGGTTATGTGGAGAAGAGAGACGAATGAGATATGTATTCCATAAGGCTAGGGTCTCTTATATAGAGAAAAAACCCTAGAGAGTGCAAGGAGAAAAATACATAAATACCCTGAGGGGTTACGGAACCCGAAGGGTTAAAGGTTACAGAACTTGAAGGGTTAAGGGCTACGGAACTCGAAAGATTACAACCATAATTGTAATATAATAATTCTAACACTCCCCCTCAGTGAAAACACATTAAACATGAAAAATGGGGAGGGGAATGGGTAGTTGGTGACTTGGAGTAGGTAACAAGTTGGAGTAGAGAAGAAGTAAAAGGAGAAGAAAAAATAAAATAAATAAAGTAAATAAGTAGGCTACTAAAAATAATGAACGGAAAATAAATAAAAGTAAATAATTAATTAGTTAAAATAAATAAATTAAATAAATAAAAATAAAATAAAATACGAAATAAATAAAATCAATAAAAATTTTGGGTGACACGTGGCGGCTCTAGGAGCTGCTATGTGTCGCACCTAGAAAAATAAAAAAATTGAATGTAAAGAAAATAAAAAAGAAATAACAAAAGGGGTCAAATCAAAAAGTGGTCAACATAAAATTGTTCATCTCGATAGGATCTACAATTTTCATTAAGGACCAAAAATCAAAAAAAGTCATATGTACACGTATTTTTGGGGGTACCTTATAGATATAAAATACCGTGTTTTTATCTTTTGCGGATTTTTTTGTCATTTTTAAATAATAAAAATCAAAATAAAGTTAGAATAAACACGATATGAATATTTACAACCTAATCTTTTTTTATTTTTTAATAATTAAGAAAATAAAAAGATAAAAATAAAGGGTATTCTGATCAATATGTACAATATACAATAAGGGCCCAAAACTCAAGTTTCACATACGACTCTGATTTTTATGAAATTGATCTCGTTTTGAAGTTCTTTGAATGTATATTACTTTAAAAGGGAGTATACCTAAATTGGACATTGTACAAGAGAGATATTCACATTTTAATGCTTTTAGTCTCAAATTTGGATTTGGGTTTTATTGGTCAATTTTACAAGTTAGTATTTTTTGATATTTTTCTTTTAGTAATATTAGTAATATATACACAATAGAGTTAATTTTAATGATTTTGGAGTTAGAATAAAATATATACAGATAGGTGATTTTTGCTAATTTGCAAGTGAATATATACACGTGAATTTGGCTTCTTATTTAATGCAAATATGAATGATAAAATGCATATATTATTTACGCATGCGTAAATGCTAATAATGCACAATAGATGGAAATATGCATCTAATTACGTAGGAACAGAGCTCTATTTTCGATGAATCACAGATTCACAACCCTATAACTTTATTTATATTGCAAAAATGCCCCTTCCAATATTGTAATTGATTTAATGTCTTCTATTTTTTATTTAATAGCTCATGTGCATGTAAAAAATCGGAAAATTCATAGTAAATGTCTGATTTTGTGCTTATTAATGCCATGAATTTTATTCAGCATTTACTTACACTTTCTATTTATTAAAAATCAATTAAGAGCTATTTATTCCTTATTTAGCAATAAAAATAAAAAAGGAAAACTTATTTAAAAATTCTAAAAAATGATATATTATATATTACTATATTATATAATATAATTTCGGACCAAAAATCAAAAAAATATAAAAGAACACCATAAAATTGAAAAACCCCTCCAAACCCTATAAAATTTGCAAAAAAATATAATCCAAAAACTAGTTTTAAATTATATAATTTTATTTATATAATAAACTATATATAGAAATTAGCTTTGAGTATTTTTCAACTTATTATCTATTTTAAAACTCAAAACAATTCAGCTTATTGTTATATTCTCCATTTTATTCATAATAAATTAAAAATACTTAAAAATTAGCAAAAACATACCAAAAAAATCACAACAGAGAAAAATATAAAAAGTTTTAAAAAATTAGTACATATAGTTATATTTAAATATATAAACCCTAATAGTATATATACATAATATTACTTATATAGTATTATTATTATAAATACCTATAAACATATTTTTAACCTTTAAAAATTTAAAATATGTACTTATTTGTATTTCATAATTATATATTTTATAAATATATCTTGGGGATAGGGAGCTTGCACCAAGGTGCATGTAATTTTACATGCACCGGAGCTTATATCTTCCACATTTTTTTTACTTTTTTGAAAAATACCACCATGTATATTCATATATATATATATCCCTTTAATATGTCATTCGAATTTCGTCAGAAACCGAGATTCCTATGACCTCCATCTAGAATAGGTAATTTTAACAGTCTTAGAATTGTTGTAATTGACCTGTTCTTGATGGAGGGTATATGAGTCTCTGTTTCTGACGAAATTCAAATGGCATATTGGAGGGATATATAGATGAATATACATAGTGATATTTTTCAATAAAAAATAAAAAAATGTGGAAGATATAAGCTCCGGTGCATGTAAAATTATATGCACCTTGGTCAGTGACGTCCCTGACATTTCGTGGGCCCTGGGCAAAAGAAAAAAATGGGCCCTTATAAATTTCGATGAACAATGTGCCCTTATATAATTTCATGACTTTAACATTGAGTTGTTCATTAAAATTTCGACTCTATAAAGGTTCATTTTTTGACGAGTTGTTTCATCAAAAAATCGGTTCCATAAGAGCTCATTTTTTAACAAATTGTTTCATCGAAAAATTCGATTGCTCATTTTTTGGTGAGTTGTTTTACTAAAAGTTTGATTCTACAATGCCTCATTAGGACACATAATATTTTTTTCTAAATTAAAGGTTGAATACATGTAAAAATAGACCTCTAAAGTTGATGGAGCCCTGAGCCATTGCCGTCGTAAACTACCCAATTGACGTCCCTGATATTACCATGAGATTCACGTTATTACTACCGAATAAATACCTTACTAGACAAAATCATTCTTAAGTGAATGGTTTACTATCCAAACAACTTCCTCCCTTCAATTAATCTTCAATCTACAATTGCAACACTCACGACAGTCCCTGCTATTATTTTCATTATCTCTTTGGAGAAAGGAAAAATATGGCCTAAAGTCATTATGCTACATGGAAATGCAACAACTACGTGGGTATTTGAACTCACTCTTATTTCATGAATACAGAGAGGATATATATATATAGTTCAATATAGCATATGCCTTGTTATCTTGTATCTATATTTATTTCACCACGAAACAAGAGCCATATTTGTTCATTTCCCAATGCAATATATGTTATATATTAGTTAAAGAAAAAATGGGGTTACCCCGCCACCATTTTTCCACAATTTTTTTTTGAAAAATTTCACCATGTATATTCATCTATATATCTCTTCTATCTGTCATTCGAATTTCTCAGAAACAGAGACTCATATACCCTCCATCTAAAACAGGTATGATTACTGCTTAAGACCGTTAAAATTACATGTTCTAGATAGAGGGCATAGGAGGCTCTGTTGCTGACGAAATTTGAATGGCATATAGGAGGAATATATAGATGAATATACATGTGAAAGTTTTCAAAAAAAATAAAAAAATTATGGAAAATGGGGGTGGGACAGCCATGTTGGCTGCCCGCAAGGGGCAGCCCTATCAAACCCATTAGTTAAACTTATTACAATCTATCTTGATTTTACCAGTACCCAGAAAAATATAGGAGACAGATTAAACAGAAAATCACACATCTTTCATCCATTGTTGATAATCACACAATTATATGTCAATCTTAATTAATTCACATGCAATTAGCCGCGTTGAATCCCAATTAACAATCCGTCCGAAGCTATGAAATTTGTCTCTCGATCTACAATGCACGCGTGTCCCACTATTGGTTAATAATAAATCCCCATGGAAAGACGCAGTCCTAGAAATTTAAAAAAATTTCGAACTGCGAAACAAGTAAAGAATAGAAGATTTAAAAAATAAGATAACATAATAATAACAAAAGAATTACCGAATCCTACAAGACCGCAACCCCCTTATCCACGACAGGCGCCTGCACTTGACCAGTACCATTCATCCCTTTCAATTTTTTCGGGAGAGAGAGAGATATCAAGAGAACATAGAAACGCCTGCACTTGACCAGTGTCGTTCCCATTCGAATTTTTCAGGAGAGAAAGATCGAGAGAACATAACAACAAAGATATCGAGAAAGAGAGAGGGGGTGATGAATTAAATTAAGAATTACTTGAAAAAGTAAAATGTGGTCGTTGATTAGAGGATTTCATGGGAAGAGCAAACATCTTTTCCATATTGAGAATCTAGCAATAGAAATGTTGAGGTAGATGGAGATCTAAAAGGCCTCTTTTTTAATTTTTTTCAACATGCATGAAAATGGACCCCTTAAAGGTCATGGGCCCTGGGCAGTTGCACTTCCAAACAACCCCCAGGGTCGGCCCTGACCTTGGTGCAAGCTCCCCATCCTCACATATCTTATATATTATTTATATTGTACATATTATTATATATAGATATGTATATATATATTATATTCTTAAAATCAGAAAGTTCAAAAGAAAACAAAAATTATAAAATTAAAAATATAAAACATATAAATATTGAAAATCCATAAAATTTACATATAACTAAAAACCACAAAAAATAAAAAATAGAAAAGGTACAAACATATTTTTTTTATTTTTGTAGATAATAATTATTTGCCTATCAACAAATTTGTTATCAATGGTTCGACAATCTACACTTATTCAATATAAATATATTTCATAGAGTAAAAATAAAAATAAAATTTGACTAACATTTCATTAATTTATCATAAATTGTGGGTTGGTTGTGTGTTTGAGTGATTTTCCACATTCCTAGTACTACTAAAGCGACCGACATAACGATTGTCAGACTTGACTTGTCAAGCACTGTAGGCCCTCCAAGACCATGCGTTAGAATCCTCTATTCGATCCTCACAACAAAATGGCACCATTGCCAGAGAGCAATGTAGGATAGGTTTTAATGTACATACTCACTTGCAATTATTTTATTCTTTTTATTTATTTGCTTAAATAATTGTTTTATCTGTGTCTGACCATCTTCTTTGTTGAATTTCTTATGAGGAACCATGTAGCAAAGGCGACTTCTTAGGAAGCCGGTGCACTCAAGTTGCAAGGAGATTGACCTTTTCTCTATAGGTCAATTGGAGAGAGAGAGAGAGTAAGAAAGAGAGACATAGAGAGAGGAGCATAGCTATTAACTATTTTTCTTTTTAATTTTGTGAGAGAGACTCTTTTTATTTTTGCAATTTTTAATTTGTAATAATACATGTACTTGTACATTTTGGACATTATCACACCCTAATGTCAATTGCCCAGGTGATTGTTCACATGGGGCCTCGTCGGTTCTTTCACATTTTTCTCATTTTTCACTTTATTCTCCCTATGTTCCCTTTATTTTTATTTGTTTTTTGTGTTTTGAGTTTTTCGCATTTATTTATTTGTTCTCTATGATTGAGTCCTTAGATTTTTAGGAATAGCTTGGTCGAGTACATTAGGTCCAAACACTTAATATGTTCCTATAGATCTACATTTGGACTTATCTCAAATTAATCTAATTCTTCAAGATTAGTAGCATTCCTAATCTTAGGGTGATTTCATCGGCTTGCATTTCATATAGTATAATTCTCAATTATGTTTAACATCCCGCATGGAGAGAGCTGGGAAGCACTGTAAGTCATTTGACTGTGCATGCATCATCGATTCCTGCCTTGCGTTGCTTATTCGATCTTCTCTCTAGTTTTTATCACTTATGATGTTAATGGAATTGAAAACAAAACTGGTACTGATAACTCTACTTGACTCTTAAAACAAAAGTAATGGATTCATTATTTTGGGAAGAGCAACTCCCACATTGGACTCAGGTTGTATTAAGGCATACACACCTAAGGAATAGACACCCCATCGCTGGACTTGTGTCTTAAACACTTGGGTTAACTCTTGGGCCCTGTTATTGTTGGAAGCACTTGCCTCCGACCTTAGACAAAGCATATCGTATTCAAGACGGTATATTGCGCAGACTTGGGTACGATCACTATAGGAGACTACACTTGTGAGCTTGTATAGCTGATTGAAAATCACTTAACTCTAAAATTGAAAAGATGAATGACCGCTATCTTTGGTTTTCACTTTGTCGAGTAGGTGAACATGGAGTTTGCTTTGTACGTTGATTACGATTTTGGATCCAATCGCTTTCATCATTGTTTGAGTTTTTGAACATTTGAGATTTTGAGTTCTTTTGTCCTTTTCTTTTTCTATATTGTCATTTTCTTTATTTTCATCTGTGTCGTAGTATCGGGTCTTGATCTTCATTTTAACAATTGGATCTCGTGGATTTCTTTTCACCCATATCAATAGATCCTTAATCCGATTCAAGAAGACTCTCGTCTTGAACCATAGTTTTATCTTTATGTCACCCGATCTTGCCTATCCTCTTCGTTCCCTCCAGTATCATCTCTTATATCACATGGGAATGTTGTTCTATGAGGTCCACATGAGGCTTTGATTGCATTATTATTTGAGTAAGTCATGAATAATTGAGAATGTTGAAATGAGTGTGCTCTCTTTGGTGTATTTTTGATCTGATATGTGCATAGATATTATTGAAGATTCAGATTTTGCACGATTATAGGTGTGATGCTTTATTGGGATTTTTGAACTTGCACATCAGATTGAGGATGTGATACATTCATGGTCATTTGATGATGGGACTGATACCTTGAGATGAGGTTATTAGATACTCTTGTTGGCTCCACCCATCTTGATTCAGACTCTTGACGAACTATCTCTTTCTATCCTTCAAAGAGGTGGTAGTTAGAGTCTACATGGTTTTACTCATCTTCTCGATCGATCCATCCTCTTTCCCTTACGTTTCTTATCTCCATTAAACACTTAAAGAGTCTCCGTCAGATATATTGAGCCATTTCAGTTGATCTGGTTTCTTGAGGGATTGCATTGTGATTGTTCCGATGATCTTCGTCCCTCCCCTGGCTTTATTCCCTCCTTCTTATGATGATTGATCTGTTTCTTGAGGACTCGAGACTAGATGACATCATTTCCTTGATTTTCAGTGACTTAGTTTGCATTACTCCCCAAGGAATATTTGCAGGAGGATGCAACATTTTCTTTACACTTGGTTCACTCATTGCTTATGCTTTTGTTCTATCGGAGCATGAAATCGAGTCATTTGAACTGAGCATTCGGTCTCTCTGTTTGATTTTGTATTCGATCTATCTGATCACGAGATTGAGTACTCTAGCTTACTTGACTTTTTCGAGTTTGTTCTCCTTGATGGTCCTCACAAGGATTAGACATATTCCTTTGATTATTCCCCTTTAGTTCGTAGTACTCCCCGAGGGTTATATGTAGGAGATTATGACATTTTCCTAGTTTTCGATATATTCCTCTAATGGGCAACTGATATGTCGCCTGTCGAGAGTCGCTTCTTCTAATCCATCTGATGAATCTAACTCCTTTGAGTCTGCTAACCTTGATGGCTGATGAATCCACGTTTCACCATCTTTATTCTATCATTTTGGTCTTAAAAACCCTAGTAAATGCATGTAAGTAGGCTTAATTTAGGCATTTAGCATTCATGCATTATTGTGTAAATATTGTATAAAATGCGGTTTTTAAAGCCAAAATTATAGAATAAAGAAAAGAAAAAAGAATAAAATATTGCAAATAATTTATGACCCGAAATCCCGAGACCTAGGCATCTCGATGACTAGGTCGACAAGGAATAAAGTAGGGGGAGATAAGGGCCAAAATACAATAAAAACACCTTTTATTTAACCCATTCTTTATTCAGACCTATTTTTGGTTCCACTTTTTATACTTCAAATAAATAAACTTTGTACATAAATATAGAAAAATGCAAAATTGATTTCACCCAAAAATAATACACACATAAAAAGTTATGATATGAATAAGATTCCAGAATCCCAACTTCCTAGACTCGTATATCTCAAATAAAAACTCGAAACACGTCAAACTCACCTTTAATTGTATATAGTTTTAAATAAGCTATTTAATGAAGGTGAGTTTCGCGTTTGGCAGAGCTACGGTTTGAAAGTTGAGTTTTGGACCCCTATTCCATACTTGTACATATTAAAATATTCATTTTATTTATTATCTTTATTTTCATAATTTTGTAATTTTGTAAATAATATTTATAATATATGTGTACATTAAAATCAGAATAAAACACTTAAAAACTCAAAAATAAAATACGTGTATAAAATACCTAGGTATAATACCTATAACTATACCTATGTGAATTATACTTCCATTTTATTAAGTGTACAAATTACATCAGAATAATAAAATAAAAATATATTTCAGTTCACAAAAATAAGTTGTAAATTCACAAAAATAAGTTATAAATTTACAAAATAATAAACAAAATAAATAAAATTAAATATATAAAATAAAAATAAAATATTAAAATATATAGATATATATACCTATATACCCCATAAAACATAACTTGTAATTATAAACCTCATAAAAATGAATAAAAATCACTATAAAATAAATTATAAAATAACAAACCTTTTTTATTTAATAATAAAAAATTAATAAATTCTTTTACTATTTTTAAATGAATGAATAAAACATTTTTTGCAGGATTTTTCCTGGTTGGTCCATGTGGACCAACCAGGTGGCTCTGACATTAATCGTAGGTCAACTGTCTGAGCCTTCTCCTGTTCATGTCAGACTATCTTTTTGACCTATATTCACCCATTTTTCAAGGGCATTCCTTTCATCATTTCATATCGATGCCTTCTTGGATTCTCTTCCCCTTGCATCAAGGATACACGCCCAAGGATAATCTTGGGGTGTGTATCATTGATGCGCCCATTTCTCATCGATCTCTGAGCCGCTCCATCAACCCTTCAAAACACCACCTTCCCCTTCATTCTAACTTTGAACCATCTTTTGGCATAGCTTAGATCTCCAAGAGCGGGTAGGGTTAGACTCCGGTGACAGGGGAGACTCCCCACACCCCCGTTGAGGTACGACGAGGCCATAAAGGTCAAGCTCCAGCCACCTCCGGCCACCTTGGCCATGAGGTTTCATCTCGCCATTTCGTGGCTCGAGGTATGTTTTCTTTTAGTTTTTCTCGCACTTTCATCCTTGCCGTAGTCATAGGAACCATTCCCCATATTCCATTTCACCTCTCACTCGCTTAAGCGCCATCAGCCACTCCCTTGCCGGAGCGTGCTCCGGTGAGCCTCCACCTCGTACCCCCTATGCCCATTCCGCCTCCAGGAGCTCTCCAGAGCTCTGCATTTTTGTTCTAACCGCCCGCCTGTAGGAAAAAGCTACAGAAATACTTGTTTGCATGTTCCTCTAACCTCGAGGAGGAGCTCCAGGTGCAGTACGTCGCCAGACAACCTCCGGCGGTATTTGGCCTTTTTTGAGGACCCTCCTAGTTGCGGGACAACTCCATGAGCAGAGAGTGACTATCGACGGGCTTAAAGGAGGCCAGAGGAGCAAGTACTACCAGATCTAAACTCGCCCTGGGTGAGTTCATCCTTAGTTCCTCCAGCCTTATCGACAACCGTTAGATCAGACGCAACTTCCAGAAGGAGCAGCAGCCGTCGGATCGTGTTCGGCAGCAGCCGTCAGATCGTCCAAGACCCATCTAATCTTAGTCGTCTGTGGCAAAACGACATCGCCTCACCCCGCGCTGACTCGTGTATTAGTGAAGGGGTGGGTGCCGTCCGATTACGCCTTAGCGAGGGTATTTTGCAACTATTACCCTGGCTATTTTTGTATTTAATAATAGCATTGAAACTTTCATCTGCATTTTATATATTTTGGAAAAATTGCCTAAAGGGCCCTGTAGTTTCATTATTTGCAATCGTGCCCGTGCTAGGCTCGCGTGTTTATACACGTGCGGTTTGGCGATTTTGCAACCAGACCCTCGCGGGTTTGGTTATTTTACACTTGGTCAGATTCTTTGAATATTAAGAGTAAACTTTTGGGTAAAATTTCACATCGACCCATGGACTGTGCGCGATTTACATTTATACCCTTGTCAGGCTTTACATTATTGTATGCTTTCCCTATTTATTTCATGCATCTATAGAATTCCAAAAAAATCACCAAAAAATGTCATAGTTATTTGTTGCATTGCCTTTCAACATCATATTTTTATTTTGCATTTCTATTGCATTTCATTATTTATAAAAATTCAAAAATATGCATTTTCAACACTGTTTGCATTAGAAAATACTTAAAAATTATAAAAATTTTTTGAAAAATTCCACAAAAATTATATTTTAAATGTTTTTGTGTGCTTTAACTTCAATCCAAAAATCATTTAAAAAATTCAAAAGAAAAATCATAAAAACTGCCAACCCCTAAAATCTTCATAAAAACCTTAAAAAATTCCACAAAAATCCTAAAAATCTAATTTTTGTCGCTGAATTTTCTCTGCTTAATTATCTGTAGTTTAAATTGAATTTGAGGATTTTTGAACTCTATTTAATATTTTTCATTCTCATTTTAGTCTCATACCTTTAATTTCATTCACTGTTTTCAGTATTTTTGCCCTTAAAAATACCATAAAAATATAAAAAATCCAGAAAAATCACAAAAACATTAGAAAAATATAAAAATCACAAAGACATTTTGTTTCCTGTATTTTGACTATTTTCCCCTATTTTTACCTCTCTCTTATGTCTAGTCTATAAGTTACATATAGATATTATATCTTTATTAAAAGAAAAAGGAAAAATAAAAATACAAAATATAAAAAGAAAATATAAAAGTTAAAAATCAAAGTATAAAAATATAAAATCAGAAATTAAATAAAAATATAAAATTTAAAACCCACAAAATAGCACAATTGTAGGCATTTGATCACTTTCACATTTTTGAGCATTATTGCCTTGATCTATCTTGCTTGCTCCCTGAGTTCGACACTCTACACATACTTGCACCTATACACACTTATTGTAGAGTTATAATAAATTTTAAATCCACACTTCGCTTTCATTGATTGACTTAATTGTGGGTTGATTGTTGACGTAATCGGAATTTATCGAGGGTCGTAGCAACGACTTTGTCTCCGCCTTGTGTGAGACATTTAGACCCTCGTATTCCTCGGTTAATCAATGACCCTCGCAAGGTTGAGCCGTGTCTTGTGATATTTGGTGTTATCTTCGACCTTTCTACCTTATGTCTGCTCGATATCGAGCTACGCAGAAAGTCTCATATTCTTTACTTTTCGTATCGCATTGAGACTATGATTGACATGGAGGATTCTGAATTGTTCCTTCTTCCTCCGTGTCTGACTATATCATCTTTGTTCCCTCATGTTGTTCTTATGAGTTGATGTTTTGTTTCCTACTGTCGGCCCTAGCTTAGCTTTTTATCCGCTTTTCGTGATAGTAGAACCCACTTTATTGCATATTTATGTGTTATTTTTCTTAGACTATGTTGGCATTCTCACAGGGAGATGAAGACAAGAGTACGGTATTCGATTGTCAGATACCATCATGCACTTCACCATTCCTTGCTGCTTGTATACATTGTGTTTTGTCTTCGCATCCCTTCCCTCTTCCGCATGATGACTTACACCCCAGATCATTTCACCATATCGTTGTGTTTATACTTAGTATGTACTTTTTTCCAAGTATAGGGGGTGTAGACACCGTGTTGTTCATGACCATTCTATTTCCTCACTCCTGTTGTTGCATATACTTAGGGATATCCTTCCCTAAGTATAGGGGGAGTGATGCATTAATGCCCATATTGTATTTTTTATCAGTTTATTTTTGTCCTAAACTTTATTGTTTATACTTGGGGGTATTTTACCCTAAGTATAGGGAGAGACATGTTGAGTTGTTGATTTGTCTATTCCCGCCCTTGATCATCCCTGCTTTCTATACAATCTGCTATACTTAGGATTAACGTATCCTAAGTATGGGGGAATGATCGACTTCTCATTCCTTTAGTCGTTGTAGTATAGACTTTTCTATAATCGACACAAGTTATGCCTTCCTTTCTCTCTTGAGTCGTTATGAGGACATTGCTCAATTTAAGTATAGGGGGTCATACATATGTTGTATATACTCTAACCATATTTCGTACTTGCATATTTTGAATAATATTGCTAATATACTATATTGATAAAGATATACAATTAATCTACTATTAAGAATAAAACGATATAAATATTCTTCAAAATTCTTAGTATATGCTAATAAATAAATTGGTTCAAAAATACTTTGCAAAATGATTTGAATATTGGTTAGAAAATATCTTGAATTTTTTTGAAAACTTTTTGGAAACTTTTGTGAAATATTTACAAACCTTTAAAAAATATTTTGTAAATATTTGCAAAATATATTTTCATTTATTGAATAAAATATTTGAAAATTCAATTTGCAAACGATTTGAAAATGGTTGTAAAAATACATTGAAAATTCTATGCTTACTTTTTGAAAAATCATTGTGAAATGATTTTCAAATTTTGTGAATTTTGTAAAAATGTAAAAATTATTTGCAAAATAAAGTTTTCAAAGATATTTGTTAAAATATTTGCAAATTATTTTGGGAACCTTGTACATATACAGAATCATTGTATAAAAATTGTAAATACAACTAATTTATTCATGTATAAATGCATAATGTAAATTCTTCAACTAGTTCTTGTAATTACAGATGCACTCCCGTGTAAATATTTGCACATACTTCTTTCACTAACTTCTATTCAAAAAACCCTAAAATTTTCAAAATTGTCAAAACCCATAAAAATTTGCAAAATAGTTTCAAGTCCCTTAAAAAATTGCAAAAGTTTATCAAACTCCATAAAAAGATCAAAATCAGAAAATTGCTTTACAAAAAGATTTTCTTTTCATTGCATTGTATTTGCATTTTTCAGATTGATAATGAAAATTGAACTAGTTTTAATAAAATTCAAATATTGGAGCTTGGTTGGACCTTAATCCATTTAACCACAAGAACCTTATAGGAACAGAAATTGAGGGGCTTCAAGTCTACTAGACTTAATTCTTTGAGATCACATGACTAGGTTTACATGTCATCTTGACTACCTAAGTAGAATATTTCAAAACAAACGCATGACTCTTGTCGATAGTGACCTATCTTGTACACTTACACATTTCACTTTGCTCAACTCAGTTGAAGTGGTAGAGTATTGAATTTGTTGGCATGAGACACAAGTGAATGGACACATATGATGTCAAAATCTGTGGTCGTTTTGCCCCAACCCAACCCAGTAGCGACGAAGTCCAAGGACAGAAGGTTGTTGGATGCAATAATGCTTCAAAAGAGGGATAATCTACTAGCTCAAGAGAAAAAAGTATTTATGTAAATGCTATTGTAAATAGTATTAGAACTGCAAGATTAAAAAAAACCAAAAATTAGATCGGCAAAAATCAAAGAAAAAATTAATTCCCGTCAGTATTTGTATTCAATAAGCAAGATTGGGCTTCAAAGTTAAAAATATATGTGAGCCTGCAACTGGATGACTTGGCTACACTGGTCAAGCATCCTAGGACATGTAGCTACACTAGCTACCATCCATTTTCTTCTCTACCTCCTCTTCTTGAGCCGATTGCACTTGAACTTAGAAAGGAATACCCTACTTCTCAAGGAAAAAGTTGCCGGATTGGGAAATTAAGGTCACCATGTTGGAGAAGATCGACTCTTTACTACTTCAACTGAGAGGAGATATGAATCACTGACATTGTACAAGACATACTCATATTCATAAGTAACTATGTATGAAAAACTTGTTCTGATCTGGATTTGAGGAGACCTGTGCAGAGTTTTGTGATTCTTAGAGGCTATTGAGTTTCAAATCCACTTCCCAATAAGGTTCTGACCAAACCAAAAATCCAAAGGTCCGACTAAGCTCCAAAGTTTGATTTTACAAAGATACGTTTAAAAGTTAAAATTAGTCCATCTTATTTCTTTTTTTACTTTTCTTTACTTTCGTTTTCTACACTTATTATCATGTGTTTATTAGGGACTAGCAAAGGTGAGTATAGGGGTGTAATGAATATCCACTTCATCACCTTTATTCTTCCATTTTGGCCTTAAATTCCTAGTTAAATGCATGCACATAGCATTAATTTGTATAAAATAACATTCAATTATTAATCTATAACTATTGTATAAAATAATGTATTTAATATCAAAATAAAATAATAAAAGAATAAAAGAAAGAGAATGAAGTGTCAAAGACACTAAGTGACCCTAGACCATAATACCCCATCATTATGATGATGTGATCAACAAGGAATAAACTATGGGGAGATAGGGCAGATCAAATGTACAGAAAACAAGCTAAAAATCCTAATTATTTTTGTCAATAAATTGTATATTGCGGCATATTTTATTGTCTTATTTTATGATTCAAATAATAAAACCCTCAATATGAAAGTTTACAAAAAAAAACAAAGAAAACTACAAAATTTATTTCATTTAAAAATAATGCACAGTGTGCCCGGGATACATAGAATAAAAGGCCACAAGGGAAACTTTATAGACATTTATATTCTAGGCATATCCAAAATTAACCAAACTCGTATTTATTGTTCATAAAATTAAATTATCTATTTAATGAAGGTGGACTTAATTTTAATTCGAAGTTAAGATGTAAAAATTGACTTTTGTGCCCTCATTGTGTAGTTTACATGTATAAAATAATCAATATATTTATTCTTTATATTTTTCACATTCTTATATTTTTATATAATTATAAATATTATTCAAAACACAATAAAATAATAAAATTAAATTAAAAACATTAAAATTTTATTAAAATAAATAAGTTACTTCAATATTTGAGTAAATTATACATATGATATACCTACATAATATGTATACTTAATTATTTAAGTATATAAATAACCTCAGAACAATAATATATATAAGTTATTAATATATATATAAATTATGTGTATTAATTAATAAAATGTGAAATACAAAAATAAAATAAAAATACATAAAATACAGGTCTATATACATACATGTAAATATTAGTATGTTATAAATTAACTTGTAAAAATAAGTAAAAATAGAAACAAAATACTACATAAAAATAAAAATAGTTTTATTGCAACCAAAATTTAATAAAATAATTTATTAATATTAATGAATTAACAAATGATTTCTACTACCCTTTTTCCCAGTTGGTCCACGTGGACCAACCAGGAGCTAAGGACTATTGACCCTTGGGTCAACTGTCCTTCTCCAACACCTCGTCTGTTAGAAGTCGAGTGACTTCTGACTTTATCCATTTTCTACCCATCCACCCACACCTCCATGATCCTCGAAACCTTCACCATCTCGTAGCCTGCTCATCTCTTACTTTCGCCCACTCCAGGATCTCCATCTGCCCTCTTCCTCCCTCACGCAATTGCTCCACCTTTTTGATCAAAACCCACCATTATAAATTTTGACATCCGCCTCCTTTTGCAAGTTTGATCACTCTTTCTCCTCATATCCCCAATAGGGCTCATAGTATTGAGCACCATGGTGACAACACCAAGTTCTCCTCCTTGACGGTGACGATAAAAGGCAGCGGAGGTGATCCCATGGCCGAAGCTCTACCTCCACCATGCCTCTACTCCTTGGGTCTCAAACACCTAAGTTCGAGCGATTTTTACCTGCATTTCTAATGTAATTTTTATTTTTTCATTTATTGTAGTGTTTAGTTTATGCATTTAAAAGTTTTCTTATCTTAAATCTCAATAGTTTATATGCCGGAGCCCTAGGCTCTGCCCACTATTTTTCTGTGAAGATTCCTCGTTCCGACCACCACATCAATTCCGTTATCTCACCCCTTCATTGCTACATCGAATAAAACATCTTCCATCCTCATTCCACTTGAGTGAGGCTAGATTTAGGTTCCATGTCTGTCGTCCATCGAAACCTCTTCGCCCCTTCATTTCACCCATGCAGTAGCTTCAAATCGAGTTGAGGGAGACCCCCCTTGGTCCCTAGAATGTTTTCATGCACGTTTGGGGCTGAGACCATCTGCTTGGAGTTGGAATAAAAAGGAAATCAACCTCTAGGTAGTTGTGAGGGAGCAAGTGCTCTAGGTCCCCATTAATGGGACCTGAAACCCCATGGACCCCCTCAGCTGGTGCGAAAGCCTTCTAGGAAGGCATGGAGATGATCGGAGATGACAAAGACTACCAAAGGCATGTGCTATGGAGATCGAAGGACAGTGAAGATCTTGTTCTTCCCTGCTCTTTCTCATGGACCCAAAACCATCGAATGAAGTCCTCATGCTAGACTATTCTCTGTCAATCAATCATTGATGAAACGGGGTGTCCTCGACCATCAGATGCTCTTAAGTGAAAGATCATGGGTCGTTGGATCGCATACATTTTGGGGGTCATTGCATCAAACCCCCTCACCCCCCACCCACACACACTATTTGTGCATTTTATTATAGCCTATAAATAATATTCATAGAGTAAATAAAAGTGTAAAATTGCATGGACTCCCCTGAGTTTATTATATATCAAATCAAGGTCCGGTTGTAGCTCAACTTACGTAGACCCCCACGGGAGTAATTTAGAGGAATCCCCCTTCGAGTTTTATTATCGCATTTTAATTTATAAAATTTATAATTAAGTTCAGAAATTTGGATATATTTCCATTGAGGCCCTCTAGCTTTATTTATAATGCAAAAATACTCATGCTAGTATTGTAATTAATTTATTGTCTTTTTTGATAAAATAGCTCCTATGCTTGTAAACAACAAGAAAAATCACAGTAAATGTCTGATTTTGTATATTCACACCATGGATTTTATTTAGCATTTACTTGCATTTCAATTTATTAAAAATCGATTAGGAGTTAGTTATTCCATGTTTAGCTATAAAATATAGAAAAATTAGAAAACTTATCTAAAAATATTATACATTGTATAATACTACATAATATAACTCTAGATCAAAAATCACAAAAAATACAAAAGAAAATCTTAAAAATAAAAAAAAAACAGTCCTTGCCATATAAAATTTTGTAAAAAAAACTATAACATTAAAGAAGTAGTTTTCTATTGTATAATTTTGTTTTTATTATATATTATATATAGAAATTAATTTTGAATAATTTTTAACTTATTATCTATTTTTAAAACTCAAAACAATTTAGCTTATTACTATATTCCATGTTGTGCTATTAATAATTAACTAAAAATACCTAAAATTTAGCAAAAATTATAGAAAAATCACCAAACAGAGAAAAATATAAAAAAGATAAAACATTTTATTGTATAAAATTTAAGTATATATAGTTAAATTTAAAGATATAAAATCCTATAGTATATATATACATAATATTATGTTTATAGTATTATAATTATTATTATAAGTACCTATAAATATATTTTAAACCTTTAAAAAATAAAAAGGATTGTATTTATTTATATTTATTGATTATATATATTATAAATATATCCTATAGATTATTTATATTATACATTTTGTTATATATATATATATATTATATTCTTAAAAAGAAAAGGAAATTAAAAATAAAAAATAAAAAGAAAACAAATGTTATAAAATATAAAAAATCCATAAAATTAAATATAACTAAAAACCCACAAAAACTTAAAAACTATTTGTTGCTTATTTTTTATAGACAATAATTATTTGACTATCCATGGATTTGCCATCTGTGGTTCGACAAACTACACTTATTAAGTACACACATATTTCATAGAGGTAAAATAAAAATAAATTTTGAATCACACATTTTCATTGATTTATCATAGATTGTGGGTTGATTTTTGGACTTTTTTTAAATAATTATCAAAAAATCAAAATTAAATAAATAGGCATGAATGAAAGTAATTTAAAAAAATGTGCATCGACCGGCACCTGAGGTGCCGATTTGGGAATAAGTCGTTGGGGACCCGCTCCAAATCGGTACCTAAGGTGCCGATTTGGAGAGGGGAACCAACGACTCTCTCCCAAATCGGCACCTCAGGTGCCGATTTGGGAGGTGGCCGTTGGAAAATTGCCAACGATCCCCTCTTCCAAATCTCTTATATATACACCCCCATTCTCCTCATTGCTCACACATTCCTCCCCTCTTCATTCTTCATCTTCCTCCCGTACTCCTCTTCCCTCATTTCTCTTAATCTGTATTCTAAAGCGTGATTTCGTCTCTTAATCTGCTAATCTTATTCCAGTAAGAATAAGTTCTTTTTTTGTAGACAATTTTTCATGTTTTTTTGTAGGTTTTTATCAGTGAAGGCGATATAATATTGCGGATTTCGGATTATATTCTTTTCTTTTCCGATAACTTTTCTGTTTGAAGGCACGCATCTTTCAGGTAAATTTACTTGTATTAAATTTTTCATGATTGTAATCAATATTTAGATGTGCAAAATTGATACTTAATTTAAATATATATTTAAATTAATTATTTTTTATATTACAATTGAAATCATTTGTGTTATAAACTGTATGAAGTACCCTACAGAAGTTGGAAAAAAGAAATGTAAATATATTTAAAAATATTTTAATGTCAATTACATTAAGGCTAAACACCTTACTATCTTTACATCCATTTAGATTTAGAAGTACCCATAGTCATGTTATAATTACTTCTCATTTAGATTTGGAATCGAGCACCGGGAGGGTCTCTATACAGCGCTTTCAGGACTCACTGTGGTGAGCACCGATGAGTCCCCAAGACCAGACTTTTGGATTCCATCTCTGAGTGATAAGTATATCATTTAAATAATCGATTACTAGAGATGGCATCCGAGTGAAGTATAAATTATTGTTTTATTCAAATAAACTAATCAAATCATGTATTTTATTCGTAGAGATGGCTTCCAAACTGCTCATGTCCTATTATATTAGGGTAGATCAGTTCATGTCTCTGATGACCATGTAGAATATATTGGGGGCAAGAAACGGATGGTTATATTACCATGCCAATTAACATACATTGGAATACTGGCTCGAGTATCTGAAGCCACTAATATCTCGCTCGACCAGTATATACTTACATTAACATATAAGTGGTTGTATGAGGGATCGACATTCTTTGTAGTATCGATTCACGATGATGAATCTACATTAGCAATGTTGAGTTCAATCATCAGTGTGAGATTTATTCACCTTTTCGTAGAAGCTGCTTCTTTTGCTATGAAAAATATGTCACCGTCATCGAGGTAAAATTAATCACATTTAAATTAAGGAATAATGCTATATTTTTATTATTTAGACTGACAAAGATGTAAATTAATCAGGTCAACAAATGAGACCATGTTTGAGGATATTGACTTACAAGTAAATGTTGAAGATGAATTATTGATAGAAATATCCGAAGAAGAAAATGAGGAGTCTGAAAACGAATCTCAAACATAAGAAGAAAATATAGGTGGTAATAGTTGTCATGATTTTGGATATGGTTCACTATTTCTACCCTTAGGTAATGAGGAAAGGGGGAACTCATGTTGTGCTAATAATGATGATGTTGAAGAAGAATCGATGGAGGAGCTACCCCACGTGTTTGATCACAAAACTGCAGAAGCAGAAGATGTAGCCTTTGTAGAGAGACATTCGGATCCCACCGATGACTTCGGATTAAGTTATTGGTTAGGTTGGAGTTATAAGTCGAAAAAGGATCTACAATACGACTTACAGAAATGGAGTGTGGAAAATCATGTGCAATATAAATCCAAGGCATCAAACAAGCAGATTTTGACTATTGTTTGTATTTATGAAGATTGTGGATGGAGTTTGCATGCATCAGAGAGGAAATCTCGAGGAGACTGGTACGTTTCAGGATATAGGGGGAAGCATATATGAAGAAATCGTGTCCTTTTAATGAAACATCATCAATGCACTTCTGTTTTTGTAGCGCGGTACATATTATCTTCCTTTAAAGCAAAGGTTAGTATGACCCCAGGAGCAATAATGTATAAAATAAAAAATGAGTTGAAGACTGAAATCAACTACATGACAACTTGGAATGCTAGGCGGTGTGCAATGGATATTGTTTATGGGAATGAGGTTGAGTCATATCATGATATTCGGAGATTCATTCGTGCTTTAGAACGACATAAGCCCAGAACATATGCGTGGTTCAAGACACATGAAGGTCAAAACGAGAGTACTATATATTTTCAGAGAGTGTTTGTAGCATTTGGACCGTGCCGTAGAGCATTCAGATTTTGTCCACCTATTTTAAGTATCGACAGAACACATTTATATGGTAGATACGCCGGTCATATGTATGTGGCCACATCAAAAAATGCAAATAATGGGCTATTTCCGCTCGCATTTGCCATAGCTGAAAAGAACGAGAATATTTCGACATGGGGATGGTTTTTGAATTTATTGAAATAAATTATTGATCGTCAGGACATATGTTTTATCAGTAATCGATTTACTAATCTAAAGGATATTGTGCATGGTTTATTTCCACCGGAAGAGGGATTCACTCATCGTCATTGTCTAAGGCATATACGTGCAAACATGCAGGGAGCTGGACATAAAAATTGTACAGTTCAAAATAGATTCTACGCTGCTGGACAGGAGCCATGTCAGAACAAGTTCAATAGTATAATGCAAGAAATTTACATACCGGACAGAAATGTTTTTGAGTGGATCGTATCTCAGGTTAATGGCGATCAGAGTTATTGGGCATCAAGTTTAGATAATGGATACCATTATGGACACATGACAAGCAATTTATCTGAAAGTTTTAACGATGCCTTTAGAGGAGCACGTGGTTTACCAATCATTTCTCCGATTCTAACAGTTTTCCTTAAAGTTAATGGTTATTTCAATGACACCATCTACTCAATATAGTTCAGCAGATTTGCAATCACGATTATTTGATAGTGTTCGGCAATTGGAGACAACTGATTTCGATAGATAGTTGTTTGATATACCCACGATAATACCACAACAATATCCGGAGCTGCCTCGAAGATCCTCTCCCGGAGTAAGGATCACTGAGCCTCCTACATTAGAGCCGCCTCACCAGTCAACAAGTGTAAGGACTTCAAGAAACCAGGAAACTCAAACAATCGAACCTCCACGAAAGTCGTCAGCTAGGCCGCATCCTCCAGGGCACATTCCAATACATTCGGAATAAAATACCAAGCAGAAGAAAAAGGCACATGAAGAGAGTCACAGAAAAATGGGAGATGGGGGGAAAGGAAATGACAAAGGAGGAGGTGCAGGAGGTGGAGGAGGAGATCTGAAAGGATTTCAGAAGATATGGAAACTATAAGTTATTGTAATTTTTTTCTTATTATTTGTAAACACATCTTTGTTCTTTTATGATTTTAATGAAATACTTGCAATTTTTCTAAGTTAATTGATGTTAAGTTGTACGTTGTTGAGCTCGCGTATGTCAATGGTAAAGAATGTTCAGCACACTCTCAATTTCTTTATATTTACTATAATATTCCTGAGATGTCAACTAAAAGTATTCTTTGTATATATCAGTAGTAAAGAATAAAATTAAAAATAGAGATATACATCATATTTTATAATAACATTATCAGGGAGAAGCAAGACGAGGAGGAGGTGCAGAAGGAAAGGTAACCCATCTTTCCACCTCCAAAGATGAGACCACGAAGCTCCTAGTGATAGATCGAAAAGCTTGCGATGAAGGAAAATACCGAAAGAGTTAGGAAAGGTAAATCAGCTAGTGAAAGTGGATAGAAAAAAATACAGACGATGGCTACTTAATAATATAGTAATTACTTTAGAGGTCCTCATTCGTATCTAAATTGTAATCATGCATATTTAATTAATTTTGATTTTTTTCATAATTATTTAAAAAAAGGCCTCACAGGTCCTCATTCATATCTAATAGGGAAAATGATAATATTTTCCTTATTTAGAGTATCGAGTGGAAAGAAAATTGTGAAATAGAAATATTTTGTAATTTGCCCAAGTTCAAATCAGCACCTGAGGTGCCGATCTATACACATTTTTGAAATTAATTTCATTCATTCCTATTTAATTAATTTCGATTTTTTTAGTAATTATTTTAAAAAAGTCCTTGAGTTTTTGTTTGAGTGATTGTCTACGTTCCGAGTACTACGAGAATGGTTGGCACAATGATTGCCAGACCCGTCTTGTTGGGCACTACAGGCCCTCCAAGACCAAGCGTTAGGGACCCTTGCTCGATCCTCTCAACACCCACCAAGGGCTTCACCTTCTCCACACAGTAGCCCTTTATTCCACCTTCAACACACACGACAAGCTTTGGCTATTGCTCCTAACATCTGCAGGTACCTCAATTCTTCACTATTCCGAGCTCTGCAACGCTCTCCGTTCTAGATAAGATCCGCCTACGAATCTTCATTGATCCAGACCTTATCATTCTTTGTACGAGTGACAACAATCATCGCTACACCCTTGTGGAGGAAATCTTAAGAACAACAGAGCAACTAGGCCCTAGAGGAGCGAAGGAGGCATCATTAGAGCACATCCATCGCCACCTCGCAAAGGCGAAGGAGGAGGAGCACTTGCGCTACATGTATAGTCTAATCCCTAGGATTGGATGTCCTGGATGATTCCCCAGTCTCTGACCTGATCCACCCGGCTCGGTGGAATCGAGCTCGCTCTGAAGCACTTGGTCCACCCATGAAGTCCAGGACACCCGCATCCAACACTAGCTCTAATCCTGCTTGTACGGGCTTCGTGCATGTGAGCAGGGACATTTCTCGCTACAACCCCACACTTCCCAGATTTGCATCCAGGTCTAGGGCGTGTGTGCAATGCACTCCTGAAAAAATTGCACAGAACCCCCTGTTGACTTCTCAAAAATACAAAATGGTCCCCTTACCTTAGAAAAATTATAAGGAAGTCATGTCGGGTTCTCGTACTTGAAAAATGCCCCTCTAAGGACCTATTTGTGAATAATCGTATATTTATTTTTATGTTTTATTTGCATTTATGCTTCTGAACCATTTCCTTTATATTTTGAGAATTTGAACTCCTTTTGACATGATTTCAATTTTATTTGAATGCTTATTCGATCCTCTATTTATGGCATGATTTATTTATTGATTTAAAATGCAAAATAGGATGTTTAAATTGATATGTCATATATCATTTATGATTCTTAATGCCATTGTTGAGATCCACATTTATTTTGATGCATCAAATTGCGAATGAATTTGAATCTAACTTGATTGCTCGTTCTATTAATTATTTAGGGGCATATTTGTGTACATAATTTTTTTTGCATTGCATTACATTCTATTGCATGTTGTCTTTAAATTAACTTGCATGAAAAAAAACTAAATGCATTATGTCCATGCATTTTGTATTGCATTGTATTGTTTATGCATTTTTGACCTAGGTAGATAAATCAATCATTTAAATTAGATACTAGAGTATGATTAGTCATTAAGGGAGCTCATATCCCTGAATTCGACCATGGACTTCCCAAGTTAAAAATTTTTTAATTAAACCAAGCCCATCCTCGTGGAGATATTCGGGCTCGGTCTCTGATAGATCGTTGAGTGGTCATATTACAAGGAAACTAAACTAAGACAGTCATTTAGCGATTCATCATCGGGGAAATGGCAGGAGGTGGGAGGAAAATAGCATCCGTTGGATCTTGATCGATCCTACGATTGGGACATCCTCACATGAGTTGCACGCGAGGAGGCCAGGATTTAGACGGGATTGGTGACAGATATTGGATTAAGATTCATCAAACAATCCAAATTATGGAAAAGGGTTGACCGAAGTAAAGGACGGGTATGACCGCTAGTTGACGTGGATGAATGGGAGACTGACATGTGGATCTTGACCTTTGGCCTTGCATAAAATGCAAATAAAAATGAATTAAAAAAAGAAGATGACCTCGAAAGGAGAAATATCCAAAAGGAAAAATGTTGACCTAAATGATTCTACAATGTCCATGAAGGATTCCGATGTAAATAAACCTAGTAAAGAAGGCTATGAATTTTTTGGTGATATTACATGTATAAAATATCAATTTTTTATATTGTATTTTTTATTTGATTTTCCGTGGACAATAACTGCATGCAAAATCATAGATGATGTAGAATGCGCAATGAATACAAAATGAAATTAGTTAGAAAATGAGATGAAATAACAAAATGAAAAGGAAATAAATAAAAAATTTTAATATGTATATAAAATAACAAGTCAAAAACCTTTAAATCTGTACAATACAGTCCATGCCCAAAAACCAAATTCCATAAATGAACTCTGATGCTTTTGAATTTGATCTTGATTTGTAGATAATTGAGTGCACGTTTATTTAAAAGTGAGTAGAGTGAATTTGGATATTTTATGTGAGAAATATCAGCTTTTACAACTTTAAGTCTTGGAATTAGGGTTTCAGTTTATTTCATATATATATATATATATATATAGGGAATTTATCCAGAGAGCACTGTGCCCATTTGAGTCGAAATGAGCCCGTGCTTTCATCCTTCGGATCATGATCTAATGATCCTATTTAATCTCATCCATTCCCTTTTTTTAGCGTCAATCCTTACCATAATAAACTCCTTCCGCATTCTCCTCGTGACTGATTTCCTTTTCTGATTCACAATTAAGTCTATCTGACGTTGCATTTTATTTATTTCCGAAATTTCCAAAATCATCTATGGCTTGCTCTTGCTGCGAAATCTCAAGATCTCCAGCGACGAAAGAAGATCATCTTCAAGTCCGCGATTTGTAAGTTTTTTCGTTGTTTATTAGACATTTAGTTATTGTTCTTGTAGAATTTGATCGTTTATTTTGTAGTTCTCATTTCAGTTTCAAATGCAATGGATCATCTGTGAATGGAAACTGATCAGGATTCCAAAGAAGCAATGATGAACGATGCTTCGTGGATGGATTTGAATCGTGAAAAGATCGTATCAAAAGGAGCAAAGATGGATGTCTTACAATTGGATTTGGATAGCGAAATCATTATTTCAAAAAAATTATACCAAGTTACTGATGACATTTGCATATGTTACTGATAATATATCATGTATTACTTTTCTATTTTATCATTCTTACTGATTAAAATCCATTCATAGTTACTTATGTATCTTAAGAAAATACAAGTTCTTTCTATCAAATACAAGTTAAGTAATTTATACGTAGCCATCAGTAACACTTGACGTACTGCAAGTAACTAAATAGACTACATCAGTAATTTATACGTAGCTATCAGTAACACTTGACGTACTGCAAGTAACTAAATAGACTACATCAGTAATTTATACGTAGCGATCAGTAACACTTGACGTATTGCAAGTAACTAAATAGACTACATCAGTAATTTATACGTAGCTATCAGTAACACTTGACGTATTGCAAGTAACTAAATAGACTACATCAGTAAAGAAGGCAAGATTCGATTGTAATTTAAAACAGAGAATATGATAAGTAAGATATAAAGAAGCATCGGTAACCTGTAACAAATTGTAGGTAAAAGAAGACGATAGAATCAGTAAGTTGGAATAGTTATAAAAAAACCACATGACCAGTAACTTATGTATTGCTATCAGTAACATTCAATGCATTATAAGTAATTAAAAAGGTTATATAAGTAAATAAGAGGTGCATCAGTAACACTCAAAGTATTAAGTAACTATGACATTAGTAACAATCAAAATGAGTACAGTAAAATGGATCATTGTAATCGGTACTTCTTGTATGGACATTACTAATTTACATACTTAATTACTGATCTCACAACAATATGATAAGTAAGATATAAAGAAGCATCAGTAACCTGTAACAAATTGTAGGTAAAAGAAGACGATAGAATCAGTAAGTTGGAATAGTTATAAAAAAACCACGTGACCAGTAACTTATGTATTGTTATCAGTAACATTCGATGCATTATAAGTAATTAAAAAAGGTTATATAAGTAAATAAGAGGTGCATCAGTAACACTCAAAGTATTAAGTAACTATGACATTAGTAACAATCAAAATGAGTACAGTAAAATGGATTATTGTAATCAGTACTTCTTGTATGGACATTACTAATTTACATACTTAATTACTGATCTCACAACAATAATTACTTGAGAACTGAATATGTATTACTTGAGTAACATGAATGAATTACTGATCTCAGTACAATGTAATATTACATCTGTAAATTACTGACAAATGTTACAATATTACTGATCTCGCAACACATAATTACTTATGTACAATATATACATTACTGATCAAATGTACATTGACTATTTATTCGAAACGAAATTAAGGATTTGAATTTATCTTTCCAAAACCGTCTTCCTTTTTTTAAGGACTCGGTATAATTGGAAATACAAAAGGATCAAACATATTAATATCCTTCCAAAATCGTGTCCTTCGAAATAGGCAACCTCCCAAATGGAAATACACGTGGCGAGCCGACATGTGGTGCTCAAAAAACCCCAAATGGGCACTGTGCTCTCTGGATATGCCCTCTATATATATATATATATATATATATATATATATATATATATATATATATATATATATATATATATAGGATCATATGTGGCTGCCCCCTAGGGGCAGCCAACATGGCTGCCCCCGCCTTATTTGGGCAAAATTTTTTATTTTTTTTGAAAAATAACACCATTTACATTCATCCCTATATCCCTCCTATATACCATTCGAATTTCGTCAGAAACAGAGACTCCTACGGCCTCCATCCGGACAGTAATTTTTTAACGGTAACAGGATTTTTTTAAATCGATACCATCGAGATGGAGGCCGTAGGAGTCTCTGTTTCTGACGAAATTCGAATGGCATGTAGGAGGGATATATGGATGAATATACATGATTTTATTTTTCAAAAAAAAATAAAAAAAACGCCAAAAAATGGGGCGGGGGCAGCCATGTTGGCTGCCCCCAGGGGGCAGCCCCATTTTTTCCATATATATATATATATATATATATATATATATATATATATATGGGAAAAAGGGAGCCTACACCCAGGGGTGTAGGTTACTACCTACACCCGCCTCATTTTTTCATGATTTTTTGATTTTTTTGAAATGAAACCTTTGGAAAATTAGATCACTATATATCACCATGGTGTCATATAAAATTCAACTTAATTCGAGACTCCTATCATCTTCATCAAGACTGTCAAATTTTAACGGTTCCAAAATTGCTGAAAATGACCCTTCTAGATGAACATGTTAGGAATGTTTGTTTTGCATGAAATTTGAAACACATATTCATCTCAATATATTAGGAAAATCTCTCTAATATTTCCTTCAAAAAAACTTAAAAATTATGTAAAAAAGGCCGGTGGGTGTAGGCTCCCAGATCCCTATATATAGGGAGCTGGGAGCCTACACCCAGGGGTGTAGGTAACTACCTACTCCCGACCTTTTTTACATAATTTTTAAGTTTTTTTAAAGGAAATCTTAGGGAGAATTTCCTAATATATTGAGATGAATATGTGTTTCAAATTTTATGCAAAACAAACATTCCTAACATGTTCATCTAGAAGGGGTCATTTTCAGCAATTTTGGAACTATTAAAATTTGACGGTCTTGATGAAGATGATAGGAGTCTTGAATTAAGTTGAATTTTATATGACACCATGGTGATATATAGTGATCTAATTTCCCAAAGGTTTCATTTCAAAAAAATCAAAAAATCATGAAAAAATGAGGCGGGTGTAGGTAGTTACGTACACCCCTGGGTGTAGGCTCCCTTTTTCTATATATATTTATATATGTGTGTTAGTGTTTTTTAGGATTTTTCATTGATTAATATTATATATGTACACAATAGAATTAGTTTCATGTCAATTAGAGTTAGTATTAATTAACCACGAATGAGAGAAGCTAGGTGAATACTTACTAGTGAATGTGAGTGTAGAATGAAATGCTAATTTATACAAATTATTTAAGAGCCCGTGCATGTTAATTATGAGTTATAAATATCTAAATGCATCTATACTCTAGACGAAGCTATATTTTTAGCTAATTAGAATGATGAATCACGGATTCATCAATGCCTCACAGACCCATTCTCCTTGTCTTCTCCATTGTAGATCTCAGAGGAGAAGACAGCAGTGTAGTTGTTGCAGATCTAAATAGGTGATTTGTAGCTCTTACGGTCAAGGCGATGGCAGCATGGTGGTTTTGCTCTAAGCTGGTATCCGTCCTTCGATTCTGGCCGAAGAGGTTGCTGCTCGATGATGTTGGATCGTGTTGTTGTTGCACTTCGTATTCATGTTGGGAGATCGAGCTTTAGCGAGATGTACGTGGCTATTATGACTTGGGGAGGTGGATCTCATGGAGGCTTGAAAATGGGAGTCGTGAGGTGCTGTTGAAGGTGGATGCGAGTAGGAGGAGTTCAGAGGAGTGCTTGGCAAGATGTTCTACCATCGTGTTTCAAGTTCCCCTTCAAAGATAGAACCCCGGTGAGATGCATAGAGTAGCCACAACCTAGTGGTTTGCACGAGGAGCTGTTGTAAACGGGAGTGGATATGTCACTCTGTTGCTCGAAATATGGAGTTATTCTTCATGCTTTTGTGTCAAGCATAGGGCATGTTTGCTAATTGGGTTGGATTGGAGTATCCTCTTGTGAATAGTACCTGTTTGGATTGTTAAGAGGCTTGAAGTGGGTTGGAATGATGAATATGATGTGATGTGGCATTGATTATATATTATATTAAATTTTTTAATGATTATAATTAATTTTTATGCTAATTTTTAATTTGGATGTGGCTAAAAATATTAGGGATTTTATCACTTGTGCCCCTCCGAGATATCGCAATATCAGTTATGCCCCTATCTTTTTGGTAATATCAGTTGTGCCCCTCACTTCTTACTATTTTATCACTTGTGCCCCTCGGGTTAGTGACCGTCCATCCACAGTGCAAACGGACGTTAACTTTGAGGACATAAGCGGAATTAATTCTTTAAAATAGGTTATGTGGTCATTTTCCACCCTTTTCCTCATCCTCTTCTTCTTCCTCCTCTTCTCTATCCTCTTCCTCTTCCTCTTCCTCCAACCTCCTCCTCCCTCTCCGCCCCCGCCCCTGCCCCGCGCCGCCCAGCTCCTCCCCGAGCTCCCCGCACCTCCTCCCAGCCCGCCGCCCCCACCCCTGCCCGTGCCGCCCAGCACCGCACCCCCTCCCCTCCCCGGCGCCGCACCTCCTCCCCTCCCCGGCGCCGCCCCCTGCACCCCCTCCCCTCCCCGGCGCCGCACCTCCTCCCCTCCTCGGTGCCGCCCCCTGCACCCCCTCCCCTCCCCGGCGCCGCACCTCCTCCCCTCCCCGGCGCTGCCCCCTGCTCCCCCTGGGCGAGCTATAATATCATTAAAATCAATAAATAAAAAAATTTATCCGAAGCAGAGAGCTACACGGTTTCTGAGGAGGGGGAAGGTATGCTCCTTGCTTCCGTTGTTGGATCCAGACCGAGACATGGTTCCTGCTTTTCCAGATCTTGATTGAAGGAAGATGGTCACTGTTGGCCATAATGGGCATATTCATTCTGTCTTTGCATGGGGTTCGACCTTTCTCAGGAGCCTAATGTGTGAATGGAAAAGATGGGGGAGGTGGAATGGCTCCCGTTGACGGTCAATTTGTGGTCCAACCGTCAATTTGTGGCCCAATCGCTCTGCTCCTTGATCGAGAGTCCTCCTCCGTGCTTTCTCCTTTTTCAGACTCAGATCGGGACCCATATCACCGCGGCGGGAATGCCGAGTTCAAAGACACCGAGCTTCTTAAATTAAGGTACCTCCCTCCGAGAGGAGCTGGGGCAAAGGGGGTGACGGAGGGGCAGATGGAGGACGGAAGAGGAGCTGGGGCAGGGGCAGAGGGAGGGGGCGTGGAGGAGCTCGGGGCGGGCTGGGGAGGAGCTGAGGTGGAGGGGGCAGTGGAGGAGCTCGAAGCGGGTTGGGGAGGAGTTGGGGTGGAGGGGGTCGTCCCCTGCTCCCCCTCCCCCTGGGGTGGGGTTATTTTGTTTTGACCATAATACCCTTCTTAACCACACCATGGTTTGAATAAACCATGGTCATTTTAATTTTTTGCCGGTCAATCTGACGGAAGGGCACAACTGATGACGGAGCAAGAAGTGAGGGGCACAACTGATATTACCAAAAAGATAGGGGCATAACTGATATTGCGATATCTCGGAGGGGCACAAGTGATAAAATCCCAAAATATTATAACAAAGAAATTGTAAGGTCTATGCAATCAATTCCAAACCAAGAATGCAGAGATAGAGAAGGGGGTATGCCAGCTTATCTTACAGTAACCTGGCAACCAAATGAGCCCATATGATTTTGAACTTCATCCCAAAACTAGTGATGGCTTTGCTTCTGAGAAATCATAGCTCAATGGCTTGGATTGGTAGAGCCTGGTAGTGCAAGATGGTATCGATCTAGTTGCTGGAAAAAGTGAAGCTTCAAATTAGAGTCTAACGGATGTGATCCATCTTTCTTTAATGTAAGTAGAACTCTATGTGTACAATACATGCAGGAAGAAGAGTCCCTCAAGCTTGATAGCTCGGTGATGTGTTACATGGATAGATAGGGAGAGAGGGGCTCCAATAATGGCGAGAGAACAATGAGTTATTGGATAGTTGCGTGAGAGATAGAAGAAGAAGGTGAAGAGGTCCTGGAGGTAAAGGTGGTTGTCGATCGGATGTGTTCATTTTGTAGTGTGTTTTAGTTCATCTCGAGTGAAGAAGAAATAAGAAGAACAGCTATAGCAGATACGAAGTAACATAAGAAGATGAAAACAAAGAAAGAGAGAAGATTGTTGCACCTGAACCTTCAAAGCTCCAGCAAATCCTTACCTTGAGAGCATGGAGATCTAAGCGGAGCTGGGAAATCAGAGGTGATGCTCTGCTGCAACATGGATATTGAGATCGTGGTTCTCATCGCATATTGCCGGGAACTCATATTCGCTCTCGCTAGTACTATCATCGGTGGCAAGAGGAGGGACTGGAGCTCTCTATTCTCTCTCTATGGGCGGATAATCGTAAAAGTTGAATGAGATTGGTTTTTATTGGGTGATTGTTGTTGTTTGGGTGATGGACTACAGTTATGGTGACGTGGAGATTACTGGAGAGGAGGTTGATTGTCTTTTTGGAGCAGTTATAGGGGATATGGGGTGAGTGATTGGTTGTGAAATGGATTCAAGGAGAGAGTGTGATTCCAGTTAAAAAGAAGTGGGAGGGATGGAGAGTTAACTCGAAGTTAGCAAAAAAGGACTGGGATTGGTAAAGTGAATTGGTGTAGATGTTGATGTGGATAAGTGGGAAGGGTAGAACCAATGGGAAGTGTCCAATTGGCCATTGACTTGACCAAATAAATAAAAAGAAGAATAAAATATGAAATAAATAAAAAGTAAAACTCAAAACAAAAAATGATCAAAATAAAGTTTGTAGATCTCGCCGAGATCTAAAACATTCATTTAGACCTCAAACCAAAATAAGAAATATTTACAACACAAAAAAGCTTTGAAGGTACCTTAATGTATTTAATCACCTTATGAAAGTTTTGCAATTTTTCTATTTTTTTATAAAAGACTATGTACAATAGAACATGTAATAAAATGTCATACATAAAATAAAATACAAACATTTAATTTTAATAATTAAGAAAAAGAAATAAAAATAAAGAAACAGCGAATACATATGGTGTATATATATAATCACAACATGTCATTTCTTTACTTTTTTAGATTTTTTGTATTTCATTTTAATGTATTTTATTAAAACATGAAACAAAGAAAATAAATGAAAAGAAATAATTAAAAAAGATTAATCATATACATGAACTAATAAATCAAAATTAGTGAGTATTAATAAATTGCAATTACGTCTCAAAACTAATATTTTGCAAACAATATCCGGTTTTAATCAAATCATTTTCATTGGATAGATAATTTAAAGATGATGAGTCATAGATTCATCTCCTCGCAGAGCTCTTTACTTGATCAAGGTACTGATAAAATAGCATTCCCTTCAAGTAGTATTAGCAAACATGATACTCTTAATAGGAGCATTTACAATCTTCTCTTTGAAGGAGGAGCTATATTGTCCTTTCATTTAAAAAATTAATCAGATGCCTTTGATCTTTGTGTTTTTATTTTCTATGGATTTTGTTGCATAGTAAGATCATCATACAAAATATGCTATACAAAATTCAGATTAATCTCGGTCTAACAGTTGTTTTTTGTGCAAAAATAAAATTTTTTCTTCGACTTCACTAATAGTTGTCGTAAGAAAGGCATCTATTTGGTGGTTGATTTGGAAGGCTCGCTTCTTCTATCCATTTTGATATTCGGGTGAAAATCTCACCATCGAGTGCCTTTAAATCTTATGCATTGCCACTGAATATCAAATGTTGTTACCCATTATAATTTAAATATGGATGTTTATTTTTCATGATTGATCAATGCTCAAATTATTGGTGAACACTCCTGTGGTGGCACCCGACTCCTCCCAGAGGCTCGACAAAGAAGCTCACTCCCATCTAGTCTTTGGAAGTAGATCCTCTATTTTAGAGGGTTCTACAGTAGGACCTGTTGTAGGTCAATCTTTTTTGTTTTGCGAAAATCATTAAAAATCGAACGGTGTGGATGGAATCTATGCTTTTCTACATATCAATCAAGTTTCGTTTGTATCCAAGTACCTTGCCTATTTTATCGCAAAGGTCAACGAACAAGTCAAATATAAGCAACTTAAATTCCATTTTAAAAAAGATCCGAACTTTAAACCATTGAGATAAAATAGAAAAAAGACTCGAATTTGGCAAAATTTGGAGGGTATTTAGAGCATTTATCTAAGACTTAATCAATAAGTTTGGATTTCAGAATCAAACTTAAAAAAAATAAAAATAGATTATAGCACGTCTGCTATAACTCTCGTGACAGCCGAGGATCCTCTTCCCTAGCTTCTGAGAGCATGGGATCAAATTTCGACGAAATTCGACCAAATTTCGATTTCGGTGAGTGACCGAAATCCGGCCGAAATGGTCTACATCGACCTAAATTTAAGGGGTCATGTTCAAAAATTGACCGAAATTACCGAAATTTCAGTTGAATTTCGATCGAAATTCGATCAAAATTTCGTTTCGGTCAATCACCGAAACGAAATTGAAATCTAACACTTGAAGCCTTGTCTGAGAGGGCCTTTCACATAGAGCGGGCTGTAGCCGAAGATGGAAAATATAAGCAACTCCCCTTTTAAACTCCTACTTATCATCTGCTGAAGTCTGTGTATCGTGAAATTATTTGTTTTTTGCGGAATATTATATATCTTTTGGATGCCTAATTTCCCGGTGCATGTACAGCCTTTTTCTTAAAACCCTCTGACGTGTACTTAAAGATACTATTTTCTTGTTGATTTCTCGCTCTGTAATGTATTTCGGTGAATAAAACGTGAAGTTTTTGGGCACCCACCTATACGGTGGAGGCCCTTTTTTCTTTAAAAAAAAGATACTATTAACTTTCGGCTTATGATGAATGAATCTTGAACGTTCAAGGGTCAAGCTAAGGTATTAATTAACAAACGATACACCAAACAACAAATTTGATAGAGTTATACTGACCAAAAAATTTTTGATAGAGTTATATAGTAAAGTAGTTAGTGTTGTTAACCTCGGCCGACATTTCTCGTCGGAGATGTCATCTTTCCTTTTTTTCACTTCAGTTCAGACGCTATTTACTCAGAAGCAAATATATTTACACAGAAGCAAATATATGGGCAAACTCCCCGGTCCGAACCCGATCCTCGCATTGGTAAGGTCGTAGACGACCTCCATTCCCCTCTGCTGCGTGTTCCCGATTATGTTCACCCCGCTCGGGTTCAACTTCGCCGCAAACGCCAGGCAAACCATGGAGGCGTCGAACGCGATGAGCACCCCGGGCAGTCCCAAGGTCACCACCACCCCTCCCCCGAAGTGCAGAGCCACTCCGGGCACCGTCACGTTCCCAACCTCCGTCATATTATAGCAAGTGTCCAGCCCTTCCATGGGCAGCGCCAGTGCGTAGCCACCCATGCCGCCCGGAACGCCGCGCGCAAAGCCTCGTACGCTGCGCTCGGCAGGTACGTCAAAGTGGACCCCGAATCTATGATTGTGCCCGGAGTGGCGAACACAGCAGGTGGAACATGCAGCATCATCCCCGTGACGCGGATCCCCGTCAGCACCAGGAAGTAGAAGTAGGGCTTGTTGATGAGCATGGGCGTGTACCGCAAGGACGGCGACGTTGGGGGGTCTCCGAACGTGAGGTGCCCCGTCAGCGTGGGGAGCGTGGGAAGGCAGTAGGAGAACGCCCGCTCGAACCTCAGTGACACCTGCCGTGCCGCGGAGTCGCGCGAGTTGGCGAGGCCCAGGAGCCCCGAGATGCCCTGGAATGCGTCGGAGTGATCAGCTGGGGAAGATGTCGCTGGGCGTCAGGGTGAGCACGTCGGTGCCGACGTTACCTAACATGGAGGAGAAGTCTCCGTATATTAGCTTGAAGGCGCATCTGCTGGTGGTGTCGCAACCGAGACTGCTGGTGACGTTCCGGTAGAGAGGGTCTGCGCAGGGAAGGAGTTTGTAGGGAGCGGAGCGTGCGGGATCGAATATGGGACTGGGATTGTCGTTGCAGGAGAGGCCGCAGGGCTGGCACTGTACTGGACCCAGGTGAGGTCACTGCCTGTGTCGAAGGCGAGGAGCTGCGTGACGGTGGGGGTGCCGAGGCGGATGGTGACGAGGAACTCGCCGACGCTGGGTTCTTGCTGCACGGGAAGGCTCGCCTGTGCCCAGCTAGGGTTATCTTCAGATGGGGGTGCCGAGGTACAGGAGCTTGCCGTCTATGGCAAGCATGCGTTCCAAGTCTTGATGGAGCAGACGTGAAAGGTTACGCGGGATGAGGCTGCTGAGGCTTCCCACTTGATATCCCCGAATTTGTCCTCAGCACCGGTGCGCATGAGAATTGATATCCCCGAATTTGTCCTCAGCACCGGTGCGCATGAGAAGCTGATCAGAGTAAGGAGCAGGAAAAAGGTTGATGTCTTCGTGTCCATCGTCGACCGGATCGGCGGGATGTTAGCTTCACCCCATGGAAATGGAAGTAACTTATTTTGCCGTTCCTCTGACTTCAGCGTTTAGTGGAAGGATTTGGATGATTTGCTACAATGTGTTGCGAGCTGAGTATGTATTTATTTGAGTCGTTCCATCTTGATCGAGCGGTTCACACGATTTTATACGTTACAGGCTCACTGAAGAAGCAAAATGTGGAGATCATGTTCACAGTCGCCGTATTATTTATGTTTAGATATTTTTCTTTTCGTATTTTGCACAAGTCAAAGATGGAGTTGGAGAAAAAACACATTCTATGAAAACTTATTATACAACTGCTTCTCCAAATGTTAAATAATTTCTCGTGGGTTGGTTTCATATAAAAGTCCGACATAAGATTACAGGAAGCTAGAAACTACCTGTTCAAAAAAATCTGTTTCTATGTTAGAAAAATAAACTAAATTAAAGTCTAAAGTCAAGTTAAATTAAGCACGATCAGATACGTGAATCACTGGTTGTAACACGATGCAAGGTGTCTTATGTATAGTTAAGATTAGGGAGATAAAAAAAATGGTGCATAAAGATATTGGGGCTTGGCACGAAGTGGCCGCCAATCCAATTAAACGTGTTTATTGTGTGGATTATTCTGAGGTTTAATACTCCCCGGCATTGTAGGATACAGTTCAAAACTAAAATTTAATTTATAGTTTTCTTTTGCGAAATCTAGTTGTATTGTATATGGACCCATTCGAGCTTAAATACTTTGACATGTAAGTAAAGCGTCGTTAACGTGCAATAGTGACAGCAGGTACATGTAGCATAGCTTTATTTTTTTTCAAGGTTATTTATTTTAACCTTAAAATTCTGATTGTTAAAAGAAATATACTATACAACAAATTGTTATTTGAAATTTGATCTTTCTGTATGTGCATGTATGCGCATGCATTCCCTTTACCGTTTCTGGTCCACAAGGTAATGTATTTTTTTATACTATTTATATAAATTGAAAAGTTCTTGGCGGTGAATCCCAACTCGGGATCTCACCCTCTTTACTTCAAAAAAATGTATGCACATGCATGTGTTAGATACATGCACCCATACATATATGTATATAAGTATGCATCATGTATGCATGTGTGCATGCGTGTATGCATGTATGGGATAAAATGAGGCTATCTCCAAAGAGTGCTAACTTGGCTACTGTCGAGACGAGGTTTGCAAGGGTCGGTTAATCACACATGATCAACATCATTGTAATGACCGCTCATGTAAATCGACTCAGACAACAATTAACCCACCATAAGAATAAATTGATGAAAAACAAATTTTGCAGAGTTAAAATTTATTATGACTTTACAATAGATGTGTATAGTGTGCAAGTATGTAAAGGTCGAACACATGAAGCAAAACTGATAGATTGTGCAATGAGGTGCAAAAGTACGAGCTTCTTGTTGTCTATGTGTTTTTATGGGTTTTTTATTTTTGAATTTTTAAAACTTCTATTTTATAATTTTTCATTATTTTGTTTTTTAGTATTTTTTATTTTAATATTTCTTTTCTTAAATATATAATACAAAAATATATATAATGTTATATATACAATGTAGGCAAATATAATTATAAATATTAATAGAATACTCAAAATATTAAGAAATTAATTTTTTGAGGTTTTAAATATGTTTTTACATTTTTATTTTTATGAAATTTTGCCAAATTTTATGGATTTCTAAAATCAGAGATAGAAATCATATTTTTGAAATTTTGCCAAATCAGAGATAGAAATCATATTTTTGAAATTGTTGGATTTTTTATCTTTTTATGATGGATTTTCGAGCTTTTTAATTTTTATAGATTTTCTTTTCCTATTTTTAGGATTTTATTTTTTGAAGTTAGAAAATAAATATACAAACACAACACTACAAGAAACTGGACCTAAGGCAACGGATAATTTGAATATTTGTTGCCATATCTTCCGATGTTAAATATATACCAACGAACAATATTCGTTGTTAAATCGTCTTTTGTACTTGTAATTAGCAATGAATATCATGCCGTTGTTAAAGGTCGATATAATGATGATTTTTTCGTTGAATTATTCATTAAAATTGACACTATTCATTGCCAAATCTAACAATGATTAGAAAAAAATAGCAACGAATAATCATTGTCATATGATTCGTTGCGAGGAAAGTAGCAACGAATATCATTATTCATTGCAAATATTTAAAAGTAAGTCACGAATAATATTCATTGTTATATATTTAACTACGGAAGTTATAACAACGAATATTAAATTATCTTTTGCCTTAGATCACTTTTCTTGTAGTGCAATAAATATTATTTTAGATTTCTTTCAAAAATATTTTGTGTTTTTTGGTCTTTTATAAGCTAGACAGGGAATATTTGTGCTTTATTTGATTTTTAGTAAATATTTTTAAAGTCCTAAATTGCAAGAATAAAATTGTGACGTGAAAGTGTGTTCTATAAGAACCTTAATCCTGTTTTTTGGTGATTTTTGGAGCACAATAGATATATTTATCAATAGATAAATAAAAAAATGCATGAACTAGCAAGGGCATAAATGTAAATAAAAGAAAGGTTACCCCTTTTTTGGTGATTTTGAGCACAACAGATATATTTAATAAATAGAGAAAACAAAGAAAAAAGCATGAATAAGCAGGGGCATACATGTAATTAAAAAAAAGAAAGATTAGGGATATGTCTACATTTTTTCACAAAAATATATAAGTAGAATAAAAATTTAATGTACTAAATTGAAATAGGAAAAGTTCCAAGGCCGAAGTGCAAAATTCCCACCTCACGTGGGACCGCATGTGAGGTAAGCTGGTATGGACTAATTTACAAATAATGAAAGTTCAGGGGTTGTTTTGCAAATTTTACAAAAAAATCTAAAAGGCAAATGAAAGTTTATACACTAATTATTAAATACAAAATTTAGCCAGGTAAAGTTGCAAAGTACCCAGCTTAAGCATGGAGACAAACGGTCTGGATTTTGTCACTTATACATGTGTCGTCTCTTGGTGGCGCGATGATGCTTCACCGATGGGCGCACCAGATTAGATCCCACGGAGGAGTTCAACGGTCACAATCAGGCTTCATTTAATGATTGAAGTACTAACTGGTGTGGGCCTTCGATCGGATGGCAAAGGGATAAAGGAGAAGAACATTGATGCTCCAAAATGGCATGAATACTCCTGGGAGGTCCTCTGTTAGCTGGAAGCTTCAAAACACTCAGCCTACTGTCGGAGGGCCCACGAGGCCAGCGAAGCTACGATGCTCCAGGAACCTTAGGTGAGCCAAAAAAATCACTCCAGATGGTTCTTTATTCTCTGTACCTGCACATGAATATAAAGGGGTCGAGGGCAAAGTGCCTCGGCCCTATTAGGAGGGAAATGGATGTGTTAATAGGTAGGATGAAGGTGCTCCGATGAGGTGGTGACGGTGGAGCATCGTAGGCCCGATCAGGGGGAAATGGGGCATGTGGGATGGAGAAGAAATGATGGGGAAGAGAGTGAGAATGTTGGGTGGGTTGGTCCACGATCGGCATACGGTGTGAGGTTCGTTGGAGATCGAGCTCCGACGAACTTTGAAGGTGGCAATTAACACTAGATCACGCAATAAAAATATAAAATAAATGCAAGAAATTAACCTAGGAAGTAAAACTAAGCTATAGGAAGAAAAAAAGATACTTAAAGAGGCGCAAGGCCGCGAGATACACCTCACGGTAGTGATGTTCGCCGGAGATGGATGGAACATACCTAAGCGTTGCCTAATGATGTTGTCAAGGAGCTGGAGAGGTCCCTGTTACGGAAATCGATCTAGTGCTTGCAATAATGGAGCCAAAATGGGTCAAAGGTGATTCAAATTTGAAGGGGGACTCAGTTGGAAGTTATGTGCATGAGGAGTATGAATCCATGATTCATCACCTTTATTCTTTTATTTTAGCCAAAATCTTTGGTAAAATACATGTAAATATTCACTAATTTTTACTAATTAATATTCTAATCACATTTTTTAATATTATATATTTAAAATTTTTTATAAAAAATAAAATAATTAAGAGAAAAAGGAAATTAAAAGAAAAGAAGGATGAAGATAAGAAATATATACATACTAATCCTAACCTCGAGACTATGTCAATATTAACTTGGTCGATAAAATAAATAAGTAGGGGGAGATGTGGATACTAATTTATAAAAATATTAGAAAATCAAGATCATAAATGTAAATAAACATATTTTTCACCTCGTACAAATTTCACCCATTTATTTATCATTAAAAAAAATCTCAAATCAAAATATTTCCTTCTTGAAAGTTATTTATTATATATATATATTAATTTATAAAAATATCAAAAAATTATTTAATGAATAAAGAATTAATTATGCTGAACATAAAGAACCACAAAAGCTAACTTCTAAGGTTCATAACTATTCATAGAAAACTCCAAATTGACCAAACTCACTTTTAAACTTTCTTTACAACTAATAATATTTACTAAAAATATAAAAAATATTAGAATAAAACATGTGAGTTTTGGCGTTTGGTCCCCTTTGTATATATGTACTATATATATACCTTCCTTATTTTTTGATTAATTATTCCTAACCTCGTTCAACTTAATTATTTTTCTAATGTGTTTATAAAATTCAGTAAAAAATAAAAATCTGACTTAATATAAATGCCAATAAATCCCAACGTCACAAAGCCGTGACCCTAAAATTCCGGACGTCATAACTCGATTATATGAACTCCGAATTGGTCGTACTCACTTTTAAAATTCATTTGATAGAATTATCTATAAAATGAACATGATTTCACTAAAACCATAGTTAATATGCAAAAAGTAGATTTTGAGATCCTATTGGTATAACTTGTCCAATGTATCTTAATATTATTTTATTCAGTTTATTTCATTTCTTATATTTTTACACTTTATTAATATTCTATTATTAAATTGAATTACGTAAAAATTTAATTAATTACTTAATTGTTACTTAATTATTAAAATTATTTACATAACTCTTTATGTATATAATTTAATTACTAATTTAGTTAATTTAATTATTAATTATTTATCTAATTAATTAATTAATCCTTTTATTTAATTTTCTTTTCTCTCCTGCTTTCCCCTTCTTTCCCGATTCTCTTCTTCCTCCCATCACTCGCTGCCATCTTCCCTTTCCCCTTTCTCTATCAATCGCCCAATGGCCTGGCCGTTAGGTCGTTCGCCCAACCATCCCTGCTCGTTATAAACCTCCATCAGTGACACCACCCGATGGCGTGCTCCCCAAGCCATCTCCTATGAAAATGGAACCCCTCTCCTCCAAGCTTGAGCGATCTGCCATTTGAGTCCCTTTCTCCCTAGAGCTCCGGTCAGAATTGAGGTCGGTGATAGTGTCTTTGTTCCGTCGTGGCACGATCATCTTCACCGGCGTTGAATCTCTAATACGTCGTGTGTCAACCTTTACGAGCTATCATCGCATTGAGGTCATAACCCATCGAAGCTCCTCTAGCTCCGAGCCACATGCGCCTCCTTCATCCTTTTGCATTCAAAGTTACATCCCCATCTCATCTTCCTCATCCTCCCATGTTTCTCTTCTCAACTTCTTCTCCTCTGTGACTTATCATTAATTTTCAATCGATTCGAAACCTTGCCGATCACCAATCCATCTTCAGATCTATCCATTTCTATTCTACCTCACATATCTGAACATCCTATGATGATGCATGATGGACGGAGGCCTAGAGTTCCATCTCTCATTCATCGATGCTCCTACGCTCATAATTATTAAGGTTTTTTTGGACCAAGGCTTCGTCCTCGATCACATTTCCCAATGGACATAAACTGCATCTTGTGGATTAGCAGACGATCACATTGCCCAAGGAGGATGTGGGGGGGGGGGGTCGGTGTGCCAAGACTAGAGTTGAAGAACCAAGCTTTTTTGCTGAAATGCGTTGTGAGAATTTGAAGCAACAAGGAGGATGTCTGTAGTAGGCTTTTACGCAGTATCTATGGGGTTGAGATGCACTTTGTTAGTGGTTTTTGTCACACACAATTTGGGACAACATTATGAAAGGTTATTCATGTGATTCTCCCCGATCTTCCTCATCTAGTTGTCGGCGCTTAGGTGATGGCTATAGCATTTTATTATGTATTGATGAATGGACAGATGGCAAGCCTATGGCTTCCGGCTTCACATGCTTATATGGCCTAACTAAGGACATAAGTGCACGTGTCACTGATTTGTGGGATGACGGTGTTTGGAGACTTGTTTTCATAGGAGCGCTCTTTGAGTGATGTAAGCAAGAGTTTCAAGATCTGTTGGAATCACTATCTAGATATGAGAGCCCCACTTTTGGTAGTGACCATTGGGTTTGGGGAGAAGGCGAGTTCTCAGTCAAGAAGGCATACACCTTGTTGATCAAGGGTGCTAAACTACTTCAATAGGACTTTGTCAAGGATTGCATAATGATTTGGGAGCTGAGGATTCCTGCTCGAATTAGAGTCTTCTTGTGACTTTTGAGACATGGTAGGCTACTCACGATGGAGAGGTGGACCAACATCTTTCATGCTGGGGAGAACTCATGTGTTATGTGCAGCTCGAGCTTGGAATCCATTGAGCACATGTTTCTAGGATGGGAAAAGACGAAGGAATTTTTGCGAATCTTGGATGTGGTTTGGGTAGATCATAGCAGCATGTCGTCACTCTGGGAATCTCCCCCACAACTCTCGATTCCATCCAAATGACGAGAGATCTCTACCAGTTGTGGGTTTGTGGGCTATGTGGCTCACTAGAAACAATGTAATGTTCCGTGCTAAGAGGTTCTATGTTGAAAATATTGTCCACCATGCTCGGACTCACCTTGAGTCCTGGTTGTCTTGATCTTTAAATTTTTTATTATATTAGGGTGGATACCTACATGTGTTTCCTCCTTTTTGACTTAAAAAATGATCTACCCCAATGTCATGAAGCATACATCACTATGGCTCCGTTTGGTTGCAGGGTTGGGCAGGGTTGGGTTGGCCCAACCCGGGGTATCCCTCCTTCCAAACCTTTCAATCCTCCTCACAATTTACTATCCACGGGGGTACCCCAACCTAACCCAACCCTGCAACCAAACAAACCCTATGTGTCTTCAACTGTAATAATAGAGCATGCAATTCCGCTCCAGACAATCTATGTGGCGACAATGCCATTTCTAGTTTTGCATTCCTTTTTAGTGTCATTTTATGTCTTTGGTAAGGGTGATCCACCAAAAGGAACTATTTATGGCAGTCAAGAAGCAAGTCGTTCTACCCTGCTGAAGCTGGAAGGACTTTGCCTTTCCATACAATATGGATAAATCTGTACTCTGTAGGTACTCCACCCAAATAGCATACCATATGTTGGTAAAATCACTAATCATCCATAGGAGTCCGACTCTCATGTGAATTTTTTTTCTTTCGAACTGAATCACAAATCTCCTAATTACCAATTTTCCAGAGAGATCCTTCAACTCATCTACTAGAGGTCATAAATAAACATCCAAATATGCACCACGATGGGTTAGATCAGGAATTAGAAGAGAAAGAAACATGTAGGGTTGTCTGTTACACAACCACGTTGGTAGATTACATGATGTTGTAATGACGAGCCATCATGAATGATCCTTACTTCGTCCATGCGGGTTAAACCCTTCCATCTAAACCGTAAACACATGGCCCCTTTGCCTCAACGGTGAAGAAAATATCACCCATTTATTTCTCTAATGTCCCTTTACTATTAAAGTTGTTAACCCTTACATATTTCTCCTATAAGGGGGAATATAGAGATTTTTTAGCAACATAATTCCATCCCTTACCCCTTATCCCATTGGCAGATAGCTGCCTTTCAAGCATCGATCTGGTGGTTAACCTGTAAAGATCAATGTTCGAGGATGTTTCATTATACCTCACCCCCACTTCAAATTGCTAAAGATGCCCAATTTATGTAGAATGGCCGGATGTGACCGACGTGGTCACCGGCGGGTGCGGCAAGGTCGGGTCTCCCGGAAACCCTAACTGCAAGGGCGTGAGAATGGGGCGAACGTGGCGAGGGCATACGCCCTATAAATACCCCCCTAGGAGGAGGGGAACGCCATCAATCCATCGGAACCTCGACTACGGGAGCCCCCTTCCGATTCCATCCATCCCTCTCTCTATACCTCTCTCGAGCTTGAAGGCGGAGGCGTACCTTGAGAACCCTAGACTGGTATCAGAGCTTCTCTTACGATTGCCGGAGGAGGTGGATCCGAAGTCGTCGAACCCATTTGCCGGCCATTCAAGAAGACGCTGCCATCTCCACTTTTTTCCCGAGTCCAAGAAACCCTAGCACGGGTTTAAGTAGAGAGATCAACAAAAATGACAAGCAAAATGATTGCCACTGAGGTAGGGAAAATTGAGTACCTGAACGGTACCAATTATAAATTATAGAGTAGAAAGATCTACTATGGCCTGTTGTACGATAGCATACACACCATTATAGACAAACCTGACCCAATCTTATTTGAGAATCCAACTGTGGATGAAATTAGGTCCCGCAAACAGTGGGATAAAATAGATAATAGAGCTAGGAGCTTTATGCTGACCCACATGGATCTGAAACTGATTCGGGTCTTTGAGACCTGCGAATCAGCTTACGAGCTCCGGACCGTGGTTAAGGAGAAATATCACTCCAAATCCGAAATGAGTGTCCAGCTTTTTCTACACAAGTACAACTCGTGTAGAATGAAGGAATCTGAAAGCGTCCTCGAGCACGTGAACAAGATGATCATGATGGCCAAGGATCTTGCGGCTGCTGATTGCGCAATTCCGGAGAGGATGCAGATCGCAACCATACTGGGAAGTCTTCCTCCGTCATTCAACATGGTCGCCACATCTTTGAGGATGAATGGCAACATTAAGTCTGTGACAGACCTACCTGTACAGCTGGCAATTGAGCATGACCTCTCCAAACAAAGATCGAAAGCTGAGATCTTTGAGGTCGAGGAAGAAAATAAAGCAAATGCCGTGCACGCGAAGAAAAGGCTAGGCCCCTCTAAGGCGAATTTCTAGGGAAAGAGTGGAAAATACCCATGCGTCTCTTGCTACGGTTGTGGCAAATATGGCCATTTCAAGGTCAATTGCCCCAACAAGAAGAAGCCAGGAAAATCTAAAATGGCTGAAAACAAAGGCAAGAAGAAAATGAAATTCGTGGCTGTCGTGAAATGCAACTCCGTCATCACGGACAATGATGGATGGTGGATCGACTCTGGAGCAACCAGACACATTGCGAAGACGAAGGAGGGCCTGGTGGACTTCAAGGATCTGAGCAAAGGAGAACAGAGGATCTTAATGGGGAACAACACCTACCTGGACGTGGAAGGTGTTGGGACATACAGGCTTGACCTGGGGGATAGCATTATGGTACTGAAAGATGTACTATATGCCCAGGGATACGCCGGAACCTAATATCTGTCCCAGTGCTACTCAAGAAAGACTTTGAAGTTCGGTTTTATAATAAGCGTGTATCTATAGGCAAGAATAAGAAGGTCTATGCGATGAGAAAGTTTGTGCCCGAGCATGACCTAATTTGTCTTCCTGTAATAACTTCTAGTGAATCAATGAATGTCTCTTCTGATTATTCCTTGTGTTGTTTGTCTGATTATGACTTATGGCACATGCGGTTGGGTCATCTAGGAAATTCTAAAATGGATCAAATGATTAAGGTAAATTTGTTGCCGAAAATCACGGGTGCAAGGACATTGCCCTGCGAACACTGTCTGACCGGTAAAATGACGATAAGACCCTTCTCAACCAGAATTCGGTCAACAGAGTTACTAGGTTTGATCCATTCATACATATGCGGACCACTGAGCGTCAGCACACATAGGAATAAGGAATATTTTATAACATTCATTGATGACTACTCGAAATTCTCCTATGTCTATCTCTTAGGAAGAAAGTCGGGAGCACTTGAAACATTTAAGAGATATAAGACGGAAGTGGAGACAAGATTGGGAAAATCAATCAAGACTCTTAGGACAGATAGAGGTGGGGAATATACCTCAAAGGAATTTGAGGATTATTGTATTCAGGCAGGCATTCGTAGGCAGACTACAATGCCCTATACACAAAAACAGAATGGTGTAGCAGAAAGAAAGAATCGAACTTTGATGAATGCAGTAAGATGTATGCTTTCACACTTAGGACTCTCCAAGAAATTCTGGGGAGAGGCAGTGTTGACTGCGAACTATATACAGAATAGGATTCCCACCAAGTCCGTAGAATCAATGCCATATGAAATATGGAATGGCAGAAAGCCCGAGTTGGGCCATCTCCGGAAATGGGGATGTGTTGCACATGTTCTGGTACCGAGTCAGCTTAGGGACAAGCTAGACTTCAGGACATTAAAGTGCAAGTTTATTGGGTATAGTGAGAATTCTAAAGGATATAAGTTCTTCCATGAAATTAAAGGTCTGATCGAAAGTCGTGATGCTACTTTCCTTGAAATTCATCAAGAAAAGGAGCATGAAGTAGAGGAATCAGATCCTCTGATTGTCTAACAGGACAATGAAGATGACTTGAGCATTAGACAAGAACTTGAGGATGATATCGATCATCCAAATGTAGAGAATGAACCTATGGAACATGATGATCCTTTAGAGCAAGTGGGTGAACCCACACAACCCACGAGTATGATCGGCAACAAGAGACCCAGAACACGACCCGCATGGATAGAAGATTACCATTTCTATGGATGTGAGGCATCGTGCTACACTGTGGATGAGGATGTCGCGGATTGTACAGATCCCATATCCTTTAATGAAGCTATGGCTTCATCTGAGTCGGAATCATGGTCGGCCGCCATGAGAGATGAGTTGGACTCAATCGAGCGAAACGGTGTTTGGGAATTATGTGATTTGCCAGAAGGTAGGCAATCCATTGGATGTAAGTGGGTATTCAAGAAAAAGTACCGAGTTGATGGTACAGTTGATAAATACAAAGCCAGAGCAAGATGGAGTAGATTTCCAGGAAACCTACTCTCCAGTGGCTAAGTTCGCATCCATTCGGATGATCTTACAATAGTCGCATATATGGATTTGGAATTATTCCAAATGAATGTGAAGACGGCCTTCCTTTATGGAGAATTGAGGGAGGAGATTTATATGCGACAACCTGAGGGATCTCAGGTTGAAGGTCAGGAGAAAAAGGTTTACAAGTTAAGAAAGTCATTATATGGCTTAAAGCAGTCTTCACGACAGTGGTATCTCAAATTTCATTAGAAAGTTATTCAATTTGGATTTGTTTCAAATAAATTGGATAACTATGTGTATATCATGAAGAGTGGGAGCAGGTTTGCAATCATGTCATTGTATGTAGATTACATTCTGCGTGCAGGTAATGACATACAAATGCTCAATGAAATCAAACAGAAATTGAGCAATGAATTTGAGATGAAGGACATGGGCGAAGCATCCTATGTTCTTGGAATTCAAATAACAAGAGACAGGGACTCAAGGATATTGAGCCTTAGTCAGGAAAGATATTTGCATACTGTATTAAGGAGATTTGGAATGCAGAATAGCACTCCAGCTCCAACACCACTTGTGATGGGAAAGAGACTCAGCAAGAGTCAGTGTCCCGGAAAGGGGCAGAGACCTTTAGATGTACCATATGCACAAGCAGTAGGAAGTTTAATTTATGCAATGATGTGTACTCGACCTGATTTAACTTATCCAGTAAGCTTAGTCAGTAGATATCAAAGCAATCCCGGTCCAGCATATTGGGAAGTTGTAAAGAGGATTTTTCGATATCTAAAAGGGACAGTACATCTAAAACTTGTGTATTAAGCAGAATCGCTTGAAATGGTAGGCTACTCCGATGCCGATTTCGGAGGGGATGTAGATGATATAAAATCTACATCAGGTTACCTGTTCATGTTTGGTGGTGCAGCCATTTCTTGGGATAGCAAGAAACAAGGATGTGTATCTCGGCATACACAGGAGGTCGAGTACATTGCATGTAGCATGACTACCACTCATGCTGTGTGGATCAGGCGTTTTCTAGAGAACCTAAGTCTCGATTTGGTCAAAGGTCCAATTGAAATGTATTGTGACAATGAAGCTGCGATAAGCTTGATTAATAGTGGGGCAAATAGTTCTAAAGGAAAACACATTGAGATCCAATATCACTATATACAAGATATAGTGGCGAAATAAGAAATTACGGTAACCTACATACCTACTACTGACATGTTGGCTGATTCCCTTACCAAGGGAATAGTAGCAGGAACATACATTAAACATGTTGGTTTAATGGGACTCAGGAATGTTTGAGTCAATGAAGAGGTTTTCATCGATAATGATCCTCACATGATAAATCTCCATATATATACTATACGAATAGTGGGAGTATATATGTCTTGACCACTTCGGTCAAGTGGGAGATGTAGAATGGCCGGATGTGACCGACGTGGTCACGCAACCGCCGGAGGCGGTTGCAACAAGGCTGGGCCTTGAGAACCCTAGAATTTATTTTCGATCACTCGTTCTAGCTTCTACCTCCAATGAGCCAGTCGTTAAGCTTCTACACTTTTATCTCATGAATTAAAATCACTCATAACATTTGATGCAGCCAAGACGTAACTAGTTTGCATCCTCGCACTAGGCGTCAAATTGCATACAAAGATTCAAAGAAATGAAGGCCTCACCGATCTGCTCTAACCTTGCCTAATGTGTGGTTTTTTGGTTTATTTTTGTTTGTTTTTATCCGAATTGAAGATTCTACCTTTTGGTCCGATTGGGTACTCATCGACTGTACTAAATGTCGGGATCCTTTGGACTTTTTTGGTTGATCTGCCATTATATATGATGATGATGTCCATTCGAAATCTTTTGGAATGAGCATCCGATATTTTGTCAAAAAAACTAAAAAAATTATATAACAATGTTTATATGCTGACTCTCTCTTTAATTATTCATAATGAAAAAAATCTTGTTAAAGGAAATGGATAGACATTACTCGCTCGTTGCGAATTTCAATTATATTACTAACTTTTGTAACGAAGATGATTCATTTTTATATACCTAACATCAAAATATACAGTGATGATTCTTGGAAATGTTCGTTGCTACTTACACATATCATTGTAATGCTCACGGATCCTCTGTTGTATTGAAGAGGTCGGCTACAAAGGTAGGGTGTGGCATGAACCGCTCGATCAGGATCGAGCGGTTTACACGGTAAGGGCGGAAAAAAACTCTGATCTCGTGTGAACCGCTCAATCGTGATCGAACGGTTCACGTCACACTCTCTTTTACAAGCGGCTCTGCAGAACCGGTCCCCCTTTCCCAAGTCATTTTGCAAGCGGCTAGCCTCCGAGCTTCTATTCATATCCCTAGTTTATGTTTGGGGGCGAAAGTTTTGTTAAACATGTATGAGCTACTCCAGGTACTTTCTACATCATACTACTTGTATCCGGTATCTCAAGATTCATGTATAGATCATAGATAATATAAACAACAAGTTGCACATCAGTGGAGCTCACAACCTTGGTCATAACCATCCCCCGAATCATTCTTTATAAAAGTCGCCCTAAATAATGACAGCTAAATTAGAGAACGTGCTCGCGTCGACGATTTTGGACAATTTCTCAACGCACACAACCCATGGGGAATTCTTCACGGTCAGGTGCGTAATGATAGAGCAATAAATCCAAGCAATTTCCAGCTTCAAATGCCAGAACCAACTCTGGAGCTCAACTTGAATCATGGCCCTTTCCGTGGATAAGATTACACGTTGCATGTTATTAGCTATTCTCCTGTGTTCATTCTGTTCTCCAGTCCGCGGCCTCAGCAATGGCTATCATCGTGTTGGCAATGTCACCAGCTTGTTCGATGCCAATTGCTCCTCCACCAAAGGTTATACCAATAATTAGCTTGCCATGTAACTAGATCCTCCTAGCACGTAAGCGTTTAATTGCTACATGGAATGGCATCTTCCTGATCGTTTGAACCACTTTTAATTCACAAACACTGCAGGAATCGGCGAAGGCGTGCTGACGATGGCGCACCGGCACAGTGCCTGCTCACCCCTCGGCGGCTCGCCGAAGCGCAATATCTCCGCACTGCTCCTCCAAGATAGGGTGAGGATGCAGACCATCCAGCAGAGGCGGTCAGGTTTCTCTCCAGCAACGCCGATCTGGGCACAGGGGATCCTCCCTGTCTGGCAGCAGCTTGGAGTTGGCGAGTACCTCGTGACGATCGGCATCGGCACACCCAGAACCGACCAGGTTGTGAACTTCGACACCGGTAGCCACCTCACATGGATCCAGTGCCTCCCATGCAATTCTCCATGCAACCGCCAACCCAACCCTATCTTCGATCCCACGCGCTCCACAACGTATATCCCGGTGCCCTGCACGGATTCCATCTGCAGGAGCGTTATTAATACGCTGCCATGTCCGTCGAACACGAGCACTTGCACATTCAACATGACGTACATGGACGAATCCTTCACGTACGGCGAGGTGGCTTTGGATACTCTCACGTTAACCCCAACCCTGACGATTCCGAACTTCGCCTTCGGGTGCAGCCACATCTCCACACCGGCCTTCGAAGGCATTTCCGGGCTCCTTGGCCTTTCCAATTCTGCAGATTCTGCGGCTGGGCAGTTATACAGGTACCAGCAATTCTGCCTCTGCCTTTCTCGATCCATTTCTGTGAGCTCGTCTTTAGATTTTTTTCTGAAATGCACCACAAACTACAGGTACTACGGCGGGGTCTTCTCCTATTGTCTCCCACCAACTTACAACAGCGTGGGGCACCTCACCTTCGGTGGGTATTCCAGCGGAACAACCATCCGTTACACACCCATGATAAGGGACCTCGGCTACTTCTACTACGTGGAGATGACCGGGATTAGCGTGGCTGGAAAGATGCTACCCATCGAGCCAAGCGTCTTCGCGACGCCTGCCGCCATCGTTGATTCCGGCACGACTTTCACTACGCTTCCACCTTCCGCATACAACGCACTCCGCATGGCGTTCCGAGTCTCAATGCCGTCTAAGTACCAGTTGGTCGCTCCGGTTGATGGTCTGGATCCCTGCTACAACGTCACTGGACTTGATACTATGTCCTATCCGAGGGTTGCCTTGCACTTCGGTGGAGGTCTGGCTGTGGATCTCGATTTCAATGGAATCTTCATAGCCGCAGCGGGACCTCCTCGACTATGCCTAGCCTTCGTGCCGAACACCGACCCGAATCAGCCGAGCATGATAGGGAATGTTCAGCAGCGGACGCTCGAGGTCGTCTATGATCTCGTGAATGCACAGATCGGCTTTGGGACTGGAAGTTGCACCAACTAGAGGATGGATGCAAATCTAATACAATATATATATACACTACCGTGCCGATAAATGGGATATGTCGTTCGCCAATGCATGTAAAGATAAGCTACTATCAGTAACAGGGGAACGTCCTGAACTTCATGTGTTGAAAGAGCCCAAAGAGGGGGAGCGAGAGCGAGCGAGATCACCTCTTCCTCCTCCTCCATCCCCCACCTCTGTCGTTGCAAGGGATTCACGATCGTACTTCTGCTGCTTTGGCAGCCACTTCTGAATCTTCAGATACCATTCCTCTTCTTAACTCCGGTTGTGAGTTGGTTAGTCCCTCCAAATATACGGATTCCATTTCTAGAGTTTGGTCCGTCTTAAGGTGATATAAATCTACAAATCGCCTGAACCCGACTCCCTTTGGTTGGAGCATCCCACTGGTTAATCTCTGAAATGGTTTTTTCACGGTATCCATATCTCCACGGTAGGAGCTTCCCTTCACACACACTAGATTCTTCCAGTGCCCCCTTATTCACTGAGTATATGACTCTGCAGCAGACCGTGTCGCTCGATCATGATCGAGTGGATCACGCGAATTCATCCGATACGGACTTTGCAGCAGACGTTCCACTTTGATGTTTGGTAACTGTCTTGTGTTGGGTCCCTCATTTGGGAGTGGATCCTCTGTTGTGCAGTAGGGATCTGCTCGCAGAGGATTTGCTCGCCCCTCATTTATTGAGAGCATGCTTGGTAACTGGGTTGGGTTGGGTTGGATTGGAGTATGCTCCTATAATTAGAAGATGTTTGGATGGTGAGAGGGTTGGAACGATAAATGTGATGTGATGTGACATTAATCATGGGTTATATTAACTATTTATTGACTATAATATGTTTTTATATTAATTTTTTATTTGAACGTGGATATAAAATATTATAACAAAAAGATTGTACGGTCCGTACAACTAGTTCCAATCCAGGAATGCAGGGATAGAGTCGGGGGTACGCCCGGGTTGAAATTTACCATGATCTCAACTTCCTTCTCTTCACAATCGGCTATAATCATCCTCCTCCCACTTGGGCATATTGCAACTTTCTATTCCTAAGTAATTGCATATAAATACTAGATTTGCCTCGTCCATCATGACATGATTGCCGACCCTAATGGGATATGGAGGAAGTGATAGTTATTTTATGTTTTTATGATGAGAAATGTCAATGACGGAGGAATAAGCGATCAAACCCTATCTCTCGTCTTGACTCCATCTAGAAAAAGTTGAACGTATATGATGGGGGGAAAATTGAGGGATAAGGAGGGATATGCCCCTCTCTATCCCTCAAAGGAACACTCCCTAAAGAGTTTGGTCTTGAGGAGGTCATGAAAAGATACATTTGGTTTTGCAGGCTGGAGATGTCCATCAGCTGGAACGAATTTCGATTTGAATTGTCCTTAAAAAAGGATTGCCCAAAAATTAGGATTCTTCTTCCTCACATCGAGACCCATCAAATAGTGAACCATGATCCTTCTTATCGATTTCTTCCTCTGGTAAGTATGATATTAAAAGCACTCATTGCATCCCTTCCCTCAGGACCCTACCTCTCAAATGTTAGATCACTTCTTGGCTTGAATGCCCCTTCTGCTAATAAGACCAATTCAACCGATGAACTGAAATGGGAGACAATTGGTTATTCGAGTTCAAATAGTTAATTTTTAGTCCAACAACAGGTTTAACTTGGTATCTAGATTCTGATTCAACTGAATTTTCATCGTACTCAAATTTGATTTTTATTCAAGAATAAAGTCTTTATGGAAATTGATCCCATGACCTTTGTATTCCCCACTCCACTTACTACCAAAAAGACAAAACCGCTTCTTGTTAAGAACTAATCTCAAATATTATAATTCTACCACAAAGTTATTTATTATTTAGTTTAAATATAATATACGTATCGCATTTAATATTGTATATGTTAAAATATTGTATACATAATATAAAAAATTTACATTATGTATGCATTTTCAATAGCTATATATAATAGTGTTTGTGTGTGTGTATCATGTAATATCTATTTTGTTTATTTGAATGGATTTTTTAGAGCATATATTTATAAATACAAATATATATTATTTAACAAAAAATTTCATGCTAATTATATAAGCTCTTCTCAGTTTATAACTTATGTTATATATTTATTTGTCTTTTCAAATATATTTACATGTATATGTTTTTTGTTATATCAATTATTTCAATGATTAAAAATGTGTACTGTTCACTTGATTGTATTTATTTTGAATTGATTGGTCGGTTCCCTTTTTCTTCACTGGTTCGACAGAATCTGGTTGAATCGGTTTAATTCTATAGTCCACCATGATTCGACCTTTTTGCTAAGGTTTCTGGTTCAGCTTCAAAAACATTATCGAGGAGAGCCCATCAATTCACCTTCCTACGAGTGAAACCTCCACGACCTCTTACTCACACCAAAATTAAAAAACTAGTAGTTTCCATATCTTCATCTTTCGCATCCCAAACATGTCTCATGATGCTAACACATGAAATACCACGCAAAATGGTGATACTTTATGAATTAATTTCATGTATAAGTGTGAAGCCAAAATACCAATTATGCCATGCAAAAACTCCATTGAGCGACTCCGGATGCAACTGAACATTATGGTGTGATGTGTCACAGAACTATCTCCATGGGGTTTGTGGTTTTCAAGGGTTATAACCTTGAGTTCAAAGGAGCATGTTGAATCCCTTGTAACACAAATGAATCCAAGATTCATCTCTTTTATTCCTTTATTTTTCATTAAAATATAAGGTAAAATACTTGTAAATATACATTAATTTCAATTTCTTAAAAATGCAACTAATAAAAATGTAATGTATTTTTAACACATAATTTCATCCAAAATAAAAGGAAAAGAAAGAAGATTATAAAAATGTAGAAGTGATTAGATCTCATTGACTCTAACCCTAGAGACCGAGTCAATGCTGACTCGATTGACTAAATTAAAGGAGGGAGAGATAAGGTAAAAATAGAGAAAACTTCAAAGGATTGATATTGTACATAGATTGACACTCATAACATTATTTATATAGCACAAACTTCATGAAGTTTTTAGACATTTATACAACCTCACATCAATTGTTTTCTTTTTGATGCTTGTTTAAAAAAACCTAATGAAAATAAAATATGTCTCAAATCAAAAGGGCGTAAATTCAAACTTCAAGTCTGACTACATACTCCGTATGAATTTCAAAAATTTTACCAAGCTCACTTTGAAGTTTAAGTTATGAGAATACCCTTTAAATGAAGGTAGGTTCATTAGAATCAGAGTTAATTATATGCAAACGTTTGATCTTGTTGGCATGCATGTATTTGTACAATTGTGTTCACATTTACTCATTCACTAGTTTATTGCTAATTTCGTATATCCATATTTTTTATTTTCTATTGGCACTATATTTTCTAAATAGAATAATAACAAAAAGTCATAAATTAATTTAAATAATTAGAAAACATTTAAATATTGGTAAATTTGACCTATATAATATATATATATATCCCCTATTTAAAAACCTTGTCAATATTTTTTTAAAAATAAAATAATATATATTTAAAAGACTGTGAAATATATTAAATTAATAAAATATAAAAGATAAAATACATGAATTATATGCCAAAATATTAAGTTAAAATTATTACATTAAGTATGTATATTATGCCTATAAATTATGGTATTTATTTAATTAAGCCATTAAAATAATAATATTTTATTATTTCAAAAAAACTATTTATTAGAGTATTTATTTATCTTGAGGAAACTACTTGTGCATATATTCTGGTTGGTATGGAGCAGTTTCAGGTGGTTGCATGGGTTCCAGTTCTCAGCTTGGAAATTTGAAGAATAACAAAGCTCGTGATGATTTTTTGATCCAGGATTGTATGTATGAGATCCTAGTTGTATTATAGTCCATTAATATCAAAGATCAGAAGGGGTTCCGTGAACACGAGAGGATCCTCTATGGTATTGTAGTCTATGCAGTAACTGCGCGAGCCACTTAAACTTGATCGAGTGGTTCACACGAATTTGCGCTTTTTATGAGCATGTACCGTGCGAATTCGTGCAAACCGCTCGATCAAGATCGAGAGGCTCGCATGGTTACTACAGTTTGTGAACACTTTCTCAGAAATGGTTATTGTTTGGTTATATGGGACCAATGATTGCTTGTCAGTCCAAGTGATCTGAGGGATCTTTGTGTGGGGATGCTACTAAATATGGTTGACTTTAAATATCGTAGGAGCATGTGAACACACTTTTGAGGTTGAGATAAAGATGGTGTCACTATAGGTTGTGCAACTTGACAGTCGGTCACTTTGAACTCAAGTTCCTCCATCTGCTTTAAGGAAGTAGTTTTAGGTGATGAAACTCTTATTGTCATTCTTTTTTTAGCTTTATCTTTTAGCAAAAACATCTATAAATATGTGTAAATACAATAAATTATCAATGTTCATGTCATTGTTAATATTGCATAATACACAAATTTTTCAAAAAATAAAAGGATAGAGAAAAAAGAAAAATAAAGAAGGATGTAATTATAAATAAGTACAGACTGACCCAGACATTGAGAGAAGGTCAATCATTAACCTGATTGATAAGGAATAAAGTAAGGGGAGGTAAGGTCCTTGTATATTCTTCACTATGCATTCCATTTACATATAACATTCCTATATTTTGTTCATCAATCCATTTATTTATTAATAAAAGCCGTTCATAAAAATATTTTTTAAATAATAAAAATACATGTGAACTAAATTATTGACATAATACAAATAAAACCATTCATAAAAAGCCACACAAAAAGAACTAAAAAGACCAATTCTTGCTCCATATGAACCTAAATTCTTCCAACATCACTTTATTGGACTATAAATTAAATTATCTTTCAAAGGAGGGTGGTTCCATAAATTTTGGAGTTATGAGGCAAAAGTTGGCTTTTTAAGTGCCTTGTATGTCATATGGTACTTGTACTTGTACATATGTATATTTAATTATTTTAGTTCTTAATTTGTGGATATTGTATTTTAAACATGTGTACATAATCCAAATAAGAAAATGAAAATTAGAAAACATGAAATAAAATAAAAATAAAATCCAAAGCTCATTGTACAAAAGCCACATGTGTATATTGTACACAATATCAATTTATTTTGTACTCTTATTTAATTTATAAAAATCAAATAAAAATCATTTTATACTCCCCAAATTATCTTCTAAATAAATAAAATATAAAATAAAGGATTTATATGTAAAATAATAAAATGGAAATAAAAGGATAAAATACATAGGTATATTATACCCATACATAGTACCCTATATTGTATATACTATGTATAGAATTTCATAAAAGTATAAAATTTCATAAAAATAATAAAAAAACATAGAAAAATAGTTTTAAAAATAATAAACATTTTTCATTTTTATCATTTTTTATTTTGAATTCATTTATTATTTTATTTTTATTTATTCTTTGATTTATTAACCTTGAATTTTCTGATGGTTGACCCGGGTTTGTTGACCCTGGTCAAACTACTCCTCCATCGTACCCGACTCGACAATTGTATCGGCAGACTGATTTATCACATTTTTCTCGATCGGATCTGACCACTAATCGTCTTGATTTCAGCGCCCGATTTCTCTCCCATGATCCATGATCCTCATGGATCCCTATAAAGGGTCAGATCTACCTAGGATTTTGCTCACTCGATCGTTCTTTCCAAACCCTTAGGCATCCCTATAAATCATTCGCTCTGCCACCCATGCTCCTCAGCTCGTGCCTCGCCACCTCTTTCCTCCCTAGACACCTCCATCAGAGTGGTAGTCTTACGGAGAGACCTTTGGAGTGTAGTTTGGTTGTCGATTGGTCGTCGCTCAAGATGTGGCCGGAGTTCCTCCGCCGCATGCAACTTCCTCCAGCTTTTTCACCTGAGTCGAGGCGTGAACCTCGTTATCTCCTCGTCGCACCTCGTTGACCACTGTAGCACTTTCAGGTGTCTCCCGTTTTGCTTGCATTCCATGGTTTATTCTAATTCATTTCATTCGCTTTGACTTTAGTTCATCAGCTCCGACTAACCAGTAGGAGCCCTATCTTAACCATCCATTGACTTTGATCGGTACTTCGATTTACCCTCCATCTTCCAGCACCACCTGATCCCCATGGATCCTGCTCATCAGAGAAGGATTAAGATAGGTTTCCCCCTTCGCCTTTGCCAGAAAACAGAGCACAACTTCCCCTCCACTTCTCGTTGCTTTTATATGCAATAAACTGATCGGAGTAGAGACTTTGAGTCGCTTTATCCTTCTCATGTACATGTACGTGCGAGAAGGGCTCAAACTGAGATCCATCAGAGGTGGAGGAGCACCCTCAGGTGCTTTGTGCTGCCACGTCGATCCAATCATCCACCTTCTCATCGGAGCCTTCCAGACGACTCTGCATTACCCATTAGACATAGAAATGGCAGGTTGTTTTTAAGAATGAATAAGTATGCACTAACCAGAATAATAAAACGCGAATGTTGTTAATCTTTGCGATAGAAAAACCATAAACAACCTGATGAATACCCATTCATCACTCTTTATTCTATTATTTTAGCTACAAAAACCTTTGCAAATACATGTAGATATGTGTAAATACAAATAATTACCAAAAGCATGCATTGTGTAAAAACCTATAATTAGCATGTTTTTGTGCAAAAATAAAAAGAATAAAGAGCAAAAAGAAAAAGAGGGAAATGTTTAGAATAAATATTGAGCAACCTAACCCAAGGGAGGGCTCAGCATGGGCCTGACCGCATAAAAGCCAAAGTAGAGGGAGATAGGGGCTCACACATGTGTATATACTTCTGTAAAAATATATTTTCCTCACCCAAAAATATGTTGTAAATATTTGTACATATTTTGTATATATTTTGTATATGCTATTAAAAACAAAATAAAAAGATGAAAATCAAAAAGTCAAAAATACCCTTTTTCTCATGTGCATAAACCACACCATTGTATTTATTCAACCTTGTAAATAAATTCAATTATTTTCTAAACTTTTTGTGAATATTCTATGTTATATTTTGTAAATAAAATATATAAAAAGAAACAAAACAAAAATCAAATAAAAATTACAAAATTGAAAATACAAAAATACATTGTATAAATACCATGTGTATAAATGTATTCAACCAATTATTTCACCCTTGTATATAAGTGATAAAAATAAAATAAAAATGTTCTTTTATTCCTCATTTTATCTTGTAAATAAATAAAATACAAAATGAGCATAAAAACACATAAAAATAACAAATAAAAAATCAAAAATAAAAATCCATATAGTGTACATATACCTATATATAGAGCTAACCTATTTTTATTTCCAAAAATTAATTAAAAATCACCAAAAAATAGAAAAAAATAAAAGAAAAATATTTCATGTTTTGAGTTTTCTTTAATTCGGCCTATTTCTACCCTAAAATAAATAATCAAAAATCGGGCACACGTGGCCGCTCCTGATTGGTCCACGGGGGAATGTTGACCCCAGTCAACTCCCCCGCGGACTCCTTCCTATTCTGGACGACGCGCGCCGCCCCGCCTTCTCCGATTTTCCCACGCGTCTCCAGGCTGTCCCCCACGCATATCCCATGCCCGGATTCTTCGCCGATCATCCCTCTCCCTCGCCGGATCCTCCGCCATCAAATCCACGCTTTCCTTAGCCGTCGAGCCTCAACCCTAGTCGACGCTGTCACTCTATATATTCTTCCCTCCGCCGCCTTCGCGCGCCATCTTTGGCCCTTCTCCTCCTTCCCAGTGACCTCCATTGGCTTCGCGAGAGTGACAGCAAGCGTCCGCCCTTGTTGCAGTGAGGCGAGGAAGCGAAACCATCGATCCGGCGATCTTCGCCGTCCTTGCTCCGCCGCCGGCGTTGAGCATCGAGCTTCAGGCCTTGACGCCCTTCGAAGCTACGACCCGGAGATAGCCACGCTCCAGCACAGTCTCCAGCATCCATCAGGTAGCCTTAATTCCTTCTAATTTCTTCCAATTTCCGATTACGCCCAAATCATAGCTCCGACGTACATCTCCGATTCCGATCACTTCGCGTATCATCTCGACCATCCGACCCTACCATCACCTTCGCCATCTCCCCGCGCACCTTCTTCACCCATTCGCACAACCCAGATCGCACAGGATCTGGGAGTCGAGCTCCACCGCCGTCGCCTCGCCGGAGCTCTTCCGCCCCACCGCACCGATCATCTTCACGCCACCTAACCGGGTCGAGGCACTTTGCCCTCGACCCGCGAAGCTTCTTGACCGCTTTGCAGGTCCAAAGGGGGTGTCTGAGCCTCCTTCACAGTTCAGCCAGGAGCTTCGAGCCACTAGGCCTCGCCGGAGCCCCTCCAGGGCTCGGTTGGGCCATTGGCCGTCACCGTCAGCTGCGGGCAACCACCAGGAACGTGTTCAGACCATTAGCAGCAGCTGAGGAGGATCGGAGTGCACGCAGGAGGCCGGCGAACTTCGCCGGCCATCAGTTCTTCCTCCACCTTCCAGAGCCGTCCGATGAAGCCCTCGCTCCAGTTCTAATCCCAGCCGTCGATCTGTAGAGGAGCAGCAGCCGTCGATCCATCTGAGGATCTCATCCGGACCGTCGCAGCCGAGGAGAGAGGCGCAGTAGCCCAGTACCGCTTGATCATCCACGTGGACCTCTCTCGACCATCCGATCTGAGCCTGGTTTCCTTCGAAGAACCACGTTGCATCTGCACCGTCCGATCACCCACGTGGACGCACACCAGCCGTCGGATCAGGCCAGCGCTTCCAGAGTTAAAGGCGCGTTTGTTCTCCACCGTCAGATCTGCCACGCGTCAACATCAGGCCGTCGCTATTAATAAAGGGGTAAATATCGTAGGCCCCCCCTCTGTTTGTTTCATTTCTTTTTAGTCCTGTAACTTTCAAGTCAAGTTGTTTATTTTCTGGGTTATTTGCATCAAGGACCTCGCGCTTAATTTTATTTGCATTTATACCCCTGCCAGTAGAGACCCACGTGCTTTGTCACGTGTTTTGTTGGGTTATTTGCGATGTATGCCCTGTAGTTCTGGATGTTACTCATTGAATGAAAAGTTTTGTTTATTTGCATATATACCCCTGTGAGCATTGATTTTGCACATGTGCGAATTATTTTGGGTAAATTGCATATAAGCCCCTGGACTTTTCATACGAGTTATCAATAGGTCCTTGGAACTTATTTTTATTACATTTAGGTCCCTGTGTGCCCCAGGCACGTGCTTGGCACGTGTGTTGCTGGGTATTTTGCACCAGGACCCCAGAACTTTTGGGTATTTGCACTTAGGTCCCTGTGCACAGTGCCCCACCTTTATTTTTGAATAAAATATCAAACGACCTCCAAATCCAATGAAATTTTGACACATGGCTCCTGCCATGGTGTAGAAATTTCTATGATTTTTGGGGACATTTCTGATTTCATTTATTATTTTTAAAAATTCAAAAACCCCTATTTTTGCCACTGTTTGACTTTAAAAATACCAAAAAAATATAAAAACTCCACCAAAAATTCTAAAAAAAAATTAGATACTGTAGTTTACTTGTTGTTTGATTTTCTAGCCAATTTTGGCTACTTTTCATCACTTAAAAACCTTAAAAATTGAAAAACCCCTAAAAACCCATAAAAATTATAATAAATAAATTAAAAATCCAAAAACAATAATTAGGGTGCCTAAATTTTCCTTATTCTTCATAGTTTATAGGAAAATTACCTTCAGGGCTTTTTGAGATCCAAAATTATTTTATTTTTGGGTCTTAAGCCTTGCTGGACAGTCCCCTTTGTTTTTCGCATTGTTTGATTTTTAATAAATAATTTACTCATTAGAAAAATTCCAAAAATTCACCAAAAACAGTAAAAAACATTTAAAACATAAAAACAAATTTTCTTGAATTTTTGCATCATTTTTGGTGTGTGTAATAAATTGTTGAATTTCCCTTGTATTCACATTCTTTAATTTTCTCATCATTTAAAAAATCTAAAAAATTATAAAACAAATCAAAACATTAAAAAAAAGTACTCTCTTGGACTCTGACTACATCGTAGGCCGCAAGGCCAATCTGTGCTCCTTGTGTTCGACCCTGGGAGCTATACCAGGTTAATCCTATAGCTAGATCGCTCTATTGTGTGCTTGCTTGTTTTTATCTCTTTTGAGTGATTGATTTTTCTTGTTGATCGATTTTCGAGGGATTGAGGTCGCAACGACCTGTTATTTATCTCCCTTGATCTCTCGTGATCAGTCGGTCATCAGAATGGCGCCGTTGCCGGGGAGCACGGCTTTGTAGTCAATTTTCATTCTTCTATTTTTGTCTCTCTATATTATAATTGTTTTCTGACATTCTCTCTTGGATTTTTGTGCGAGGTACTGCTTGGACTGCTTGGAGTTACTATTTAGAGGACCCGCGCAGGAGGAAGAGAGAGAGGAGAAGAGATTTTCTATTTAGAGAGAGAGAGAGAACAAAATTTGTTGTAATAATTTAGACTCTGAACTGTGGACACTTGTAAACTTAGCGGGTCTGTTTCGCTGAGTACCGGTGTACTCGGGGGACCCATTCGGATTTTCGCGGCTTTCATCGTGGTTTTGATAGTTAGCTGCCTTTTCCGGTGTTTACGCGGTTTTCTCGAGCCCCTAGATTTAGGAATTTTTGGTTGATTGTGACGTAGATATCTAAGGCCCAACACTTAATAGAAATATCTGTTCCTATAGAACGTAATTGGACCTTAATAAAATTCATTGAAAAAGTTAGTTTAATTGGATTTGAGACCACGTGCCGTGAGGAGTCACATACAGCGCTGGCAGGACCCGTTGTGGCGGGCACCGAGTGACTCCCAAGATCGGACTCCGGACTCGATTCCGTTGGCTAACTATTGTTCTTCACGATCAATAGAAATTGCTCAGCTAGGACTCGGTTTTTCCTCGTTGCATCATTTAGGTAGTTTAATTCTGTATTTAAATTCTGCGCGGATCACTTGCATGTAGAGTGCTGGAGACAAGGTACGCATTTCTTTCTCTGCATGCATCATTGATTTTCTCGCGCATCGGCTTTTTCGTCTTCTCCCCCTGTGTTTGGCTTAAATAATCAGGAGAATCGGAAAAACCGTTAGGCCGCTTGTTTTTATTTTTGAAAAAATTAAAAAGAAAAACAATAAAAATTGGGACTGGATAACACTATTGACCCTAAAAGACACTCACATTAAAAAAATTTTGTCTTGGGGAGAGCAACCCCCTCATTGTCTGGTTTGATTGTGCGAGAGAGTGACCCGAACACTAGGTAAAGCCCTCCGGTGCTTATCTCGACTGATCACCGACTCTTCTGTGCGGGACAGTCGGTTGAGAGAGTATCGGGTATCCCAGCAGGTCACGTAATCGCTCTGATATCTTGTGTGTTCACCCAAATAAAATTGACAAGATAAATTGACCGAGCTTTCACGGTCTTCAGATTGTGTTGAGTTGGTGAACAAGGGGTTTGCTTTGCGATCATATTTTCTCCAGATCCCATCCGCCTTACTCGCCAGATCAAGATGATGGGTAGACGATCTCTTAGGCAGCCTCTGGCTGCACCGCTTTCAGGCGCGGCTACTCCATCATCTAGGTTGGCCCGTGAGAGTCGAGATCAGCTCTCCGGGCCCGAGTGTGATTCCACCCTGTTCCCCCTCGACCCCCTTTCTTTTCCTACTGAGAGACATGAGCCCGAGGAAAGACGAATTGATTTAACAGAACCTGAGTTGGGCTCATCTGATTTTGCAGACGTCACTATGGCTGGAGCCGGCAGTTCAGACGATCGCCAGCCCGAACATTTTGTCTTAGACCAGGGAGCGATCAACTCCACCCTGATCGCATCATTAGAGACGGTTCAGCAGCAGTTACGCGATCAGGGGGCATTCATGATAGAGATGAGGAGGGAGATGGAGCGACTTGATGAATACCCATTCATCACTCTTTATTCTTCTATTTTAGCTACAAAAACCTTTGCAAATACATGTAGATATGTGTAAATACAAATAAATACCAAAATCATGCATTGTGTAAAAACCTATAATTAGCATGTTTTTGTGCACAAAATAAAAGAATAAAGAGCAAAAAGAAAAAGAGGGAAATATTTAGAATAAATATTGAGCAACCTAACCCAAGGGAGGGCTCAGCATGGGCCTGACCGCATAAAAGCCAAGTAGAGAGAGATAGGGGCTCACATTTATATATATATTTGTAAATACATAAAACTTTATATTTTCCTCACCCAAAAATATACTTGTACATATTGTGTGTATATTCTATTAAAAACAAAATAAAAAGATAAAAATCAAAATTCAAAAATATCACTCCTTCACCATGTGTATAAACCACACCCTTGTATTTATTTAACCTTGTAAATAAATTCATTTATTTTCCAAACTTTTTGTGAATATTCTATGGCTTATTTTGTAAATAAAATAAATAAAAAGAAACAAAACAAAAATCAAATAAAAATTACAAAATTGAAAATACAAAAATACATTGTATTTATACCATGTATATTAATGTATTTATTTATTTATTTCACCCTTGTATATAAGTAATAAAAATAAAATAAAAATATTCTTTTATTCTATATTTCATGTTGTAAATAAATAAAATACAAAATGAGCATAAAAACACATAAAAATAACAAATAAAAAAAAAATCAAAAATAAAAAAATCCATATAGTGTATATATACCTATGTATATAGCTAACCTATTTTTATTTCCAAAAATTAAATAAAAATCACCAAAAAATAGAAAAAAATAAAAGAAAAATATTTCATGTTTTAAGTTTTTCCTAATTCGACCTATTTCTACCCTAAAAAAATAAAACAAAAATCCGCTACACGTGGCCGCTCCTGATTGGGCCACGGGGGAATGTTGACCCCAGTCAACTCCCCCGCGCCTCCTTTCCTATTCTGGACCTCGCGCGCCGCGTCACCTTCTCCGATTTATGCACGCGCATCCAGGCTGTCCCCCACTCAACCCCCGCGCCCGGACTCTTCGCCGCACATCCCTCTCCCTCGCCCGATCCTTCGCCATCGAATCTACACTTTCCATCGCCGTCCTCACTCAACCCTAATCGCCCGGTCACATTATAAAACCATCACCTCCGCCGCCTCCGCGCCGCATCTTTGGACCCTCTCCTTCTTCCCCGTGACCTCCATTGGCCTCGCAAGAGTGACAGCAAACCGTTGCCTTTGTAGCAGTGAGGCGAGAAGGCGTATCCTCTGATCCGGCGTAACCTCGCCGTCCTTGCTCCGCCGCCGCGTCGAGCACCGAGCTTCAGGCCTTGACGCCCTTCGAAGCTACGACCCGGAGATAGCCCATCTCCAGCCCAGTCTACTTCAGCCATCAGGTACCCTTAGTTCCTTTTAATTTCGTCTAATTTAGGATTTCGCCCAAATTTCATCTCCGACGCATCCTCTCGATTCCGACCATCTCGCGTGATTTCATCACAATCCGACCCGACCATCACCTTCACCGTGCCCTCACGCACCTTCTACGCACCTTCACTCAACCCAGATCGCACAGGATCTGGGATTCGAGCTCCCTCGCCGTCGCTTCGCCGGAGCTCGTTCGCCACGCACCACCGTCCACCTTCACGCCACCTAACCGGGTCGAGGCACTTTGCCCTCGACCCGCGAAGCTTCTTGACTATTTTTCAGGTCCAAAGGAGGTGTCTGAGCCTCCTTCCCAGTTCAGCCAGGAGCTTCGAGCAGCCAAGTCTCGCCGGAGCCCCTCCAGGGTTCGGTTGGACCCTTGGCCATCACCAGCAGCTGCGGGCAGTCACCAGGAATCTTCTCCGACCTTCAGGCGCAGCTGAGGAGGACCGGAGTCCACGCAGGAGGCCGGCGAAGTTCGCCGGCCATCAGTTCTTCGAGGACCTTCCAGAGCCGTCCGATGCACCCTCTGCTCCAGATCTGATCGTGACCGTCCATTCGTTGAGGAGCAGCAGCCGTCGATCCATCTGAGGATCGCATCTGGACCCTTGATAGCAGAGGAGAGAGGCCAAGACCCCAGCACCGTTAGATCAGCCACGTGGACCTCCCTCCGCCGTCGATCAAGCCCAAGAGCCGAAGCGTTAAAGGCGCGTTTGATCTTCGCCGTCCGATCATCCACGCGTCATCATCTGGGCCGTCGCTATTAATAAAGGGGTAAATATCATAGGCCCCCCTCTGTTTGTTTTATTTCGTTTAAGTCCTGTAATTTTGAATTCTAGTTGTTTATTTTCTGGGTTATTTGCATCAAGGACCTCGCACGTTATTTTAATTGCAATTATACCCCTGCCAGTAGAGACCCACGTGCTCGGGCACGTGTTTTGTTGGGTTATTTGCGATGTATGCCCTGCAGTTCTGGTTGTTATTTATTGAATAAAAGGTTTTGTTTATTTGCAAATATGCCCCTGTGAGCACTTTATATGCGCATGTGCGAATTATTTTGGGAATTTTGCAACCATACCCCTGGGCTTTTGATACGAGTTATCAATTAGTCCTAGGACTTGGTTTTTATTACATTTAGGTCCCTGTGTGCCCCAGACACGTGCTTGGCACGTGACTTCTTGGGTAAATTGCACCAGGACCCCAGAACTTTTGGGTATTTGCACTTAGGTCCCTGTGCACAGTGCCCTACCTTCATTTTTGAATAAAATATCAAACGAACTCCAAATCCAATGAAATTTTGACACATGGCTCCTGCCATGGTGTAGGAATTTCTATGATTTTTGGGGACATTTTTGATTTCATTTATTATTTTTAAAAATTCAAAAACCCTTATTTTCGCCACTGTTTGACTTTAAAAATACCAAAAAAATATAAAAACTCCACCAAAAATTCTAAAAAAATTAGGTAATGTTGTTTACTGGTTGATTGATTTTCTAGCCAATTTTGGCTAAGTTTCGTCATTTAAAAACCCTAAAAATTGAAAAACCCTTAAAAACTCATAAAAATTGTAATAAAAAAATTAAAACTCCAAAAATAACAATTAGGGTGCCTAAATTTTCCTTATTCTTCATAGTTTTTAGGAAAATTACCTGTAGGGCTTTTTGAGATCCAAAATTATTTTATTTTTGGATCTTAAGCCTTGCTGGACAGTACCCTACATTCTTTACATTGTTTGATTTTTAATAATTATTTTATCCATTAGAAAAATTCCAAAAATTCACCAAAAAACAGTAAAAAACTTGAAAAACATAAAAACCATTTTTCCATAATTTTTGCATCATTTGTGTGTCTTGTATAAATTGTTGAAGTCCCCTTGCAGTTACTTTCTCACACTTTCTCATTAATTAAAAAAAAAAATTCAAAAAAATACAAAAACAAATAAAAAACCATAAAAAAGACTCATTTGGATTCTTGACTACATCGTAGGCCGCAAGGCCAATCTGTGCTCCTCGAGTTCGACCCTGGGAGCTATACCAGGTGAATCCTATAGCAGGACCACTTCTATCTTGTGTTTTGATTGATTGATCTCTTTGTGAGTGGTTTATTTTCTTGACTTACTCAGCCCGATTGATTGAGGTCGCAACGACCTAGCATTTATTTTACACCTTTACCTCTGTCATTTGGGCGGTGATCAGAATGGCGCCGTTGCCGGGGAACACGGCTTTGTAGTCATTTTCCATTTTGTCTCTCTCTATATTATTGTTGTTTTCTGACCATTCTCTCTCTTTGATTTTTGTGCGAGGTACTGCTTGGAATTTGGAGTACACTTTTTGAGGACCCGCACGGGAAGAAGAGCAGGAAGAGAGAGAGAGGAGAAGAGATTTTCATTTTAGAGAGAGAGAGAGAACATTTCTTGTTGTAATAATTTAGGACTTGAACTTTGGACATTCTTGGACACTTGTAACATTAGCGGGTCTGTTTCGCTGAGCACCGGTGTGCCCGGGGGACCCATTCGGATTTTCGCGGCTTTTATCGTGGTTTTCATAGCTAGCTGCCTTTTCCGGTGTTTCTCGCGGTTTTAGCCCCTAGATTTAGGAATTTCTGTTGATTGTGACGTAGATATTTAAGGCCCCAACACCTAATAGAATATCTGTTCCCATAGAACGTAATTGGACCTTAATAAAATTCATTGAAAAAGTTAGTGTAATTGGATTTGAGACCACGTGCCGTGAGGAGTCACATACAGCGCTGGCAGGACCCGTTGTGGCGGGCACCGAGTGACTCCCAAGATCGGACTCCGGACTCTATTCGATTAGCTAACTATTGTTCTTCACGATCAATAGAAATTGCTCATCTAGGATTCGGTTTTTCCCGCTGCACCATTTAGGTAGTTTATTTCTGTATTTAAATTCTGCGCGGATCACTTGCATGTAGAGTGCTGGAGACAAGGTACGCATTTCTTTCTCTGCATGCATCATTGATTTCTTCGCGCATCGGCTTTTTCGTCTTCTCCCTCTGTTTTTGGATTAATCATCATCAGGAGAACCGGAAAAACCGTTAGGCCGCTTGTATTTATTTTTGAAAAACATTAAAAAGAAAAACAATAAAAATTGGGACTGGATAACACTATTGACCCTAAAAGACACTCACAATAAAAATTTGTCTTGGGGAGAGCAACCCCCTCATTGTTTGGTTTGATTGTGCGAGAGAGTGACCCGAACACTAGGTAAAGCCCTCCGGTGCTCATCTCGACTGATTACCGACTCTTCTGTGCGGGACAGTCGGTTGAGAGAGTATCGGGTATCCCAGCAGGTCACGTAATCGCTCTGATATCTTGGATGTTCACCAAATAAAAATTGACAAGATAAATTGACCGATCTTTCACGGTCTTCACATTGTGTTGCGTTGGTGAACCGGGGGTTTGCTTTGCTATCATATTTTCTCCAGATCTCATCCGCCCAACTCGCCAAGATCAAGATGATGGGTAGACGATCTCTTAGGCAGCCTCTGGCTGCACCGCTTTCAGGCGCGTCTACTCCATCATCTAGGTTGGCCCGTGAGAGTCGAGACCAGCTCTCCGGGCCCGAGTTCGAATCCACCCTGTTCCCCCTCGATCCCCTTTCTTCTGTTCCTGAGAGACATGAGCCCGAGGAGAGACGAATTAATTTGACCGAACCTGAGTTGGGCTCTTCTGATTTTGCAGACATCCCTATGGCTGGAGCCGGTAGTTCAGACGATCGCCAGCCCGAACACTTTGTTTTAGACCAGGGAGCGATCAACTCCACCCTGATTGCGTCATTAGAGACGGTTCAGAACCAGATACGCGATCAGGGGGCATTCATGATAGAGATGAGGAGGGAATTGGAGAGACTCCGAAGAGAGCGAGAAGAGCCGAGCGAGCCGGAAGACATCCCTGATGCTGATGCAGAGGCAGCAGCCGCAGCAGCAGCCGCCGCAGCAGCGGCAGCCGCCGCAGCAGCGAGACCGATGCGGGAGCTTCACAACCCCGGATCTACACTGATGCACCAGTGGGTAGTGATTCCTGCTATCGTGGGGGATTTCAAGTTCCCTCCGAACACCCTGCAGATGCTTCCGCACTTTCATGGACTCGCCACTGAGGAACCTCACCTCCATCTACAGGAGTTCTTGATGATCTGCAGCACTGTCCACGACCGTCGTGTGGACCAAGATACGATTCGAATGATGGCCTTCCCTTTTTCACTGGCAGATAGAGCAGCCGCCTGGCTGAAACATCTAGGGAAGTTTGTGTACACATGGGATCAGCTCCGCACCGAGTACTTGAACAAGTACTATCCACTCGGGCGGACGAATGCAGCGAGGGCCCTGATCAACAATTTCTCCATGCACCCTAACGAGCAATTTCATGAGGCATGGGAGAGGTTCAGAGAGCTTCTGGATAGATGCCCCCACCACGACATTTCGAAGCCGAACCTAGTTCAGAGCTTCTTCAGTGGGCTGACACCAGAGCTTCAGGGTCTGGTGAATGCTTCTTGCGGCGGGTCCTACTTTGCCAAGGACCACAACCAAGTCTGGGCCATCTATGAGGAGATGTCCGAAAATTACATGGTGATGTCCCAGACTAGGTTGTACACACAGAGATCTCAGCAGCCGCCAGGACCCGTGCAGTATCAGCGGATAGCACGGGTTGATGCAGGTCCATCCAGTTCGTCCACAGTTGCAGCCGCACAGGCAGAGTCGGCCGCTGCGGACATGGGGATTATTAGCGAGAAGTTGGACCGCATGGAAATCATCGAGAAGAAGCAGTGCCAGGGCATAACTCAGATGGAGGAAATGGCACAGACTCTGAGCGACATGAAGACCCAGCTCTTGTGTCTCCAGGAGGCACAGACGGCTCCTCAGCCCCGTCTTCTGTCGCGAGGCGATTCCGGTGGCAGCCGCAGCTCGTCCCAGCGCTCCAGCTCCTTGCAGCAGCCTAGACAAGTTCACCTTGTACAGGCGGAGCCGTACCAGCAGCAGCAGCCCTCTTACCAGGCACCACCATCTCCAGACTTACAGATGGTGGTATATCAGCCGGATCAGCCTCTGGATGTACTCCCACCCGCCCCATACGATGCAGAGCCGTTGATGGATGTCAACGGAATTTGGTATGACCGTCCTCAACCTGGAATCCGACGAGACCATCCCGGATTCAGGTGGGGGAATGGGGGTAACCAGCCCCAGCAGCAGCCAGCCGGTCAGGGAGGGCAGTACTCCGCCCAGAGAGATCACCAGCAGCACCCAGCATCCCAGCCATCATCATTCGTATCTCGTCCCTATCAGCAGCAGGGACAGAATTGGAGACGTGAGCAGCAGGCTCACCCGCAGCAGCATCCATCCTCTTACCCCTCTCAGCCACAGCAGCACCATGTCCAGCAGCCTCATTACCAGAGAGGCAACCCGTCAGGCTCCCATGAGAGCCCCGCCATGGATGATCTAGCCCGCCTCTTCACAGAGCAGCAGGCTACATTCAGACGGGAGATGGACGAGTTCCGCCAGGAGATGCGGGACCTGATGAGAGGGAAGGCCGCCATCCCTGCACAGATCGAGCCGAACCCGAATAATCTGAAGAGGAAATCTGAGCAGGTAGTTCACACTGAGCCTACCACTTCTAGTGACTCATTTGATGTTATCTCGTCGGATTTATTTGATGCTGATTTTGTCACACTTAGGAGCGGTAGAAGACCAGCAGGACGTCTTGCGGTCTCAGTACCGCTGGCTGGCTCGACTGCTGAGTGGCATCAGTAGCGCACCTCCTCGATGAGGTGGAAATGGCTGCCTCAGTACCGCCGGTGGAATCAGCATCTCGCTGATTCACCCGGCGGTACTGAGGCCGCCATTTCACCACATCGAGGAGGTGGTACTGATGCCACCAGCAGAGCCGAGCCAGCCAGCGGTACTGAGACCGCAAGACGTCTGCATGAAGAGCCAGCTAGAGGTGGTACTGAGGCCACCAACATCTATTCTGAGAGAAATGTTGTTTTTCCTCGCATGAATGTATCTCAGAATTCTGATTTGAATAAAGGAAAAGGTTTAGTTTACTCTGATCCCACTGTTGTGAATGATGTTTGTGAGGATCCAGTCATCGAAACGTCTAGGCCTATTCCTAGTCCTTCATCTGAGAAGGACCCTGTGATCCCCTTTCCTAGAGCCCTTGAGTTAGGGAAAGGGAAGAAAAAAGAAAAAGACCCAAAAAAGAGAGAGCAGGAGGAGTTCAGCCAGAGCATGATAGACCGATTTCACATCCAGCTGACCCTCAATGAGGCTTTGCAGCACATTCCTCTTCTTCAGCGATCCCTAAGAGATAGGACCACAATCAGGAGGAAGAAGAGGAACAAGACCGCAGAAATTCATGTGCTAACAAAAGCCACGTGTTACGCGATCCAGAACCATCTGCCGACTAGAGGCCAGATTTAGGGGCCCCGTATGTCAGATGTCAGATTAGTGAGCAGATGTTCGACCGTACTCTCTTAGATAGCGGATCGTCGATCAACCTTCTTCCGGCAGCCCTTCTCGACCACTTAGAGTTGGGCACTCTTGTACAGAGCAGGACATACCTTCAGTTTGCTGATCGGTCTGTCAAGAGGCCAAAGGGGTTGTTGCGAGACGTTGTCGTCACGATTCAGGGTTTGCAATTTCCCGTGGACTTCGTAGTGCTGGACATGGAGACCCCTGACTCGTTGACCGATTCCCCATCATCCTCGGTCGCCCATTCTTGGCCACAGCCAAGGCGGTGACTGATCATGATAGCGGGAAGGTGTACTTCCGCGTCCAGGGCGAGAGTATACAAATAGAGACGGTTAAGGACCACAGAGCCAGATCCAGATCCCGCTCACATGGCAGTACAGATTCAGAGCAGCTGACAGACCCAGAGCCAGACATCCACCAGGACTGTGATTTTGTGATCACAGATGATGAGGCAGCTTGGGCAGATCCTGTAGCACAGACCATCCTCTCATATTCAGATACATCTGATGCAGAGATGATAGCAGAGGATAGTCTGGAGAGCACGGCCCTGGTACAGGATACTATTGAGTCAGCAGAGTCGGATCTTGATCGCGACACGATTTTCAGTGATGGTGGTACTGAGGCCACCCTGCTCTATGGTGGTGCTGATGCCACCTTGTTCTCCAGTGGTACTGATGCCACTGAGTCTGATATAGATCCCTCGGATTCAGAGTCTGATTGGGCAGATTGTAATGATCAGATGCCAGATCTGGATCACCTGAGCCTATAGATGAGGAGGAGGTAGAGGCAGAGCAGATCAGAGACAATGTAGAGGACCCGCCTTCTCCAGATCCAGTTTGTGAGAGTTCATTATCATTTTCCCAGGCAAATTTGGCAGAATTGTCCGCATACACACATCTTCTTCAGAAGCCAGATTTGCCAGCACCCAGCTGTCCAGAACTAAAGCCGCTCCCTACTTCGCTGAAGTATAGATTCCTTGCGGGAGAGTCTGAGATGTACCCAGTCATCATCTCTGCTGATCTAACTGAAGAACAAGAATCCCGTCTGATGGAGGTTCTTGAAAAGAACCGCAAGGCAATCGGATGGAGCGTAGCAGATCTCCATGGGATTAGTCCCTCGTTGTGCTCCCACCATATCTATCTTGAGGAAGGGGCAAAGCCGTCACGTGAGTTCCAGCGACGACTGAACCCCAACCTAAGAGAGGTTGTCATGAAGGAAATATCAAAATGGTGGAGTGCAGATTTTATTTATCCCATTTCCGACTCCAAGTGGGTGAGCCCCTTGCATGTGGTGCCCAAGAAGACGGGCATCACTACTGTGATCAATGAGTCGGGAGAGGAGATTGCTACACGAGTACCCACCTCTTGGAGGGTTTGTGTTGACTACAGGAAACTCAACCAGGCCACCAAGAAGGACCATTTCCCCCTGCCTTTTATTGATCAGATCATAGAGAGACTGGCAGGGAAGAGCCATTACTGCTTCCTAGATGGGTACTCGGGCTACAACCAGGTGGCCATCGCTCCTGAGGATCAGGAGAAGACCACCTTTACCTGTCCCTTCGGTACTTACGCCTTTCGACGCATGCCATTCGGGCTATGTAACGCCCCTGCGACTTTTCAGAGATGCATGCTGTCGATATTTTCGGACATGGTAGGGGAGTGTTTGGAGGTCTTCATGGACGACTTCTCGGTTTACGGCGACGGATTCGATTCCTGTCTTGACTGCCTAGACCGAGTACTCCAGCGATGCATTGCTACCCGCTTAGTTCTGTCTTGGGAGAAGAGTCACTTCATGGTGACTCAAGGGACGGTGCTTGGCCACATCATCTCCAACAGAGGTATGGAGGTTGATCCGGCCAAGGTCGATGTCATTCGGAAACTTACACCACCGTCCAATCTGAAGCAGTTACGGTCATTTCTGGGGCACGTTGGTTTTTATAGAAGATTCATTCATGATTTCAGCAAGATTGCCCGACCGTTGACTGACCTCTTGACAAAAGACACCGAGTTCCTTGTTGATGACAAGTGTCTTTCGTCGTTTGAGACTCTCCAGCAGTGCGTAATTGAGGCTCCTGTCCTTCAGCCGCCTGATTGGTCTCTCCCATTCGAGATCATGACGGACGCCTCCGATTTTGCTGTAGGAGCAGTGCTAGGACAGAGGAGGGATGGAGTACCATTTGCGATACACTATGCTAGCCGCACATTGGATTCCGCCCAGCGGAATTATACAGTCACAGAAAAGGAGATGCTAGCAGTAGTGTTTGCCCTAGATAAATTCAGATCATATATCATTGGATCCCGAGTGACCTTGTACACAGATCACACCGCCATCAGGTACCTCATGTCAAAGAAGGATGCCAAAGCCAGACTTACTAGATGGATCCTTCTACTCCAGGAGTTCGACATTGAGATCAAGGATAAGCCTGGAGTCAAGAATGTGGTGGCGGACCATTTATCCCGATTAGAGCAGCCTGAGGATTCTGAGCAGATTGATCCCATTTGTGATACCTTCCCAGATGAGGCGATCCTTGCTATCGCCTCACTCCCGTGGTATGCCGATATTGTGAACTTTCTCGTTGCTGGGAAAGTCCCACAAGATTGGCCCAAGCAGAAGATTGAGACCTTCCTTGCGAAGGCAAAGTACTACCACTGGGAGGATCCTATCCTTTACCACGAAGGAGGGGATAGCATCTGGCGTCGGTGTATTCCTCAGGAGGAGCATCATAGTGTCCTTACTTACTGCCACAAGCTTGAGGCAGGAGGACATCATTCTGGGAGGAGAACGGCACAGAAAGTGCTCCAATCCGGCTTGTGGTGGCCTACCCTCTTCAAGGACTCAGATGAGTTCGTGAAGAGGTGTACTGACTGTCAGAGGATGGGCACTTGTGGACAGCGTGATATGATGCCGATGCAGCCCATTCACTTCTGTGAGGTTTTTGACGCATGGGGCATCGATTTCATGGGTCCATTCCCTAAGAGTCAGGGATTTGAGTACGTTCTGTTGGCCGTAGATTATGTTAGTCGTTGGGTCGAGGCTATCCCCGCCCGAGCCGCAGATGCAAAGACAGTTTGCAAATTTTTGAAGAAGAACATCATCACGCGGTTCGGGGTTCCACGAGTTCTGATTTCTGATGGGGGGTCTCATTTCATCAACGACCAGGTGAAGGCACTTGCTAGAGAGTTCGGCATAGACCATCGTGTTGCCACACCATATCATCCACAGACGAATGGTCTAGCCGAAGTGTCGAATAGGGAGATTAAGAATATTTTGCAGAAAGTTGTCCGCCCTGACCGAAAGAATTGGTCACAGCTTTTGGACTCGGTCTTGTGGGCATATCGGACGTCTTTCAAGACTCCATTGGGTACATCTCCCTTTCGCCTCGTTTATGGCAAGCCTTGTCACCTACCAGTAGAGTTGAGGCACAAGTCACTCTGGGCAGTTACAGACATATTGATGGATCCAAATGGTATAGGAGACCAGAGGAGGGCAGAGTTAGCCGCCTTGGAAGAGCTTAGAGATGCAGCTTTCTCAAACAGCCTACATTATAAGGAGAAAGTGAAAGAGTGGCATGATTCTCATATCAGCCACAAGCATTTTGAGATCGGACAGAAAGTATGGCTGTTTGATGCGAGGCTTAGATTATTTCCAGGGAAGCTACAGAGCAAATGGAAAGGACCCTATTTGGTCAGAAAGGTACACGATAACGGTAGCATTGATATATCTGAATTATCTTCTGAGAGTACCTTCCGAGTGAACGGCCAGCGGCTCAAACCATTTCTAGATCATGAGCCGCGGGACGTTATTATTGCTGCTATTCATTTTGCGTGAGATGTGGTCCTTTGACTCACATCTTTTACATCTCACGCCTGATTTTCACTGTTCCTCCGCCTGTATAGATCCAGTTGTCCATATCATTCTATTCTTTAGTCCCACATCCCATCTCTCATCTTATGATTATGCTATACTTAGGGTGTACTTTACCCTAAGTATAGGGGGGATGTCGGACCTGTGAGTATTCTTTTCATTCTTTCTGCTCTTGTTTTTGCTGCCTATACTTAGGGATATTTTACCCTAAGTATAGGGGGGGCAGATTCTGTATATTCTTCACTCGGATTTCCCTTCATGTACAGCTTTCTATACTTAGGATTAGTTAATCCTAAGTATAGGGGGAAACCACCGAGTTCCTCTCATTCTATTCATTTATTCGTTCCTGTACTTAGCCATTCCTTTTCACTTCCCTTTTACTAAGCACGAGTTATGTCTTCTTCATCGCTCTTGATCACTCTGAGGACATCGTTCGAGCTAAGTATAGGGGGTGTGTATATATTTCATATATATACTTTAGCCATAACTCGTACTTTGTGTGAGTGTGTTAATAAATAAAATGGCTAAAAATCACAAAAATCACAAAAATTAAAATTTTTCATGTACATAAACCTCTTTTATTCGTGCACATACATAGCTAATGTATAAAGTATTTTTGGTAAAAATGATTTCAAAAATCTTTTGTGTAAAGCTTGTGTAAATATTTTTGTATCAAAATTATGTATATAGTACAAAATTTTTTCAAAATGTTTTGAAAATCAAAAGTTTGCAAAAATCTTGTGTAAATGTGTGTAAATATCTTTTTGCAAAACCTGCACTTCATGCATCATTCATTCATGATTTCAAAACATTTGTCAAAAATTTTTGCATGATTGTAAAATATTTGTAAATAGCATCTTGTGTACATATATGTATATAATTTTTCCTGGATGAGAGTTGACATTTAAACTGAGCCTGGAATTAAATTGAGAAATGGAGCTTGAATAAGATCTTAATTCACTTAACTTCAAGAGGAACCTTGTAGGACTTAGGGTTAAAGCTTTTCAGGTCCATAAGGACTTAATTCTTTGAGTCCACTAGGCTATGAGCATATGTCATCTTGATGAGCCTAAGTAGAGCACTTAACAACACACGCATGACTCTCAGAGACAATGGCTTAACTTGCACCTGCACTTTACACATGGCTCTCCATGGATGAGGTGGTGAGGAGGCAGTTTCCTTGGGCTTGGGGTAGCATATGAGGGTAGTACTTCTAGGCGGAACCTCTCTTCTTCTTATAGTGAAGGAAGTGCACCTCAACTTGGTCTAGTGGTGTTGAAAGCTAAAGACAGAAGCTGTGGGTTGCAATAAAGCTTCAAAAGAGGGATAGTCTACTGGCTCAAGGGGAAATTTCTTATATATGCTGCACCATGTAGATATGTTGTACAGAAGTTGTTGAAAAAAAAAAAAAAATTGCAAAAATGCAAAAAGAACTCCAAAAAAAAAAAAGTGGTGGGTCGGATTGAAAATTTAATAACCCCACCGGAGTATGAAGCAAAAGCTTATGGTATCATGTTACATCTCATGAAGCTTGCAGCGGGAGACTTAGCTACACTGGCTAAGCTTCCAAAACTCTATACTTCTACCCCCTCTTCTTGAGCCGGTTGCACTTGAACTTAGAAGGGAATACCCCGCTTCTCGAGGAAAGAGTTGCTAGACTGAGGCATTAGAGTTACCAGGTTGAGGGAGGTTGTTTCTTTGTCACTTCTGAGGTGGGGAGCCACATATCACTTACACCGCAAGGAAAGATTCATGGTCATTAGAGTTTGTGTATGTAGACTTGTTCTGATCTGGTTTATTGAGGAGTCTTGCCCATAGATTGGTGGAACTTGGAGGCTGTTGAGTTTTAGGCTTAAGTCCAAATAAGGTTCCGACACATTAATAATCCAAAGATCTGATCGAGCTCCATATTTCAATTTAATGAAGGCAAATTTAATAAGTCAACCTTGATCCATGTGCATCCTCTTTTTCTTTTTCTTTTTCTTTCTTTTTCACTTCTTTTTCAAATAAGTGTTTGCTAAGGGACTAGCAAAGTTAAGCATAGGGGGGTGATGAATACCCATTCATCACTCTTTATTCTTCTATTTTAGCTACAAAAACCTTTGCAAATACATGTAGATATGTGTAAATACAAATAAATACCAAAATCATGCATTGTGTAAAAACCTATAATTAGCATGTTTTTGTGCACAAAATAAAAGAATAAAGAGCAAAAAGAAAAAGAGGGAAATATTTAGAATAAATATTGAGCAACCTAACCCAAGGGAGGGCTCAGCATGGGCCTGACCGCATAAAAGCCAAGTAGAGAGAGATAGGGGCTCACATTTATATATATATTTGTAAATACATAAAACTTTATATTTTCCTCACCCAAAAATATACTTGTACATATTGTGTGTATATTCTATTAAAAACAAAATAAAAAGATAAAAATCAAAATTCAAAAATATCACTCCTTCACCATGTGTATAAACCACACCCTTGTATTTATTTAACCTTGTAAATAAATTCATTTATTTTCCAAACTTTTTGTGAATATTCTATGGCTTATTTTGTAAATAAAATAAATAAAAAGAAACAAAACAAAAATCAAATAAAAATTACAAAATTGAAAATACAAAAATACATTGTATTTATACCATGTATATTAATGTATTTATTTATTTATTTCACCCTTGTATATAAGTAATAAAAATAAAATAAAAATATTCTTTTATTCTATATTTCATGTTGTAAATAAATAAAATACAAAATGAGCATAAAAACACATAAAAATAACAAATAAAAAAAAAATCAAAAATAAAAAAATCCATATAGTGTATATATACCTATGTATATAGCTAACCTATTTTTATTTCCAAAAATTAAATAAAAATCACCAAAAAATAGAAAAAAATAAAAGAAAAATATTTCATGTTTTAAGTTTTTCCTAATTCGACCTATTTCTACCCTAAAAAAATAAAACAAAAATCCGCTACACGTGGCCGCTCCTGATTGGGCCACGGGGGAATGTTGACCCCAGTCAACTCCCCCGCGCCTCCTTTCCTATTCTGGACCTCGCGCGCCGCGTCACCTTCTCCGATTTATGCACGCGCATCCAGGCTGTCCCCCACTCAACCCCCGCGCCCGGACTCTTCGCCGCACATCCCTCTCCCTCGCCCGATCCTTCGCCATCGAATCTACACTTTCCATCGCCGTCCTCACTCAACCCTAATCGCCCGGTCACATTATAAAACCATCACCTCCGCCGCCTCCGCGCCGCATCTTTGGACCCTCTCCTTCTTCCCCGTGACCTCCATTGGCCTCGCAAGAGTGACAGCAAACCGTTGCCTTTGTAGCAGTGAGGCGAGAAGGCGTATCCTCTGATCCGGCGTAACCTCGCCGTCCTTGCTCCGCCGCCGCGTCGAGCACCGAGCTTCAGGCCTTGACGCCCTTCGAAGCTACGACCCGGAGATAGCCCATCTCCAGCCCAGTCTACTTCAGCCATCAGGTACCCTTAGTTCCTTTTAATTTCGTCTAATTTAGGATTTCGCCCAAATTTCATCTCCGACGCATCCTCTCGATTCCGACCATCTCGCGTGATTTCATCACAATCCGACCCGACCATCACCTTCACCGTGCCCTCACGCACCTTCTACGCACCTTCACTCAACCCAGATCGCACAGGATCTGGGATTCGAGCTCCCTCGCCGTCGCTTCGCCGGAGCTCGTTCGCCACGCACCACCGTCCACCTTCACGCCACCTAACCGGGTCGAGGCACTTTGCCCTCGACCCGCGAAGCTTCTTGACTATTTTTCAGGTCCAAAGGAGGTGTCTGAGCCTCCTTCCCAGTTCAGCCAGGAGCTTCGAGCAGCCAAGTCTCGCCGGAGCCCCTCCAGGGTTCGGTTGGACCCTTGGCCATCACCAGCAGCTGCGGGCAGTCACCAGGAATCTTCTCCGACCTTCAGGCGCAGCTGAGGAGGACCGGAGTCCACGCAGGAGGCCGGCGAAGTTCGCCGGCCATCAGTTCTTCGAGGACCTTCCAGAGCCGTCCGATGCACCCTCTGCTCCAGATCTGATCGTGACCGTCCATTCGTTGAGGAGCAGCAGCCGTCGATCCATCTGAGGATCGCATCTGGACCCTTGATAGCAGAGGGGAGAGGCCAAGACCCCAGCACCGTTAGATCAGCCACGTGGACCTCCCTCCGCCGTCGATCAAGCCCAAGAGCCGAAGCGTTAAAGGCGCGTTTGATCTTCGCCGTCCGATCATCCACGCGTCATCATCTGGGCCGTCGCTATTAATAAAGGGGTAAATATCATAGGCCCCCCTCTGTTTGTTTTATTTCGTTTAAGTCCTGTAATTTTGAATTCTAGTTGTTTATTTTCTGGGTTATTTGCATCAAGGACCTCGCACGTTATTTTAATTGCAATTATACCCCTGCCAGTAGAGACCCACGTGCTCGGGCACGTGTTTTGTTGGGTTATTTGCGATGTATGCCCTGCAGTTCTGGTTGTTATTTATTGAATAAAAGGTTTTGTTTATTTGCAAATATGCCCCTGTGAGCACTTTATATGCGCATGTGCGAATTATTTTGGGAATTTTGCAACCATACCCCTGGGCTTTTGATACGAGTTATCAATTAGTCCTAGGACTTGGTTTTTATTACATTTAGGTCCCTGTGTGCCCCAGACACGTGCTTGGCACGTGACTTCTTGGGTAAATTGCACCAGGACCCCAGAACTTTTGGGTATTTGCACTTAGGTCCCTGTGCACAGTGCCCTACCTTCATTTTTGAATAAAATATCAAACGAACTCCAAATCCAATGAAATTTTGACACATGGCTCCTGCCATGGTGTAGGAATTTCTATGATTTTTGGGGACATTTTTGATTTCATTTATTATTTTTAAAAATTCAAAAACCCTTATTTTCGCCACTGTTTGACTTTAAAAATACCAAAAAAATATAAAAACTCCACCAAAAATTCTAAAAAAATTAGGTAATGTTGTTTACTGGTTGATTGATTTTCTAGCCAATTTTGGCTAAGTTTCGTCATTTAAAAACCCTAAAAATTGAAAAACCCTTAAAAACTCATAAAAATTGTAATAAAAAAATTAAAACTCCAAAAATAACAATTAGGGTGCCTAAATTTTCCTTATTCTTCATAGTTTTTAGGAAAATTACCTGTAGGGCTTTTTGAGATCCAAAATTATTTTATTTTTGGATCTTAAGCCTTGCTGGACAGTACCCTACATTCTTTACATTGTTTGATTTTTAATAATTATTTTATCCATTAGAAAAATTCCAAAAATTCACCAAAAAACAGTAAAAAACTTGAAAAACATAAAAACCATTTTTCCATAATTTTTGCATCATTTGTGTGTCTTGTATAAATTGTTGAAGTCCCCTTGCAGTTACTTTCTCACACTTTCTCATTAATTAAAAAAAAAATTCAAAAAAATACAAAAACAAATAAAAAACCATAAAAAAGACTCATTTGGATTCTTGACTACATCGTAGGCCGCAAGGCCAATCTGTGCTCCTCGAGTTCGACCCTGGGAGCTATACCAGGTGAATCCTATAGCAGGACCACTTCTATCTTGTGTTTTGATTGATTGATCTCTTTGTGAGTGGTTTATTTTCTTGACTTACTCAGCCCGATTGATTGAGGTCGCAACGACCTAGCATTTATTTTACACCTTTACCTCTGTCATTTGGGCGGTGATCACGACTCCGAAGAGAGCGAGACGAGCCGAGCGAGCCCGAGGACATTCCTGACGCTGATGCAGAGGCAGCAGCCGCAGCAGCAGCTGCCGCAGCGGCAGCCGCCGCGGGAGGAGGACCACCGAGAACGATGCGGGAGCTGCACAACCCCGGATCTACACTGATGCATCATTGGGTGGTGGTACCTGCTATCGTGGGGGATTTCAAGTTCCCTCCGAACACCCTGCAGATGCTCCCTCATTTTCACGGGCTTGCCACTGAGGAACCCCATCTCCATCTCCAGGAGTTTTTGATGATCTGCAGTACTGTCCACGACCGTCATGTGGACCAAGATACGATTCGAATGATGGCCTTCCCTTTTTCACTGGCAGATAGAGCAGCCGCCTGGCTGAAACATCTAGGGAAGTTTGTCTACACCTGGGATCAGCTCCGCACCGAGTACTTGAACAAGTACTATCCACTCGGGCGGACGAATGCAGCGAGGGCCCTGATCAACAACTTCTCCATGCTCCCTAATGAGCAATTTCACGAAGCATGGGAGAGGTTCAGAGAGCTTCTGGATAGATGCCCACACCACGACATCTCGAAGCCGAACCTAGTTCAGAGCTTCTTTAGTGGGATGACACCAGAGCTTCAGGGTCTGGTGAATGCTTCTTGCGGCGGGTCCTACTTTGCCAAGGACCACAACCAAGTCTGGGCCATCTACGAGGAGATGGCAGAAAATTACATGGTGATGTCCCAGACTCGGTTGTACACTCAGAGATCTCAGCAGCCGCCAGGACCCGTGCAGTATCAGCGGATAGCACGGGTTGATGCAGGTCCATCCAGTTCGTCCACAGTTGCAGCCGCACAGGCAGAGTCGGCCACTGCGGACATGGGGATTATCAGCGAGAAGTTGGACCGCATGGAAATCATAGAGAAGAAGCAGTGCCAGGGCATAACTCAGATGGAGCAAATGGCACAAACTCTGAGCGACATGAAGACCCAGCTCTTGTGTCTTCAGGAGGCACAGACGGCTCCTCAGCCCCGTCTTCTATCGCGAGGCGATTCCGGCGGCAGCCGCAGCTCGTCCCAGCGCTCCAGCTCCTTGCAGCAGCCTAGACAAGTTCACCTTGTACAGGCGGAGCCGTACCAGCAGCAGCAGCCCTCTTACCAGTCACCACCATCTCCAGACTTACAGATGGTGGTATATCAGCCGGATCAGCCTCTGGCAGCACTGCCACCAGACCCCTTTGATGCTGAGCCGTTGATGGATGTCAACGGGATTTGGTATGACCGTCCTCAACCTGGAATCCGACGAGACCATCCCGGATTCAGGTGGGGGAATGGGGGTAACCAGTCCCAACAGCAGCCAGCCGGTCAGGGAGGGCAGTACTCCCAGCAGAGAGATCACCAGCAGCCCCCTGCATATCAGCCACATCAGCCATCATCCTTCGTACCTCGTCCCTACCAGCAGCAGGGACAGAATTGGAGACGTGAGCAGCAGGCTCACCCGCAGCAGCATCATTCCTCTTACCCCTCTCAGCCACAGCAGCACCAGGTCCAGCAGCCTCATTATCAGAGAGGCAACCCGTCGGGTTCCCACGAGAGCCCCGCCATGGATGATCTAGCCCGTCTCTTCACAGAGCAGCAGGCTACATTTAGACGGGAGATGGACGAGTTCCGCCAGGAGATGCGGGACCTGATGAGAGGGAAGGCCGCCATCCCTGCACAGATTGAGCCTAATCCGAATAACTTGAAGAGGAAATCTGAGCAGGTAGTTCACACTGAGCCTACCACTTCTAGTGACTCATTTGATGTTATCTCGTCGGATTTATTTGATGTTGATTTTGTCACACTTAGGAGCGGTAGAAGACCAGCAGGAGGCGCCTCATCTGAGCGACCACACGAGGATCCATCTAGAGCGCCAGATGAGGAAGAGGAGAGCGGTACTGAAGCCGCACATCATGATGACGGTGGTACTGATGCCACCCGAGATGCTGATTCCATCGGCGGTACTGAGGCCGTCGTTTCACCACATAGAGGAGGTGGTACTGACGCCACCAGCAGAGCCGAGCCAGCCCGCGGTACTGAGGCCGCAAGACGTCTAGTTGTAGAGTCAACTAGAGGTGGTACTGATGCCACCAACATTTATTCTGATAGAAATGTTGTCTTTTCTCGCATGAATGTATCTCAGAACTCTGATTTGAATAAAGGAAAAGGTTTAGTTTCTTCTGATCCCACTGTGATGAATGATGTTTGTGAGGATCCAGTCATCGAATCATCTAGGCCTATTCCTAGTCCTTCATCTGAGAAGGACCCTGTGATCCCCTTTCCTAGAGCCCTTGAGCTGGGGAAGGGGAAGAAAAAAGAAAAAGATCCAAAAAAGAGAGAGCAGGAGGAGTTCAGCCAGAGCATGATAGACCGATTTCACATCCAGCTGACCCTCAATGAGGCTTTGCAACACATCCCTCTTCTTCAGCGATCCTTGAGAGATAAGACCACAGTCAGAAGGACGAAGAGGAACAAGACCGCAGAAATTCATGTGTTGACCAAAGCCACGTGTTACGCGATCCAGAACCATCTGCCGACTAAGAGGCCAGATTTAGGGGCCCCGTATGTCAGATGTCAGATTAGTGAGCAGAGGTTCAACCGTACTCTATTAGATAGCGGATCGTCGATCAATCTTCTTCCGGCAGCCCTTCTCGACCACTTAGAGTTGGGCACTCTTAGACAGAGCAGGACATACCTTCAGTTTGCTGATCGGTCTGTCAAGAGGCCAAAGGGGTTGTTGCGAGACGTTGTCGTCACGATTCAGGGTTTACAATTCCCCGTGGACTTCGTAGTGCTGGACATGGAGACCCCTGACTCGTTGACCGATTCCCCCATTATCCTCGGTCGCCCGTTCTTGGCCACAGCCAAAGCAGTGACTGACCATGATAGTGGGAAGGTATTCTTTCGCGTCCAGGGCGAGAGTATACAAATAGAGACGGTTAAGGACCACAGAGCCAGAGCTAGATCCCGCTCACATAGCAGTACAGATTCAGAGCAGCTGACAGACGCAGGGCCAGACATCCACCAGGACTGTGATTTTGTGATCACAGATGATGAGGCAGTTTGGGCAGATCCTGCAGCACAGACCATCCTCTCATATTCAGATACAGCTGATGCAGAGATGATAGCAGAGGATAGTCTGGAGAGCACAGCCTTGGTTCAGGATACTATTGAGTCAGCAGAGTCGGACCTTGATCGCGACACGATTTCCAGTGATGGTGGTACTGAGGCCACCCTGCTCTATGGTGGTGCTGATGCCACCTTGTTCTCCGGTGGTACTGATGCCACCGAGTCTGATACAGATCCCTCGGATTCAGAATCTGATTGGGCAGATTGTGATGATCAGATGCCAGATCTGGATCCACCTGAGCCTACAAATGAGGAGGAGGTAGAGGCAGAGCAGATCAGAGATAATGCAGAGGACCCGCCTTCTCCAGATCCAGTTTGTGAGAGTTCGTTATCATTCTCCCAGGCAAATTTGGCAGAATTGTCTGCATACACACATCTTCTTCAGAAGCCAGATTTGCCAGCACCCAGCTGTCCAGAGCTGAAGCCGCTCCCTACTTCGCTGAAGTATCGATTCCTTGCGGGAGAGTCTGAGATGTACCCAGTCATCATCTCTGCCGATCTGACTGGAGAGCAAGAATCCCGTCTGATGGAGGTTCTTGAAAAGAACCGCAAGGCAATTGGATGGAGCGTAGCAGATCTCCATGGGATTAGTCCCTCATTGTGCTCCCACCATATCTATCTCGAGGAAGGGGCAAAGCCGTCGCGTGAGTTCCAGCGGCGACTGAACCCCAACCTAAGAGAGGTTGTCATGAAGGAAATATCAAAATGGTGGAGTGCAGATTTTATTTATCCCATTTCCGACTCCAAGTGGGTCAGCCCCTTGCATGTGGTGCCCAAGAAGACGGGCATCACGACTGTGATTAGTGAGTCGGGAGAGGAGATCGCTACACGAGTACCCACCTCTTGGCGGGTCTGCGTTGACTACAGGAGACTCAACCAGGCCACCAAGAAGGACCATTTCCCCCTGCCCTTTATAGATCAGATCATTGAGAGACTGGCAGGGAAGAGCCATTACTGCTTCCTGGATGGGTACTCGGGCTACAACCAGGTGGCCATCGCTCCTGAGGATCAGGAGAAGACCACCTTTACCTGTCCCTTCGGTACCTACGCCTTTCGACGCATGCCATTTGGGCTATGTAACGCCCCTGCGACTTTTCAGCGATGCATGCTGTCAATATTTTCGGACATGGTAGGGGAGTGTTTAGAGGTCTTCATGGACGACTTCTCGGTTTACGGCGACGGATTCGATTCCTGTCTTGACTGCCTAGACCGAGTGCTTCAGCGATGTATAGCTACCCGCTTGGTTCTGTCGTGGGAGAAGAGTCACTTCATGGTGACTCAAGGGACGGTGCTTGGCCACATCATCTCCAACAGAGGCATGGAGGTTGATCCGGCCAAGGTCGATGTCATTAGAAAACTCACACCGCCGTCCAATTTGAAGCAGTTACGGTCATTTCTAGGGCACGTTGGTTTTTACAGGAGATTCATTCATGATTTCAGCAAGATTGCCCGACCGTTGACTGATCTCTTGACGAAAGACACCGAGTTCCTTGTTGATGACAAGTGTCTTTCGTCCTTTGAGACTCTCCAACAGTGTGTTATTGAGGCTCCTGTCCTTCAGCCACCCGATTGGTCTCTCCCATTCGAGATCATGACGGACGCCTCTGATTTTGCCGTAGGGGCCGTGCTAGGACAGAGGAGGGATGGAGTACCATTTGCGATACACTATGCTAGCCGCACATTGGATTCCGCCCAGCGGAATTACACGGTCACAGAGAAGGAAATGCTAGCAGTAGTGTTTGCCCTAGATAAGTTCAGATCGTATATCATTGGATCTAGAGTGACTTTGTATACCGACCACACCGCCATCAGGTACCTCATGTCAAAGAAGGATGCCAAGGCCAGACTTACTAGATGGATCCTTCTACTCCAGGAGTTCGACATTGAGATCAAGGATAAGCCTGGAGTCAAGAATGTGGTGGCGGACCATTTATCCCGACTAGAGCAGCCTGAGGATTCTGAGCAGATTGATCCCATTTGTGATACCTTCCCAGATGAGGCGATCCTTGCTATCGCTTCACTCCCGTGGTATGCCGATATTGTGAACTTTCTCGTTGCTGGGAAAGTCCCACAAGATTGGCCCAAGCAGAGGATTGAGACCTTCCTTGCGAAGGCCAAGTCCTACCACTGGGAGGATCCCATCCTTTACCACGAAGGAGGGGATAGCATCTGGCGTCGGTGTATTCCTCAGGAGGAGCATCATAGTGTCCTCACTTACTGCCACAAGCTTGAGGCAGGAGGACATCATTCTGGGAGGAGAACGGCACAGAAAGTGCTCCAATCCGGCTTGTGGTGGCCTACACTCTTCAAGGACTCTGATGAGTTCGTGAAGAGGTGTACTGACTGTCAGAGGATGGGCACTTGTGGACAACGTGATATGATGCCGATGCAGCCCATTCATTTCTGTGAGGTTTTTGACGCATGGGGCATCGATTTCATGGGTCCATTCCCTAAGAGTCAGGGATTTGAGTACATTCTGTTGGCCGTAGATTATGTTAGTCGTTGGGTAGAGGCTATCCCCGCCCGAGCCGCAGATGCAAAGACAGTTTGCAGATTTTTGGAGAAACACATCATCATGCGGTTTGGGGTTCCACGAGTTTTGATTTCTGATGGGGGATCTCATTTCATCAACGACCAGGTGAAGGCCCTTGTTAGCGAGTTCGGCATAGATCATCGTGTTGCTACACCGTATCATCCACAGACAAATGGTCTAGCTGAAGTGTCGAATAGGGAGATCAAGAATATTTTGCAGAAAGTCGTCCGCCCTGACCGAAAGAATTGGTCACAGCTTTTGGACTCGGTCTTGTGGGCATATCGGACGTCTTTCAAGACTCCATTGGGTACATCTCCCTTTCGCCTCGTTTATGGCAAGCCATGCCATCTACCTGTCGAGCTGAGGCACAAGTCACTCTGGGCAGTTACAGACATATTGATGGATCCAAATGGTATAGGAGACCAGAGGAGGGCAGAGTTAGCCGCCTTGGAAGAGCTTAGAGATGCAGCTTTCTCAAGCAGCCTACATTATAAGGAGAAAGTCAAAGAGTGGCATGATTCTCATATCAGCCACAAGCATTTTGAGATTGGACAGAAAGTATGGTTGTTTGATGCAAGGCTACGATTATTTCCAGGGAAGCTACAGAGCAAATGGAAAGGACCCTATTTGGTCAGGAAGGTACACGATAACGGTAGCATTGATATATCTGAGTTATCTTCTGAGAGTACCTTCCGAGTGAACGGCCAGCGGCTCAAACCATTTCTAGATCATGAGCCGCAGGACGTTATTATTGCCGCTATTCATTTTGCGTGAGATGTAGTCTTTTGACTCACATCTTTTACATCTCACGCCTGATTTTCACTGTTCCTCCGCCTGTATAGATCCAGTTGTCCATATCATTCTATTCTTTAGTCCCACATCCCGTCTCTCATCTTATGATTATGCTATACTTAGGGTGTACTTTACCCTAAGTATAGGGGGGATGTCGGACCTGTGAGTATTCTTTTCATTCTTTCTGCTCTTGTTTTTGCTGCCTATACTTAGGGATATTTTACCCTAAGTATAGGGGGGGGGCAGATTCTGTATATTCTTCACTCAGCTTTCCCTTCATGCACAGCTTTCTATACTTAGGATTAGTTAATCCTAAGTATAGGGGGAAAACCACCGAGTTCCTCTCATTCTATTCAATTATTCATTCCTGTACTTAGCCATTCCTTTTCACTTCCCTTTTACTAAGCACGAGTTATGTCTTCTTCATCGCTCTTGATCACTCTGAGGACATCGCTCGAGCTAAGTATAGGGGGGTGTGTATATATTTCATATATACTTTAGCCATAACTCGTACTTTGTGTGAGTGTGTTAATAAATAAAATGGCTAAATCACAAAAATTAAAAATTTTTCATGTACATAAACCTCTTTTATTCTTGCACATACATAGCTAGTGTACAAAGTATTTTTGTAAAAATGATTTCAAAAATCTTTTGTGTAAAGCTTGTGTAAATATTTTGTATCAAAATTATGTATATAGTACAAATTTTTTTTTCAAAATGTTTTGAAAATCAAAAGTTTGCAAAAATCTTGTGTAAATGTGTGTAAATATCATTTTGCAAAACTTGCACTGCATGCATCATTCATTCATGATTTCAAAACATTTTTCAAAAATTTTTGCATGATTGTAAAATATTTGTAAATAGCATCTTTTGTACATATATGTATATAGTTTTTCCTGGATGAAAGTTGACATTTAAGCTAAGCCTGGAATTAAATTGAGAAATGGAGCTTGAAAAGATCTTAATTCACTTAACTTCAAGAGGAACCTTGTAGGACTTAGGGTTAAGGCTTTTCAGGTCCATAAGGACTTAATTCTTTGAGTCCACTAGGCTATGAGCATATGTCATCTTGATGAGCCTAAGTAGAGCACTTAACAACACACGCATGACTCTCAGAGACAATGGCTTAACTTGCACCCGCACTTTACACATGGCTCTCCATGGATGAGGTGGTGAGGAGGCAGTTTCCTTTGGCTTGGGGTAGCATATGAGGGTAGTACTTTTAGGCGGAACCTCTCTTCTTCTTATAGTGAAGGAAGTGCACCTCAACTTGGTCTAGTGGTGTTGAAAGCTAAAGACAGAAGCTGTGGGTTGCAATAAAGCTTCAAAAGAGGGATAGTCTACGGGCTCAAGGGGAAATTTCTTATATATGCTGCACCATGTAGATATGTGTACAGAAGTCTTGAAAAAAAAAATATGCAAAAAGAACTCCAAAAAAGGTGGTGGGTCGGATTGAAAATTTAATAACCCCACCGGAGTGAAAAGCAAAAGCTTATGGTATCATGTTACATCTCATGAAGCTTGCAGCGGGAGACTTAGCTACACTGGCTAAGCTTCCAAAACTCTATACTTCTACCCCCTCTCCTTGAGCCGGTTGCACTTGAACTTAGAAGGGAATACCCCGCTTCTCGAGGAAAGAGTTGCTAGACTGAGGCATTAGAGTTACCAGGTTGAGGGAGGTTGTTTCTTTGTTACTTCTGAGGTGGGGAGCCACATATCACTCACACCGCAAGGAAAAGATTCATGGTCATTAGAGTTTGTGTATGTAGACTTGTTCTGATCTGGGTTATTGAGGAGTCTTGACCATAGACTAGTGGAACTTAGAGGCTGTTGAGTTTTAGGCTTAAGTCCAAATAAGGTTCCGACACATTAATAATCCAAAGATCTGATCGAGCTCCATATTTCAATTTAATAAAGGAAAATTTAATAAGTCAACCTTGATCCATGTACATCCTCTTTTTCTTTTTCTTTTTTTCTTTCTTTTTCACTTCTTTTTCAAATAAGTGTTTGCTAAGAGACTAGCAAAGTTAAAGCATAGGGGGTGATGAATACCCATTCATCACTCTTTATTCTATTATTTTAGCTACAAAAACCTTTGCAAATACATGTAGATATGTGTAAATACAAATAATTACCAAAAGCATGCATTGTGTAAAAACCTATAATTAGCATGTTTTTGTGCAAAAATAAAAAGAATAAAGAGCAAAAAGAAAAAGAGGGAAATGTTTAGAATAAATATTGAGCAACCTAACCCAAGGGAGGGCTCAGCATGGGCCTGACCGCATAAAAGCCAAAGTAGAGGGAGATAGGGGCTCACACATGTGTATATACTTCTGTAAAAATATATTTTCCTCACCCAAAAATATGTTGTAAATATTTGTACATATTTTGTATATATTTTGTATATGCTATTAAAAACAAAATAAAAAGATGAAAATCAAAAAGTCAAAAATACCCTTTTTCTCATGTGCATAAACCACACCATTGTATTTATTCAACCTTGTAAATAAATTCAATTATTTTCTAAACTTTTTGTGAATATTCTATGTTATATTTTGTAAATAAAATATATAAAAAGAAACAAAACAAAAATCAAATAAAAATTACAAAATTGAAAATACAAAAATACATTGTATAAATACCATGTGTATAAATGTATTCAACCAATTATTTCACCCTTGTATATAAGTGATAAAAATAAAATAAAAATGTTCTTTTATTCCTCATTTTATCTTGTAAATAAATAAAATACAAAATGAGCATAAAAACACATAAAAATAACAAATAAAAAATCAAAAATAAAAATCCATATAGTGTACATATACCTATATATAGAGCTAACCTATTTTTATTTCCAAAAATTAATTAAAAATCACCAAAAAATAGAAAAAAATAAAAGAAAAATATTTCATGTTTTGAGTTTTCTTTAATTCGGCCTATTTCTACCCTAAAATAAATAATAAAAAATCGGGCACACGTGGCCGCTCCTGATTGGTCCACGGGGGAATGTTGACCCCAGTCAACTCCCCCGCGGACTCCTTCCTATTCTGGACGACGCGCGCCGCCCCGCCTTCTCCGATTTTCCCACGCGTCTCCAGGCTGTCCCCCACGCATATCCCATGCCCGGATTCTTCGCCGATCATCCCTCTCCCTCGCCGGATCCTCCGCCATCAAATCCACGCTTTCCTTAGCCGTCGAGCCTCAACCCTAGTCGACGCTGTCACTCTATATATTCTTCCCTCCGCCGCCTTCGCGCGCCATCTTTGGCCCTTCTCCTCCTTCCCAGTGACCTCCATTGGCTTCGCGAGAGTGACAGCAAGCGTCCGCCCTTGTTGCAGTGAGGCGAGGAAGCGAAACCATCGATCCGGCGATCTTCGCCGTCCTTGCTCCGCCGCCGGCGTTGAGCATCGAGCTTCAGGCCTTGACGCCCTTCGAAGCTACGACCCGGAGATAGCCACGCTCTAGCACAGTCTCCAGCATCCATCAGGTAGCCTTAATTCCTTCTAATTTCTTCCAATTTCCGATTACGCCCAAATCATAGCTCCGACGTACATCTCCGATTCCGATCACTTCGCGTATCATCTCGACCATCCGACCCTACCATCACCTTCGCCATCTCCCCGCGCACCTTCTTCACCCATTCGCACAACCCAGATCGCACAGGATCTGGGAGTCGAGCTCCACCGCCGTCGCCTCGCCGGAGCTCTTCCGCCCCACCGCACCGATCATCTTCACGCCACCTAACCGGGTCGAGGCACTTTGCCCTCGACCCGCGAAGCTTCTTGACCGCTTTGCAGGTCCAAAGGGGGTGTCTGAGCCTCCTTCACAGTTCAGCCAGGAGCTTCGAGCCACTAGGCCTCGCCGGAGCCCCTCCAGGGCTCGGTTGGGCCATTGGCCGTCACCGTCAGCTGCGGGCAACCACCAGGAACGTGTTCAGACCATTAGCAGCAGCTGAGGAGGATCGGAGTGCACGCAGGAGGCCGGCGAACTTCGCCGGCCATCAGTTCTTCCTCCACCTTCCAGAGCCGTCCGATGAAGCCCTCGCTCCAGTTCTAATCCCAGCCGTCGATCTGTAGAGGAGCAGCAGCCGTCGATCCATCTGAGGATCTCATCCGGACCGTCGCAGCCGAGGAGAGAGGCGCAGTAGCCCAGTACCGCTTGATCATCCACGTGGACCTCTCTCGACCATCCGATCTGAGCCTGGTTTCCTTCGAAGAACCACGTTGCATCTGCACCGTCCGATCACCCACGTGGACGCACACCAGCCGTCGGATCAGGCCAGCGCTTCCAGAGTTAAAGGCGCGTTTGTTCTCCACCGTCAGATCTGCCACGCGTCAACATCAGGCCGTCGCTATTAATAAAGGGGTAAATATCGTAGGCCCCCCCTCTGTTTGTTTCATTTCTTTTTAGTCCTGTAACTTTCAAGTCAAGTTGTTTATTTTCTGGGTTATTTGCATCAAGGACCTCGCGCTTAATTTTATTTGCATTTATACCCCTGCCAGTAGAGACCCACGTGCTTTGTCACGTGTTTTGTTGGGTTATTTGCGATGTATGCCCTGTAGTTCTGGATGTTACTCATTGAATGAAAAGTTTTGTTTATTTGCATATATACCCCTGTGAGCATTGATTTTGCACATGTGCGAATTATTTTGGGTAAATTGCATATAAGCCCCTGGACTTTTGATACGAGTTATCAATAGGTCCTTGGAACTTATTTTTATTACATTTAGGTCCCTGTGTGCCCCAGGCACGTGCTTGGCACGTGTGTTGCTGGGTATTTTGCACCAGGACCCCAGAACTTTTGGGTATTTGCACTTAGGTCCCTGTGCACAGTGCCCCACCTTTATTTTTGAATAAAATATCAAACGACCTCCAAATCCAATGAAATTTTGACACATGGCTCCTGCCATGGTGTAGAAATTTCTATGATTTTTGGGGACATTTCTGATTTCATTTATTATTTTTAAAAATTCAAAAACCCCTATTTTTGCCACTGTTTGACTTTAAAAATACCAAAAAAATATAAAAACTCCACCAAAAATTCTAAAAAAAAATTAGATACTGTAGTTTACTTGTTGTTTGATTTTCTAGCCAATTTTGGCTACTTTTCATCACTTAAAAACCTTAAAAATTGAAAAACCCCTAAAAACCCATAAAAATTATAATAAATAAATTAAAAATCCAAAAACAATAATTAGGGTGCCTAAATTTTCCTTATTCTTCATAGTTTATAGGAAAATTACCTTCAGGGCTTTTTGAGATCCAAAATTATTTTATTTTTGGGTCTTAAGCCTTGCTGGACAGTCCCCTTTGTTTTTCGCATTGTTTGATTTTTAATAAATAATTTACTCATTAGAAAAATTCCAAAAATTCACCAAAAACAGTAAAAAACATTTAAAACATAAAAACAAATTTTCTTGAATTTTTGCATCATTTTTGGTGTGTGTAATAAATTGTTGAATTTCCCTTGTATTCACATTCTTTAATTTTCTCATCATTTAAAAAATCTAAAAAATTATAAAACAAATCAAAACATTAAAAAAAAGTACTCTCTTGGACTCTGACTACATCGTAGGCCGCAAGGCCAATCTGTGCTCCTTGTGTTCGACCCTGGGAGCTATACCAGGTTAATCCTATAGCTAGATCGCTCTATTGTGTGCTTGCTTGTTTTTATCTCTTTTGAGTGATTGATTTTTCTTGTTGATCGATTTTCGAGGGATTGAGGTCGCAACGACCTGTTATTTATCTCCCTTGATCTCTCGTGATCAGTCGGTCATCACAACCCCAAACCATACTCATCAGTGAATAACGAGGTACAAATTGAAAGTTACACTAATGATGAGATTAAGATCGACCGACCCACTCCCTCTTTTTCTTCTATTCTCATATATGCCCCCTTTCTTGAGACACTCCAATGAAAGCGATTGAACCGTGTACCACCGACCCTAACTTAGAAAAACTTCTCTAGTGCCTAATCCAAATCCCTCTCCTTTAGGCTATTGAACACATTTCTATATATTCATGATTCTTGAAGGACAAATGTACCCCAAAATAAAAAATCCATGGGAAAATGAAAGTATATCACATTGATTTCGATCTTGAGAAACATATTTTACCGAAACTTCCAATGACATTTCTCACATGTTTCTTGTAAGGAAGAAAGATCCAGGGGTACCATTAGTGCAATGCCCTATTGACGAAGTGATCTTTTAGCACACTTTACTAGACAACGATACCTTAATCCATCTCCAGCATAGTATTATTCTCAAGCAACATGATCTTGAAAAACTCAGACCCATCTCAATAATACTTCATATGATCGATGGTGTTAGAATCTTGGTTACTCTTGTTTTAAAGTTGACACACACATTAGATCTACTTGCATCTGTGTACTGGTTTTGTAGTATTTCAAACAAAGTTGAAGATCGCAATAGAAGATCTTCAAAAGTTTCCTTCATATTATTCGTCATTGTAAAATGTTTTGCTTTGTACTTATTGCATAATCACCGAATGAACTCCAAATATTATCCAACTATTGAATCTGTGAGATCTACGAAAGAGTCATTATTGCTACTGGTCAATTCAAGCTTATATAACGAAGTCAACTTTAAGTTAGATCATCAATTGATTGTTTGTTGCAACTTCTATTGATTGATCATTGAATGATTTGTCATTGTCCTTGACCTAGCCGATCATCTACAACTTGTTGAAGAATACTTTGAACTGATCGATCACTACTTTTGGTATAATTGGTAAGTGGTATGATCGCTCATTATTTATTACCTTCTAGATCATTTTTCCCCATTATCTACCTTCGACCATTTCATTTATTGCTCGGTAAGACACTTATATGATCGATCATTTATTTGAATTTTGAATATGTAATTGACCTTATGATCAATCATGGGTCATCGATTGATTGATCAATTAAGTATTTTTCTATCATTGTATTTTATGATCGATTATTCTAAATTCAGAACTTATTATTATTGGGTCCCGACACTTACATGTTACATTCGCTATAAAAAGAGGCACATACATCATTTCAACACACAATTCATTCGAGTATTCCTCTCTCTCTCTCTCTCATTATTGAATGTTCATATTTTCAAGAGAGAAGAATTCTAAGATGAAGTTATCCCCAATTTGTAGCTAGCTCTTCAATCTCTTTGTATGCATCCTGAGATCCTATTGAAGCTCCTTAGAAAAATTCAGTGATGTTTTTTATTATATAGCTTTCACTTTCTTAAGAGATATATATGGTTGAATCAAGTATTTGTATATCTTGTTGATATAATCTCTCTGCAGATCTAATTATTGTGATCTAACTTTTATATTTAATATTATCTTATCATCTCAGACAACTGTTTTATCTTTGTTCAGCTAACTTTGTTCTATAGATACTCTTGACGTTCTCTCTATAGGAAGCTCGAGATGAAGCCTCAAGCAGTGCTATAACTAGCTCAACCGCAGTAGTGACTTTGATATCCGATCTAAAGTTATGACTTCAGTGTGTGATCTAAGGTTGTAATCTACATGCATGTAATCGGTTGAGATATCTATCAAAATATCTTAGAATATAGTGTAAAAGTTGGTTGGCATAGCTAATAAAAAATCCTAGGGAAGGAATGCTTGTGTTATGGTTTTTACCCTCTTAGGTTTCCACGTTAACATATTGTGCATTGTGATTATTGGTTTTCTGTTTCTAACTTGATTTCATTGCATGTCATCTGCTTCTGTGAAAAAGTTTTAATCTGCCATAGTCTTTTCATCCCCGGAGTGTATTCGGTTCACAAGTTATATCAAGTGGCATCAAAGTGAGTTTCCTAATTCGGAGTAGAGTACCGATCTTAGATTAGATTTCAACTACACGCAACTTCAACAGCATCAATCATGAATATTGATCCACAATACGTCATCATCACTTTGATGGCACAAATTATTCATGTTGGGAAGGTACATATGCATATATTTTCAAAGTCAAATGATTACGAAGAATGGAACATCATTGAATCCAAATATGAAAAACCTATCCAACCACTGAAGCTCCTCTATCTGATGGTGAGAAGAAAAAGGCAACATACAATTCAAAAGTTATGAATATCTATCTTCAACATTATCATCAAAGAATAGTTCAACAACATTTTAGCATGCAAAATAGTTTATGAGATATGGAATAAGCTGATTGTCACACACGAAGGCACATACGAGGAAAAATAAATAAGGATCAACCTCCTCCAACAAAGGTCAAAAGAGATTCTGGTTAATCTATACGAGATATGTATAGTAGATTTTCAGGGTTGATCAACAAATTACTCAACTTAAATTTCAAAATCGAGGAGTCCGATCAAGTAATGAAGTTACTTAGATCACTCGCCTCTGAGTGGAGTACTACAACAATGGTCATCAAGGAGGCCAACAATGCAAATACCTTACCTATTGATGACCTAATATGTAAACTTCTATCTTTTGAAGTTGAAAGGGAACATGTTAAAGAAGTTAACACTGAAGCAAAAGAAAAAAGAATCTTGTTGTCCCTGCTACCAAAGATTTAGACGCCAGCTCAGATAAGGATTTTACTGTGATGACAAGAAAATTCAAGAAATTCCTCAAAAACAGATAATAGAACTACAAATGCAAGAAAAAGGACACTTCAATGAGAATTTTCCCATTCTAAAAAAATTTAGAAGTTTGAATGGAAGAAGACTGAGATCCAAGAAGAAAAGAAGAGTTTTGCTTAAAAAAGTTTCACGGAAAACATACAAAGAAATGTCATTTGGGATGATTCTTCATACTCCTTCGACGATTCGAGTAGCGACTCAAATTCATCCAACGATGAAGAAGCTCTTTGTAGGACTCATGGCTCACAAGGATCAGATAAACTCTAACAAAATTTATATTGATGAGTTAGAAGAATCAATCTCTGAATTGCATGATCTAGTTATAAAATTGAAAAGAGAAAATAAGATTCTGAAGCAAAATGCACGCATTACACTAGAAAGTCATGTATCACAGGTGTAATTTTCTAAAGAAAACATAGTTGAACTTACAAATAATTTATAGGTTTCAGGAAAACTACATGAAATATAAATAAAGTCTCTTAAAACAAACATATAATTTAAATACCACCGCCGCCACAATAAAGAAGGAAACTAGCACTCTCATTAATGATCTTGCTAAATTCACAAAAGGAAAAGAAATAATAGAAAAGTTGTTAGATGGAAATTACCAAAGCACAACAAAGTATATATGGTTTAGATTATAATAACTGTGAATATAGCACCTCTAAATCTTTTATTCTTACTCAAGTCTTGCTTACCCGAAAATCAAGTAAGAGGGTATCAAAACTAGGGGTGCACATGAATCAGATTGGATCATATTTTACTTAATATGTGTCCAATCCAACCTTGATCGATTTTAAAATTTTTCAATCCAATCCAATCTATAATTGAATCCAAACCAATCCATTCTATTGGATTATTGATTGAATCAGATTGGATCAGATTTTCTATAAATACATATTTATGCTTCAATAGTCTACCCAATAATGTTTGTATTTTATAGCACACTAGCCTTCAACATTTGAATTGTGGCCCCAAAATTCATAATATGAACAGTTTTAATGAAAACAATAATTGAAATCGCACAATCAAATTAAATTTAAAGGAGTCCACTAATCCAATATAAAAAGTCGAAGACCACACGACGAAACTAAAGGAAAACATCGAATTCGGTGTCTAGGTATCTTGTTATTAATGGTGCATTAGTATGTTTTCTTAAATGATTTCTGACATGTGATTCAAATAAGAATAAGATAATTTATTAAATATTGCAAAAGCTAATTTGATAACAAAAAAAAGATCTCTTTAGATGGATATTGATGAAATCTGTGATGAATCTAGAATGTAAAGCTATGTCAAAATCAAATCACTCCCCATAACACCCTCAAGTCACTATAACATATCATTGATATACAAGAATCATAAGACATTCATATTCATTAAGCATCCAAGATAAAATCAATTTAAATATATCCCACAATTAGGCATCATGGCTCTCATTTAAAATATACTTTAATTGGAATTTATTTGTCACATTAGTACCTATAGTCAAAATATGTAAATTTTTCTAAAAAATATAAATCAAAATCTTATATCAATTTAAAAAGAAAAAGAATTCAAGTAATGCTAGTTTGTTGTAAGATGGGCGTGGTGGATCTTAACATATAACTGATCTTGTTTCATATATGGGTAAGGTTGCAAGCTGGAACATGCAAAAGGACCAAGAATAAAAAGTGCATGTACTAAGCAATTGTCCCAAATATATTTTCTTTTAGTGGAGATCAGACGAGTTGCAACGCACTCAAGGCAGTTGGTATCACGTCAGAAATGGACGACATTGTGCGAGACAAGTGACGACATCATAAGGGAGGGGTGACATCGTTGTATTAGAGAGGGACACTATTATGCAAGAGAGGGGGCATCAAAATGGATCGAGAAGGAGAGAGATCTGGTAGTTGAATATTGGCCGCGGAGAGTGAAATGAGAGGGAGAGGGAAGTGGAGGGGAAATGCCAAGGAGTGTTCACAACATCACAAATGATAATCATAATTTGTTCTTTATGAAATTTAGCAACTGGCTTTCAAGAAAAAAGATGGAGGTGATAAGAGAACTTGTATCCGCCAAATATGTAATGAACGACACTGTGATTATGGCTTTATGGGAAATTAAAGATGAGTGGAAATAGATATTATGTATGTATTAACAGATTAATGGATTTGATCGAATCAGATTTTGATAATGATTCGATCTAATCCATACTTTAACAGATTCAAAAAATTTCAATTGAATCCGATCTTTTATAATGATAAAATCAATCCAATCCCATAACACCAGATTAGATTAGATTACAGATTTTGTCCGATCTATGTGCATCCCTACCAGTGACGCATGATTTGTCGAGCTTTCATAGAGTAATAATAGTTGAGGTATCATTCATAATAGTAATAGTTTAAGTTTGCTTTTGCTTTAAATTGTAGTATAAAGTTAGCTTTGTAAGTTTCAAGAGCATACAACTTTTCGTGCAATATAGGTATATTTCAAATACCGATTGAAAGGGATGGTATATTTGAAAGAGTCATAGAATAACATTAACTCGGATTATTTGAACTAGTCACGTGTGCCAATGAGTATATAAATTATTGGAATGGTCATAAGTACCTTGATTATTTGAATACATTATTTAAATACACCTAGAGATACATTTATATTTGAAAGGGACATTTCTCAAAAACTGATAGAAAGGTGTGATATCTGAGTGGTAGAGATGCAAATCCACCACAATATCTATTTTATACCATCAGGATACCCATATATCCGCATTCATTTTTACCATGGATACAAATATTTGTCACTTTGATGTCTGCAAGTATCTAGTATCTGCATCTGTATTCACAATTTCATATATAAATTTAATTTTAGATTTATTTAACTACACATAAAATAAATTCAAGACTTCAAAATAAACGTAAAATAAATTCATATTTTCTTTCACCTTATTTAATGTCTGCATTATAAGATAAACATATTTAGTGTATTTATATCATATGCAATCTTTCTAATACGTATACACTTAACCTAATGTATGGAATATTTCCAACATTACCATATCAATTTTGCATACGTTTTAAATCAATGTTTTTTTTTGTATCCATCGATATCCATATCGACATCCATACTCGTATTTAAATGTGAGCAAAAATACAGTAACATCCATATTTGTATCCAACCATTTGCATCTCTATTAAACGGCTACCGCCTATAGTGTTCGAGAGACGAGAAGAATGAGCATCATAAGATTAAGCCATGGACAAAGCTTCCGAATCTAACTTATGGACACCCATTCATGACAGAGTCCGATCCTCACATCCATTGGCTATCCATGGATTTAGAGTAGATCATTATAAATTAGAATGAGTACTCATGTGGTCTAGTAATCATGCACACCCATAGAAATGTAATAATGGCCCAAAAAAGGGGCTACAGTTGGAAATGGCAAAATAGTAACGGCAACCTTCCAAAACAGAATTTGGATCGTCGTCACGTCACCTACTATTCCCTGAGCGCCCCCGCGAGTACCGTAATCCGACAGACAGAAGTGCGCGCAGAACAAAACACCCATATACTGATGAGCGATGACAGGCAGACATTAGTGCCACTTTCTTCTCCTCCCCCACCCACCAATCCATCTTTTCTCTCCTTCCCGAAATGCCCCCTTTCCCGTTATGTCTTTCCTTGATGTTGTTATATACCTTCTTCTCCTCCTCCCTCCCTCTCACATTGGAGGCACAACCACCTCGCGTTTGCTCTCCATCACAATGCCAAGGCCAATGCAGAGGCCGTGTAAGAGGTTTCTGGCGGGGGTGGTTGTGGTGCTGTTCTTGGGTGTTGTTAATGGAGATGCTGTCGAGGGTGACGAGGTGTATCTTTGGCCCATGCCCAAGAATGTTAGCCACGGGTCGAGGGTTCTCTGCCTGAGTCGGAATTTTGACATGACTACACAAGGCAGCGCCTATCTGGATGGTTCGGGATTGCTGAAGGAGGGCTTTCAGAGGATGCTCGAGGTTGTCAGGATGTCCCATGTTGTTGACGGGGATGTTGATGCGGACGGGCCTGACGTGCTCCACGGGTTGCATGTTGTGGTTCTGAGTAACGATTACGAGGTACTGCTGAAACTTTAATGCTTCTTTGCACTTTTGGTGTCTTGGTTTGTTTTTATTAGCCAAGTTGAATTTCGATGAGATCTTTAGAATTTTGGAAAAAAAAAGATTTTTGAATGGTGCCAATGTGAAAGACTGTCACACGATGACTTGTGTGCTGCCTTGCAGTTAAATTTTGGTACAGATGAATCCTATGAGTTGTTGATTCCTGCTGGTGGAGGCAAATCGTATGCGCGCATTCAGGTAGCGCTGATAATGTTGATCCTGTTTTTCCATGCTGGATATCGATTGCTTTTGTTTAGTCTCTCATGACATGGCTGCAGAGTTAGAATCTTTCCTGTATCAGGAGAGAAACCTCTGGTGTCCAACAAGGAATCCATGTTGTAGGATCACGATCAAATGGTCTAGATCCCCCTCTTTAATGAAGACGGCCATGCATCCAGACTGTTTGCTTGTGTGGTCGAACAATGGCGACTCTCTCTAAACTATTTTTCTGATACTCTTCGTCGAATTCCATTTTGTGAAAATAGAAATTGAGCAGATATTGACAGTAAATGGCCACGTGATACAATTTTGAGAAGCTATATATTTGATAAGTTGACTGGTTTTATTTGACAGTCAAAGTTGTGAGATGTTATTTTCATATAGTGCAAGTTTTTTTCTATTAAACTAATCATGTGGTACTCGCCTTCTAATATAAATGATCAACAACTATGTAGGCAAATACAGTTTTTGGAGCACTCCATGGTTTACAGGTATATGGATTTTGCTGGCATGTCACCATGTTTGTGCAGAGAGACGTTTTCATGGTCAATTGCAGAGTTTGATTTTTCATTATTCTCACACTGCAGACTTTTAGCCAGATCTGCTATGTTAATGTTACTAGTCATGTCGTTCAACTACAACATGCCCCATGGACCATTTCTGATGAGCCTAGATTTCCCTACCGTGGACTTCTTATCGGTGAGTTTTTTGGAACCAAAATCCTTATCGATATTTTTCACGAAGATGTAAAATGCTATCTAGGAATATCTTTGGGCTAGTATCTACTAATTTACATCCATTGTTGAAGTTTTTGAATATTACTCGATGTGAAAGGTTGTTATGATTAGCTGTTGCTGATCATATGCACAATTTTTGTTTGCTTGTTATTGATTTAAATATTCACTGTTGAGTGTTTCCTCAATCTTTTGTACATGGGATTTTATCTGGTTTATTACATTGTTGGCCGAAGAGTCACCGCATTTCTTGAAGATGGTAATAATAACTTCTACTGACTGCAGTCTCAATTTAAAAGCTCGCTTTATCAGCAAGGAAAAAGGAACCCTCTATTTCGAGGGAAACAGGATTCAAGAAGCAAGCAAACAATAGAAGTAGCTGACGTGGTGTTAACGTATTGACATGTTTCCCAAGGGTGATGCATTAGAAGAAAAAGTATCTTTAGTATATTTTGGGAGGTTTGAGCTCTTGGTGATGGACATCGTCTTTCATTAGTTGTTCCATTTAAACTCTACGGAAAATGAATTAGTAAATACCAACTTCAATGATCTCGTGGTAGTACAGTGTGCCTACCACCCAAAAGACCATGGTTCAAATCCCTCTTTGTGGGAGTTGCGTTAGGTAGCCGACAACCATCGTAAAAAATAGTTGGAGCATACAATATGGGATTGAGCAAGAATCAATGTAGCTGATCCTACTTATACTAGGAGAAGACTTTGTCATTTTAGTATATATTGGGAGGTTTAAGCTCCCGGTGATGATCATCATATTTCATTAGTTCATCCATTTAAATTACAAGGGAAATGAATTTGAGGATATGGTATGAGGTCATTGCATCGACCATGACCACTTGGCAAGAAGAATGTCGACAAGAAATCAAGGAGACCTTGACCATAGACATAGTATCCTTGGTATTGGTGGTCACCAAAAGCCACCAAGGTTTGAGGTTTAAGATCTATTATGTGACATGCATAAAGACTTAACTAGAATTAGTTAAATTTGGAGATGGAGTTAAAATTTCCCATAATAAAAAGGACAGATGGTGTAAACTACCCTAACATAGGATTAATATAGATTAAAGGTATGTTAGATATGTGAGCCCAGGGCAAACCATTCTTACAATAAATGTTATTGTAATATATATGTTTATCAATAAAAGTTATTGATGTTTCACTCCCTTTCTGAAATTAAATGAATGAATGCACTATAAGGTCCTTCTGTACAATTAGGGTTATGTACCATGGTCATCTTGATGATCATATAGCTGTTGATTCATTAAATGAATCATAAAGGCTGGTGTTTGGATGAATATCTAAGGAGTTAGATAGAGGACTCATCAAGCACTGTCAAATGATTGTTAAGAGATGATCTCTAGCCTGAGTAGGAGATGACAATCCTTTCTCACATAGGCTGATATCTGACCGACCTCTTGATGCAGGTCCTCTGCATGAGAATAGTGATTCGGAGGTGTCATATTAGCTAGGTCAAAGGGTTGACTTAGCGAGATCGAGATAACCTAAGTCCTATGGTGAATGCTGTCACAACATAGGCACACATCCTCTGACCGGAGACAGATGTGTTACTATATGTCTGAATGTATATATTTGGCAGACCAATAGGTTGATGACCTAACCAAGGTCTATACACCGGCGCGCTGGTGTGCATGTAAGGGCATATGAATAATACGATATCTCAAATGGATCATACAAGTTCACTTATGAACCAGAAAAATGAGCTCACTCATGAGGTATTGGGACCGATCAAATTCCATGCATGGTCGTCGTGCTTTGGAAGCATGACATGAATTTGAAGGTATGATATATGCTTTGGGAAAGTATATGATCGATACCAATTTCCAATGACCAAGATTGAGAAACTTAGTGATTAAACTCTGAAGAAGACAGTGTAAAATTGATCTTAATCTTCAGATTGATCATAGGTCTTCCAGTATGCAGGATGTACATGTATTGGGAATACCTGAGGGTGAAGTGATCATAAAACGATTGTATAACTGTTGACGCATATAAGCTATTTGTATCTCTTTGTTATTTTATTTTCTTGTTATTCTCTTTATGTAATTTACCCATAGGCTACTCTCCTATATAAGAGAGCCTAGGGCTATGGAATAGACTATCTCATTCACGTTTCCCAACATGGTATCAGAGCGACGGTCCTAGACCGGAGTTCTCGAAACCCTAACCCTAACCCACCCCACCCGCCGGCCTCTCTTCTCTCTCTCTCTCTCATCGGCGACGCCAACATCAGCCGATCGGCAGCGATCTTCTCCGCCCTTGGTGCTCCTGAGCACTTCGCGCGCTCCGATCGCGCACTCCGATCGCTCCTGAGCACTTCTCGCATCGCGCGCCGATCGCGCGCTGTTGTTCCTCCTCGCGTAGCGCGCTGTGCATCACGCGCTTAGCGATCTCGCGCATCCCGCGCATCACCGGCGTTCCTCCTCGCGCATCTCTGCGCAACTGTGCGCAACGTTGCGCAAAACGCGCCTCTAGCGCCTGGTGTGGTAGGGCAGCGTGCGCCAGTGCACGTTGTGTGATCTTCTGTGCCCCTGCAACAGCGTTCTCCTCCAGTTGAGTGCGCGCGTGCTTCCTGCACGTGCCCACGTGCCCTAAGCCCCAAAACACTAGGGCACACATCTAGCTCTACATGGGGTTAGTTGCTTGACGTCTACATACGCAACTAATCCCATCCATGTCATTGTAGACAGAGACTATATTCTCTCAGTCGCTCCAGTCTTCCGTCTCCAGCATGTCAGAAAGCAAGGCAGATATCCCATCTATGGGCGCATTTCGTGGTCCAGCGCCCATTGTCAAGATGGATGGTACGAACTATGAACTATGGGCAATGCAGTTCATGAGTATGATGAAGTCTACAGGTAAGAAGCACATTCTTACCGAGCAAGAGCCTGCAGAGAAGACTGGAGTCTATGCCTCATGGGAGGCCGATGATGCATATGCCAAGGTGTGGCTATCAGGCACATTGGCCATTGAAATCGCCAATGACATTCTACATCAGCCTACTGCCAAAGACATGTGGGATATCCTAGCAGCGACATATTCTCAGGCAAAGAACGAGATGAAGATCCTGCAACTACAACATGATATATTCACGATAAAGCAGAACGACCATCCTTTGCATTCTCTCTATACATCATTGAGAGGGATGTTCGAGAAGCTCTATAGCTTCATGCCTCTTACCGCCACGCCAGAACAACAGAAGACATACAGGAATGCTACGATGGTGGGTGTATTTCTCGCTGCACTTGATCCAGAGTATGAGGCAACACGTTCACAGATTTTGGCGGACTCGACTATTCCTCCCATGGAGGAAGCTTTTCACAGATTAAGTAGGATCACAGTACCTTCAGCAGCCGCGAGTCAGAATCCCTCAGCTATGGCGGCCAACAGAGGCTGTGGTCTTCATCACCAGGGCTGTGGACGTACTCCTCGTGGAAGGGGTGGCCGCACTAGGCCAACATGCTCATATTGTCACCGAATAGGACATACCGAAGACACATGCTACTCGAAGCATGGATTCCCTGCATCCGCACGAGTCGCTGAGCAGATAGAGCCCCCGTCTGCAGCTACACTGGATCAACGATTTGATGATCTGGTTGCCCGTCTCAGGGGCATTATCCCACCATCTGGCCCAGCACCGTCGACAGAGAGTCATACTGATGCTGCTGCTTCTGCTTCTGCCTCTACGAGTACTTCAGGTAGTACACTTGCACTCCACAGTAGTAGATCGGATACATTGCCATGGATCATGGACTCGGGCGCTACACATCATCTATGTGGTGACCAGAGTCTACTTACCGGATATACTCAGATTCCTCCAGGACGGACAGTAGTGATCGCCAATGGCACACACTCCCCTATCACGGATCAGGGGGAGATTAGATTGACATCCTCTATGCAGCTCAAGAATGTTTTACATGCACCACACTTTTCTATGAATCTGTTGTCAATTAGTCAGATTACGAAGGATCTCCAATGTCGAGCTATTTTTGATCCATCTTCTTTGATTTTTCAGGACATCCGTACGGGCAACGTGATTGGTCATGGCTATGAGCAAGGAGGCCTTTATCGTCTGAACCAGACCCCATTTGCCGGAATCACATCTTCTCCCGCTGGACAAGTATCTCCTCTCCTGTGGCATCTGCGTTTTGGTCATTTACCGCTTCAGAAGTTGCGTCTAGTCCTACCCTATAGTCTCCCTCACACATCTATCCAGTGTGAGGCATGTCAGTTGGGAAAACATCACAGGTCGTCTTTTCCCAGTAGTCAAGGTCGGAGTAGTAACTCCAAGTTTGAGTTGTTTCATGTCGATGTCTGGGGTCCAAGTCGTGTTCCCGATCATCAGGGACACAGGTTTTATATTGTATTTGTGGATGATTTCTCTAGAGCATCATGGGTCTTTCTAATGAAAAATAAATCTGAAGCTGGAAATATTATTATCCATTTTCTAAATGAAATTCAAAACGTTTTTTCTACATCTGTCAAGATTGTGAGAAGTGATAATGCCTTAGAATTGTGTACCAACATTCTAGCCAATTACTACTCCTCAAAAGGGATTATTCACCAAACATCTTGTGCTCATACGTCTCAACAGAATGGGGTTGCTGAAAGAAAACACCGTCACCTACTTGATGTCACAAGGTCACTTCTTATTCAGAGTCATGTTCCGTACTCCTACTGGGGTGATGCAGTCCTTACTGCATGTTACCTTATCAACCGTATGCCTTCGTCTGTCTTGAATGAACAAATTCCTTTTTCACTCATTTACCCTGACAAGGATTTGTTTATTCTTACTCCTCGTGTGTTTGGGTCAGTCGCATTTGTCCATCAGTTGTCGCCCGGTACTGACAAGCTCTCTCCTAGGGCTGTCAAGTGCGTCTTTGTGGGGTACTCCAGAACTCAAAAGGGGTACAAGTGTTTTGATCCTGTGCGTCGGCGGTATATGATCAGTGCAGATGTTACATTTTTTGAATCTGTGATGTACTTTTCTGAATCCGGAAACATGCAGCCACTACCTACACTTCCTGATGCCGTATTCATGGAACCACCATCACCATTGCCACAAACAACACCACCGTCACCACCACCGCCACCACCACCACCACCATCATCAATAGTATCCCCGCTACCATTCCATTACACCCGCAGGCCTCCTCCAGCTCATGGTCCTGACCCGTCAACTAGCTCGCCTATGGTATGTAATGAAAATATTAATGTTGATGGATCTGACGACATTTCTCAGCAGGATACATTACCGGAGCATGGTGATAACATAGATGATCTGGATGTTCCAATTGCTCTACGCAAGCTGAAGAGGAGCTGTGCCAAATATCCATTATCAGCAGCTGTGTCTTTTGAGAGGCTATCTGGAGACTTCAGGACGTTTGCATTGGCACTTTCATCTACAGACATTCCACGGAACCATCATGATGCTTTGCAAGATGCTAGATGGAGGCTAGCAATGGAAGAAGAGATGGCGGCACTTCAGTCTAGAGGAACCTGGAGTTTGGTTCCTATACCTCCAGGTGTTAGCCCGGTGAGTTGCAAGTGGGTGTTTACAGTTAAGCACAATGCAGATGGTTCCATTGATAGGTACAAGGCACGCCTAGTTGCAAGAGGCTTCACACAGACATATGGGGTTGATTACCTTGACACGTTCTCTCCTGTAGCACGTCATTCCACTCTACGGATCCTGTTATCAGTTGCGGTTGCTAAAGACTGGCCACTCTATCAACTGGACGTGAAGAATGCATTTCTGTATGGAGACTTGCAGGAGGAAGTCTATATGCAACAACCACCTGGTTTTGCTGTTGAGGGGGAGTGTTCCAAGGTTTGCAGATTACATAAGGCCATCTATGGCCTTAAGCAGAGCCCCAGAGCATGGTTTCAGAAGCTTTCAGACCTCTTTGAGAAACAAAGATATAAACGCTCCAATGCTGATCATTCCTTGTTCGTGCAGAAGACGGCGAGAGGTATCATTGTAATCATGGTTTATGTTGATGATATCTTGATTACAGGTGATGATGACCAAGGCATTAAACAGGCAAAGGAAAGGCTGGGGACCGAGTTTGTCACCAAGGACTTGGGAGTCCTTAGATACTTTCTGGGGCTGGAATTTGCTAGAAATCCATATGGATTAGTCATGACACAGAGGAAGTATGTCACAGATCTACTGAGCGAGACAGGTATGCTAGGGTGTCGACCTGCTACGACACCAATGGATCCTAGCATGAAGCTGTATGATGATGACACAGAAGAGGTGGATAAGAGAAGGTACAGAGAACTGGTAGGCAAATTACTGTATGTCACGATCACTAGACCTGATATACAGTTTGCAGTGAGTCGTGTGAGCCAGTTCATGGAGCAACCACGTCAGGCCCATATGGATGCAATACACATGATTCTGAGATATTTAAAATCATCTCCAGGTGCAGGCTTGCTATTTAAGAAAGGAAAGGAGATTTCTGTCACAACATGTGCGGATGCAGACTATGCAGGATGCCCCAAGGACAGGAAGTCAACATCAGGGTTTGCAGTCTATGTTGGAGATGCTATAGTTTCGTGGAAGAGCAAGAAGCAGACAGTAGTAGCTAGATCCAGTGCTGAATCAGAATATAGGGCTATGGCCTAGGCTAGCACAGAAATGATGTGGGTGAAATCCTTACTTGCAGATCTATGTCTTGATATACCTCTTCCTATGATGTTGGAATGTGACAATCAGGCCGCCTTGTTCATTGCAAATAACCCAGCTTTTCATGAGAGGACTAAGCATATTGAGGTCGACTGTCACTACATACGTGACATGATTCAGAAGGGGTTCATTGCTACATCTCACGTCACATCAGAGAATCAGACTGCTGATATTTTCACCAAGGCATTACTTAGAGGCCCATTCCAGAAGTGTGCGTCTAAGCTGAGCATGATTGATATCTATGCTCCATCTTGAGGGGGAGTGTTGACGCATATAAGCTATTTGTATCTCTTTGTTATTTTATTTTCTTGTTATTCTCTTTATGTAATTTACCCATAGGCTACTCTCCTATATAAGAGAGCCTAGGGCTATGGAATAGACTATCTCATTCACGTTTCCCAACAATAACCATGACGCTTCCATTCCGAGAGAGTGATGAAACATGTCTGGATTTTAGTGACTCCTCTCAGTAGAGAAGCAATCTGTTCTTGGTCCAAGTGTTGGACATTGGTATGAATGAGATTCAGATGCAATGAGAAGATTAGATTTGCGGTCTTGATTTAATCAAGCATCAGTGGGAGGTCCGTAAGATCTGGATTTGAGATGAGACCTCAACATCCAAGTCGGTATACGTGGAACAATACAATCGCCCTGTCTTTATCTCCAAGTATCTACGAAGAAAGCACATTATTCTTGAAGGAGTTCAAGAATAATTCCTACGATGAATTTTTGTATCCAAGCAAGAAGGTCTTGATGATTAAATGGGATTTAATTATCAAGTATAATATGAATGAGATTCATATTGTGAGAATGATTGTCCAAGATAATTGAATGGGATTTAATTGTCAAGGATTATAGAATATGGATAGTACTATCCATAATATCTGTATATTGTAAATGTGATTTATAATATATATAAGAGAGAGAGAAACTTTGTAAATAACATTAGTTAATTATTAATGTGGATTGGATTCACATTAGTTAATTAATTGGAAATGTAATTTACAAATTAGTTTGGATTGTGAATATGCATATATATATCAATGGAATGATTGAAATATTAACAAATTAATTTGGAATTAATTTGGTGGATAATTTTGTGATAATGGTTATTACAAAATTATCGAGAAATAATAGATAAAATAAAAAGGAGATTAATCACCACAAAATATAGGTGGCGTCAACCATGGGTGACGCCCCCATTTTTGGGGGTGATTTATTATCTCCTCCTTTTTTATCTTGTTATCTCATGATAATTAATTTATGTTAAATTAAATTATGTTGATAATGTTGCAACATATATTTGATTTAAATATAAATTAATGTTGTTGGTTTTTAACCAACAACAATCATGGCCATTGATTAATACATAGATCAACTTGGCCGTTAGGATCTATGTGTCCCATGGATTGAGATCCATTGGATCCCAAACTAATATGTAAGGAGGGCTAACCTAGCCTTTCAAAGGTACATAATTAAGAGTTGTACAAGGTTACTACTCTCTCTCTCTCTCTCATTCTCGCCTACTCTCTCTCTCTTTCTATTCAAGGTGGCCGTCCATCTTGTAAATTGAGAAAGAGAGTCTCTCGCCTTGGCCTTCGACGACTCGAGGATCTCCTTCTTCTTTGGGGCTGCTTGCTCTAAAGGAAGACGACGGATTTTGTTGGACGAAATCAGGGGATTCGTAGCTTGGATCTTCATCGAGGATTGCGGGAGGAACGTGTCTCATCATCGTGCCCGCAAGTGCCATCTTCGTGGATCAGACTTGAGACAGGAGGATCTCTTATTTTAGAGATCTCGTGATTACAACCACGCTTCAAGAGGTATTCCTTATACTTTGTGATTTGATGAAATGATCTAAGAAATGTTCTTGTGATCATGTGGTTTCATCACTTGATTAAAAATTTTAATTTCCGCTGCATCTAGCGACTAGTGCGACTAGTCGTCCTGATCGTATATGATGCGATCAACACGCTTCCGTGATGCGCTTGAGGATTCACAATATCCTTCAAGGTAAAGAAATTTAGAGATAAGTATGATATGTGGTCATTGCATTGACCATAACCACTTGGCCAGAAGCAACGTTCAGAAAAGTGCTATGCGGTATTCAGTCGAAGGGGTCGCTGCATAGAGAGTATGCAGTATGCGGGAGAGTATGCGGGGAGTATGCGGTTTTATGTGGTTTGATAATTTTTTATTATTAAAAATATAAATTAATATTTAATATTATGTTAATATCCTCAGTTGGGAGAGTATACGGGGAGTATGCGGTTTTATGCGGAAGAGTATATGGTTTTATGCGGAAGAGTATACAATTTTATGCGGAGAATATGCAGTTTTATGCGTGGAGTATGCGGTTTTATGTTATTATGCGGGTGGGGTTATTTGGTTTTAGATTAAATAAAAAAAGTTCTATCAGAAAAGCAGCCGAGTATGCAGTCGCATAGGGGATATACTCGGCCGATTATGAGGGTCAACCCGTATACATGGCCGTTTCATCATACTCAGAGCGGCAATGCTCCCGAGTACGAGTATGCGGCCGAGTATGCGGTTTACTCGGAAGCTTTTCTGAACACTGGCCAGAAGAATGTCGATAATAGGTCAAGGAGGCCTTGACCATAGATGTAGTATCATTGATGTTGATGATCACCAAAAGCCACCAAGGTTTGAGGTTTAAGATCTATTATGTGACATGCATAAGGACTTAACTAGAATTAGTGAAATTTGGAGGCAGAGTTAAAATTTCCCATAATAAAATGGATAGATGGTGTGAACTACCCTAACCTAGGATTAAGATAGGTTTAAAGGTAAAGAAATTTAGAGGTAATTATAGTGGCATTAGAAAATGAATTGTAATAGCAGGGCAGGGCATCAGGTGGGCAAGGTAGGTCGCCTGGTGGGTCGTCGGGAGGGTAGGGCGTCAGGTGACTGGCGGCTTGGTCATCTAGTTAGGCGGCTGGGGTGAAAGATGGCTGGGGCTGGGGCGGAAGGCGGTCAAGGCGTTAGGGGTTGGGACGTTCTGGGAAAGGAAGCTGAGGGTGAAGGGCAGGGTGCCGAGAGAAGCAAGGATCGGGTGCGGCGCTCCAATCGAGAGGGGGAGGGGGTGGGGGCGGCACAGATCCCTAGGTCAAAAACCTAGGGCTATGATACCATGTTGAAACTGGTATAATATTTCTTTGTCTCCATTAGGCTCCCTAATCCTCCTTATACAAGAAGATTAGGGTTAGGGTTTAGATAATGAGGAAACAAAAAAGGACAAATACCCAAAGTACCCTTTACACCGTTATTCTTGACATATACAAAGTTTAATGCATAGAAATGCGTTATATAAGGCTGTGGACAATGATACTGGATGGAGTGGTTTTGAGACATCATAGAATCGGATCAAAGTATTATCATCTTAACCCCAATATAGTTCTTGAATTTGGTAAGATTTCATGTCTAAATTGGGATTTGCTTGCTGGTTTTTTAAATGGTGTTTTAGACCTGGGAAGTGCTAGTGAAGCTACGAGCCTTAGGTGCATTTTGCTATAAGCTTAGAGCAATAGAGGTGAAGTACTCATTGATACAAATGAGAGGATGCAACTGCTATTCTAATTGTTGTAGCAGACAAAGACAACGATGCTGTCCTACGGGAAGCAGTGGTTGGTGGGCATAAACTTGAAGGTTGGTGGCAATGAATGAAAGTTTATCAAGGTTGTCACATTAGTGCAACAAGAAGGGTGGTGGTAGAGATCAATGGAGAGAAGGGAAGACGAGTTGTGGCAGAGGGAGATTATAGTGGTGGAGTGGGACTATGCTGGTGGAAGAAGGGGAAGGGGGATGGGAGTTGGGAAATGTAGGAAGATGAGGGAAGGGGAGGGTGTGGTATGAAGAAGGAAAAGAAGAGGAAGATCACTAAATGAAAGAGAAAGATCACTAAAAGGAAGAGGAAGATCACTAGTCACGAGTTCTTAAGTACTTGATGTTTCTATTGCAATTTTGTGTTTATTCACAACAGAATTGGTAACATCATACTGTTGAAAGGAATGAATGAGATACTTTACCATTAACCCTAGAGCTCTCTTATATAGGAGAAAAGCTCTATGGGTAAATTACATAAAGAGGACAAACAAAAACTACAAAATAAAGTTACTCTAACACTCCCCCTCAAGCTGGAGCATATATATCCAACATGCTCAGCTTGGAACAACAAAGATGAAATGGACCCCTAGCAAGGGCCTTGGTGAACATGTCCGCAACCTGCTCTCCTGATGATACATGAGACGTTGAAATAAGTCCTTTTTGAATTAAGTCCCGTGTATAATGGCAATCCACTTCAATGTGCTTCGTCCTCTCATGGAAGGCTGGATTATTGGCTATGAACAAAGCTGCTTGATTATCACATTTCAGATGCATGAGAAGAGGGACATCAATAGTTAAATCAGTTAAAACGGATTTAACCCACATCATCTCAGCACTACCTTGGGCCATTGCCCTATATTCTGACTCTGCACTAGATCGAGCCACTACAGTTTGCTTCTTACTCTTCCAAGCTACTGGTGAGCTGCCAACAAATACAATAAAACCTGAAGTTGACTTTCTATCATTAGGGCACCCAGCATAGTCTGCATCAGCATAATCTGTGACAGATATAGAGGTATCTCTTCTAAACAGAAGACCAGTACCTGGAGACGACTTCAGATATCTCAAGATCATAAAAACAGCATTCATGTGAGCCTGTCTGGGTTGCTCCATGAATTGGCTTTACCCTATTAACCGCAAAGGCGATATCCGATCGGGTAATAGTGACATACAAGAGCTTTCCCACTAGCTCTCTATATCGTCTCTTGTCTACCTCAGAATCATCATCATAAAGTTTCACATTAGAATCCATAGGAGTAGCAGCTGGTCTACATCCTGCCATACCTGTCTCAGATAAGAGATCAGTAACATACTTCCTTTGTGTCATTACCATACCTTGCTTGTTTCGTGCAAACTCCAGCCCCAAGAAATAGCGAAGTGTACCCAAATCCTTCATAACAAACTGATCGCTAAGAAATTCCTTGGCTACTCGAATACTCTGCTCATTACTTCCTGTAATAATAATATCATCAACATACACTAGGATGATCACAATACCTCGCTGATCTCTCTTTACAAAGAGAGTATGATCTGCTGTAGATCTGACAAAGCCCCTTTTTTCAATCAACTCTGAGAGCTTTTGAAACCAGGCCCGTGGATTCTGCTTCAGGCCATAGATGGCCTTATGAAGACGGCATACCATACCTGACTCCCCCTCAGCAGCAAACCCTGGTGGCTGCTGCATATACACTTCTTCCTGGAGATCACCATACAAGAAAGCATTCTTGACATCCAACTGAAATAGGGGACAGTCACGGACAACAGCCACATCAATGAGAATCCGTAGGGTAGAGTGTCGTGCTACTGGAGAAAATGTCTCCTGATAGTCCACCCCATATGTTTGAGTGAATCCACGAGCAACCAACCGGGCTTTGTATCTATCAACCGTACCATCAGGCCGATGTTTAATTGTAAAGACCCATTTGCTGCCTACTACTGACGCGTCTGGTGGGAGTTGTACAACACTCCACGTACTACTTGACTGCAATGCCGCCATCTCCTCCTCCATAGCTAAGCGCCACGGGCCGCTCTGTAGGGCCTCTTGATATGACCGTGGGATCTCCACAGTCGATAACCCTACAACAAAGTGACGAAAGTCTGGAGATAAATGCTCCAAAGAAGCCTGAGATGCAAAATCCATCCCATATTTGGGATTCAAAGTCCGAGCACGCTTCTGCCTACGATGGGCAATAGGGATGTCTAGATCATCAACTAGAGGAGTAGGATCGTCTGTAAACCTGTACATCCATCTGTACATGCAAATCACCTGTGCCATTAGTAGTTCTCAAATGTTCAGTACATACCTCGGGCGTGCTGGATGATGGAGGAGGCATATGAGCAGAGGGCCGACGCTGATAGACCTGAGGGTAAAAACCTGTTGCTGGTGGTGGTGGCGGCGGTGGTGGTGGTGGAGTAAGTAGAGTAGAACTGGGAACAGATGGAGGAGGAGGTACATAGATATCATCTCCTTCCTCCGAGTGAGTGAGTCTGTCACCTGTAGGAGAGAAATACATAATGGACTCAAAGAAGGTGACATCAGCACTAACATAGTACCGTTGTCTAACTGGATCAAAACACCGATACCCTTTTTGGGTTTTGGAATAACCCACAAAAACGCATTTGACAGCTTTAGGAGAAAGCTTGTCAAGATCAGGAGAGAAGCAATGAACAAAAGCGACAGACCCAAAGACACGTGGTGTTAGAGAGAAAAGATCCTTCTCGGGAAACGCAGTCAAGAACGAGATCTTCTCTCCTAATACTGACGAAGGCATACGGTTGACCAGATAGCAAGCAGTTAGAACCGCATCCCCCCAAAAGGAGTGAGGGGCACGACTCTGAATCAATAGGGTCCTGGTGATGTCCAACAAGTGACGATGTTTCCTCTCAGCCACCCCATTCTGTTGGGAGGTGTAAGCACAAGAGGTCTGATGTACAATCCCATGAGACATAAGAAATTTTGAGATGTGAGAACTACGCAGTTCAAGAGCATTATTAGACCGTATGAACTTCACTCTAGCAGAGAAAATATTTTTTATTTCAATAATGAAAGACTGGATAACATTAGTAGCATCGGACTTATTTTTAAGTAGAAAAACCCAAGATAACCTAGAAAATTCATCAACTACAACAAGATAAAACCTGTGTCCTTGAAGGTCAGGGACACGACTGGGACCCCAAATGTCAAAATGTAGTAACTCAAACAGACCATAACGACTCGAACCTTTACGACTCTGAAACGACGACCGGTGATGTTTGCCAAGTTGGCACGCGTCACACTGAAAAGTAGACCTCGTAGAAATCTGAGGAAGGATATGGACCATCTTTTGCAACGGAAGATGACCAAATCGAAGATGCCATGTGTAAGGTGAAACAGATCCAACCTTCATAGAAGAGACACCAGCATAAGGAGACTGCACCAGTTTATAAAGACCCCCTTGCTCACGGCCAGTTCCAATCACTCTTCCCATTAGTATGTCCTGAAACACAAGAGCAGAAGGGTCAAATATGACACTATAATGTAAATCTTTAGTGATTTGACTAATGGACAGTAGATTCATGGAAAAATTAGGAGCATAAAGAACATTCTGAAGCCGTATCCCAAGGGTCAATTGCACCTCCCCCTGACCAGTAATGGGAGAGTGTGTCCCATCAGCTATCACCACGGAGCGGCCTGTCTGAGTTGCAATAAAATCATCCAACTGCTTCTTGTCACCACATAAATGGTGAGAAGCTCCTGAGTCCATGATCCATTCCGATAGATCTGCACTGTAACTACTAGTAAGTGCATACATTGTACCTGAATAGGATGCTGAGCCGGCTATCTCTGACGATCCTGAAGTACTAGCTGGTCCCTGGCCAGGCATGATCTCCCGAAGTCTCGCCACTAACTCCTCAAACCTCTAATCCGGGACAAGGGAAGGACCTCCTTCCTGCTGAGCCTGCTCTGCCACACGTGCCGTAGTAGTAGGAAACCCATGCTTGGAGTAGCATGTTTCCTCAGTGTGCCCAGTCCTGCGACAGTAGGTGCACGACTGTCTAGGAGGTCTGCTACCTCCTCCTCGGCCACGACCGCCTCTACCTCGAAAATGTGAATAGCCTCCTCTGCCACGAGAAGATGCCATGCCTGAAGGTGTCGAAACTCCACCATGAGATATGGAGAGTCTACTCAACCTGCGATAGGCCTCTTCCATAGGTGGGATGGTGGCATCTGTAAGAATCTGTGCTCGGGCGGCATCATACTCCGGATCAAGGGCTGCTAGAAACACTCCAGTCATCACCGAGTCCCTGTATGCTTTGAACTGCTCCGGCGTAGCTGTCAATGGAATGTACCCGTGTAGCTTCTCAAACATACCCCTCAGAGAGGTGTATAGGGTACGGAGAGGACGTCCGTTTTGCTTCGAGGTGAAGATATCATGCTGGAGTTGTAAGATCTTGGACTCATTCTTTGCCGGAGAATATGTGGCTGCCAGAATATCCCATATAGCCTTCGCAGTGGGTTGACTCAGAATGTCATTGGCTATTTCCATGGACACAGTACCGGATAGCCATACACACGCATAAGCGTCGTCAGCCTCCCATGAGGCGTTAACCCCAGTCTTGTCAACAGGTTCCTCTTGTGTGAGGATATGCTTCTTGCCATTGCATTGCATAAGACTCATGAACTGCATGGCCCAGAGTTCATAGTTCGTACCGTCCATCTTCACAACTGGTGCTGGACCTTTGAAGGTACCCAAGGACAGAAGATCTACCTTATTGTCTGACATGACAACAACAATAACCTGTAACTGGGGTTACACAATCTGACAACAATGTCTACTTATTCATAGACCCAACGCGGTCACGCGCACAGAACATGTGCACTCAAGGAAGCACGGCTAGGGTATATGGTGCACACGCACATGACTTGCGCGCACAGGAAAAAACACGCTACAGGAGTCGACTACGACCTTACGTGCCGCTATAGGAAAGCACGCGTCAGCCCTACGCGCTGCTACAGAGGATACCGAGAATGGCGTACGCGCAGATGAGGACTTGCGTGCGCGCAGATGAGGATGGGGCGTCACGCGCGAGTGGACTGCACAGGACCCTCGCGCACAGGAGGTGCTATCGCGCTGTCGCGCACACGCTCGGGAAGCGCTATCGCTGGAGGGCGCAGGAGGTGGTCTCGCTACAGCACAGAGATGATGCGTGGGGACGCCAGGCTTCGCAAGAGGACGCCAGGCGAGAGGGCGCAAGCGCCAGATCTTAGGCGAAGTTGATCGCAGGCGAGATGTCGAGGGTCGCCAAGTGGCTGTGGCAGGCTCCGCGCACAGGGAGGTCTCCGCGCACAGGGGCTCAGCGCACGGGAAGGTCGCCGCTGATGAATCTGTGATTCATCACTCTAAAAGTTGAAAATAGAGCTTTGTTCCCGAGTAAATAGCAGCATATTTCCACTTATATTGCATAAATAGAATTCATGCACGCAAGCATAATATCTGCATTTTAGCATTCATATTTGCATTAAATAAGAAGCCAATTTCACTTGTAAATATTCACCTCTATACTAGATAAAATACCTTATTTGTATATATTTTATACTAACTCCAAAGCTAATAAAACCAACTCTATAGTGTATATATTACTAACACTAATTAAAGAAAAATAACTAAAAAATACCAACTTGTAAAATTACCCAATAAAACCCCAAACCCAATTGGAGACCTTAGACCTTAAAATGTACATATCTCTCTCATACAGCCTCCGAATTAGGTCTACTCACTTTTAAAGTAATATACATTCAGAGACCTTCGAAACAAGACCAATTTCATTAAAATCGGAGCTCGTATGCAAAACTTGGGTTTTGGGCCCCTTTTATACATTGTACATAATGACCGTTTTGCCCCTGTATTTTACCATTTTATTTTCTTAATTATTAAAAATCCAAAAAAAATTAGATTAAGTTGTAAATATTCTTCTCATATTTTCTTCATTTTTATTTTGATTTTTCTCTTAATTAAAAATGACAAAAAAATTGCAACAGATAAAATGCGGTATTTTATATCTATAAGGTACCACCCAAAAATATATTTTTTACAGATGATCTCGTTTGATTTTCGGCCCTTCACGAAAGTTGTAGATCTCGTCGAGACGAGCAACTTTCGTGTTGAACACTTTTTGATTTAAGCCCTTTTGTTATGTCTTTTTGATTTTTCTTTCTATTTTAACTTTGGATTTTTCTGAGAGTGACACGTGGTGGCTCCAAAAGCCGCCACGTGTCAACTCCTTGGTTTTTGTTTTTTTTAAAAATAAATGCCACATGGCCGCATCCTAGCGCGCCAAGTGGCATCCTCTCTCTCCTCTCTACCCATTCTTCTCCCACTCTCCCTTAACTTAAGGGGGAAGCCAACTATCGACACCTTCCATCCCACCCCATCTCCTCCACTTTCTCCATCTCCTCCACTCTCTCCATGGCCTCTCCAACCTCCATCTCCTCCTCTTTATAATCTCCTCTACTTCCACATTCACCCCCATCCGCCATCATCGTGAGAGGACGAGAGCTCCCTTAGCCTTCCTGGTGACAGCAGAGATAGATTCAGGTGGAGCGACGACCATTCCTTTCCCGGCGAGATCCAAGGGACTCCCCATCCCTTGTTGCAGCTCCCACTCGAGCTGCCCGAGCTCAGCACCTAGCCGCTGCTTCGAGCGAAGATCTGAAGCTCCAGTAAGAGCTTCTTCCCCAGGCATCCGTCCATTCCATCTACAGGTAACTTTTTCCTCCTCTCTTCTCCTTCCTCTTTCTCATACCTTTCTCTCTCTTTGATTCATCTACTTCAGATCATCAAATCACCAAACAAATTATGTTTTCACGGATAAGTCACACGTTGCGAACGCAACAGTGATTTTTATTTATTTTTTCGGCGAACTTTCATGAACCGATTAATCGTTTATTTACGCTCACTTAAACAAATGCATGAGAGACAGGGGAGGTGGTGAATCTCCCCTGCTTCTTCTTCCTCCCCTCACCATCACACGCACACACCCTCCATCAGCTGCCGAGCAGTTCACGCGTCCACGTCTTCCCCGACGACCCTTGGCCGTGTGTCGGCCGCCCCCCTGCCGCCAACGACGCCGCCATCCCCCTCGCCGCAGCCACCTGCGGCTGGAGCTGAGCTGCACTCCATCCAAGTGGCCACCATTGCCTCACGCCACCGCGAAGGCACGCGCTCGTCGACCTCCTCCAGTTGACGCACAGCCGCGTGTGGCCGTGCGCCGCCGCGAACCTCCTTGCACCTCCTGCTGCAGCCACCTGCGGCACCTTGATCCAGCCACGACGCTTGGCCACGCGCGCAATCCACTGCCTCCGCCATCTCCCCTTCGCGCCAACGCCGCCAGCCGTCGTCTCCAACCCCGGCCTCCATCCGCCGTCCCCCGCCTCAGAGCGGCTGCAACCACCGCGCTGTGCGCGCATAGCCCCATCCCCGCGCACCGCCACGTCTACGAGCAGCTCCAACTCCGGCCGTCCCCGCGCGGCCTGACCTCCACGCGACAGCGCCCCCCCCCCCGCCACCTCCTCGTCGGCCGCCTCGAATGCGAGCGGAGGCGTCGCCTCCTTAGCCGCCTTCCTCACGTGAAGCTCCTCCATCTCCATTCCCCTGTTCAAGCAAAGGAAACAGAGGAAGACTAGCGGAGAATAAAGAATTGGGTATTTGCAAAGGGGACACTTGCACCCCTTTGCAAGTTCTTAAAAAAATTTCAAGTTTCCAGAAATTGCATGTAAGTCCTTGTTCTTTATTTGAGCTCATATTTCATTTTCTGTATTGCATTCATATCCCCGCATTTACACGTTTATTTTGTCATCATTTTGTTGTCAATTTTTAATTTCAAAAGTTGCATTGGTAGTACACTTCTTGTTCTACCATCATAGCATTTATTTGTATTTTTCTGATTTGCAGAGTATTTATTGAAATTAATTTGGTGGAAAATTGTAATATTTTGCCCATTACTTGATTGTGTATTCTCTGCTTGTCGAAAAATCACTGAAAAATCGTAGACGGTAGATCTAAGTTTATGCTACAACATATCCAAAATTCACATCATTTGCACGTATAGTTTGTCTTAGAAAAATCATTTAGTAAAAACCTTAATCGATTTTTAATTAATCAACCGTAAAATGTTTTAAGGAAATTCAAGTTGATTTGAATAGTTCTTAATTAGATCTATTTGGATTAATTTTATTTCTGAGAAATATCATCGTTTGGTAATTTTTAAAATTGGTTTAGTTATTTTCACTAAAGTCTGCATATTTTATTATCCGTGCATATAAAAATTACAAAAAAAATTAGAGTAGCTTAATTTCATCCCATTTCATAATCTGGCCAAGTTTCATAATTTTTGGAATTAATTTGACCATCTTTCTGAATTAACATTTAATTTGGCCTGATTTTGCATGTGTATTGCATAGAAAAGATGAAAAAGACCAAAAATATATTCCCCGAAAATCTCACACTTGGATTTTGCTAAAATTTGACCTAAGGAGACAGTTGCCTCCCTGAGTTCGACCTTGGATTGCACCAAGTAAAAAAAATTGCCGCTTGAAATTAACTCGAATCTAATTAAAGTGGTTTTTGATCAACATCTCGTATCCGACTGCAACGAACGACTTTAACTTAATTTGGACAATTAATTTGCTCGAATTAACTAAGGGTGCGGGAGCGTTCGTCAAAATGGCGCCGTTGCCGGGGAGGCACGGCTTAGGATAATTTTTAGCAAATTTTTGAGTGTTTGATTTTCCTTCCACGGGTAGTCTGACCCCCGGTTTTTCTTGTGAATATTTCTCTGTCTTGTAAATTTCTGCATTTTTGTGTCGTTCTTGATCTGACCTCAACTTGTTTTTGTGCGAGGGACACCGGAGTCGAAGACGCTTCGAGGAACACGCATTCGAATTTGTTTGAGTGATTTGAGAGAACCTGTAATCTCATTCATTTCCACATATTTTTTCTCGCATCATTTCCAGCGGTTCCCGTTTGGGATCTCGCGTGTGTAAAGATAGTGAAACTGTGTCCTGTGTGCTGTGTGGGTGAATTGTAACTTAGATTGCACTAGCGGCTTCTCGAGCCACTCTAGGACTTGCTTGTGCTCGTAAATCTTTAGGACCACACATCACACATAAAAGACGCACTTAGACCGCATGACTTAGCCAAATCAACTTGTTCTTCACTCGCTAATAGAACTGCCTGTCTAGGAGCGGCTTTTCATCGTCTGCATTCATTTAGTGTAAAATTTCAATTCAGTCCTGCATCCTGCATTGTAGAGAGCTGGAGGCACTGTAAGTCTTCTTACTCAAGCATTCATCATCGTTTTCTCGATTGCATCGGCTTTTTCCGATTCTCTCTCTCTCGGTTTTCTAACCTAGGATAAAGGAATTGGGACTGGACGGTAGACGTGATTGCTTGTGTGGATTAATATCAGTGACAACTAATCTTTAAAATCGGGACTGCTAATTGAATTGGACCAAAAAAAATTGACTAAAATTAACCCTTGTTTGCGGGAGAGTAACCCCGACCTTGTTTTCAGGCTGAGTGAGGGTACTTGAGTGTGTGTGAACACCTTAAGGCAGAGCCCAAATCCCCGCCTTCCATATCACGGGCCAACTGATCCTAGCAAATATCACGAGTTGGATACTTTTAGCTCATTGACAAGTACCAAGTAGCCTCCGCCTTCGCGGGTAGATAGGGGCGAACCAGCGGTACTCTGCGACAAGGCCTAGCTTTGTCAGCCTCCGCCTGCTTGCAGGTAGATAGGGGCACGTCTTTGAGTCCCCAACTCCGGATAGGAGCGAAGAAAGGGAGGATCGGCGGTATCTTAGACGACAGGTTAAACAGGGAAGACGCATCTGGCTCTGAGCCGACTTCCCTATAGGTCGCGTAAATCCTTGCTATCTTGCTTGAAAAATCACACTTAAAATTAACAAGATTAATTGGACTCGGTTTCGGGTCCTTCACCGTGTTGAGTGTGAATTCAGGGTTTGCTCTTGCGTTTGTCTTCGTGTCTGTCCGTGTGTGTTATCCTGCGTAATTGCGTATTTTCTACCTCGCTCTACTTACATTCATTATCTTTTCTTCAAGATGTCAGGATATTGGTCCCCATACCCTGAGACCTCTGGTCATTCCTCATCGATCATATACCGATCATCTTCACCTTCTCATTCTTCCATGTATCCTCCGCCGCCCACGGGAGACCCTTACCCGTGGTCAGCTCCACCTCAATCCGATTATGAAGTCAGAACTTCGACTGACTTCTTCACTTCTTCGCATTTCTCACCTACTCCATATTCTAGCACCACGGATCCACTTCCACCTTGGGCTGACTGTCCTTACTCCCGAGAGCTTGCAGGAATCAAAGACTCGAATGAAGAGCAAGCCACTGCTGAGACAGATGATTGGCAAAATTATATGCCCCCACATACTTCACCCCAAGTAGGGACCATACCACAACTCGACTTGAACTTAGGGCATAACACGGTCGATCGAACAAGCCGAATGGAGAGGCCTGAACATCATGATTTCCCAGACTTGATTGACTTTAGTGATCAAGCCTCCATTAACCAGCCTGCATTTGGAGAGCCTATACATTCACAAGATTGGACTCATGACCTAGAGTTATCAGTCCCTGTTTCATTGACTCCGTCATACGAGGCTCCGACCGATATTTGCCATTTGGATAGTCCATACTCAACCCAGCATTACATGCCAGAGTCAAGGTATGTTGAGTATGAGAACCCAATATCTCAGCAGTATCCTCCACTTGAGCAGAACTCTCCCATGATTTGTCATGAGAATTTTGTGGAGGATGACATCTCTATACTTATTAAGAAAAATGAATCATTTGGTAACGAGTTGAGAGATGTCATGGGAATATTACAATCAATTTCTGCCATCCTGGGTATAAAAGTGAGAAAAGACATGAGTAGTTTTGAGGTTGAAAACAAAGCAAACATCAGGGAACCCACACCGTTTGTACAGCCGGAGTCCATTCTATCTCCCTCTTCTACTAACCACTTGCACTCCAATCAAGAGTCTGATCATTCATCCATCAAAAACACCAAAAAAATTGAAAAACCAAAAACTCACATAAAAATTGAAAATGAAAATGATTTAAAAAAATTGGATTCCACCCTAAGGGAAGCACTTGATGATGAATTGATCTTTAAACTTCCCTTAATAAAGGCCATAGATCACTTCCCCGACCTCAAGAGATTTGTAAAGAGTAAATTGATGCCTAAGAGGTCGGGTAAGAAGAGAACAAGGACTGAAAGACACATAGTGTCTATGGCCACATCCTTGGTGATGGGGAGAAAGACCAAAAGCCGCAGAGTGAAGCGGTTGCCTAGGGTTGAATTTGAAATCAAAGACACCATTTTCACCCATGCGAGAATCGATGATGACTCACCTATAAATATCCTCCCGACCTCTGTGTTTGACAAACTCAAACTCAGGCCAATCAGAAAGTCACGAGAGATCGTTCAGCTGGCTGATCGATCCATCAAACGGTCTAGAGGAAATATTTCAGTCATCGTTACTTTCCAAGGTGCTCTACTTCAGGTGGACTTCACGATCATTGACATCGAGCACCGAGGAGAGTTTACCCAGTCTCCGATTATTCTCGGGAAGCCGTTCTTAGCTTCAGCTAAAGCGTCTATAGATTGCGAGACTCGGGAGATCGATTTCTCAGCATTGGGAGCACTCCGACCTCACCCATTCTTTGATACACTTTACTCTAAGGTAACCCGCACATCCGCTGACAGTCGTGACCATCAAGAGGTAAATGAGTCCCACCTCTCTGCTACACCTGAGAGACCGACTGCTCAGACGACCGTAGGTTCTGAGACTCCCCACACCTCCACTTCATCAACTGCTTGCACCGCCACCAGGACAACTTCTAAGGAGTACTCACAATCAGAAGCTATCATTAAGTCGGACGTGATCTTTGTTGACTGCCTTGACCATTTTGATGATCCGACACAAGAGCCCAATAATGCCAAGCCAACTGAGACCACTAGCACTTTCCCGAGACATGTGCTGACCTTTCAGGAATATTATAATTTATATGGTGACTCGTCTGATGAGGAACCCATAGTCAGCACCACACCACGTCCCGGACCTTCAAAGGAAACAACCAAGATTAAATTGACTCCACATAAAAACACGGTTGCTCCCTCTTCTAGTCGGCTATTTAGTGAGAGGAAGTCGAGAATTGATTCCTCGAGGAGTTCCCCCGAACCTCTCAAGGCGCGTCTCTCTCATCTCCCACTCAATGATTCAGGTTCTAGAAAACCGACTAAGAAAGTTTCCTTCAACACACCGAAGAAGGAATTTTCTGAGGAGTCCTCATCTGGCCCGGACAAGGTAATTTATATGAGTGAGCTCAGTTCGGCTGTTCTCAAGCCTTATCTAAGCAAGCAGTCGTGTGTCGACCCTCGTTGGACGATCCCTACACCTCACTATTATTCATATGAGGACGATTCCGACAGCGACACATATGTATATTATTCACCTCCTCGCGTCCGCAAGAAGGTTCGTCACAAACCTTCTTAATCCTTGTATATTCTCACTCTTTCTTGTATATACTTTTTCTTCCTCCCTCCCCAGTGATTCGAATCACTCGCCCCGACTCATCTCATTTCATTTTATGACTATACTTAGGATAACCAGATCCTAAGTATAGGGGGGAGAGTGACCCGCCTCCATTCATTGTACATCCTCCAGATCACATCGGTCCTCATACTCACTCCTGTCATATACTTAGGCTAATCAGAGCCTAAGTATAGGGGGGATCGATGCCCGCACTGATATCCATCCACTTCCCATCTCTCCCTCGCCCGCCCCATTTCTGATCTTCTTCTACACTTGGGCTGCCAGAGCCTAAGTATAGGGGGGTAGGACGACTTCTATACTCTTGTAATTTTAGCTCTCCTACGCTTAGCCCGAGCTATGTCTTTTTGGTCGCTTTTCGTGCTCTGAGGACATAGCACACGCTAAGTATAGGGGGGCGTGTATATATTACATATATACTTTACCCATAGCTCGTACTTTCACGTATTTTCGCGTATTTTTGTATATATTTTGCAATAATTACGGGTGGGTAAAAATTGAAAAAAAAAATTTTGTATACTTGTATGTACTATATGTATAATACTTGTATAAAAATTTGTACAATTCTTGTAAAACATACTTTTGTAAAATTTGTTGTAAAATAGGGTGTATACTAAAAAAATCGTGTATACTATGTACAAATTATATCAACTAAAGATTGTTGTAAATAATAAAAAAAAGAGATTGTTGTATACCAGAAAAATAAAACAAATTGGCTTCTTATTTACTCTTGCATATTATCCTGCATTTTCAAAAAAAAAAGTCTTGCATTTCATTCATAGCATATCATCTGCACATCATCTGCATATCTTGCATATGCAAAGTGAAAAGCTAGTGGGTTCTGAACCAAGTTATGAGTAGATATTGAGGATGGACTTGATTTGACCTTAATCCACCTAATTTCAGAGGAACCTTATAGGAACTGGAGTTAAGATTTCTCAGGTCAAGTGACTTAATTCTTTGAGTCCGCAAGTCTATGTTCACATGTCATCTTGATTAGTCTAAGTAGAATATCTCGTGCACACGCATGATTCTTATAGACAGTGACCTAACTTGGACAAGCACAATGCACGTAGCTCTTCATTGATGAGGTGGTGAGGAGGTAGAATCCTTTAGCTTGGAGTAGCACACGGGTGGAAACATCCGTCCTCCTCTAGGGAGGGTAGTGCATCTCAACCTAGTCTGGTGGTGTTGAAGTCTAAGGACAGGACGCTGTGGGTTGCAATAATGCTTCAAAAGAGGGATAGTCTACTGGCTCAAGAGGAAAAACTCCTGATGTACATGCTGCACCTTGTATATAGTTCCAAAAGAAAAAAAAAAGAAAGAAAAAAAAGAGAAGAAAAAAAAAAGAAAAATGCAAGAACTCCAAAAAAAATAGACAGGCCCAAAAAAAAATTGCTTGTTGAAGTATGTATACTAGCAAGAAGTCTGCAGCTGGATGACTTGGCTACACTGGTCAGGCATCCCGGGATAGGTTAGCTACACTGGCTACCATCCATTCTTTATTCTTTTCTCTACCCCCTCCTCTTGAGTTGGTCGCACTTGAACTTAGAAGGGAATACCCCGCTCCTCGAGGAAAGAGTTGCTGGACCGGGTTATTGAGTTACCTTGTTAGAGGAGGCTGGTTCCGAGTCATTTCTGATGTGGAGAGCTATTTATCACTTACACAGTACAAGTAAGAATCATAGTCATCAGAAATTTGCGTTTGACGATTTGTTCTGACCTGACTGTTGAGGCGTCTTGAATAGAAGACTTGTGGAACTTGAAGTCTGTTAGGTCTTAAATTCAGATCCCAATAAGGTTCCGCCACACAATTAATCCAAAGGTCGAGTCAAACTCCATTTTCAACTTTTGTTCATGACCTTGGTATGGAACCCAAAATCATTTCACTTTTGCATTTCATTTAGTTGCTCGGGGACGAGCAAGGTTTAAGTATAGGGGGTTGATGAATATGTGATTCATCACTCTAAAAGTTGAAAATAGAGCTTTGTTCCCGAGTAAATAGCAACATATTTCCACTTATATTGCATAAATAGCATTCATGCACGCAAGCATAATATCTGCATTTTAGCATTCATATTTGCATTAAATAAGAAGCCAATTTCACTTGTAAATATTCACCTCTATACTAGATAAAATACCTTACTTGTATATATTTTATACTAACTTCAAAGCTAATAAAACCAACTCTATAGTGTATATATTACTAACACTAATTAAAGAAAAATAACTAAAAAATACCAACTTGTAAAATTACCCAATAAAACCCCAAACCCAATTGGAGACCTTAGACCTTAAAATGCACATATCTCTCTCATACAGCCTCCGAATTAGGTCTACTCACTTTTAAAGTAATATACATTCAGAGACCTTCGAAACAAGACCAATTTCATTAAAATCGGAGCTCGTATGCAAAACTTGGGTTTTGGGCCCCTTTTATACATTGTACATAATGACCGTTTTGCCCCTGTATTTTACCATTTTATTTTCTTAATTATTAAAAATCCAAAAAAAATTAGATTAAGTTGTAAATATTCTTCTCATGTTTTCTTCATTTTTATTTTGATTTTTCTCTTAATTAAAAATGATAAAAAATTGCAACAGATAAAATGCGGTATTTTATATCTATAAGGTACCACCCAAAAATATATTTTTTACAGATGATCTCGTTTGATTTTCGGCCCTTCACGAAAGTTGTAGATCTCGTCGAGACGAGCAACTTTCGTGTTGAACACTTTTTGATTTAAGCCCTTTTGTTATGTCTTTTTGATTTTTCTTTCTATTTTAACTTTGGATTTTTCTGAGAGTGACACGTGGTGGCTCCAAAAGCCGCCACGTGTCAACTCCTTGGTTTTTGTTTTTTTTAAAAATAAATGCCACATGGCCGCATCCTAGCGCGCCAAGTGGCATCCTCTCTCTCCTCTCTACCCATTCTTCTCCCACTCTCCCTTAACTTAAGGGGGAAGCCAACTATCGACACCTTCCATCCCACCCCATCTCCTCCACTTTCTCCATCTCCTCCACTCTCTCCATGGCCTCTCCAACCTCCATCTCCTCCTCTTTATAATCTCCTCTACTTCCACATTCACCCCCATCCGCCATCATCGTGAGAGGACGAGAGCTCCCTTAGCCTTCCTGGTGACAGCAGAGATAGATTCAGGTGGAGCGACGACCATTCCTTTCCCGGCGAGATCCAAGGGACTCCCCATCCCTTGTTGCAGCTCCCACTCGAGCTGCCCGAGCTCAGCACCTAGCCGCTGCTTCGAGCGAAGATCTGAACCTCCAGTAAGAGCTTCTTCCCCAGGCATCCGTCCATTCCATCTACAGGTAACTTTTTCCTCCTCTCTTCTCCTTCCTCTTTCTCATACCTTTCTCTCTCTTTGATTCATCTACTTCAGATCATCAAATCACCAAACAAATTATGTTTTCACGGGTAAGTCACACGTTGCGAACACAACAGTGATTTTTATTTATTTTTTCGGCGAACTTTCATGAACCGATTAATCGTTTATTTACGCTCACTTAAACAAATGCATGAGAGACAGGGGAGGTGGTGAATCTCCCCTGCTTCTTCTTCCTCCCCTCACCATCACACGCACACACCCTCCATCAGCTGCCGAGCAGTTCACGCGTCCACGTCTTCCCCGACGACCCTTGGCCGTGTGTCGGCCGCCCCCCTGCCGCCAACGACGCCGCCATCCCCCTCGCCGCAGCCACCTGCGGCTGGAGCTGAGCTGCACTCCATCCAAGTGGCCACCATTGCCTCACGCCACCGCGAAGGCACGCGCTCGTCGACCTCCTCCAGTTGACGCACAGCCGCGTGTGGCCGTGCGCCGCCGCGAACCTCCTTGCACCTCCTGCTGCAGCCACCTGCGGCACCTTGATCCAGCCACGGCGCTTGGCCACGCGCGCAATCCACTGCCTCCGCCATCTCCCCTTCGCGCCAACGCCGCCAGCCGTCGTCTCCAACCCCGGCCTCCATCCGCCGTCCCCCGCCTCAGAGCGGCTGCAACCACCGTGCTGTGCGCGCATAGCCCCATCCCCGCGCACCGCCACGTCTACGAGCAGCTCCAACTCCGGCCGTCCCCGCGCGGCCTGACCTCCACGCGACAGCGCCCCCCCCCCCCCCCCGCCACCTCCTCGCCGGCCGCCTCGAATGCGAGCGGAGGCGTCGCCTCCTTAGCCGCCTTCCTCACGTGAAGCTCCTCCATCTCCATTCCCCTGTTCAAGCAAAGGAAACAGAGGAAGACTAGCGGAGAATAAAGAATAGGATATTTGCAAAGGGGACACTTGCACCCCTTTGCAAGTTATTAAAAAAATTTCAAGTTTCCAGAAATTGCATGTAAGTCCTTGTTCTTTATTTGAGCTCATATTTTATTTTCTGTATTGCATTCATATCCCCGCATTTACACGTTTATTTTGTCATCATTTTGTTGTCAATTTTTAATTTCAAAAGTTGCATTGTGTAGTACACTTCTTGTTCTACCATCATAGCATTTATTTGTATTTTTCTGATTTGCAGAGTATTTATTGAAATTAATTTGGTGGAAAATTGTAATATTTTGCCCATTACTTGATTGTGTATTCTCTGCTTGTCGAAAAATCACTGAAAAATCGTAGTTGGTAGATCTAAGTTTATGCTACAACATATCCAAAATTCACATCATTTGCACGTATAGTTTGTCTTAGAAAAATCATTTAGTGAAAACCTTAATCGATTTTTAATTAATCAACCGTAAAATGTTTTAAGGAAATTCAAGTTGATTTGAATAGTTCTTAATTAGATCTATTTGGATTAATTTTATTTCTGAGAAATATCATCGTTTGGTAATTTTTAAAATTGGTTTAGTTATTTTCACTAATGTCTGCATATTTTATTATCCGTGCATATAAAAATTACAAAAAAAATTAGAGTAGCTTAATTTCATCCCATTTCATAATCTGGCCAAGTTTCATAATTTTTGGAATTAATTTGACCATCTTTCTGAATTAACATTTAATTTGGCCTGATTTTGCAAGTGTATTGCATAGAAAAGATGAAAAAGACCAAAAATATATTCCCCGAAAATCTCACACTTGGATTTTGCTAAAATTTGACCTAAGGAGACAGTTGCCTCCCTGAGTTCGACCTTGGACTGCACCAAGTAAAAAAAATTGCCGCTTGAAATTAACTCGAATCTAATTAAAGTGGTTTTTGATCAACATCTCGTATCCGACTGCAACGAACGACTTTAACTTAATTTGGACAATTAATTTGCTCGAATTAACTAAGGGTGCGGGAGCGTTCGTCAGCCGCCTGCGCGCGAGCTAGGGCTCGCTTGGGAGGACTCGCAGCCACAGGGAGGTTGGATGCGCCTGGTAGGGGCTGCGCCGCCGGGGGTTCGCCGTGTTGGATGCGCAGCCTACGAGGGTTGCGTCATGCGTTGATCGCTGGCAATGGTGGGTCGTGATGTTGGCGCCGATCTCGAAATCGAGAGAGAGAGAAAGGGCGGCGGGTGGGGTAGGGTTAGGGTTAGGTTTCAAAACTCCGGCCTAGGACCGTCGCTCTGATACCATGTTGAAAGGAATGAATGAGATACTTTACCATTAACCCTAGAGCTCTCTTATATAGGAGAAAAGCTCTATGGGTAAATTACATAAAGAGGACAAACAAAAACTACAAAATAAAGTTACTCTAACACATACCACTCATATATTAGGCTTCTTAAGCCTGATCCATAGGGGCATACAACCATAGTGTTCTTATCCTCAACTCTTTGAGGTGCCATCCCTTTAAATAATTAATACCATGTCGTAAGGGAAGAATCCTTTATTAGAATTATTCATATAAAGTCTTTCGAAGATCTTCTTCATATATGCTTGTTATGTTAGTCCAGATATCCTTTTTTCTCTATTTAAGGATAACTTCAGACCCAAGATGAATGCATCCCCAAGATCTTTCATCTCATGGGTTCATGCTTGACCCAGCCCGAGCATGAAATTTCGGCAATATGAAAGTTTGAGCCCGACCCACATGTATATCAGGTTCGGGCCGAGCCCGGGCTTTCGTAGGTCGGGTCAGGGTCGGGTCCGGGCCGGCCCGACCCAATGCTCCACCCTATCCATACCGTATGACATCGACAGTTTTGCGAGAGCTAAAGATGTAGCTTCAAGAGCTTTTAAAGAAGGGCTATATTTGATCGAATACCTCACCATGGGGAGCCCTCACCTTGTTTGTAAAAAAGAAAGATGAACCTACGAGAATGTGCATAGACCACCATCATCTCAATAAGATCATGATTAAAAACAAGTACCTATTTCGGAGGATTAATGATCTATTTAATCGATCCTAAGGGGCCAAGATTTTTTCGAAGATAGACTTGAGGTATGGATATCATTATCTAAGAATCAAGGACAAGGATGTCCCTGAGTGCCGGATTCGCTATGGCCATTATGAGTTCATAGTTACGTTGTTTGGATTGAAGAATGCACCAACAATTTTCATGGATCTCATGAATAGTATTTTCAAACCATGCTTGAATTACTTTGTGATTTTTTTCATTGACAACAATTTGATATTTTCCAAGGACAAGATCCAAAGTGAGAGGCATTTACTGATGGTGTTGGACACTGTGGCATCACAAGGTCCATGCTAAGTTTACCAAGTGTGAATTCTGGTTGAATCACATGTTATTTTTGGGACGTGATATTTCATGAGGGAATTGCCGTTGATTGACGATTGTGCTAGGACAAAGTCTGTTGTGAAATGAAAAAGACCCAAGACAATATTGATTATCAGAGTTTCCGAGCTTAGTAGGATACTATTGAAGTTTTGTGGAATGGTTCTTGTGAGTAGCACTTCCTTTAACCAAATTGTCCTAGGAGGATGCACCTCGGGATTGTTCAACTATTTATAGAGTTTCTAAACTCTCAAGGACAAGTAATTGCGATTATTTCTACTAAAGGGAAATTCATAGCGCGCAATGCAGCTTCCCATAGAGGTTTGGGATGTGCCTTAATGCACAAAGGAATTGTATATACACGTGCTTCTTGTCAGCTGGAAGTTCATGAGAAAAACTACTTGGTTTATGATTAGAAGCTGACAGTGATTGTATATGCACATAAGATTCGAAGATATTATCTTTATAGCGAGCATTCGAGATTTATTCAGATTATCATATTATCAAGTAGCCTTATTCATAACTAATATTCTTGCTTTTCATGATAGAACCACACACATTGAGGTGCATTGTCACGACACTAGAGATATGGTACAAAATGAGCTCATCTAAAAAACCCTTCACGTTTCCTCATCAGAGATTCAGAGCAGAAACCATGCATCCTTACCAAAGCACTATCCCTGCTCCTGCTTTCAGTTTCAAAAATGTTTGTCCAAGCTGGGCATAATTGATATCCCTGCTCCTGCTTCAGGGGGACTGGTGAGAGATGGAAGTTGTAAACCCCTCCATGAGTAACACTGTCTTTTATCTTTTTGTGATGCCTTTTGGGTGTAACACTAACTCTAGTCTCTCCCTATAAAAGGCGGGCTGAGTTGTTATCTTGACTAATCATTTATCTCATTTCATAATATGGATGTAGAATAAAAAATTTATATGGCATCTGTTGTGTGAACGAAGATCCTTCTCTGAACAATTGCATCGAAAGACTCGAAACTCGAAACTTGTTCGAGAGGGTTCAATGCAAGTACAAAATCTTTCAATCACAGAGAAAACTGTGTATGCCCTTAACATACACCACATAAAAACCTTTCATGATGCTACCAATTTTGTCGCTGATTTTCTTTTTACATCATGCAGAAAGCAATCACACAAAGGTATTTAAACAAACTACAATAATCTATGGGAGATTTTTATAAAGGAAAAAAACCACAACACCATGATCTAAATGTGGGAGAAGGCTTTGTTGTTGTTGCACCATGATGGATAGTACTCATTAGCATCCCTGTTTTCATTTACTAAGGCAAACAATAATAGTGTGTGTGGGTGCAATACATAGTTATCATCAATAAATGGATCAAAATCCTTTTTACTCAACTAATTTCATGGTGTGTATTGACTTACAACACGTGCATTATTACTTTTTCTTCTCATTTTTACTCAATATTGTAGATTATGCATGCAGACCTAATTTAGTTTATATACCGCTAAGTCTTGATGCACTTTTTCTTTGGCAATTGCTTATTATTTTGAACCACAGATACCTCCAGACACTATCAATCTTTGCCAATGATAAAGAAGGTTATCGATGCAATGGCTTACACAAAATTGGTAATTATTATTGTCCAATTAAATTATATATTTCTCCATCCACGACTAACATTATGTCGTCAATGCCTTTTCTGCTCCAATGCAAAATGCCTTCAATATACATATACATGTGTGTGTATAGGGTAAAATGGGGCTGCCCCCTGGGGGGAGCTAACTTGGCTCCCCCCGCCCAATTTTTTTAATTTTTTTTGAAATTGCTTCCGTGGATTTTCATCAATATATCCCTATATTATGTCATTCAAATTTCGTGCGAAACAGAGATTCCTACGGCCTCCATCTAGACGAGGTCGTTTTTAGCAATTCTGTTACCGTTAAAAAAGACTGTCTAGATGGAGGTCGTAGGAGTCTTTGTTTCGCATGAAATTTGAATGACATAATATAAGGATATAGTGATGAAATTTCGTGGAAATAATTTTCAAAAAAAATAAAAAACGGACGAAAAATAAAAATGAGCCAAGTTAGCTCCCCCAGGGAGCAACCCCATTTAACCCATATATATATATGAGAAAAATGGGGCTGCTCCATGGGAGTAGCCAACGGGCTGCTCCCACCCCCATTTTCCCCCAATTTTCTTTATTTTTTTGGAAATTAAAAATTTGTATATTCACCACTATATCCCTCTAACATTCTGGTAAAATTTCGTCAGAAATAGACTCCTATGGCCTCCATCCAGATATGGTCGATTTAAAAAATCCTGCGACCGTTAAAAAATGACGTTTAGATGGAGGACCTAGGAGTCTATGTTTCTGACGAAATTTTAATAAAATGTTGGAGGGGTATATTGATGAATATACACATTTTTATTTTCCAAAAAAATAAAAAATTGAAGAAAAATAGGGGTGGGAGTAGCCCCGCTGGCTACTCCCATGGAGCAGCCCCATTTCTCTCTCTCTCTCTCTCTATATATATATATATATAGAGGAGTGATCCTATGAGAGCCAAAACTTGTGAGAGCATGAGAGGATGCATTCTGGACCACATGATCCAACTAGGAGAGAGAAGAGCAGGAGAGAGAAAACAGAATCATGTGGTCCAGAATGAATGCTCTCATGCTCTCACAAATTTTGGCTCTCATAGGATCACTCCTCTATATATATATATATGGGGCTGGGGAAGCTGCACCCAGGGGTGTAGCTAACTAGCTGCACCCAGCCATTTCTTTCATTGATTTTTTGTGCTTTTAAAATGAAACCTAGGGAGATTTAAATCACCATATATCACCATGATATCATACTAATTTCAACTAAATTCGACACTTCTATCATGTCCTTCAAGACTATCACATTTTAATGGTCTCAGAATTATTGAAATTGACCCAATCTAGATGGGCATGTTAGGAATTTTTGTTTTGCATGAAATTTGAAATACATATTCCACTCAATAAATAAGTAAATCTCCATAGGTTTCTTTCCAAAAAATAAAAAATCAATGAGAAAAATGCCCTGGTGTAGCTAGTTGGCTGCACCACCCGGTGAAGCTTCCCTTTTCCCTATATATATAGTATTAGATAGGTTATGGAAATCTTCCATCTACGAAAACCTAGAAAATATGTTAAAATTTTCTTGGATCAATTCACAATAATATGATTTACAAGGCCATAGTTTGCAGTACACGTTCCTAAAACTTTTCAGGAACGGGTCAGACTAGGATAGAATTATCTTTTGTGACTGCACTGTTTATCTTCTGGATGGTCAGACTGTGATAGAATTATCCATTACATGTGCTAACTCAATTTCCCATTGCGGGAGACAGTTAATGGATTTTCGCTGAGGGGTGCACTCCCTATTTAAATTGAACATTGAGATACTTACGGTACCTTTTAAAGGAAATATCAGAACAGAAGAAAATCTGTAAAATCAAATAAGATCTGTCAGACTGTCACTATCTAGTTGGAGTAGGAAGGTTGATCGTGCGTTCTAAAATGTTAAATCAAGAGAACATGATAAGTACATGGTAAAAGTATAAAGAGAGATACATTGTATTGATCTGGTCTCATTGGATTCTGTATGAAGTGATAGCCTACCTCTATATTTTGAACACACCCAAGAAATGGGCATTGTTAGCACCAAACATTGTTAAGAGATGGTGAACTTGTATAACTTCATCCAATAACGACAACCCTTATTAGCTCATATGCATGCTATGGGGTGGAATTTGAACTCTGAGGTGATGTGTATCGTTACCTACCATATTTGTAGCTTGTATTAAATACATCATGGACTTAAAAATGTCATATTGGTAGCTTTTATTGGATAAACCATGAACTTAAAGATGTCAGTTATTGCTAATAGTTGTCATTGTTGAAACTTGCCAATATCTTGATTTTTTGTTCTGTATACGATTTTTAAATTTAATAACCCATCCAATGGGAAATGAGATATCAAGGTAAGTCAAGGTTAGGTAGATTTGTTAGAAATTATCAATTTAGGTGATACATTAAGCTAATGTTAATAAGGTTAATAGCCTAATACTGAGTCTAGCAATGTTTGTTGACATATTCAATTGTAATGGAACATATTGACTGTTTTGAGTTCAGAGGCTCGTTGAAGATTAGATGCAACTTTAGTGACACCCCATCACTTGATGTCTGATAGAATCTCTAGTTGACTTAATCTATCTTTACATTCCAAGGATCCCGATACTCAATAATAACTGTGTAGATGAACAATCCAATCACACAATCAGTTAACAAGTTAACAAGCGGTTGAGAAGAAGTGAAGAATACACGGTTTATGTTGAAAAATACAGCTGGTGTCATGTGAAAAATTCAATGGCAGAAAGAGATCTCATTATGATAATTGGAGTTTATGATACATAAATCCTAGAAGGCAATGCTCTCCTGTAACAAGACTCTCAGATGACACATGCCTTATCCTAAAGTGCGTATATATAGGGGTATACAATAAACAAATCTTAATCAGATCCTAAAAATCCATTCTGGTTGATCAATATCTATTTAGGGAATGTATTCGGATTATAAATAAGTTGAGTCTTCAGGGTATATTTCTAAAAATCTCCACCTTGACTTGAACTTCACTTAGAAGTAGAAATAAAAACATTTCTTTGTCGAATAGGGCACTTACGCAAAGATCAACCAAATTCACGCAAGTTGTGAACTTTGTTAGTGGAACCGGTTTAGTCATCATATATGCTAGATTGTCTGCTATGGCGATCTTCATTTCAATGTTACCATCTATAATTGCTTTTTTTTCTTGAAATAACATCAAACATCAATGTGCTTTATTCTTTTATGGTGCATCTAGTCCTTTGCCAGATGCATGACACTCTACCTATCATAGTGTGTGACAACTATTTTCTAATCAAGATTGAGCCCGTCAAATAATCCTCTTAACAAAATTACTTCCTTGATTCTTTCAATTGCTTCCATGTATGTATTCTAGTTCTATGGTAAACAAGGCCATAATGTGCTGAAAAGTTGCTTTCAATGAAACTACACATCTGCCAATAATGAAAACATAGCCTATCGTGGATCTCCCCTTATCACGGTCGCCTACATCAACAAAGTTTTTTACACCTTCTAGAATCCTTTTCAAAGCAAGATGATGACTTTTCTTGGATTTAACATGTAACTACTCACAATAATAATTTCTTGGAGAACCAATAATCAATCTACATCGATGGAGAGAGAGTGGGAGAGAGCAACAGGAATGGGAGTGATGCTAATGTCGGAGGTGAGTTGACGGTGAACCTGAGTGAACAAACGTATATCGAGTATGAGGGGGAGGAAGGAGCGGTGCAGGAAGACATGGCTATGGAAGAGCTGGCAGGGGATGTCCCGTGGATTTGCTCGAAGGAGAGAAAGCGCTCTCCGAAGTCTAGAGGTGATGCTGTGAAATGGTGCTTTCAGTGCGATGCCGATGATCATGTCTTGAGATTGCATGGAGGTAGAGCAAATTTGTTTTCGTTGCGAAAAATTAGGACATCGCTAGAGGGATTGTGCGGTAGGGGCTCGTGGTCGATGAAAGGGCCTATGATGGTAAGATCTGACGATGTGGTTGAGGAGGCTACTCCGACTACTATAGAGGTGATAAAGGTAGTTCCTACTGAGGGCGTGATGAACGATGCTGCTTAGCGTTCTTTGCTTCTACGACTGTCGAGAAAGGCAGAGAAGGATTGCCCTTTGGATGGGCTAATTCTCGACGAAAGGAAGATTGAGGGAGAGGCTGATGGCGATGATGGAAGGAGGCATATGTATTGACGTGATTTGGCTATACTGTGGCGCTCTCTACATCAGGGGCCTATCATCTATGGAAGCGAGGAAGCGATTGGGGGAGCTCTAGAAATTAGATTAACTAAGGACTCTAGAAAAGCAATTACTTGGAGAAGACCTCATTTCATTGATGGAGGGACATGTGGAGTGGAACCCGCGTGGTCGTTATCAGTAGCCAGGGTTCCATTGCGGTGTAAAAAGGCAACGATCCCGAGGGAGACCCTAAGCACATCAGAGAGATGGTGGAGGTCTGCAGTTTTGGAATGCTATCGGGAGGAGGCTCGGAGGTAGTGCTCACGATGAAAGGGAAGAAGCTCCAATCCCTCTTGATAGCTACTCTCTGGATTGGCCGAAAGCCAATGCCCCTATGGCTTGTGGCCTTAGAGGAGGGAGGTGCATCGGTGGTAGCATCACTAATGGTCGGGGAGGTCGGGGAGCTATGACCGGTGGCGGGGAACCTGATGGACATCGGAATTGAGGGAGGCACAACTCAATGGTCGCATCTGGGAAACCTAATGCCACCTCTCGAGAGCTAAATATGTACGAAGTCGGTCGATGCTTCATCTGAAGTGTTGGGTTCGAGATTGCAAATAAATCCGTTAGGCGGATCACCCGATTCGGGGCTCTTCAAAGCCGAACCCAAATAGGCGATACTCAGATCCTCCTATTCCGAGTGTTGTGATGAGCTATTCAGGTTTGATCCCTTGCCCGGACATCAACATGACCTTCGATCCAAGTTCAACTATATCTAGGGCAAACTCCAGTCTCAAATCGATTAGGTCTTCAATGGCAACGACTATGATGGGGCTTCAGCAGGTGGTAATAGGATTGGACTCATGGACCCATTTGAGATCTCGATCGGACATATGACTAATCTCATGGGGCCAAACTCTCTCCGGAGCGTTGGGCGATAACATCGATCAACCTCGGAGGACCTGGTGGTAGCTCTATTGGCTCTAAGATGCTTTATGGAGATGATGAAAGGGGAGGTGATAGGTCCTAACCTAGGGTGAGGATGACCCCTTAAAGAAAAAAAATGGTGACGGTGAGAGGGGAGCAGAGGGTTGGAGCTCAATGCCATGCAATTGGATGTGCCAATCTATGATGGGTTAATGTCTGAACTATCTTCACAGTTATTGACCTTTTTGTGGAAGTGTCGCTGATGAAATGCACTTGAGTGGAAATCTAGATTGATTGAGCATGTGGTGAATGTGTGGAAGATTACGATGGTTCCGAGATCGGGATTAGAAATAGGGAAGGATCAACAAGAATTGAGGAATATAGGCCAATTGCACTTTCTAGTGCGATATACTTGTTATGGCCAAGCTGCTGGCCAACCATCTCGGGGGTGTGGCGAACAAGATCATAGCACTGGCCCAAAGTGTTGCTTGGTAGGCAACTCATGGACAATATTGTTATGGCTTCAGAGATTGTGGAAAATTGGCGCAGGTGGAAGGTGAAGGGTGTTAAGGAAGGTTGATTTTTTGAAGGCATATGATTGCATGAGTTGGTACTTCCTTTGGGCCTCCCTATATAGACAGGGCTTTCTAGATACGTGGATCACATGGATGAAGAGATGCACAATGACCACGCCGTGTGTTGTACTGGTAAAAAAGCAGTTGAAGGAAGGATTCTTTCAACTCAGCAGGGTATTCGTCAAGGATGCCAGATAGCGCCCTTACTTTTTATTCTATCTTCGAAAGCTCTGACGATCATTGTCGATCATGCCATTGCTGGGGGATGTTATAGTGGTTACTCAAAGGATGAGATATCTATCCCCATCCTTTAGTATGCTGATGACACGATTTTGTTTGCAGAGGGATGAGCTGACATTTGTAGAGGCTTATCAGTGGTTCTGGACATGTTTGGAGCTATTCTGGATTGAGGTTTGATGAATCGCGAAATGCATAGTATTGGAGAGTTCGTTATATGCGTCACTTATGAGAGAGATGGGTATTTACCCCCATCCATGTGTTTAGTCCCACATCTACCAGCGGTGGGACTTTGAGGCTCTGTAGAGGCTATATAAGGAGCCCAGACCTCCTGTATCCATTGAGAAAAAGCAATGAAGCTTATGGTCCTTTGAGGCCTTCTCTCGTGGTTTCGTCCCACTCCTTGGGGAGTATGGTTCCACGTAAAAAGTCTTGTTGTTTATGTTTATTCTTTCTGTTTTATGCTCTGTTTATCATTCCACTTCCGCATGCTCTATTTTCTAACATTGTATCAGAACGGGTTCGATTCTTGAGGATTTGTTATCGAGATTTATTATTCAAGATTTTGATTATCAGTTGTTCTCGAAAATTATTCCCATTCATCTATTGTTCGATCAAGTTTTTGTTCAAGGGTTTAGATGAAACCCTAGATCTGGCTTTGTGAAGGCACAACACATTCCTAGGTTGGAGGCGACGCTCCTCTAGCAGGCCACCTTCGGCGATGCTAACCCTTCTCCAGCTTGATCGTCTGCAGATCCTTCTCCGTAGCACTGGGCAACACATCCCTAATCCGCAACCCTTCTCTCCAATCAGAGTGCACCTCTCATACAAGGCTCCAGGCAGCCGCATGTCGTTAAAAATGAATTTGTTTTTAAAAAGGCATGTACACCAAAAAGGGTTGTACACATATTTTTTAAAAAAAAGAAAATGATTTGAAAATCCGTAAAAAAAATTATTATGAATGGCTTATGTGACGGCTATTAAAAACTTGCAAGGAAAGCCCAAAAATAAAATAATGTGAAACAACTAAATAATTTCAAAAAAAATTCTGTGAGAAGAAAAGCCATGAAAGATGTAATTAGCTTATTTGGTTTTGTTTACCGCCATTTTATTGTCTTCTCCCAACATTGTCGATGTTTATTTTCTGACAAGTATGGGAGAAAGGGGGAGTATATGTAGAGTCACAGGTCTTCTACAGATTTTAGATTTCAGATTCGCCAGACCAACCGGAATGTTTAAACTCTACAGTTGTCAGATGTTCAGACTCGACGTCAGATGTTTCCACGTCTCTAGTTTCATACACGCACATGTATGCGGTCTTTTCAGATACACACATATTTGCCTTCATTGTTGTGGTCTCCATCATTCTTGTTTTGTTGATTAGAGTTTTCATGTGAGCCATAGGGACCCCAGAGTAGAGGACCATTCCCTATGCCATGCGTGTAAGGGTTTTCATGTGGTATCATAGGGACTGCAGAGTAGAGTACCATTCTCTGAGCCAGATGTGAGAGACTCAGTTCTCCGACGAGGAGACTTCTTCAGACTCCATTCTCAAGCGACCATGAACTCCAACGAGGATTGCACTCCACGACCCTTTTCAGTTTGGCCCTTTTCAGAGATGGAGCAATTGTCCACATGTTGTGGCGGGCCAGAGTACTCCAATGAGGAGATCCATTTCAGTTGCAGTGACTCTGAAAGACGCAGTTCAGAGCACATGCTCTCCGACGAGGAGATTCAGTTGACGCGCACTCCAACCTGTTTATCTTCCTCACATGCACGACGTGAGGAGCAACATCCTCGATAGCAACCGACAGTTGTGTGCATTGAATTGATATTGTCTGTAGTGTCATGTAGCGTGAGTTGTGTTTCTTTCTGTTTGTCCAAGTTAAGCATTGCATGCTCCATCTTGAGGAGGAGTGTTGAAGTGCTCGTTATATGCGTCACTTGTTAGCAAGGCCCTAAATGTCGGTTTCGGTCATCATTTCGGTATCGACCAAAAAAGAATTTCGATGGAATTTCGATGGAATTTCGATCGGAATTTTGGTCATTTCGGTCATTTTTTGTACTAGGTACCCCATATTTCGGTCATTTCGGTCGAATTTCGATTTCGACTGGATATCGATATTTGACAGAAATTCGACCGAATTTTGCTGAAATTTGAGGCCATGCTTATTAGAGAGATGGGTAAATGGATCACTCCAAGATCCATTTACCCCATCCATGTGTTTAGTCCCACATCTACCAGTGATGGGACTTGGAGGCTCTATGGAGATTATATAAGAAGCCCCAAACCTTCTGTATCCATTGAGAAAAAGGAATGAAGCATATAGCCCTTTTAGGCCTTCTCCCGTGGTTTCATCCCGCTCTTTAGGGAGTAGGGTTCCACATAAAAAAAATCTTGGTGTTCATGTTTATTCTTTATGTTTTATGCTTTGTTTATCATTCTGCTTCCGCATTCTCTATATCCTAACACAAAGATTAAAATCGATTCGTTGTAGCATGAGCACTTAGCTTCTCATACAGAACCGAGAAAAATCTCAATGACGAGATTCTCGACTTTAATTTTAACTTGGGAAGTCCATGGACGAATACAAGGAAGCGGGCAGTTTTTTAATTAAATTTAAGTATCAAATATTTTACGTAGTAATTTCTAGGACTTAATGATGAGCGGATGCAAAGTCACAAGATAAATTTTTAACACATTTTTTATGCAATTAAATTAAATGCAAACAATAATGCACAATCAATACGAATTAACAACCACAATATGATTAGACACACAAAGATAACTTGGATTAAGCACACAAGTATAATGAATTCATTATATATTAATTAAGACATAAATCAGGCAAAGATGTGATGTAAGTCTCAAAACCTACTCAACATGAGTTAAACTTTTAATTTCACTTTGAATCTCAATAATTCTGTTAGAGTCAAGAATACTCAGTTGTGTTATTCCATAGAGTAGGGTTCCACGTAAAAAAAATCTTGGTGTTCATGTTTATTCTTTATGTTTTATGCTTTGTTTATCATTCTGCTTCCGCATTCTCTATATCCTAACATAAAGATTAAAATCGATCTGTTGTAGCATGAGCACTTAGCTTCTCATACAGAACCGAGAAAAATCTCAATGACGAGATTCTCGACTTTAATTTTAACTTTGAAGTCCATGGCCGAATTCAAGGAAGCGAGCAGTTTTTTAATTAAATTTAAGTATAAAATATTTTACGTAGTAATTTCTAGGACTTAATGATGAGCGGATGCAAAGTCAAAAGATAAATTTTTAACACATTTTTATGCAATTAAATTAAATGCAAACAATAATGCACAATCAATACGAATTAACAACCACAATATGATTAGACACACAAAGATAACTTGGATTAAGCACACAATTATAATGAATTAATTGAATATTAATTAAGACATAAATTAGGCAAAGATGTGATGTAAGTCTCAAAACCTACTCAACATGAGTTAAACTTTTAATTTCACTTTGAATCTCAATAATTCTGTTAGAGTCAAGAATACTCAATTGTGTTATTCCATAGAGCCCTAGGGTCTCTTATATAGAGAGAAAATCCTTGGGTAAATTACATAGACATACATGAGGTAAATAAGAAATACATGACAGTGCAACATAACATAACGTAAACCTCTACACTCCCCCTCAAGATGGAGCATAGATATCAATCTTGCTCAGCTTGGAAGAACATCTCTGGAAAGGTCCTCTGAGCAATGGCTTGGTAAATATATCAGCAGTCTCGTCCTCTGACTTGACGTGTGAAGTGGAAATCAAACCCTTCTAGATCATGTCTCTAGTGTAGTGACAATCTACCTCGATGTGCTTTGTTCTTTCATGAAAAGCTGGATTATTTGCAATGAACAATGCTGCCTGGTTGTCACATTGAAGCTGCATGGGTAAAGAGACATTTACATTCAAATCTTCCAAGACCGCTCGAACCCACATCATCTTTGTGCTTGCTTGTGCCATGGCTCTATATTGGGATTTAGCACTGGATTTCACCACAACAGTTTGTTTCTTGCTTTTCCAAGAAACCAAAGAGCTTCCTATAAAGATAGCAAATCCTGAGGTAGACTTACGATCCTTTGGGCACCCTGCATAATATGCGTCTGCACAAGCGGAAATGGACAGATCTGTGTCCTTTCTAAATAACAAACTTGTGCTTGGGGAAGACTTTAGGTATCTCAATATCATATACAGGGCTTCCATATGGACTTGCCTAGGCTGCTCCATAAATTGACTCACCCGGTTTACTGCAAAAACAATATTCGGTCGAGTTATGGTGATGTAAAGAATCTTACCCACCATCTCTCTGTATCTTCTTTTGTCCACCTCTTTAGTGTCGTTGTCGTATAGTCTCATACTTGGGTCCATAGGAGTGCTCGAAGGTCTGCATCCAACCATTCATGTTTCAACTAGCAAGTCTGTGACATATTTTCTTTGGGTCATCACCATTCCTTGTGTATTTCTTGCAAACTCTATCCCCAGAAAATATCGTATTGTATCTAGATCCTTCGTAATAAACTGACTTCCCAAAAGAGATTTAGTCATCTCGATTCCCTGAGCATCATCTCCTGTAACCAGAATATCATCAACATATACCATAACGACAACTGTACCTCTGGGAGTCTTCTGGATAAACAACGTGTGGTCCGCATTTGATCTTTTGAACCCCTGTCGTTCAATCAGCTGAGAAAGCTTCTGGAACCATGCCCTCGGACTTTGTTTAAGGTCATAGATTGCCTTATGAAGTCTACACACCATGTGAGTCTCCCCCCAGCAGTAAAACCCGGTGGCTGCTGCATGTAGAGTTCCTCCTGTAGATCACCATACAAGAATGCATTCTTGACATCAAGTTGGAAAATGGGCCAATCACGTACCACAACAACGGATAGTAGAATGCGAAGCGTCGAGTGTCGAGCCACTGGTGAAAATGTATCCAAATAGTCAACCCCATAGGTTTGGGTGAAGCCCCGTGCAACAAGTCTGACTTTGTACCGATCTAGACGGCCATCTGCATGATATTTAACTGTGAACACGCACTTACTACTAACCACAGAAGCACCCAGAGGAATAGGAATTAGGGACCAAGTCCCTCGAGACTGTAAGGCACGCATCTCCTCCTCCATAGCTAAACGCCAGCTATCAATCTTCACGGCCTCTTGATAAGTCTGTAGGATCTCAACCGTCACATTGCCTCTTCTGTTTCCTATGAGCAATAGGACGATTAAGATCATTATCCACTGTACTGACTGGCAGATCCTCCCCCTGTATCAAAGATTCCTGCACCGGTACATTATCTAACCCATCATTAGTGATAGCATCGGAGCATACCTGAGGTGTGCTGGATGGTTGACGTGTAGATTGAGCAGGCCCCGACCGCCTTGTATAGAACTTAGGGAATGGTGGAATGGGATGATATGGAGGCAGTGACGACGACGGTGGTGGTGGTGGTGGTGGTGTATTGGACTCAGATGGACCCAGACCTGGAGGTAGAGGAACATAGACATTATCATCCGAAGTTGTAGAGGAAACCAACCTGTCACCTGCAGGGGAGAAGTACATAACTGGCTCAAAAATTGTAACGTCAGCACTAACATAGCACTTGTCGTTACTAGGGTCATAGCAGCGATATCCTTTTTTTTGTTCGAGAGTAACCCACAAAAACGTACTTAACAGCTCTAGGAGAGAGCTTGTCAAGTCCTGGAGACAAGCGGTGAACAAAGGCGACTGTTCCAAAGACACGAGGGGTAAGTGAAAACAAGTCCTTATCAGGAAAGAGAACAGAGATTGGGGCTTTTTCCCCAAGAACAGAAAAAGGCATACGATTAATTAGATAGCATGCTGTAAGTATAGTATCTCCCCAAAAGGCTAATGGTGCACAACTTTGAATAAGTAATGTGCGAGCAATATCAAGAAAGTGCCGATGTTTCCTCTCCGCGACATCATTTTGTTGAGATTGTAAGCACAGGTAGTTTGGTGAATAATGCCCTTAGAGGAAAGAAACTGAGCAAGAGAACGAGTGCAGAATTCCAATGCATTATCCGTGCGCACATATTTAACAGTAGACGAAAAAACATTCTGCACTTCATTGATAAGATTTTGGATAACACTTCCTGCTTCAGATTTATTCTTAAGAAGAAAAGTCCAAGAGACACGAGAGAAATCATCAACCACAACGAGATAAAACCTGTGTCCCTGATGATCCGGGACACGACTAGGACCCCAAATATCTATATGAAATAACTCAAACGGGGAGCGACTGCTCCGACCCTGACGATCAGGGAAGCTAGAACGATGATGCTTCCCTAACTGACAAGCTTCACAACGAAATGAAGAATTCGGAGAGATCTGTGGCAGGAGGTGACGCATCTTCTGGAGCGGAAGGTAACCAAAGCGAAGAAGTCATGTATATGGAGAAACGCATCCCTGAGAGTGAAGTGAGACACCAGCATAGGAGTTCCGTACGAGACGATAGAGGCCATTATGCTCAGAAACTCAGCCAATCACCCTGTCCGTTAGTATGTCCTGAAAAATGACAGAAGATGGGTCAAATATAGCACGACAGTGCAAATCTTTTGTAATCTGACTAATTGATAATAAATTCATGGAGAACTCAGGTGCATGTAAAACATTCTGTAAGTGCATGGAGGGTTATAATGAAGTCTCCCGCTGACCCACAATAGGGGACAGAGTGCCATTAGCTATGAGCACGGAACGACGAGACTGAATATCCCTGTAGGACTACAGCATATCTCTGTCAGGGCAGAGATGATGGGTGGCTCCAGAGTCGACAATCCAACCTGACAGATCGTGGTTATGACGAAAGGCAGAAGTACTACGTGAGGTACTGGCAGTAGCAGAAGTACTCGCTGACGTAGAAGCCGCAATGTCAGATGTATCAACAGCCTCTGACGATGACTGTGGCATAATGTCACGAAGTCGTGCCACAAGCTCCTCGAACCTGTGATCTGGAGTAGATGCTGACAGAGCCTGAACATGATCCGCTACACGTGCCGAAGGAGGAAAATCATGCTTGGAATAGCATGTATCCTCGGAATGACCAGTGCGACGACAGAATGAGCACGTTGAACGCATACGACCTCCTCGGCCACGTGCGCTACCTCCTCGGCCACGAAATGAAGACGAACTACCTCGTCCTCTGGAAACCGCCATTGCCGAAGGAGGTGGAGTTGCTGCGCTAGAGGGAACAGAGATACGACTGAGCCTCTTGTAGACTTCCTCCATTGGAGGAATAGTTGCATCGGCGAGGATATGAGAGCGGGCCGCCTCGTACTCCGGATCAAGTGCAGCTAGTAAGACGCCCACCATAGTGGCATTGCGAAATGTCTTCTGCTGCTCCGGTGTGGCTGTGAGCGGAATGGTACTATATAATTTCTCGAACATCCCTCGTAGGGACGTGTACAGAGAATGAAGAGGCCTCCCATTTTGTTTCATGGTAAAAATATCATGTTGCAACTGCAGCATCTTAGTCTCGTTCCGTACCTGAGAATATGTAGTTAGCCAGAATATCCAACATCGCCTTGGCGGTGGGTTGATGGAGAACGTCATTGACAATCTCCATCGTGAGCGTCCCGGACAGCCAGACCTTAGCATACGCATCATCAGCCTCCCATGAGGCATATATCCTCGTCTTCTCTGCCTGCTCATCTTCGGTAAGAATGTGCTTCTTACCATATGACTTTATAAAACTCAGGAACTGCATAGCCCAGAGTTCGTAGTTCGTCCCGTCCATTTTGACTATTGGTGCCGAACCTTTAAAGGCACCTATGGAGGGCATATCAACCTTTTGGTCTGACATGTTGCCGGAAAAGTGTATGAGGGGCTTTCTTTGGGGTCGGAAGGGCGGTGGCAGAGGGGGGGTCCATTTGGTGGGCTGGGCGGATGTTACGCGTCCCAAGCGCAAGGGAGGTCTGGGTGTTCAGCGGTTGGAGGTGGTGCGCGAAGCCTTGCTTCTCAAATGGGCGGCTAGGCTGTTGGGGCTGGATGATGATTTCTTCCTGCGGGGCCTTCGTGTGGCGGCGGGGAGTGCGCTGGCTGGGGCCTTTGGTGGGCGGGCCCTTGGTCACACCCCCTCCTTCTGGCGCGAGGTAATGCCTGCCTTCGATCGCAATCGATCTTTTTTCAGGCCTGCTCTCGGTGATGGGACTTCTTTCCGCTTCTGGTCGGAGGATTGGTCCAGTAGGGGCGTCCTCCGATCTTTGTTTCCGAGATTATTTGCGTTGGCGGGTGACAAGCTTGTCTCCGTGGCTGCTTGCTGGGTCGATGGTTGCTGGAGCCCTTTGTTGGTGGGCAATCTTTCTGATCAACGGCTGCTCGACTTCACTGCCTTGATGGCTCTCCTTGCTGAAGCTCCCACGCCCGTTGGGGGCCGTGATCACTTCGCCTGGAAGGAGGGGCCCTTCTCTTCGCGGAAGGCGTACTTCTCTATTCTCCCTTCCGCCGAGGGGATGGAGGCATCCCTGCGCAATCACTGTAAGCTCATCTGGGGTCTCAAGCTTCCGGAACGGGTGGGTATCTTCCTTTGGATTCTTAGGCGTGGAAGGCTACTTACTCGTGATCGTTGTGCCTTGCTGTTCCCTAATGTTTCTCGTTTGTGCGGACTATGTGGGTCGGAGGAGGAATCTGCCGGTCATCTCTTCCTTCTCTGCGACCGCCATTTGGAGCGACATGGGGTGGCTGAATTTGGTTAGTATTGCTTCGTTCTTTGAGAGCTTGTCTAACGCCGGGAGTCGCTCGCGGGTTGACAGGCTGGTCCCCATTGCGCGCCTTTGGAGTATATGGTTGGGAAGAAATGAGTATCTATTTTCACATCAGAGGTTCTATTTGGAGAATATTTGTACCACAGCATCTCGTTTCTGTATTGATTGGTCGGCCTTGTAGCGTTTTGCGGGTGCGGGGATGGTTACATCCTCCTTTTATTTTGCTTTTCCCCTTCCCCTTCAAATATTCCGCATTGTAAGTATTCATCCTTTTCTTTTTAATATATTGGGGTGAACACCGCTGAGTGTCTCCCCCTTTTTTGAGCGTAAAAAAAAAAGAAGACCTGGGGATGATAGACAAAGCAACGGTTGTCTACAAAGACTGGATAGGATTCAAGTGCATATGTAGACTTTATGCACTTGAACCCATAGATGAAGAAGTGCCAACCGACGAGAAGGAGGAGCCCGAGGAAGGGCTTACTTCAGCCCCGGTGGGAGAGGGGGGCCTCGGCGGCGGTGGGAGAGAGCCTCGGCGGCTGGGGAGGGTCTCGGCGGTGGGAGAGACCTTCGGCGACGGCTAGGGGAGACCCTCGGCTGGGCTGTGGGCCTGGAGAAGGCGGCGGCGGGGAGGGGGGGCTCGGCTGTGGGCGACGGCGGGAGGGAAGGGTTCCCGCAGGCGGCGGCAGCTTGAAGGGGGGGGGGGTGGAGAGAAAACCCTAGATTAGGGTTTTGGCTCTGATACCATGTTAGAGTCAAGAATACTCAGTTGTGTTATTCCATAGAGCCCTAGGGTCTCTTATATAGAGAGAAAACCCTTGGGTAAATTACATAGACATACATGAGGTAAATAAGAAATACGTGACAGTGCAACATAACATAACGTAAACCTCTACAAATTCCAACCTACGATTAAAGCATTTAATGAGCTAACGATAATTTAAAAAATAACTAACAATTGATCATTAAAATCAAAGTGACTAGCGGGTTCAATTGCTCACAAAAAATGCATTTTCAATGAATATATAAGCACTTAATAAAAAATTCTTACGTGATTTCGAAACCAAAATTAATGACAAATCACATCACAAGATAGAGCATCAAATAAGCTTTCAAACGAGACCAAAATCACATTAATTGGATTTTTAAATAAAAAGATATTCAATAATTAATCCAGAGGCATTACTGTAAGAAAAACTCCAAGTTGTTATTACAAACAAGGACAAACAGGGACTAAAACACAAATAAAATAACATGTTGTGGTTTTAATGCAATTTTCACACAAGCGGGAGGACTTATCTGCAATATCAAGAAACTAAAAGACAACCGCTGTAATTTTTTCCAATCACGTGCGCATAACACATGACTCGTCAAGGATCGGGCGCTGAGTTTCGGTCCACGTGGCATGATCCCGTGCTTCATTCAAGGCTCGGATGTAGGTTCATATCTGGAGGCTCGGATGCAAATCATTTATTTGGGCTAGTGACGTGGTTGACTTATAGCCGTTGGATCTCGCCCAAATTGGGAAGATCGACGGTTGTTGCTTCTCCGTGTTCTTCCGCTCCTTCATGCGCGGCGAAGCTAGAGCTTGTGCTCCGACGAGGTAGATCACGCTCCACCGTGCTTCTCTTCACTGCCTGAAGATCTGATGACCTTCGTGAAGGCTTCGCGAGATCAAGGATGAGCAGAAGATGACGAGGGGGACTACGCAAGTGCTTCATGGTGAAGCTCTACCTTAGAAGAAATAGGTAACCGGAGATAGGCTTCAATCTCCGACCATTGAACTCCAATTCCTTGTAATGTTAGTACAAAAAAACAAGCCCAAGCCAAATGCGATCTAATTAAACGGTTTATGAGATGAGACAGGGGTTCACGCGAAGAGGAGGATAAGAACCCTAATTGGGTTCTAGGATAATAAGAAACCTAGAATGATAGAAGTGGACAAATACACGGAGAAGTGGATTTAGCACGAGGGAGGTCACGTGTGGATGATGGATCGAGGGTGGAGATGGTTGCGGATTCTGATATTAGATTAGTGAAGTAATACAATTGTGATAAAAATGAGAACAACATAAATTAATGATCATAACTTTACCTGGAATGGAAGGTTGAAGATGAAATAATTGTGGTTGAACCTTAAGCCGGATAACGAAGCTTGAAGTTTCTGGCCAAGGATCTAAGCTCGAATAGCCATGGATTGAGTTGTAGCTTGGTGTAAGAACCAAGGATCTCGCCGGAGCTTTAGCCATGTCGTCGCTCAATCTCAATCTCTCTCTGTCACCAAAGAGTCAAGATGGCTCGGGGAAATTCTCACAAGGGGCAGATAGCAGAGCAAGTGGCTAGTGTGTGCTATTTGAAGGTGGGGAAAAGTTGGAGGTTGATGTCCCCAGGAGGTGGTTTGAATCACGACCCTCGATTGGGTGGTTAGGGTTAGGGTGAGAATGGAGGTTGGTGGGATTTAGGGTGAATGGCGAAGAGATTGGTGGAGGTTTTGAGGGGTGATGATGCGTATGGAGATTGGCGTAATTGGGAGAAGTTGCAATGGGATGAAGGGTCGCGTCTTTTGGTAGAGGTGGCTGTAGGTTGAATAGATAGGAGAGCCGATGGATCTAGGGACCCAACAGCTACGAAATAGGTACTGGTGAACGGATGAGATCAGATCAGTTGATTTGATCCAACGAAGGAGAGAGTGGCACAGATAGAAGGCTATGATCTGATCTTGATATGAGATCAAAGGGCTAAGAAAAGAGCGCCAATGGACGACGGAGACACACCTGATCAGAAGGATCCAATGACCAAAATTAAATGCGCTGGCTTTTGAAAAGCCGGGCCACATGGCACAATCTGAAGGTGCTACTGGCCCAATCAGAATTAAAGAAATGAGATAAATCAAAGAATATTAGAAATAGAATAGTTAGGAATTGAATCGAGAAAAATGGTGAACATGGAAGTTAAATATCTCGATGAGATCTACAACTTTCATGTAGAAGTCAAAAATATCAGAGATCATCCATACATAGATAAAAATTAAATACTAATAAAAATCATATAAAATAATTTTTTGATTTTCCTTATTTATTTTCAATATTTTATTTTGTTTTTATATTATTTTATTTATGCACATTTTTATTCTAAATTTTATTTGATTTTTAATAAGGAATAAAGATAAAAATACTACACCATAATAATATATAATAATTAGTATTAATTATTTACAAGATATAATTTGTTAATGAATGTTAATTAGTCAATGAATCTTGTGATTAGCTGAAACAAGAGAAATAAATATGGTAATTAATGATGAAAATATGGAATTTGTTAAGGTTGAATATGGACAAGTCGAAGTTTATTCTGTTTGGTTTGTGCAGAGATTGATATGTACACATGTTGGTTGTGGTGGCCGTGCAATGGCCTGTCGCTACATTACCTTGGCGTGCCGCCGCTGGTTGGTAGGATGCAGGCCCTCGACTAGCTATCGATAGTTGAGAAGATGGAGCATAAGCTAACTGGGTGGAAGTTTGTTTGTCTGTTCAGGGGCGGTAGGCTAGTGTTGCTACGTTCGATTCTTTCGACGATCTCGATCTTCTTTCTATTCGCTAGCCTTGTGCCTGTTGGGGTTAAAAAGAGGCACAACTCCATCATAATGCGTTTTTTCTGGTCATCATTTGGTTAGTCGAATGTCATTCTTGGTGGAGTGGGCGATATCGTCATGCCCAAAGGATGATGGGGTCCTTGGTGTTCGTAGCTGGAAGGAGAAGAACAAGGCCTTGCTCAGGAGATGGCTTACTCGTATTTGGGTTGATTGTGGTACCTTGGTGTGTAATCTTATTCGAAGAATCTACGTGCCTGGACTTTCTTTTCTAGGCTCAGGAGACCTTGGTGGGACACCGTCTTTCTTCTAGAGGGGCATATGCAGCGTGGCTCAAGAGATACATCCATTTTTTAGGAATGTGTTTGGGGACTATTAGAAAATGCAATGCATAAGCATATCAAAGAAATAAGGAATAAAACATTAGAAATACCATATTTTGTGGAACCCCACTCTCTAAGAAGCGGGATGAAATCATGGGAGAACACCTTAAAGGACTGATTTATGCATTGCACTTTCTCACTGGATACATGAGGGTGTGAGGCTTCTTATATAGGCCTTACTAAGTCTCCACATCCCACAGACAGTCGATGCGGGACTAGACAACTGGATGCGGTATATGAATCTTGGAGTGATCCATTTACCCACCCACTTGGCGCATATATTCCAACACTCCCCATCAAGCTAGAGCATGCAATGCTCAGCTAGGACAAACAAAAAGAAATCTCAAGCTCACTGTACAAGACACCACAGACAATATCAGCTCAACACAGACAACTATCTGTTGTTGTCAAGGACGTTGCTTCTCATGCCATGCAAGTGAGAAGGAACAGATGGATAGGAGCACGAGTCAAAACGAATCTCCTCATCGGAGAGCGTGTACTTGTATTGCACCTGTTAAAGTCACTGCAACTGGAAATAATTCTCCACTTGGAGAACTTTGACCCGCCACAACATGTGAACAACTGCTCCATCTCTAAAAGGACCGAATTGAAAAGGTCGTGGAGACAATCCTCATCGGAGTCCATGATCGTCGGAGAATGGAGATTGAAAGTCTCTTCGTCGGAGAATTGAGTCTCTCCCACACCGACACAGAGAATGAGATCTCTACTCTGGAGTCCCTATGAAACCGCATGAAAACCCTATCTCACATGGCATAGGGAATTGAATCTCTACTCTGGAGTCCCTATGGAACACATGAAAACTATGATAAAAAAATAAAAGATGGGACCACATAAAAATGATGGCAAACATGTGCACAAATGACTGAGGATCACATACATGTGCGTGTTTGAAAAGGAGTCTCTTTCTGGAGAACTCGAAGAAATCGTGTAACTCAAACATGGAGTGCCTCAAACTTGGACTCTGAACCAATCCACAGATTCTAAAACTAAACTGTAGAGTCTGAACATTTGGTTGGTCTAGAATCTGACATTTGTATCTGGAACTGACCTGTGACTCTACACAATACTCTCCCTTCTCCCATACTTGTCGGAAATTAATAGCATTGACAAAGTTGGGAGAAAACAAGAGAATGGGGAAACAAAACATGAATCACTTAACCGATAATAATATTTTTTAGCTTTCTCAATTATTTTTTGATCATCATTTTCTTGGCAATTCCATTTTTTACTCGTCTCTTTTTTAGAATAACGTATGACTTTTCTTTTGTACGCGCCTTTTACTTAAATATATATATTTTAATTTCCTAAAAAATGGGAGAACAAAAACACATTACATATGCCAATAATATAATTTTTTTCTTACTTTTCATAAAAAATCCTCAATTCATCATTTTTTGGAAATTTTTTCGTATGTATTTTTTATACGATCGTCCTTTTTTTCATGGCTATTTCCCTTCTTTTTTAGTCGTATTCTCTTTTTTTCTTTCATTTTTTAATACTTATGGCCAAATTGGGCCCGATCTCTCTCTCTCTCTTCTCTTTTTTTATTTTCTTTTTCCCCACTTGGACCCTTATGGCTGCAAAGAGAAAAAAATGCTTTTTTTAAATGACAATAGCTCACTTGGGCTCTTTATTTACGGTTCCCTCAAGACCCTTTTGCTTCCTCAAAGCCATCTCCCCCAATGGGGGGAGCCTAGATCTCACGTTGTGGGATTTGTGCCGCCACCGTAACCCGAAGTGGATTAAAGGGCCTTGTCCTAGAGATGCTGCAGCCTTTGCAGCCTTGTTGCTCTGCCGAAGGAGCTTGATGCTTGGAGCTCACTGCTGTGCGCGAGCTGTGCCTGACGATGGGTGGAGGCCTGGGACTTCTGGTCGATAGTTGCCGCCAAACCAGAAGGGGTAGCGGCAATGTCGGGAGGAGATGCGAGGGTGCCGCCTGTAGATCGAGGAGGATGCCGCGCCGCCATATATGGCTAGAGTTGCGAGGGCTCGCGCCACTTGTGCGAGTTGAAGAGGGAATCTCTGCCTTCGATCGAGCATGCAAGGAGGTAACGCCTGGAGGTTGGATTGAGCCGTTGGAGAGATGAAGAGTGCATGTGAGGATCGATTTCCTCTTGGGGTTGCGAGCACGCTTGGAACTTCTTCAACACGTGGAGGTCCTCTCGGACTGAAGGTGCGATGCGGCTTGGAGGTGCGCCTCGAGATCGTGCCACTTGCGCGAGGGCTGTGGGACCAGAGGCAGCGCCTTGCTGCGCCATCGCATGGAGGGGGAGAGCGCACGTGATGGGAAGCATCGCCTCCTCCTTTGTTGTTCCGTGGAGCCAGATGGAGATGCCATCTAAGCATTAGGGTTCCATAAATTGGAACTCAAATAGAATCCAGGGAAAAACGACAAAGATCTTCGAGGCTTGAATGATCCTATGCGAGACTAGGGTTTCAAGAAAAGGGATCATGAATCATAAAACGAAATTGAATCTTCTCTATAAATCGAATCTCGATTAAAAAACATAAACTCCTCAAGAATTAAACGCGTTCTAATGCCATTTTAGAAAATACAATTCAGAAGCGTATCAGAGTATTAAAGAATAAAACTTTAGGAACACCAGATTTTACGTGGAACCCTACTCACTAAGGATCGGTATGAAATCACTGGAGAACGCCTCAAAGGGTTGATTTATTCATTGCACTTTCTCACTGGATACAGAGGGTGTAGGGCTTCTTATATATCACTCATTGAGTCTCCGCATCCTACATATGGTCGACGTGGGACTAAACAACTAGATGTGGTAAATTGATCCTAGAATGATACATTTACCCATCTACTTAATGTACTCCAACAGGGATGGTGCAAGTTTTCATTTCTGGATTGATGATTGGAGTGAGAACGGGGTATTGGATGCAAGGTTGGACGTAAGGTTCCTGTGACTGAAGGTGCTGGTGGTGCATCCTGACTACTTGGTGGCTGTGGACTACGATGGAGACACATTTTCCTCAGTTTAGATATGAGCTCTTTGAGCAGCGGGTGGAGGAGTTTCTGACCTTGCCAGCTGGGCCTACAGATGGGTGAGATTGTTGGTGTTGGCATCATGGTTCATTTTCACTTTAGCAAGGCTTACATGGCTCTGAAGGGCCTTATGAATTTTGATTCGAGGGGTGTGTGGTGGACTGCTAGCGGATCTGGAAGTAAAAGTTTTAACTTGGGTTAAGGTATTCTTTTGGCTATTTAGGATAGGTAGACTATTGACAAAAGATAGATTTATGTGTTTCATACAGGGCGTTGACCCGGAGTGCCCCATGTGCTTGGAGGTCGTGGAGGATATAGATCATCTCTTCGCTTGTGGAATCTTTGTGGAGGTCTGAAACTGCTTTCATAATAGAGTTGTGAGAACTAATAGTGTGTCAAATTTCTGATCCTCCATTGGCACAAATTGGAATGGTATGGAGAAGGATAGATCGAGAAGTATGGTTGTGATATGCAAACTTTAGGTGGCAAGGAATGGAGTGCTTTTTCGACATGATCGGTTCAACATCGGGAATGTGGTAGCGTATGCAAATACGATGAGTGGGAGTTGGAACACATAATCATGTTGGGCTTGTAATAACTTTTGGTGATGAATGGTTAGGTTTTGGGGCATACACCTTACGGTGTACCCTTTTTCTTTTGTTAGGAAAAATTATTAAATCTATTATTCATGATAACCCTAGGCTCTCTTATATAGGAGAGAGACCTATGGGTAAATTACATAAGATAGACAAAGAAAACTAAAATACTAGAAACAATATGTAAAGACAGAAATATCTCTACACTCCCACTCAAGTTGGAGCATAGATATCGAACATGCTCAACTTGGATGAGCATTTCTGAAATGGAGCCCTGAGTAACGCCTTGGTAAAAATGTCGGTTGTTTGTTCTCCCGAACTGACATGAGTGGTATAAATCAGGCCCTTCTAGATCGTATCTCTGGTAAAGTGGCAATTTGGTTCGTTTATGGAAAGTTGGATTGTTTGCAATAAATAAGGCTGCCTGATTATCACACTGTAGCTGCATGGGAAGTGGTGCATCGATGTGCAAATCCATAAGCACTGCTCTTACCCACATCATTTCTGTGCTTGCTTGAGCCATAGCCCTATATTCAGATTCGGCACTTGACCTGGCCACCACTGTCTGTTTCTTGTGTTTCCAAGAAACCATAGAACTTCCACAAACACAACAAACCCCGACGTGGACTTTCTGTCCTTTGGGCATCCTGCATAATCTGCATCAGCACACGCAGACACTGAAAGAGATGCTCCCTTTTGGAATAATAATCCTGCACATGGAGAAAACTTCAAATATCTCAAGATCATATATATAGCATCCATATGGACCTGTTGAGGTTGCTCCATGAATTAACTCACCCGACTTTCTGCAAAGGCAATATTGGGTCTCGTAATAGTAATATAATGTAGTTTTCCCACCATTTCTCTATATCTCCTTTTATCAATTCCTCCTATCATCATCAAACAGCTTCATGCTAGGGTCCATTGGGGTACTGGATGGTCGACACCCCACCATACCTGTCTCAACAAGCATGTCCGTGACATATTTCCTTTGGGTCATTACAAGACCATGAGCATTCCTTGCAAATTCAAGTCCCAAGAAGTACCTTAGAGTACCAAGGTCTTTGGTAACAAAGTGATGACCCAGAAATTCTTTTGCCATCTTCACTCCCTGCACATCATCTCCTGTAACAAGGATGTCATCTACATATACCATAACGACTACAGTACCTCTAGTCGTCTTCTGCACAAAGAGTGAGTGGCTCGAGTTTGACCTCTTGAAGCCTTCTTTCTCAATTAGATCTGACAACTTCTGAAACCACGCCCTCGGGCTTTGTTTAAGGCATATATTACCTTATGAAGTCTACAAACCTGCTGACAGTCCCCCTCAGCAGTAAACCCAGGTGGCTGCTGCATGTAGACTTCCTCCTGTAGATCACCATATAAAAAAGCATTTTTAACATCCCATTGAAACAAGGGCCAATCACGTACCACAACCACTGTAAGGAGTATACGGAGGGTAGAATGTTGAGCAACTGGAAAAAATCCAAGTAATCCACGCCATACGTTTGCGTGAACCCTCTCGCTACTAATCTGGCCTTGTACCGGTCTAGAGAACCATCTGCATGATATTTGACAGTGAAGACCCATTTGCAACTGACAATGGACGCACCTGGGGGTGGAGAAACCAACGTCCAAGTACCACGTGATCGTAGGGCAGTCATCTCTTCTTCCATCGCTAAACGCCAGTTGCTATCTTTCAAGGCATCCTGATAATTCCGTGGAATTTCTATAGTAGATAGGGCAACTGCAAACCTCTGAAAATCGCCTGTCAGTTTGTGAAGAGAGACTTGTGAGGCAATAGGATAGGAAGCACAAGATCGTTTCTGCTTTCGAAGTGCAACAGGTAAATCCAGATCTGCAGATGTGTCATGTAACCTAGAAGTATTGCCCTGTAAGAAGTGCTGCACAGATATATCGTCAGACCCATCACTAGAGCAATGTATATCAGAACAAACCTGAGGCGCAGTGAATGATGGATGTGTGCCCGGAGCAAAGACAGTCCGACGGGTGTAGAATTTAGGAAACGTTGGTACAGTGGGAGGTGGTAGTGGTGGGGGTGTGGAGGTGGTGGTATAGGTGAAGATGGTACTACTGGTGGTGAACACGCAGGAGGAGGAGGAGGCACAAAGATTCCTTCATCAGAAGTGGACAACACCAACCGTTCACTCGTGGAAGAGAAATACATTACCGATTCAAAGAAGGTGACATCAGAACTAATATAGTATTTTCGACGCAACGGGTCACAACATCGATATCCCTTGAGTCCGTGAGTAACCAACAAAGACACACTTAACAGCTCTAGGTGCAAGTTTGTCGAGACCTGGAGTTAGCTGATGAATAAAGGCCACGCAACCAAATACCCTAGGCGGTAGAGAGAATAATTCTTTTTCAGGGAAGACAAGAGAGAAAGGAATTTTCTCACCCAAGACAATCGATGGCATGCGATTGACCAAGTAGCATGCAGTAAGAACTGCGTCACCCCAGAAAGAATGTGGGGCATGACTTTGAATCAGGAGAGTGCGGGTGACATCAAGCAAGTGACGATGTTTCCTTTCTGCAACACCATTTTGTTGGGATGTGTAAGCACAAGTTGTTTGGTGTATAATACCACGAGATGAGAGGAACTGAGACAAGGCACGAGTACAAAATTCCAAAGCGTTATCAGTTCTCAAAGTTTTAATGGACACCGAGAAAATATTTTGGACTTCATTGATAAAACTTTTGATTACATCCCCAGCTTCAGATTTATTTTTCAATAGAAAAACCCAAGACAGACGAGAAAAATCATCCATAGCTACAAGATAATATCGGTGTCCCTGGTGATCTGGAACACGACTAGGACCCCATATGTCAACACGAAACAAATCAAAAGGGGAGCCACTGCTCCGACTCGGACGACTAGGGAAAACAGAGCGATGATGTTTTCCCAACTGACACGCCTCGCATTGAAAGGATGCGCTCGGTAAAATCTGAGGCAATACATGACAAAGTTTCTGAAGTGGGAGATGACCAAACCGCATGTGCCAGGTGTAAGTAGAAACAGAGCCGGACTCAGAAGAAGAAACACCAGCAAATGATCCCTGGTCAAGACGATACAAACCACCTTGCTCACGGCCACATCCAATTACTTTGCCAGTAAGAATGTCCTGAAATACAAGAGACGAAGGGTCAAAAATAACTCGACAATTCAAGTTTTTTGTAATTCGACTAATGGATAATAGGTTCATAGAGTAATCAGGTGCATATAACACATTCTTCAGATGCATAGAGGGTGTCAATGTAACCTCTCCCTGTCCTGTAATTGGGGAATGTATCCTATCTGCAATCACAACTGTTCTACCAGATCTAATCTGTTTGTAAGACGTAAGCTGATTCCGGTTACCACATAAGTGATGGGTAGCACCAGAATCCATAATCCAGTCAGAAATCATAGAACCATGACATGACGTAGTAGCAAAGGTACTACTTGAGGTACTGGGAGTGGCAGAAGTACTCGTTGAAGCAGAGGCAGCAACATCGGAATGACTTCCAGGTGAAGTGGTGGAAACGAGAGACATAATATCTCTTAGCCTAGCAACAAGATCATCAAACCTCTGATCATATGGCGGTGTAGCCTGGGCCTCAACCTGTTCTGCAACTCGAGCTGAAGCAGGAAAATCATGCTTAGAATAGCATGTTTCCTTGGTGTACCCTGGACGATGACAGTACGTGCATGGATGACGAATCCGTCTCCCTCTACCACGAGGTCCATGCCCACGAGAAAAGGAAGAGCCTCCTCGACCTCTGGAGGCTGCCATGGCTGAGGAAGTCTGACCAGAACCTGTGGATGGAACTGTGATCCGACTGAGTCTGCGGAGCACTTCCTCTATTGGAGGAATAGTAACATCCGTCAAGATCTGAGAGCGCGCTGCATCGTATTCCGGGTCTAGCGCAGCAAGGAAAATGCCAACCATAGTAGCATTTCTGTACGTCTTTTGCTGTTCCGGAGTCGCAGTCAGGGGCATGAAACTATGAAGTTTCTCAAACATCCCTTTTAGGGATGTATACAAAGAGTGGAGAGGACGATCATTCTGCTTCACTGTAATTATATCATGCTATAACTGGAGAATCTTCGTCTCGTTCCTTGCTTGAGAATATGTAGCCGCAAGAATGTCCCACATCGCCTTCACCGTAGGTTGATGCAACACATCATTGACGATCTCAGTTGTTAATGTGCTAAAAAGCCATACTTTAGCATAAGCATTGTCAACCTCCCAAGAGGCATGTATTCCAGTCTTCTCCAACGGTTCTTCTTCGGTAAGAATATGTTTCTTACCACTCGACTTCATGAGACTCAGGAACTGCATAGCCCAGAGCTCGTAATTAGTTCCGTCCATTTTCGCAATAGGTGCCAGACCATTGAAGGCGCTAGTGGAGGGAACATCAACCTTGCTTTCTGACATGATATCGTTGGAGGAAGATAACCAAAAAATAACTTGTAGCAACAAATGTCTACATAGACATGAGTGGATTTGGTTGCGCGTGTAGACTCAAACCACAACCAAATCCATTAGATAAACAAGGGTGCGCGCGCCTAGGGCAGAATAAAGTGGGCCAACCGCCGCTGGTTGCGCAGGCCGCAGGCTACAAGAGGGGCTCCGCGGTGAAGGAGGAAGTCCTGCGACGGCGAGAGCAGTGCCGCGGCGGCGCAGGAGGTGTCCCGCGGCGGTGCAGGTGGCTCGGAGGGGTCCTGCGCGAAGGAGGGGACCCGCGCGAAGGTGGCTCAGGAGAGGTCCCGTGCGAAGTAGGGAACCCGGAGGCAGCGCAGGTGGCTCGCGACGCCGATAAGAGGGTTGGAGGTGCACGAGAGGAGAGAGAGAGAGAGAAGGGGAAGGTCGGCGGTAGGGTTAGGGCACAAGAACTCCGGTCTAGGACCGCCGCTCTGATACCATGTTGGAAAAAATGATCAAATCTATTATTCATGATAACCCTAGGCTCTCTTATATAGGAGAGAGATCTACTGGTAAATTACATAAGACAGACAAAGAAAACTAAAATACTAGAAACAATATATAAAGACAGAAATATCTCTACATCTTTCGAAAAGCAATAATTGTCTGTATGATGTCTAGGTGAGCGCGTATCATGGCATACATGATACTCCCAACAGTACTAGCGTTAGGAATTTGTGACATATAAACGTGCTCATCCTTTATATATAGAGACAATTCTGTGGACAACTTGAATTAAGAACTAAGTGAAATCTTTACATGTTTAGCATATGTCATGCCAAAATGCTCCAAGACTTGCAACTTGCTTTGACCAGCATCCATCCTCGTCTGTTTACAATGCACTCCTCGCCATCATATGCTATAATTTCTTCTTCTTCTTCTTATGTATATGACTACAGTATGAATGGACAGTGTTAACATCAAGCTCCACATGCTTATTTTACTCATACTCGCATCTGCATCAGAAAAATGGACAATAGAGCTTTTCTCGGGGGATGATTTAACAGAATAGTTAATTACGACATTTTTCTCAATCATCAAACCTAGTGATTTTGGATCAAGATAGCACGATCTATATCCCTTGACCTTAGATGCATTCTCAATAAATATGCATTTTAAAGATCTAGGTTCTATTTCCCTTGATTAACATGTGCATATGCATGACGAAAAATCTTCAAATAAAAATAAATAGGGGGATGCCCAGACTACACCACCTCTATTGTCAGATAGTCTAGAATAGATGAAGGGGATTGCTTCACAAGGAAGGTCACTGTTGTGATTGCTTCAGCCAAAAAATCCTTTATCGCTTGCATTCATCAATATACATATGGCTCTCTTTAATAGGATTCTAGTCATGTACTCTACCCTTTGTTTTGCTATGAAATATGCCTGACTGTACGATGTCTAGTAATGCATTCATTTTTGTAAAAGTCATTGAATTCTATAGAATAAAATTTTAAGCCATTATCTATCTATATCATTTTGATCTTTTTCCTAGTCTTCTCTACTAGTGCCTTCCACTACTTGAAGTGTTTGAATACTTCATCTTCAGATTTAATGGTATAGATCTTTCCAGAATAGTCATTAATGAAGGTTAACATGTAATGCACACCACCTCTGAAGGGAACTTGAGATGACTCCCATATATCAGAGGTAATATAATCAACTACATCCTTTATTCTATGCTCAGTAGCACTAAAAGTCTTCCGTGCATGTTTTCCAGGAACGCAATGCTCACAGAAGTCTAAGTTGTGCATGCCTAATTGTTAAGTAATCCTCCTCTTATGAGGGTTTCTCATGCCTGCCTCTATCTTGACTTGAGATGCCATATATCCTTGAAATAGTGGAAATAGTTGCAACACCTGTAATAATAACTCCCTACAACACTTAAAAATTTCTTGTTCTCTTAGCAAACATCATAAAATCTTTGTTTTTGGCAACTTTCAAAATGCTTCCTTCCCTAGCATACTAGTGCCCTCTCTTTTCTATGTTACCTAGGAATATCATGTTCTTTATATTTGGAACATGTCTAACATCTGTTAACATGACAATTGTCCCAATATGCATCTTCAGTTCAATATTCACTTATGTTACAACCATAGAATGCAAATCATTACCCTTAATGACAACTTCCCCCAGTAACCTATCTACCGACCTGTATGAGGAGAACTATTGAGATTTATTTATATCTTTTCATATTTCATGATTTTTTTCTTCCATCTTTATTATGTATTTTCCCAACATGATTTCTTCTCTTTATATAAGAGAACCGTAGGGCCTCATGAATAAGCAATTCATTATTTTTATCTCCACATGGTATCAGAGCAGCAATCCTAGACCAAAGCCATTTCCCCTTGTCCTACCCAACCACCAACCCTACACCACCATCGCCCTTAGAGGCTAGAATCTTGCGTGAGCAACAATCTTCATTGTTGTAAGGGTAGCTGCAGTTTCCAAGTGGCATCTCCGTCATAATTGCCACAGCCTGCCTCCTCCAATGACATCTCTGCTGCTGCTGTTGTATGCATTGGTACCCTAATGGCACTCCACAGCATCGCTATAGCTCCCAACACATCTTAGGCGTACTCTACACCACCTAGGGTGTTTGGTGGCACCCCAATTACTACCTAGGAGGTTGCCTGCCTCGTCTCCTCTCCTTGATGGTCTTCTAGCATCTGAAGGTCGTTCTATGTTGGATTTTAATTGGATAGGGGTGACTTCAGATATGTAAATTACCCTCTGACCTTAGTGCATACTCAACTTAGTGCATACTCAGATTTGAGGGGAATGGTTGTGGCTTAAGTATGTACCTACAACCGATTCCCACATGATTGTATAGACACATTCAGATCGGTCTACAACCCTAATCGAGTTATGTACTGGCCTTCTTATCATCATGTCAGGAAACAAGGTGACCTATCTTCTTTTGGTGCCTTCAAGGGTCCAACACCCATTGTCAAAAGGATGGGACCAACTATGAGTTTGGTCCATGCATGTTATGACCATAATGCAGTACACTGAGTTGGTCGACAACACTGGAGCCCATGCTTTGAGGAAGCAAGGTGGTGCATATGTGCGTGTATAGTTATCTGGTACTTCGACCACATAGATGGCCAATGACATCCTTCAGTGGCCCACTGCCAATGCGATGTTGGACATCCTCATAACCAATTACTTTTCGATAAGGAATGAGTCCCACACCCAACTTTTTACGACTGTGTCTTTACCTCCTAAAGAGGAGGTCCACAACAGACTCAACAACTTCACGATTTCCTCTAGTACACCACTTAAACCTCCTCTGTGATTGTCACAGCTCGTTGTAGAAGAGGTTCTCCTAAGTTTAGAGGATGGGGCATCCGTAGCCGAGGAGGCAGGAACTAGCATCAACCATGCACATATTGTCTTCGTTTAGGCCACTTAGAGGGTACCTGCTACCTGAATCATGGTTATCCAGCTTCTATTTGTGATGCCAAGCAAGTTGAGCCTCCTGCCATTTTTGCTAATCAGAAGTTCGACGATCTTGTCTCCCGTCTAAAGGAGATTTTGACTCCTATTGTCTCCACTGCTAGTGCACCTTCATGCTCTTCGGGTATAGCTTATTCCCTTACCAATTGTCATAGGGTAGACATGACAGAGTGGATATGGATTGTGGCGCATCTCATCATCTGTGCTGGACAAAGCTCAGTTCACGTCCTACTGATCCATACCATTTGGCAAATCTATTGTTATTGCAAATGAGAAACATGGGGAGTTCATTCATGTACTTGATTTCTCTATGAATTTCTTATCCATGATCACCAAAGATCTGCATTGTCGTGCCATATTTGACCCATTTTCTCTTGTGTTTCAAGATATACTCACGAAATGGTGATATGATATGGTCATGAGCAAGGGGTCTCTACAGACTGGTCAAATCTCCGTATGTTGATGCTTCTTTCATTCCCACGAGGTATATCTATCCATACATGTGGCACCTTCCATTCGGCCAATCTTTCTCTATAGAAGTTGAGTAGAGTTCTCTCACAAATTTCACCTCAATTTATATTTCAAGATGCTTGTCAGCTTAGAAATCATCACTGCTCTAGTTTTTCTATTTGCTAGAATCGTAAGGTGACATCTAAACTCTGTCTGACTCTGAAGAGGAGGTCTACATGCCTCCTCTTCCTACACTACCACCTATTCGCCACTACCACCTCCACTATCTCCATCGGCTCCACCACCTCCACCACGACCTCCTAGTACTTTGGCTTAATTTTTGCCATGTCTTACATTCGCTTGCCACATGCTGTACCCCCTGCTCATGGACCTTCCCCGTCATCCAGTATGTTCCTGGTATGTTTTGAGCACTTTGTTTCTACTGATAACACTGGTGATTTATTTATGTAGCCTGCTACTTACACGATGAGAAGGAGACTCCTCATGAGGCTACTTTACGGGCCACATATGGTACATATCATCTCGACGTGCCCATTGCATTTAGGAAGAGAAGGGATACGTGTGCCACATATCCTTTTGCTTCTCATATTTCCTTGGGATGTCTTTCAGAGGATTTCACAATGTCATGGGTCTATCAACTGTAAAGATTCCACATTCATATCATGAGGCTATACGAGATAATTAGTAGCTTCTTGCTATGGAGGAGGAGATGGTCACATTGTAGTCACGTGACACATGGAGCTTGGTCACTGCCCTTATGGGACCTCTATGGTTGGTTGCAAATGGGTATTTATATTGAAGTACTGTACAGATGGCGGTGTGGTTCGCTACAAGGTTAGATTTGTGGCTCGTGGGTTCACCCAGACTTACAGATGGACTATCAGGATACATTCTCTCCTTAGGCACATCATTGCACTCTTCGGATCCTTCTTTCAGTTGCAATGGTATGAGAATGGTCCCTATCCTAGCTTGATGTGAAGAATGCATTTCTATATGGTGACATGCAGGAGGAAGTCTACATGCAACAACCACCTGTGTTCGTTATTGCTGTTGAGGGAGTGTCTCAAGGTTTGCATACTTCATAAATTTTTCTATGACCTTAAGAAGAGTCCTAGAGCATGGTTCTAGAAGCTCTCGGACTTGATAAAGCAACATGACTTCACAAGATACACGGCAGATCATTAATTGTTTGTTCAGAGGACCCAGAGAGGTATCATTGTTATTTTTCTCTATGTTGACATACAATTGTTACATGAGATGATGTGCTGGGCATTAGTGCAGTTAAGAATTCCTTGGACAACAATTTATCACAAAGGACCTTGGTGATTTACAATACTTCTCGGGGCTTGAGTTCGTCAGGAACCAACAGGATCTTGTGATGCCACAGAGGAAGTATGCTACTGATCTTCTCTCGGAGACGTGCATGACATATTGCAAACTTGACATTACTCTCCTGGATCCTAGCATGAAGATATATGATGATGATACATAGGAGGTGGACAAGAGGAGATAAGTGGAGCAACTTGGAAAGCTCCTCTATGTGATCATTATAATGCCATACATTTTTGTTGCTATGAGCAAAGTTAGTCAGTTTATGAAGGAACCGAGACATGCACATATGGATGCAGTTCACATGATTCTAAGGTATTTGAAGTCCTCTCAAGGAACTGGATTGCTCTTTAGCAGAGGGACATCCCTTACCATCACGACGTGTGCAGATGCAAACGATGCATGTTCCATCGACTCCTTTGACAGATGGGATGATATGATAGATGATAGAGCCGAAGGCATTTAGATGAAATTTAATTGATGTACCTTCAGTCATATGAAACATAAAGAGGTGCTGCTGAAATGTAGACAATTGGCAAGGGTCTTCATCATGTATATGGTCTCAAGCTTCAACCATACTACAACTGCGATGGTCTATGCTAAGTCGAATCGAGGTGATCTATTATGTGAGGCCTCAACACAAAGTGGAAATTATCAACTAGATAGATATATATGAGATTCACGACACAAAGCTAAGAATCACCAATTGCATGGCTTTGATACCAAAATTCTAGATGAATGACCCAAACACAAAAAAATGATAAGAAATCCACGAAAAACACAAGATTTACATGGAAAACCAAGCCACGGACAAAGAGAGATCTCATTATGATGAAAACTGGAGTACATTATATAGAAACCCAAGGAGGCAACCCGGAATAAGACTCGTAGATGACCTGTGCCTTACCCTAAAATATGTATATATAGGAGTACACAATAAGTAAACGGATCCTAAAAACTAATTCGGGTCTGCCAAGATTCGTTTAAGGATTGTATTCAGATGGTACACATGTTGAGTATTTTAGGCTCGTCTCAACAAACTACACACACATATTATAATTCATATTCAAATATAAGTAGGAAAAGTAAATGAATAAAATGATATAATCACATCGTATATTCATACTCCAACATTGTGCAATCAATCAATTATAAGTAGAGTTCATAGTCCATAAAATATATAATACAGTTCTGAATGTTTATGCAGAAAGTAACAAAATGTCGAAGTTAATGTAGAAGCTAGAGAAACTAAATTCGCAGTACCAAACTTCCTTTTAAATACACATATTTAAGTGTAGTTTAAATGGCAAAAAATCAAGTCCAACTGCTCAAAGTCTTGTAAATATGGAGGATTTGTATAAGAATACAGACAAGCAGAAAGCTCAGTTAAGCCAATGATAGACTACTAAAATGTGCTAAGCCTTCTCCCACTATAAGTAGGGTCGGCTACATGGATTCTTGCTCAAATCCATATTGAAAGATTCGACTATTTTTTACGTTGGCCGTTGACTACCTAACGCAACCACTGCAAGAGTGGGATTCGAACCCTGGTCTTTTGTGTGGTAGACACACTATACTACCACTAGACCATTAAGTGGGTACCAATGATAGACTACTAATAATTAAAAAATTGTAACCGCAGTCAAACTATTGTCTACATGTAGATGAGAAGGTATAGAGATTTTCATGTTCCTATATTCTTTATCATTCTAGTTTCATGCTATTCATGGTTGGTGCTTTACAGCTATTGTAGTATTATTCTTATCACACTCATCGTTTATATATTTATCCATAGTATTCTTATGTGGTTAATTCATATATGTATATAAACAAAATATAATATCCAATACATTTATCATAATTTGACTATTGAATACAAACCATGTAATTCTCAACACTCGTATAACTGCAAATTGGAGCAACTGAACTCAAGAAACAATCAAATACTTTAACTTTAAACCATGAACTTCAACTTACTCTCAATGAGGGACCCGGGAATGAGAGCAAACGAGAGTGCAGATACACTCTTATGGAAAAATATAAGTCTTTCAATAAGTGATGTGCTGCCTCCGACATCAGTAAAACCATCGACCGGGTCACATCACCTATTAACCGAACATGCAATGCTAAATAAAATCAACACCCATCGAGGACTCACTAGGATCAGAAGAGTTACTTCCCCTTATTGGGTATTCAAGCTTCTCTAATTACATTACAAGAAAATAAACATTCACATGATTTAGGGTTGTATTTGATTATCGTCCAAGGTTCATGGATGTGATTAAGGCCTTCTGTTTAATTTTGCCTTGTCTCAGGACCTTCCAAAGGGAGACTTAATTTTGCTTACATGTCATACACCCACTCTCCTCTAGGCGCAATTTATATTCACAATCCAACCTTTTATGAATGGACAAAGCATGTCAAAAATTTTTTTTTGAGGCTCAAAAATTGATTGTCATTATATGTAGACATGATTCTTAATGGATATATACCTCTTTAGTTTGCCTAGAAAATCAAGTGGCAGACTCCTTTAGCAAAGCTTTTCCGAAAAACCAATTCAAGCAATATTGCTCCAAACTGAGCTTGATTGACATGTATGATCCATCTTAAGAGAGTATTGAAAGAACCCCTTGGTTTTGTTATTTTTGGTTTTCTTCATGTTGTTTTTATTGTAAAGAAGGGTCCACAGGGTTCTTAATGAGATTAAGACATTTCCTAATTCACTGTTAAAATCGCTTTGGATTTGATAATTAAAACAATATTGCAGAAATAAGAACATCAAAGCATCATAACTATGGGTTGAAGCCCATTGGGATGATTGTCCGATTCTTTTGTAGGACCCTGTGTAGTTGGATCTTCCATTATTTCTTCTCGATGAAACCGATACCACATGATTCTATATGCGGACCCCACCCTCTTATGTATTTCTCCAATTCTTGATCTTGTAATAAATATATAACCACATATGACACATAATAGAAAGATCTTGACAAGATCCGTTTACCAACTAACTCAATCCTTCACTTTAATACATCGTGATATTGTGTTCCAGTAAAGGTTGAAGTATATAGACGTGTATTATCAAAGCATGATATTTCCTCTATTCATATTTTTGCTACTCAGACAATTTAAAGTTGTATTGCTGGACATCTTCACTGAAGCCTTAGTATGTGATTATGTTCTAGGTTCGTGGTTCATTATGACAAAAACTGGGCTTGTTTTATATTGATGCTCCAGCTTGTGGGAAAATATCTGGGTCATAATTTTATAATTAGAATTTTGAATATTGGTCTTTCAGTGAGAAGTCAGTTTTTCATCTGACCTCTATCTCAGTGAGTCAAATTCCTAAGTAGTACCTGGGATTTACTTAAATACCCAGGTTCTACGAAATCTTTTTTTTTTACTTAAAAACTACAGAGGTGTCGCATGTTGAACATGCGACACCCCTGAAGTTTTTTTTACGTAGAAACTACAGGTGTGTCGCATCTTTAATATGCGATATGTCACGATCTCCCTGGATTTGTTCCAGGAACTTCCTCGTATAGCGCATTTTGGACATGCGCTATATGAGAAAGTTCCTGGAACAATTCCAGGGTTTTTCTTATATAGCGCTTGTTCGACATGCGTTATATGAGGTTCTCCCTGGAACGAATCCAGGGAGTTTCTCATATGTTGCATGTTGAACATGCGATATATAAGTTATTTCCTGGAAATTGACATGCCAGGTCTGGATATATGAGGTTTTGAAGCTCTTGTTTTGGCCCTTAGTCTTCTTATGACAAGAGACCAAATAAGAGCAAAGAAGAACGTTCTCTCATGCCAGACTGAGACCGTACCTGTCAATTTATATACTTCTTTCATGTCGATGAACACGCATTCAAAGATGTATCCACAATCACAAATGTGGGCTATGGACACACAGAGATTCACAAAGGAAAAATATTGTGATGCAGAAAGATAATCCAAACATTTTACATATATAGAATTGTCCACGGATATAGACTACATTTTTATATCACATTAGAAACTACAAGGTTTACAACTCAACGCTTTCTCCTCCGTTGATGTGTTATCGTTGAATCAAGAGGATGGAAGGGTAGCAATTGATTCGCCTCGTCTATCATGTTGATTTGCGAGGGCCCAGCAATATCTTCGTCAAAGGTTGGCATCGGTGGCGGCGTGAGCGTGCAGCAAGTGGGTTGTGTTTCTCTGGCGTCCAATCCTTGCCTCAACGGTGCCTGCGGCGTTGGCATGTCGTCACGTGGTCGCTCAACAACAGGTGTGACGAAGTCTGTCCCCTATTCCGTTGGCACAAGGTTCTCATCTACCGCAACAACTGCTTCATAGTCCATGGGTTCCACCACTTGTTCACGTGCCCTTCCCCGACCTCTTCCTCTTCCTCTTGCTCTTCCTCGCCTTGTCTCCGCCTGAGCCACATCAGCATGGTCGTGAGTCAAATTCCTAAGTAGTACCTGGGAATTACTTAAATACCCAGGTACTACGTAATGTTTTTTTTACTCAAAAACTACAGAGGTGTCGCATGTTCAACATGCGACATCCCTTAAGTTTTTTTTACCCAGAAATTACGTTTGTGTCGCATGTTGGATATGCGCTATAGATAACGCATATTCAACATGCGACATATGTCCAGGGAATTCCCCTCGAAGATGGTCTCGAAATGTTCTGTACATGTATCGCAGGTCTCGAAATTTCCTGTACAGGTATCGCATGTTGTATATGCGACATTCTTGCAGGGACTGATAACGCATTTTCAATATGCGTCACCCTTACAAGAAATTTTCCTCGAAAATGGTTGGGCAGGTGTGGGCTTTGAAATTTGAACATATAACGCATGTTCAATATGCGTCATCCTTACAGGATTTTTTTCGCGAAAATGGCTGTCCAAGTGTGGGCTTTGAAATTTAAACTTTCTAAAAACCCTTGAAAAGGCATGCCAATTCCATGTTTCTAACGTAAATTGACATCTTTTTGTAAACAACCCAGAAATTGCAAGCATTCTAGACATTCCAAATATCAAAGAAGACATTTCAAATATTGATTATAAGTAGACATGTTCATGAATACACATTACATTTTTTGCATCATATTAAAAATTACATTGATTACAATTCAACGTTTTTTCCTCCGCTGGTATGTAATCGTAGAATCTGGAGGATGGAACGGTAATAGACGGTTCGCTTCGTCTATCATGTGGATTTGAGAGGGTCCTGGGGCATCTTCCTCGAATGTAGGCATAGACGGCGGCGTTAGTGTGCAGTAATTTGGTCGTGTCTGGCTGGGGTCCAATCCATGCCTCAACGGTGCTTGAGGCGTTGGCAAGTCCTCTCTTGGTCGCTCGGTGGCAGGTGTGAAGTAGTCTCCTTGCGCAATGTTATCATCCTCCGCAGCGGCCTCTTCAAAATCCATGGGTTCCGCGACTTGTTCACGCGCCCTACCTCGACCTCTTCCTCGTCCCCGTCCTCTTGCCCTTCCTCGCCTTGCCTCCTCCCTGGCCACATCTGCACGCTCGTCATGTAACGTGACTGCATCTGCAAATTGTAATGACAGCCACTCCGTCATTTCCGCCTTCGCTTGTGCCGCAATCTCGCGGCATTCCTCGTGTCTAATGTCGTAGACACGGCTCCACAGAGCGAGCTGCATCCAAGGAAAATACGTAGATGTAAATTTGAAACAGTTTTGATAATTAATTTACCAAGTTCAACATCTCATCGAACGTCATATTAGGAGTCAACACAAACCCCCTCACGTTGGTTGACGATCCGGACATGAGTGTACTACCCAAATGACACATACAATACAACTGCTCCATTCTAACCTAATACGTGACAAAACGTACAAGCAAACGGCATACATTCGAGAAATGAAAATAACATGCATATGATACAAAAAAATTAAAGAAAACGTTTTACCAAGTCCAATTCTTCGCAACAAGTGATTAGCCCTAATGAGAAGCGGGGACGACTAGGACGGTGCCAATCACTGAAAACACGGAAAAGGAGTGTTCCGCGGGGCTAGGAGTGACCAAAAAGGGTGTTGTTGAGAGAGGAGGAGATCAGAAGATGCAGGTGGAGAGGAGGGCGTCGGGGGCGGCTGGATTGCTGGAAACGAAGGAGTTGTCGGGGCAAGGGCGGGGAAATGAGAAGGCCGCTGGGCGCGGGGCTTAATTAGGGTCGATATCGCATGTTGAATATGCGTTATCTATAGCGCATATCCAACATGCGAGACAAACGTAATTTCTGGGTAAAAAAAAACTTAAGGGATGTCGCATGTTGAACATGCGACACCTCTGTAGTTTTTGAGTAAAAAAAAACATTACGTAGAACCTGGGTATTTATGTAATTCCCAGGTACTACTTAGGAATTTGACTCCATGGTCGTCATGTATTGTGACGGCATCTGCAAATTGAAACGACAACCACTGCTCCATTTTCGCCTTTGCTTGTGTAGCGATCTCGCGGCATTCCTCGTGTCCAATATCATATATCTGGCTCCACTTGGCGAGCTGCATCCAAGAAATACATAGAGGTTAGTTTCATGGAAACTTCTTAAAGTAATTTACAATAAGGTTTGTCTGAGCACTTACGTTGCTTGTCAGAGTTGCACCTAGTCGTCCAACAAATCTTCTAGTTATCGTCCTATATCATTGCTCGTAGGCGGGCGTCGCGAAGATCCCATTGGACCGATCAATATCAACCACTCTATCTTCCCTCTCATCCCATTGGCTTATATAAAACCAGTGTTTCGCCCTCCAATCCACATGCACCTTCCCCCTCAAGTCGATTGCATGGAGGCTCTGATAGGTTAAACAAGGGTGTGGAATGTCTTGACGGCCGTCAAATTATCTCAGGAATCAGTTGGGGAAGTAATACTCCACAATGTGGAAGTATATCAACGGTACACGCGCTCTCCAAATGCGATCGCCTTCAAGACAGTTGGCAGGGAGACCTGCGCGGATGTTCTCGGTATACGGCGTCCACAATACCTGAATGGCAAAATTGTATTTATATCAGTAATTTTTTTGGTTGAAGTTGAAACAACTTGTGAATGTAAAATTACCTGCTCGGGTGATTGCATGTCAAAAGCGTCCCGGTATGGTCTCACTACGTGTGTAGGCGGTCGACGATGGGCAAACGTTGTTGCCCAACGGGCTCCTAACGGGCGCCCATGCCATTGTCTGCCTTCCCTTACAACTGGAGCAGTGTGGGGGAAATGCTCCCATGCCCATAGCTGAAGGAGTATGACCGAGCCTCCAATCTCTTCGGTCTCCATATCTGCTGCTAAACAAAGGTGTCTATATAGATATGCAAGTACGGTGGATCCCCAGCTTAATGTCCCAGAGTACTCGAAATCATGCAGATGTGGTAATGTGATAAGTGAAACCAACGATCCTGACTTGTCCGTGAATAGTACTCCACTAAGCAACTGCAAGATGTAGGCTCGAGCATGTCTCTGTACGACCATCTCGTCTACATTATCTGGCAAGTATGCAAAATGGGTGAATAACCAACTTGCTAACACCTACTGCCAACGATCTCTGATGGAAGTGGCCTAACACCGAACAGTTCCTCGCAAGTATCCGCCCATGTGGCTCTAGGTGTCGTCTCCCCAGTAACCACAGGTTCATCAATTCACAGCCCCATGATGAATGCGACGTCCTGCAAGGTGATGGACATCCCCACTAGCCATGTGGAAAGTGTGCATCTCGGGCCTCCAGCGTTCAACTAACGCCTTCATCAAATGCCAATCTAGCGTAATGAACTCCAGTCTGAAATGCATGCAAAGCCCGCTTGGGCTACATATGGCTGTAGTCGATCATCCAAAGGAATCCGATGTACATGCATGCGAGTTTAATGTATCCCATTTGATATCTTCGTATCCGAGAATCAATAAATTCGACCCCACATTGTTCACAAAATATGTCTCACGTCGTCGGCAACGCAACCATGAAGATTCCTACAAGATAATTTAGATAAGGAAAACGAGATGAAGAAAACAAATAATTAAAATTACTTACATCGCCAGCCCAGACACGAGAGAACGATGTTGCTCCTGAAAAGTCAAAACGGATGGGTCAAATGGGCCTGGATCCATCTGCAATTTTAAATATTCAATGTTAGAATATACAATGTAAAAAACAAGAATATGCGATAGGAGTAAATACGCTACAAATTCAAGGAAAAATAAGCACACTTACTCAAAACAGGACATTTGCGTCTGTTGTGACCTACGCCACCACAATTACCACATTTATTCTTATTCCTTCCCGTCGTGGGCGCATTTGACGTGGATGCTTGAGAATCCCTTGCGATTTTATTGGAACATCCATGGTGTGTGACCCAATATCCCACAAAACAAACAAGTATTTTGGCGAATCACATCTCTAACATCCATTTCATTATGAATTCTTGTTGTACGTGGTCGACCTTTACCGCGTTTACGATTTGGGTCAGGACGTAATTCTGGATAGTCCAAGGGAGCCCATGTTTCACGATCACCGATGGGGAAAAATTTCCCTTCATAAACTTTCAGCTGGTGCTGCCACGTGTACCACTCTCGAACATAAGAATCCACTTCCGCTCGACGTTTTGAAATGACTGCAATGGTGTGGGAACATGGGATACGAAAAATTTGCCACTTATTACATGTGCATTTCCGATGGAGCAAATTTACCGTGTACTGTTTGCGACCGCGAAGACCACTAGACGTCCGTCGAGCACTGCTAGAAACCTCGAACAATATTTCCGGTTGTACTTGTATCTGAGTAACTGTGTGCCCATTCGCAGCTGTACTCCAACGGTTCAACTCTGTGGATGCATAATGCGTGAATTTGCGGCCAACAACAATGGTTGCGCTTGCCTCTTCAGCATGTTGGTTGAAGTATAACACACAATTATAAAAAGTCTTCTCGATTAACGCAGAGATTGGCAAGCAACGGGCATCTTTAAGAACAGTATTGTAGCTTTTGCTCATATTTGTAGTCATCTGAGCAAACCTATAACCACCGTCGTAAGCCAAGGTCCATTGCTCACGACGACAATCACGAGTCGAAAACCATCTACCTGCTTCATTATTCCACTCTTGTAATTTCCTCATGAAGTACGCGAACTTTCTAGTTGTCGTTTGTAATGCTGCTGCTTGAACCAGGGCTTTCATGGAGCCATTTTTAAAAACGCTATTGAAGTTGCTCGCGACGTGCCTTGTACATAACCACCAATATGCAAAGGGTTCTAATAAGTCTATCTCAGCATCTTTCATAGCGGATTTTATTCCAGCATTCCGGTCGTAAATGATACATATTGGTCCAGCTCGCATGCCGATTACCCTGATACGTACCATCCATAGAAACCACTTCCATGAAGGAGCGGATTCCTCGTCAACAATTCCGAATGCAAGGAGAACAATATGTTTATCCCCGTCAATCCCGCAAGCAATGAGCAATTTCTGTTTGTACTTCCCATACAAATGTGTCCCATCAATACTAATCAGAGGGCGACAATATTTGAATGCCTCAATCGATGGTTCAAATGCCCAAAAGCAACGTTCGGATCTATGGCAAAGCGGTTTCTGAGGATCAGGATGGTCACTGTATTCAATATCAATTTCAGTTCCAGGAATAACAACCTTTATTACATGCAATAGATAAGGCATTTCAGCGTATGACTTCTTCCAGTCACCAAATACAATTCCGATGGCCTTCCTCCGAGCATCCCAAGCCCTTTTCTTTGTAACCCAGTAGTTGTACATCTCGTGGATGTGAGCTCTACAACTTGAAACATGAACAAGAGTTAGCAACGATCTGGACATGAATTTGTAGTCCAACTGAGGATGATCCTGATTAACTATTGGGTTTATACAAGTGTGTGCCCCAACAATCTTGGAGATCACCCACAATCCATCGAATTTTCTAAAATGTCCTCGTAAATACCAAACACAGCCATTCGATCTCTGCTTGCTAAAAGCCGATCATATCAAGCTGGTGGATTCCTTGACAATGAAGTCATAGCACAAACCCCCGTACGTTGGTTGTCGATTCGCCAATGAGTGTACCCCTCAAATGAAACATACAATACAACGACTCCATTCCGACCTAATACGTGACACAACGTACAAGTAAATAAAATACATTCATGAAATGAAGAATAATATGCATATTATATAAACAATCATCTTAAGAAAAAAATTTACCAAGTCTCAATGTATGCAACAACGTCTTAGCCCTAGTGGGAGGCGGTGGCGGCTAGGACGGTGCCGACCAAGGAAGCTACGGAAAAGGAGTTTTCCGCGAGGCTAGGAGTGATCAAAATGGACGTTTGTGAGAGAGGGAGAGGTCAAAATCGGCGGGTGGCACAGTGGGCAGGTCGCGGGCGGCAGGGACGGAGGCTGGGAACGAGGTTCGCGTGGGGGAAATGGGAAATCCGATATACGGGTCTCTTATTTAGCCCTTATATCGCATATTGAATATGCGTTTTATATATCACATATTAAAGATGCGACACACCTGTAGTTTCTAAGTAAAAAAAACTTCAGGGGTGTCGCATGTTCAACATGCGACACCTCTGTAGTTTTTAAGTAAAAAAAAGATTTCGTAAAACCTGGGTATTTAAGTAAATCTCAGTGGTATAGGGGTGTCCTAGTTGCTTATGTTTTTCCTTTCTTTCTCCCTCGCATACTTTAGAAATGTAAAGTTGTTGGTAATATGATAAAATATTTTGCTGGCTTGGATTTTATTCTGAAGTGTTTAAGATATTTCTCTGTCGCAGAATGTCCTGCATTGGCATATTGCTGATGCACAATCATTTCCGTTAGAAATTCCTTCATATCCGAAGTTATGGAATGGTGCCTACTCATACTCAGAAAGATATAGTATGGATGATGCAGTTGAAATTGTGCAGTAAGTATTGCTTTTGGTATTTTGTTATCAAAGATGGATATACCATACATTTAAACTGAAAGTTTTTTTTTCAACCATTTGATTGGTTTATTTTAGTGGTTATTGAGAAGCATGGAAGGAAATATCACAATATATCACCGATATATCGATATTGATATGAGACTGTATGTGTACCGATATGACGATATTTCCTCCTTTTCCAGTATTTCCTTCACAAAAGAGCGTCGGTATGGACGATATTTCCGCGATGTATCGCCGAAATATCGTATCGACACGATATCGAAATCGATATGGCCTTCCATGTTGAGAAGTAAACATAGTAGATGCCGTTTCACCGAGTATTCATTTGAAAGAACACCCTAAAAAATGCTTGTATGATTCCTTTTTTCTAGTAAATACTGTTCACACGTGCCATACATCCATGCATCTCCATACTCATATGGTTGGAATAATTTCTGTAGTTGTGTTGGTTTATTTCTAAGTTTCTGCATAAGGTGATGGATGAATGTATTTTAAATTTTTGTTTGAAGAATGGTCTACGATATGCTCTTCAAACCAGGATCAAATAATTTGATAAGCTTTTGAAAGAAAGCTTGTATAATCTACAGAGGAACGCATGGAGAGAAATTGATTGAGATAGAGTTAATCAATATAATATATAAGCAGTAATGTATGTCTGTGGTACTTAAAAAAACTGGTGATGGATATAAACAAAGATCATTTTTTCTTTTTCGTCAGCAAGTAATTGGTTCCTCTCACTGCGGGAGTTTTCCTGATAGACTCTTGTATAGGCACGTTTAATATTCTCGAGGTAGCTACTACTGTTATGTCTCTAATTCATCTGAACATTAAATTTCTGTTAATCGGTTTGCAGGTATGCCTTCAAACGGGGGATCAATGTGATGCCTGAAATTGATGTCCCTGGTCATGCACGTTCTTGGTATGATGTTCGAAATCTTTAATATACGCAAGGTTTAAATTCATGTACTTTGGGTTCTATTTCTATTTAGTACGGTGGCTTCACCCCACCTTGACAGTTGGAGAATATCAGACAAGATTGTTTTTTGTGTACTCTCCTTTTATTTCTTTGCATTCTCTGTAAGACTTTTTGTATATGATTAGGGATTTTATTTATTGAGAGTCCCTTCTCTTGGATAATTAAGAAATCACGACATCATGTTATCTTGTCTATCACATGGCATCCTCAGTTTTAAGAACACTCCTTGTTCCATTATTTTTTGTGAGAAGACTGTGTCCTATTTGTAGAGGGAATAGAATGAATTGCATTAATGAGAGGCCCTTGGGTTCTCTTGTATAGGAGAGGAACCTTTGGGCAAATTACAAGTAGAAGACAAAATACATAGATAATAAGAATATAATAAGAAAGTAAAAATCTCAATACTCCTCAAGCCGGAGCGTAGATATCTATCAAACTCAACTTGGAACAACATCTCTGATAAGGCCCTCCGACTAGGGTTTTAGTAAGAATATATGTTGTATGGTCTCCAGAGCTAACATGCGTAGTGGCTGTGGAAAGGCGTGAAATAAAAAGTTGGATTTAATCGTAGCCCTAGAGCTCTATTATATAGGAGAAAAACTTTGAGGGAAAATTACATAAAGTAGATAGAAGAAATAAGAAAGTACAAAATAAAGATATTGAGATATTAATATCTCAACACTCCCCATCAAGCTGGAGCATATATGCCTATCATGCTCAGCTTGGAACAACAACGGTTTGGTAAACATATATGTAATCTAGTCATCGGAAGCAACATGAGAGATGGATATAAGTCCCTTTTGGATTAGGTCACGTATGTAATGCGCGTCTACTTCAATGTATTGTGTTCTTTCATGGAAGGCTGGATTATTAGCTATGAATAAAGCGGCTTGGTTATCACATTTGCAGTACATAGGAAGAGGCACCTCAATAGTTAGGTCAGTCAGGACAGACTTGACCCACATCATTTCCGTGCACCCTTGGGCATGGCCCTGTACTATGTTTTAGCGATAGATTTAGCCAGAACTGTCTGTTTCTTACTCTTCCATGAAACTAGCGAGCTACATACAAACACAATGAAGCCTGAAGTGGACTTCCTGTCATTGTGGCACCCATCATAGTCTTCTGCATCCTCACATCCAATAATTGTGAGAGACATGTCTCTTCCAAACAGAAGTCCTACACCTGGAGAAGACTTCAGATACCTCAAGATCATGTTAATTATATCCATATCAAGTTGTCTGGGTTGCTCCATAAATTGACTGACTCTACTAACAACAAATGATATATCAGTCCTGGTGATAGTGACATACAACAACTTCCCTGCTAGCTCTCTGTATCGTCTCTTATCCGCCTACTCAAAGTCATCATCATAGAGCCTAGCATTGATATCCATTGAAGTAGTAGCATGTCTACATCCTATCATGCCTGTCTCAGATAGGAGGTGACATACTTCTTTACATCATTACCATACCATGCCGATTTCTTACAAATTCTAAGTCAAGAAAGTAACATAACTTGCCAAGGTCCTTGGTCACAAACCGTTGTCCAAGGATATCCTTAGTTACCTGAATGCCATGTTCATCACTGCCTATAACAATAATGTCATCAATCCGTGTTCTCCTAACAATAATGTCATCACTGCTTGAATTGCAACGATACTTCTCTGGGTTCTCCTAACAAAAAGAGAATGATTTGCAGTAGATCTGACCATGGCCTCAAATTTCAACGAAATTCGGTCGAATTTTTGTCGAATATCGATATCCAGTCGAAATCGAAATTCGATCGAAATGACCGAAATATAGGGGTCCTAGTACAAAAAATGACCAAAATGACTGAAATTCCGGTCGAAATTCCACTAAAATTCCACCGAAATTCTGTTTTGGTCTATACTGAAATGATGACCGAAATTGACATTTAGGGCCTTGGATCTGACAATTCTATGTTGTTCAGTCAACTTTGAGAGCTTCTGAAACAAGGCCCTCTGACTCTTCTTAAGGCCATAGATGGCCTTGTGAAGTCTGCACACCATACAAGACTTTCCCTCGATAGCAAACTCCGGTGGTTGCTGCATGTATACTTCCTCCTGCAAGTCCCCATACAAAAATACATTCTTGACATCTAATTGGAAAAGTGACCAGTCACGTACCACAACAACGACAATGAGAACCCGCAACACAAAATGACGAGCAACTGGAGAAAAGGTATCATGATAATCCACCCTATAGGTTTGGGTGAACCCACGAGTAACCAATCTAACCTTATATCTATCCACAGTACCATCCTCATGGTGTTTCACTGTAAAAAACCATTTGCTGCCAACAACAGATGCACCAAGAGAAGCCTGTACAACATTCAACGTACCGCGAAACTGTAACGCTTCCATCTCCTCCTCCATAGCAATACACCACTGACTACAACATCTGTGGATCATGTAGTAGTGGTACCGATAACATGAGTCAGTATGTCCCGTATACGAGACTCAATGTTATTGAGGCGTGGATCTGCTTGAGGAGCCAAGTACTTGAAGGCTCAGTCTGCTTTGCTACTCTAGCTGATGCGGGGTATCCATGCTTCTGATAGTATGTGTCCTCAAAGTATCCTGGGCAACGAGAGCAGGTACAGGGGCCATACTGACACCCACCCCCTCTATCGCAGGGACCATACCCTCTGAACTGCGTAGAACCTCCTCTGTCGTGAGATGCAACTGTAGTTGAGGAGGGTTGTGTGGTGGTAGTGGGTAGAATAAGAAACCTGCTGAGGTGACTGTATACCTCCTCCATGAGAAATATGGTTGCCCCCGTAAGAAGCTGTGCATGTGCGGCCTCATACTCCGGATCAAAGTGCAGCCAAGAAAACTCCAACCATCGTGGAGTTCCCGTAGGTCATCTGCTGCTATGTGGATGTAACAACATGCATGAAGCTGTGAAGCTTCTCAAACATGCCTCACAGAGAAGATTAGAAAGTATGTAAGGGACGACCATTTTGCTTAGCCCTAAATGTTTCAAACTGGATCTGAAAAATCTTGGCCTCGTTCTTTGCTTGTGCATAGGTGGCTGCCAAAATATCCCACATTGCCTTGGTGGTGGGCTGGCTCATAATATCGTTGACAATCTCTATGACTACGAAGCATGTGCATACACATCATCTTGCTTCCTTGAAGCATTAATGCCAGTCTTATCGTCGACTCTGGCTGTGTTAGAATGTGCTCCTTGTTGTTGCACTGGATATGGGTGAGAAACCACATGGACCACAACTCATAGTTGGTCATACCCATCTTCATGATGGAAACCAGGCCCTTGAAGGCATTCACCAAAGAAAAAAGATCCCATTTTTCTCTGAATTAATGTATGAAGGCTAAAAAATAGAACTCAACTAGGAAGTAGACTGATTATAGCTAGTCTATACGATCATATGAAGGATTGGTTGTACGTGTAGACTCATACAACCATCCTCATCACTCTTCAAGCCGCGCTAGGTGATGAACGCTGAATGACCTACCCTTTTATGTTGTCGAATTAACGAGTGCGTTGTAGTCGGATAGATCCGCGTCGATCGAAAATTAACCGCACAAATCGATTAAATCGACGAATGAATATATATGCAGTTTGTTGTTTGTTTAACCTGGGCAAGCCCCAGGGTCGACTCAAGGAGGCAAAGGAATAACTCAAGATCAAGTTAGAGGTATTAGATTGGGGTTTTCCTAGTGGAATTTTTTTTGATATTTTTTTATGCAGGACACATGAAAAATCAGGCCAGATTATGAGTTAAATCAGATATATGATCAAATTAATTCTAAAAATTATGAAACTTGGCCAGATTATGAAATGGGATGAAATTAAGCAGCCCTTTTTTTGAATTTTCTAATGCACGGATAATAAAATATGCAGATTTTAGTGAAAATGACTAAACCAATTTTAATAATTACCAAACGATGCTATTTCTCAGAAATAAAATTAATCCAAATAGATCTAATCAAAAGCTATCCAAATCAACTTGAATTTCCTTAAAAAACTTCACGGTTGATTAATTAAAAATCGATTATAATTTTCACAAATTTTTTTTCTAAGACAACCTATTCGTGCAAATGGTGTGATTTTTGGATATGTTGTAGCACAAACTTATATCTACCAATGGTGATTTTTCAGAGATTTTTCAATAAGCCGATAAGACGCAATCAATTTATCAATCAAAATGGGCAAAATGTTGCAATTTTCACCAAATTAATTTCCATAAATATTCTGCAAATCTAAAAATATACATATAAATGCTAACATGGTAGAACAAGAGTTATGCTACACAATGCAACTTTCGGAATTAAAAATTGATGACAAAATGATGACAAAATAAACGTGCCAATGCAAGGGTATGAATGCAAGACAGAAATAGAAATATGAACTCAAATGGAGAACAAGGACTTACATGCAATTAATGGGAACTTAAACTTTCTTTGAGAACATGAAAACTGGTGCAAGTGTCCCCTTTGCAAAACACCTTTTGTCCTTATTATCCGCTATTGGCTTCTCTGTTCTTGCCATGAAACAGGGGAGGGAGCTTCTTCTCAAGTTGGAGCTTCACGCGCGCGAGGAGGACTGGTCGGCCTTGGCGTGGCGCGGCCTTGGCGTGGTGGCGGAGGGCACGAGTGGTCGTGCGGTGCGGGTGGAAGGCGGCCTGGCGACGAGGGGAGGAGGGCCGGCGGTCGGTGAAGTGAGTGCGGTGGAGGCGCACATGCGGTTGAGGGAGGTGGGTCGCGCTCGCCCCGCGCTTGGGCTGGTGCGTGGTGGGAGCAGCCGGCTGCTGGCGGTGCGAGGCCGCCGGCGGCCTGGAGCTTGGCGGCGAGGGCAGGGGCGCACAACGTCGGCGGCGAGGGGCTGCTGCGGCTCCTGTTTTAATTTTTTTTTTGTATTTTTTGTGTTTTTTTTTGTATTTTCTTTGTTTGAACAGCAGATAAAAAGTGAAATATATGAAATGAAGTGGTGTGTGTGTTGGTGATCGTGATTGTGTTGATGTTTGTGAAATGTTTGGTGACGAACAAGGAACAAAATATGTTAGATAAAAAATTGAAATGAAAAGATATGATAGAAAATACTTACCTGTGTGGTTCGCCGAAAGTGGAGCCGCGTCTTGCGGCTTCCGTCGTGGCCTCGAGAAGGATGGCGGAATCCTTTGAAGCTGAGCGAGTTTGATGGGAATCTTGCGACGCGACAATGGTGATGCCGCGGATCTCGCCTGCAGGTCGTCGTCGCTCAACGTCTAAGGGGGAGCTGTCACCTCTCAACTTAAAACGGGGCTCGAACCTTTCTTCTCTCGAAAACGGCGGTTGATGAACAATGGAGAAGATGAGGTGAATATAAAGAGGAGGGGGAAGTTAGAAAATAGGTGGAGAAAGTGGAGAAGATGGGGAGTTATTGGCTTGGAGTGGGGAGTAAGAAAAGGGAGAAGAGGTAAAAGGGGAATATAATAATAATAGAATAATAATATAAAATAAGTAGGCTACTAAAAATAACAATAATTAAAATAATAATAATAAAATAATAAAATCCGAAAATAATAAAAAATAAATCCGAAAATCAAAAATTGCGGTGACGTGGCGGCTCCAGGAGCTGCCACATGTCGCTCCCAGAAAATTAAAAGATTAAATGAAAAGAAAATCAAAAGAAATAACAAAAGGGATTAAATCAAAAAGTGGTCAACACGAAAGTTGCTCGTCTCAACGAGATCTACAACTTTCGTGAAGGGTCGAAAATCAAATGAAATCATCTGTACAATAATGTATTTTTGGGTGGCACCTTATATGTATAAAATACCACATTTTTGTCTTTTATATTTTTTTATCATTTTTAAAAGAGAGAAAAATCAAAATAAAAATAGAAAAAAATATGAGGAGAATATTTACAACTTAATCTATTTTTTTGGATTTTTAATAATGAAGAAAATAAAATGATAAAATACAGGGGTAAAACGGTCATTACGTACAATGTACAAAAGGGGCCCAAAACCCAAGTTTTGCATACGAGCTCCGATTTTAGTGAAATTGGTCTTGTATCGAAGGTCTCTGAATGTATATTACTTAAAAGTGAGTAGACCTAATTCGAACACTGTATGAGAGAGATATGTACATTTTAAAGTTCATGGTTTCAAACTTGGATTGGGGTTTTATTGGTCAGTTTTACAAGTTAGTATTTTTTTGATATTTTTCTTTAATTAGTGTTAGTCATATATACACTATGGAGTTGATTTTATTGGATTCAGAGTTAGTATAAAATATATACAAATAAGGTATTTTAGCTAATATACAAGTGAATATTTACAAGTGAAATTGGCTTCTTATTTAATGCAATATGAATACTAAAATGCAGATATTATGAATGCATGCATGAATGCTAATTATACAATATAAGTAGAAATATGCCTCTAATTACTCGGGAACAAAGCTCTATTTTCAACTTTTAGAGTGATGAATCGCAGATTCATCACTAGGGTCATCGGAAAACACGATTTATAGGTTTGAAATCACTTTTCCCGGTCAAAATCAGATCGTTTGAGATTGCAGTTGGGGCCAAAGAGGTGCATGGAGGTGCACGTATGCATGCGGGAAGGTTGCTAGGATGTGTAGCAATCCTTAGCAGCGGCTGAGGAGGTGTCGGTAACGGACTAGATAGATAGTGCACGGGAGGCTAACTGCTAACAACCGCTGGGCTGGGGCCGACAGAGGCCTGTAGCGATTGCCATGGTGTCTGATTTTTGTCATCGATGGCATTTGAAGACGGGGAGGGGTTGACGGGTGGGGTTTAGGGATGGGTGGGATACGAAAAATCCGATCTAGGAATATCTCTCTGATACCATGTTAGTGGAAAGAGAGAACTTGATTATTCATAAGGCCCTAGGGTTCTCTTATATAGGAGGGTAACCTATTGGGCAAATTACATAATGGAGACAGACAAAATAGAAAATATATAAAGGATTCAAAACATAGTAAATATCTCAACAACCCCTAATAATCATGCATTAGCCATCTCATTTACACCATATTTAAATCCTAAACCTTCATTGCTTCTTCTTATTTTTATTTATGATGTACACATTTCCCAATGGTGAATTTTCATGTTTTAGATTCTCTATTCATATGAAATCCAAAATTCTAATAATTAATATATATTTATCCCTTTCCATTGAATACATCCGTTCAACCTTTTCTTTGCTAATCAATTCCAATTAGTAGCGCCACTCTATCTCCATCCAAATCACGACTTGAATGTTAAAATAAATACCATACCATATTTATGCAGAAAAATATCGATATTAGAACTTGTATCTACTCTATAATTGACAAAGTATCGAAATGCTTGCCTTATTAGCTATAACTATATATTCAAATGATAATGTTTAACCATGTATCCAATCATTAACATTTCTATTTTGTGTACTTAGTGTATTAATCCAACGTGGATGTGACGCGACAAGCTCCCATATTTGATTTTGTGAAGAGACTTTGTATCTTCACCCATAACATCAATCCAAGCTCCACATTCTGCTCCTACAATAGCCTCTTTTTATGTCGATGATCGTAGAGACTGCCTTTTCAATAACATGTAGTGTAAATGCAATCATATCCTCAAAGCTGTATCTTTGAGGATGATAACATCAGTGCTATTAGGCATCCCCTTTTCATGAACTTTAGGTTAATCAATATCATTCTGATCAATATTGGTGTGATAATCTGCTTGATAAAAACTTGGTGCCAATTCAAACTCCATGTCTTTATGGATACCATTATTTTCCCTGCATATACGCACTCGACCATCGAGTGAACGGAGAAGGCACTCCTATTAATAACTTTTCTAATGCCTGAATGAGACCAGATTTTATCGATGGTGGATGCAAGGCTTCGATTTATGAAGTAAGATGATGTATTCATGGTTTCAGCCTAAAAAGCCTTATCAAGGCTAGTAGTTGAGAGCATGTGCCTTGCTTTCTCCAGAGTTTCTAGTTATTTCCTTTTATGGCTACGTTTTGTTGCGACCTATCCCCAACGACGTGGTGTCTCATAACTCCTTCCTCGTAGAATTAATTGAGCTTTAATGAACCAAAGTCTAAGCCATTATCAATGCACAAATGATAGACCTTATTTGAAGTCTTATTTTCCAATATGATATTGTTGGAAGAAAACAAAGAGAGATGTTTATTCCTCGTAACCCTAGGTTCTCTTATATAGGGAGAGGCCTATGGGTAAATTACATAGAATAGACAGAATGAAATAAAAATAACAAGAGAGATACATGGAATGTATAAATATCACAACACTCCCCCTCAAGATGGAGCGTAGATGTCAATCATGCTCAGCTTGGACGAACATTTCTGAAATGGCCCTTTGAGTAATGCTTCAGTGAAAATATCTATTGTTTGCTCCCCTAAACTCACATGAGAAGTAGAAAGAATGCCTTTCTGAATCATATCTCTAGTATAGTGGCAGTCTACCTCAATATGTTTGGTTCTCTCATGGAACGTTGGATTGTTGGCAGTAAAAAGAGCAGCTTGGTTATCACATTGGAGACGCATGGAAAGTGGCACCTCTATAGTTAGATCATTAAGAACAGATCTGAACCACATCATTTCCGTGGTGGCTTGTGCCATTGCCCTGTATTATGGCTCCGCACTTGATCTAGCAACTATAGTTGCTTCTTGCTCTTCTATGAGACCAATGAACTTCCTACAAACATAACAAACCCCAAGGTAGACTTTCTATCTTTCGGACATCCAACATAAAATGCATCTGCACATGCAGTAACTTAGAGAGATGAACCGATGCTAAATAGAAGTCCTGTACTAGGTGAAGTCTTCAGATATCTCAAAATCATGTGGACTGCATCCATATGTACCTGCCTTGATTGTTTCATAAATTGGCTTTGCTCACAACAAAGGATATGTTAGGCCTGGTGATGGTCACATATAGTAGCTTGCCCACAAGCTCCCTTTATCTCCTCTTGTCAACCTCCTCAGTATCATCATCATATAGCTTCATGCTTGGATCGCTGAGAGTAGTGGCAGGTCTGCAGTCTGCCATTCCTGTCTCTGAAAGGAGGTCTGAAATATATTTTCTTTGAGTCATCACAAGACCTCGTTGGTTCCTTGCAAATACCAAACCAAGGAAGTAACGTAGATGTCCAAGATCCTTGGTCACAAACTGCTGACCTAGGAAATCCTTGGCACCCTGAATACCCTACTTGTTATCCCATGTAATAATAATGTCATCAACCTATACAAGAATGCCAATAGTACCTCTCTGGATATTCTGTACAAACAAGGAGTGATTGGCAGTTGAACACACAAACCCATGTTGCTCTATTAGATCCGAGAGCTTTTGGAACCATGCTCTTGGACTCTGCTTACGGCCATAAATAGCCTTGTGTAACATGCATACCTTCTGACACTCCCCCTCAGCAGTAAACCTCGGTGGGTGCTGCATCTTGACCTCCTCTTGTAGATCAACGTAAAGGAAGGCATTCTTGATATCAAGCTGATACAGGGGCCAATCACGTGTCATAACAACTAACAGAATTATATACAGAGTAGAGTGTTTGGCTACGGAGGAGAAGGTATCCTGGTAGTCCACCCCATATGTCCGGGTGAACCCACGTGCCACTAGTCTCACCTTAAAATGATCCATACTGCCATCCACTCGGTGTTTCACAGTGAAAACCCATTTGCATCCTACAACGGACGCGTCAACAGGAGCAGAAACAAGACTCCACGTACCACGGGACTGTAATGCAGACATCTCCTCTTCCATAGCCAAGCGCCAGCGACCATCTTTCAATACTTCCTTATAATTCCGTGGAATTTCCATGACAGATAGAGCCTTTGTAAATTTCTGAAAATCCCCTGTGAGAATATGAAAGGAGACCTGAGATGCCAGGGGGTATGTAGCACATGATCTCTTCTGTTTCTGGACTGCAATAGGAATATCCAGATTGGAATGAACATCCTACATCTGTGTACCATCCTGCAAAGTGTCCTGCACAGATACATCTACAAACCCATCGTTAGAAGCTCTGTTATCAGAACAAACCTGGGGCTCCGTGGATGATGGGTGATGACCCAGAGTAGTAGTAGTGCGACAAATATAGAACTTAGGTAGAGATGAAACCAATGGTGCATGCGACTCAGTAGTAGGAGGAGGTGGTGGTGGAGGTGGAGATGAAGGGATGACAATCACAGGAGGTGGTGGCATATAGATTTCATTATCCACATTCGATGAAGCCAACCTATCACATGTAGGAGAGAACTACATCACAGACTCAAAAAATGCGACATCAGCACTTATGTAATATTTTCGGCGAAGAGGGTCATAACAATGATATCCCTTCTGAGTCCTGGAGTATCCGACGAACACACATTTGACAGCTCTAGGAGCGAGCTTGTCAATATCTGGAGCCAACTGGTGAACAAAAGCAACGGATACGAACACACGAGGAGTGAGTGAGAATAGCTCCTTCTCAGGAAAAGCTTTGGAGAAAGGATTTTTCTCACGCAGGACAGATGATGCCATACGATTCACCAAGTAGCATGCAGTGAGAACTGCGTCACTCCAGAATGTGGTGCATGATTCTGAATGAGAAAAGTCCGAGTGACATCAAGAAGATGACGATGCTTCCTTTCTGGAATGCCATTTTGCTGAGAGGTGTAAGAGCAAGACATTTGATGAATAATCCCTCTGGATAACAGGAAATGAGAAAGGTCACAAGTACAAAATTCCAATGCATTATCAGTTCGCACAAACTTTACCAAAGTAGAGAAGACATTTTTCACTTCAGTAATAAAGGTTTTAATCACATTCCCTGTTTCAGATTTATTTTTCAAACGAAACACCCATGACAAACAAGAAAAATCATCAACAACTCCAAGATAAAATCTGTGTCCCTGGTAATCAGGTACACGACTCGGACCCCATATATCAATATGAAATAACTCAAAAGTGGAGCTACTGCTCCGACTCTGACGGCTGGGAAAGGCAGACCTGTGATGCTTTCCCAACTGACATGCTTCGCACTGAAAGGAAGATGTAGGTAAAATGTGTGGTAGCATATGACTCATCTTCTGAAGAGGGAGATGTCCAAATCGGAGGTGCCAAGTAAACGTAGAGACTGATCCATACGAAAGAGAAGAGATGCCAGCATATGAAGTCTGAACCAGGTGATAGTGACCACCCTGCTCACGACCATACCCAATCACTTTGCCTGTAAGAATGTCCTGAAAAATAAGAGATGGTAGGTCAAATATAGCTCGGCAGTGCAGATCTTTTGTAATCTGACTAATAGAAAGTAGGTTCATAGAGAAGTCTGGAGCATGCAACACATTTTGCAGACGCATTGAAGGAGTCAGAGTGATCTCCCCCTGTCCTGTGATCGGGGAATGAGTCTCATCAGCTATCACAATTGTTCTCCCTGGAGAGACTTGTCCATATGATTCAAGCTGCTGTCTATCTCCACATAGATGATGTGTAGCACCTGATTCCATAATCCACTCTGTACTGTCAGAAACGTGACAAGATGTAAAAGCATAAGTACCTGAGGTGCTAGCTGTAGCAGAAGTATTGGCAGCTGTTGAGACTGCCACATCTGAATGATCTCCTGAGGATGGTGAAGCAGAGGGGGGTATAATATCTCTCAGTCTGGCAACAAGGTGATCAAACCTCTGATCTAGGGTAGAAGCAGCAGGAGACTCAATCTGCTCTGCAACACGAGCTGTTGTCGGGAACCCATGCTTAGAATAGCATGTCTCATCAGAGTGACCTGGGCGGTGACAAAAGGTACAAGGCTGATGAGTGCGGCCTCCTCTACCACAAGGTCCACACCCACAGAAGGTAGAGTGACCTCTTCCTCGAGAGGCTGCCATGGCCGAAGAAGTCTGACTAGGGGCTGTAGAAGGAATAGTAATCCTGTTGAGTCTGCGGAAAGCTTCCTCCGTGGGAGGAATAGAGGCATCTGCTAAAATCTGAGAACGAACAGCTTCATATTCAGGGTCAAGACCTACAAGGAATACCCCCTACCATGGTAGCATTCCTATATGTCTTCTGCTGCTCAGGAGTTGTCGTTAGAGGCATGAAGCTGTGAAGCTTTTAAACATTCCACACAAAGATGTATATTGTGAATGCAAAGGACGTCCGTTCTGCTTGATAGTGAATAAATATGTCATACTGAAGTTGAAGGATTTTCGTCTCGTTGCTCGCTTGACAATATGTTGTTGCGAGGATAACCCACATCGCCTTAGCAGTAGGCTGATGTAACACATCATTAGCGATCTTAATCGTTAATGTTCCGGACAGCCACACCTTGGCATAAGCATTGCCCACTTCCCATGAGGCGTTTATCCCAGTCTTCTCCGCTGGTTCTTCCTCGGTAAGAGTGTGTTTCTTACCATTTGACTTCATAAAGCTCATAAACTGCATAGCCCGGAGCTCATAATTTCTCCCATCCATCTTTACAATAGGCGTCAGACTTCTGAAGGCGCCTGTGGTGGGTACATCAACCTTGTTCTCAGACATCTTGCTGGATATAGAAGACTAGGATATTGTAGACCAATGAATGAATTTCTACATAAACATACGTGGATTTGGGTGCATATGTAGACTTATGTCCCCAAATCCATCACCGGAATGAGGTGAACGACGACGGGGTGTAGAGGTACAACACGCGGTGTGCGCTGGACCGCGCTAGACGATACTAGGCATGGTGCAGGGATATGCGCAGATCAACGCACGGAAACACGGGAGCACGCGTAGGCTCGTGCAGGGAGTTGCTCAGATCGTCGCGTGATGGCTCGCGCTCATACGCGGGTGACACACGGGTGCTGCGTGTAATGCGCATAGGCGACGACGAGCGGAGATGAGTTGACGGAGACGTGCAGAGGTGCGCACCTACTGCAACGTGTGTAGGTGGTGGCGCGCGGAGGTGTGTATAAAGTGGGGTTAGGGTTTTTGGGTATGAGAGCTCTGATCTAGGACCGTTGCTCTGGTACCATGTTGGAAGAAAATAAAGAGAGATGTTTATTCCTCGTAACCCTAGGCTCTCTTATATAGGGAAAGGCCTATAGGTAAATTACATAGAATAGATAGAACGAAATAAAAATAACAGGAGAGATACATAGAATGTATAAATATCTCAACAGATATTATACTATCTAAAATACTTGAATGCATCACTCTTGTGCTTCATCTTGAATAGCTGAACCATCTTGAAGTAATCATCGATGGTAGATAAGAGATGTATGGCACATTCCAAAGAAGGAACTTGATAGGGTCTCCAACAATCACTGCAGAAAAAAAGAATACAGAAGCAATAATACAAACAAGAATGATAAAATAGGAAAAATGAGGAGATATTACGTAGACCCTTGCTCTTTGAGGATACAGTTGGGGCCGTGGGATGCGGTTGGGGCTTTGGGGCACGGTTGGGGACACAATGGTTATGGGGTGCGGCTTGGGCCACATAACACGGCAGGTAGCAATGAAGCCGCTAGGAGCGGGTGACCCGAGAGAAGTAGTGCCTCTATGGGCGACGGTGCCGCAAGGAGGGGAAGAGAGAGTCAGAGAGACATGAGAGGTGCCTCCTGAGGGGTCGAGGCGGCGGTAGAGGTGCTGGCGAGGTCGGAGGCGGCTGAGAGCCACCGGTTGTGGCTGTGCACAAAGGTTGGGCAGTGGAAGGATAGGGTTAGGGTTTGGGTACGAGAGCTCTGGTGTAGGACTGCCGCTCTGATACTATGTTGGGAAAAAAGATCAACTTGTTTATTCTAGTAACCCTAGGCTCTCTTATATAGGAGAGTAGCCTATAGGTAAATTACATAAAGCGTACAAGAGAAGAGATATATATCTATACACTCCTAAAAGTCAACTTGCTCTGATAATATATGGAGAAACATAATGCGGCAACGATAACAAGAATGGTAAACCATGAAGAATACAAAGATTTTACGTGGAACCCTATTCAGTGAGGAACGAGATGAAACCGCAGGAAAATGCCTCAAAAGGAGGATTCTTCTATTTCATTCTTTCAATGAATTACATGGGTGTCGAGTTCTCTATATAGCCCTAGTGTTTCTCAAGAGTCCCACCAAGAGATAATGTGGGACTAATTATTATGGCATGATAACTGGATCCTAGAGAGGTCAAATTACCCACCTAGATCATTCTCTAATAATCGCCATAAATGTAATTAAATATCTCATTCGTCGTGTAAATTGCTTTGTTGAATTGTACCCTCAATTGTTTTTCGAAGACACAAGGTTCACAAAACTTCACTTGGATCCTTTAAGATCTTCGAGAAGACCTTTTGGACTAAGAATGTCCATCCCCACCTTACTCATATACAATAGTTGCATATGCCGCAACTCAAGTTCACATTTCATTCCTTGGGTGTACAACAACAACAAAACCCGCAACTTTAGACGCCTGCTCAATATAAATGATTTTCTGCTTGGTACCTTGGATGATGAATGTTCCTTCTTTGTCTACGTGCAATTTTCCACCTACAACATTGTATTATACTCTTTATAGTTCAAGATTCCAAGAGATAAGAGATTCTTCCTCATGTTTTGAACATGACAAACTTCTGAAACATTCCTTAACATCCCATCATGAATTTTGATTTTCACAAAAGCTATGTGAATGATATGCACGGGTTCTCTAGGATGACATTTTATTATTGATGTTCTTGTAGGTAGAAAATCAATCTCTGTGAGGTATCATGTGACAGGAATAGACATAATCAAGAATCCATGTATCTCCAGAATACATTTAATCGATGATGATAAGTACATAAACATCATAATAATCTCCATTCTAACTTTCTGTGACAATCATGACATTGCCTTTCATTTAATCGATGACGATAAGTATATAAACATCAGAATAATCTCCATTCTCCATTCTGAGTTACTGTGACGACCATGACCTTGCCTTTCTTATTCGAGAATATGTATTCCAATGACCACTTTTCTTGAAAAAGTTGCATGCATCTTTCGAATTTGATCATCTTTGATTTTACGTTAGTGACTTGTTATGACACTTCTCTGTGGCAACATAGTTCTTCTCATAGATTGTCTTCAACACTATGACCTGCGAATCCCCATGGTTCATAGAAGCTATCTGACAAAGTTCACGAGCATGGTGACTCGATCGAATTTCTTTAAGGAAGCCCTTCTCTACTGGCTATGAACGATTGATCAAAATTCTCATACAATAGCGTAATCTGGACCAATAAAACAAAATCAGTATCTTCCATCCTCTATTTCACTATCTATGTTTTTAACATATAGAAGCAATGTATTGTTTAAACAATGTAGATGCTTTTTAAGAGAGGCAACTTCTTGCATATATAAGAAAATAGACGTTGCTTCAACAAATTTTTTTTTGAATAAAAACAAGGGGGAGCACTCCCAAGATGGGAGTCACCACACCGCAAATTTCATTGATATGCAAAAAGTTACATCATCCGGATACCCAGAAGTTGTACAAAGCATTACATTGCGCCACCACATTTTCATAGTAAAAACGCTGCCCCTTATAAATTACATCATTTCTACCAAGCCATATAGCCCAAAGTACCGCAAAAACTCTGGAAACATCATCGGTGGAGCCGGCTCCCACCGCCCGAATAGAACCCCAAAAAAGATCCGCACAAGAAGACTGCACCCATGGCAACCCCAAGGACTCCCACATGTCCACCGATAACCTGCAACCGAAGAAGATGTGATTCGCGTCCTCCACGCCATCAGTGCATCTGTCACAATAAACGTCCGTCGCGTCCAACAATCTTTCCCTTCTGACTTGTCACACAGACGACCCCGCCGCAGACACCAGAGGAAGACCTTAACCCTGGTAGGAATCTTTGCCGCCCAAATAATCTTCAGATCCACACATAGGTCGTCGTCATGCTCCAGCCCTCCACCACACAACCTTCGGTACGCCTTCTTAACCGAGAACTTACCCTCCACCCACTCAAAACAGTCCGGCTCCCCCGACAACTCCCCGGCAGAGGGAATCTCCGTAAGCAACTGTAAAAAATCCTGCATCCTCTGCTCAGACAGAACCGCAGTGAACCTCAGAGCCCAAGTACCAGAGTCCACCACCTCCGCCACCCGCGCCTCCTTGTCCACAGCTAACGCCACCAATCTAGGTAAGCGGAGCGCCAAGGGCCCCTCTCCCGTCCAGTCATCATGCCAAAATCTGAAGAGAAGCCCATCTCCCAGCCGTGGGCGAAGAAAAGGCCTCAAAGCTGGCAGGACCGCTCGGACCCCGCTCCACAGCGAAGACTCATGACGCCGCCTCGCCGCCACCAACTCTCCCGAGACCCCATATATCTTCCTCAGCAGCCGCACCACCAGCAAGTCCGATGGGCCCCAGATGCGCACGACCCACTTCGCAAGCAAGGCCCTGTTCATGCATTCCACATCCCTGACCCCCAACCCACCCTCGGAAACGGGTAGAGTAAGATCCCTCCAAGCCACCAGGTGCTTCAACAACTTGTTGGTTAGAGATTTCATCTTATATAGAGTTTCCATCCTCAATCGTAGATTCATTATTATTTTAACATTGATGACCTCATATAATAAACTCGTTACATACAATGATCTTTGGCTTCACCTTTTCTTCTTGCACCACCTTTGACGGCTCAAGTTCCTTTGCCCTATTGTCGTTCAATTGTGTCCAACTACTGTACTACGTGAGAAGGGTATGCATCTTGACTTGTGAGAGCCCGAAGCGGTTCCCAGTGTTGAAGTTCTTGATCTACATATTGTGTGATGCAATCTTCTTCCTACTTCAAACAAACATGATAACTTTATACTAATTTGTTGTCAATGGAAGTAGGGTGCATCGATACACACCGATAAGCAAGCAAGAAACACCTACAACACACGTTTTACATGATGTAATGGTAACTAGGCTACATCTTTGGTAGCGACCGTGAATCTCTCTCAATATGATAAAAATTATCCTTCTCTCTATAAATGTGTCCTACTCCCATTTAAGTAACACCCGAATCCCAATACAAATCTGATCCAAATCATAATAGAATTTGGATTTATAGAGATATTTCTTTGTTTTAGTATTGTTAATTTATTCTCTATTTATGATGTTCACAACACGTAATTAGCCATTGGGACTCTCCCATATATAAGAGAGTCCTAGGGTCTCATGAATAATACATTATTTTTCCACCAATATGGTATCCGAGCTGCGGTCTTAGACATGTATTCTCATAACCTTTAACCCTACCCACAACCCACCCGCACATGTTGCCATCGTTGCTGTTGCTCGGAGCATCCTCCACGCGGACCCCCCTCACCTCCACTGTTGCTCGGAGCAACATCCACGCGGACCCTCTTCTACTGTAGAGAGGCCGCTCTGCCTCCCTGCCTCTCCTCCCTCGCCCCTATCTTGATAAGGGAAGGCCGTATCGATATTGATATCATTTCGATATCATATCGATACGATATTTCGATGATATATCGGAGATATATTGCTGAAATATTTCCCATATCAACGACCTTTTGTGAAAAAATGCCTGAAAACTGGGATATATCGTCATATCAGTACCCATATCGGTCGCATCTCGATATCGATATGTCGGCGATATGTCGGCGATATGACGGCGATGTACTGCGAAATTTCATTCCATGATCTCGGTTAGGATTGCGTCGCTGCATCTCCGGGTGTTATGGGGCACTATACTTAGTGATTGAGTGATAATGTATGGTCTGATTTTGAGGATTCCAGGGTGATTTCAGATTGAAAAATCACTCATCTCTTGCCCTAGGACACCCCTCATATTAATGAGAATGGTTGCAATTGGAGTCTATACATGCTATCAATTCCCTTCATGTCTGTATAGATAAGCTTTTCCTTGATTTATAAGTCCCAGACTTTGGAATTCGACATCATGTCCGAAAACAAGGTTGATACTTCCTCCACATATGCTTTTTGAGATTCGGTACCAATAGTCAAGATGGATGGAACGAACTACGTGCCATGCAGTTCATGAGCCCGATGCAGTCTAATGGTAAGAAGCGAATTCTTATCGAAGAGGAGTCGACTTACAAGACTGGGACGAATGCCTCATGTGAGGCCGATGATGCTTATGCACGCGCTTGGTTGACTGGTACATTGACGATAGAGATCTTCAATGATGTTCCGCATCAGCCTACTATCAAGGTAATATGGAATATTTTTGTTGCTACCCATTTACAGGCAAGAAACCACTGGTACATTGATGATCAAGATTGCCAATGATGTTCGACATCAGTCTGTTATCAAGGTATTTTGGGATATTCCTTGCTGCTACTATTCCTCTTACAGAAGAGGCATTGTAATAGTACCCCAACTGGTCCGATTAGTACTAGTTTAGTCGGTGTGGTTGCTGACCGAGTATTGACTAATTCCGATTAGGCCGATTAGTCGATCGATTTTTATTTGGAGATACCATATTTTTTACTTTTTGTAAATCAAATTTATTCTAATACACTTAATTTTTTATTTAAATTCAACTACTTCTTTACTTTCAATATGATAATATAAAAAATGTACATTTTTTGTAAATATATAAGAATATATGTTATAAAAATGATTTATATATTTAAAATAACTAAAAAGTTAAAAACCGATTAAAGCCCGTCTAAATCTGATTAGTTTCTTGACTACCAATTAATCCTTAGTCAGTGACCCAACAGATCGAGTATCGGCTACCGATTTTTGCAACCTTGGGAAGAGGCATACTGTCGACTTAGCAGGATTGTTGTTCTGTTGTCCAATTCATCATAGACCTCCTCTGTGATTGTTGCATTCCTTTGTAGAGGTGGTACTTCACATCACAGAGGTCGAGGGTTTCATGGTCAAGGAAGTGGTCTTGATACCCGTTTGCCATGGACCTACTGTCATAGTTTTGGCCCCTCTGAGAACACATGTTACTCCAAGCATGATTTTCCAACCTCTGCTCGTGCTGTTCAGTAGGGTAAGACTCATGCTGCATCTACTTCTGATCAGATATTTGATGATCTAGTCTTCTGACGTCATGTGCTTCCTCAAAATTCAACTCATTCTATTTTCTAGTGCGAAGCTTGTCAGCTAGCAAAGCACCACATATCTTCATTCCTGAGTTGTCAGGGTCGTAATAGTAGTTCTCTTCTAAGTATCTACTTCTGAATATTTGGGGTCTGAGTCATATTCCCGACCATTTGAGATACATATTCTATCTTATTGCAGTAGATGATTTTTCTAGTTTGTCATGGATTTTTCTGTTAAAGAATATCATTTATTAGTTATCAGTAAAATAAAGAATATTTTTCTGCTACTGTCAAATTTTTTTGCACTGAATCTTTTTATATTGTCAAATCTGTTCGTATTGGGAATACGCTTGAGTTCCGTACCTTATAGCTTTCATATTTCTTTCGATCTCTTGGTATTTTACATCAGACGTCATGTGCCTACATGTCCCAGCAGAACGGTGTTGCTGAATGTAAATATCATCATTTGCTTGATGTCATGTGGACTCTTCTAATTCAGAGCCATGCTCGTCACTTATTTTGGGGTGATTTTGTCCTCATCGCATGAATCTTCCACTATTTTGGGTGAGAAGATTCCCTTCTTGATTGCATTTCTCGAGAAGGATCTGTTCTCTCTTACCCCTCATGTGTTTGGATCTATGACATTTGTGCATCAATTATTACATGTCCTTGATAAGCTTGCCTACAGAGCTGTCAAGTGTGTTTTGTAGGGTATTGCAATACACAACAAAGACACCATTGTTATGATCTTGTTCATAAAAAGTATTATTTCAGTGATGATGTCACCCTCTTTATGTTTGTGATGTACTTGTCCCCTACAGGTGACAAGTTTCTTCCATTGGATCCTGGAGAGGAGGCTTACGCGTCTTCACCTTCACCATCACCACCATCGCCTATTCCAATACCACTTACGGTTCCACCACCACCACTATCATCTCCTCCTGGTTCCATAGTTCGGTTCTTAACACGTTTCTTTATTCATAGGCCGTCTACTGCTCATGGGCCTCTGACGAACTCAGAAATTGCCTTTGTTAATTGATGAAAATGATGTCGAAGTCGTTGTAGTCAGGCAATCTAGAGAACTGTAAGAAATGATCACACCGAGAAATAATATAGAAGATTAAATCTTAATACAAACAACACCAATAACAAAGCCTTTTCCTACAATTAAGTAGGGTCGGCTACATGGATTCTTCGCCTCCATTCAGATCTATCTTGGGCCAATCCCAAGCTTATATCCACAAAACTAAGATCCCTTCGTATGGTCTCTTTCCAACACTTCTTGGGCCGTCCTCGCCCTCTCTTAGCCGGCTCAACATCCCAACACTGGCATCTCCTAACTGGTGCATCAGCTGATCTTCTTTGCAAATGTCCAAACCATCTTAAGCGGTTTTCTTGCATCTTATCCTCGATCGGAGCTACACCAACTTTCTTTCTGATTGCATCATTTTGAATCCGATCTTTACGTGTGTGTCCACACATCCACCTTAGCATTTTCATTTCTGCTATATTCATTCTCTGTACATGCCTATGGTTCACAGGCCAACATTCATATCCATAAAGCATAGTAGGTCTCACGGCAGCTTTGTAAAACTTTCCTTTAATCTTTAAAGGAATTTTCTTATCACAGAGAACAACAGAGGTTCCTCTCTACTTTAGCCAGCCTGCATTTATTATGTTAGTAATATCTCCATCAATTTCCCCATCATGTTGCAGAATAGATCCAAGATATCTAAAGTAATCTCTCTTCTGAATGTTATCGTCACCAATCTTCACCTCGATTCCTTCACCATTGCTTCCATCAAAGGTGCACTCCATATATTACGTCTTAGGCCTACTTATACGAAATCCTTTAGTCTCCAACTCATGTCTCCAGACCTTAAGCTTCTCATTTACTCCATCTCTAGTCTCATCAATTAACACTATATCATCAACAAATAACATACACCAAGGTAAGTCATCCTGAATGTGACTGGTCAACTCGTCCATAATCAAAGTAAAAAGGAAATGGACTCAAAGCAGAACCTTGATGTAAACCAATGTTGATGTCAAAATATCCAGTCTTCCCAGACGGGGTTCTTACACAAGATAAAGCCATATCATACATGTCCTTTATGAGGTTAATGTATAGGACAGGTATTTGTCGCTTCTCCAACACTCTCCACAATATTTTTCGTGGGACATAATCATAAGCCTTCTCCAAATCAATAAAGATCATGTGGAGGTTCTTCCTTTTAGCTCTATAAATCTCCGTTGATCTCCTTAGCAAATGGATGGCTTCAGTCATTGTGCGACCTGGCATGAATCCGAATTGGTTTTCTTTTACATTGGAAATTTGCCTCAACCTTCTTTCGACCACACGTTCCCAGATTTTCATAGTGTGACACATCAGCTTGATACCTCTATAATTTGAACAATTTTGAATGTCCTTTATTCTTATAAAGAGGCACCATGATTCTCCTCCTCCAATCTTCAAGCATTTTCTTGCTTCGCCAAATAACATTGAATAGATTCGTAAGCCAAGTCAAACCACGCTCACCTAAAACTCTCCATACTTCTACATGGATGTCATTCGGTCCTACACCTTTTCCAGATCTTATAACCTTCAAAGCCTCCTCTACTTCCTTTCTTTGTATCCGTCTATAGCATGCACGATTCATGTAACTTTCACTACAAGCTAGATCACCCAAAGTGATCTCTCTATTTCCTTCCCCAATGAGAAGTTTATGGAAGTACTGCTCCCATCTAGTCTTTATATCCTTCCCCAGTGTTTTATCTTCAGACATAGCTTTAAAGCAAGCTCTTTTTATTTTTAGCTTCTTGATGCAAAATGGAATTCGGCGCGGCGCGGGAAATAGATTTGACGGTGGATTTTCGATGGTAGAAGAAAATAGATGGGTTGAGAAGAAGAAACTGGAAGGGTTGAGAAGATAAGACACGCCGGATGCGCGGGGTTAGAGAAGAAGAACGCGTAGACCACGAGGGGAAGAGAAAAGAGACTCGTCAGGAATACGAGGGATTTGGGAGAAGAAAAACACGCGTAGATCACGCGAGGAGAAGGAGAGAGAGGGGAGAGGAGAGAGAGATAAATCTCTATTTTATCACATCTTGAACTGACTAAAACATTGGACCCTCATCCCTTTATATAGGAGGGATGACATTACAAGAATAGAAAATAATTTAAACCGACAACCAATTATCCTAAACTGACTCTAACTAATTAACCGACTGACTACCAAATTTGAAATTCAAATTAAGACTAATTGAGATCACACACGATCTCTTTATTTAAAAATGCGACAACTTAAAAAACGTAAATAAAATTAACGGCCACAATTTAAATAATTAGACGGCCCTACATGTCGAGTCCACGCTGCATCAACTCTCCTCCGCTTTTAAAAAATCGTCTCCCGATGAATTGCTTGAACCTTGAGGCTTGACATAAGGCGCTTCATGAACTTGTGTCGACGAGCGCGTGAACACGAATCATGAGATATGCAACTCAAATCATATGGCATCTTCCAATGCGCGACGGGATCGTCGAATCGTAGGGACGATTCGGTTGCCATGCTCTGATACCAAATGATGCAAAATGGAATTCGGCGCGGCGCGAGAAATAGATTTGACGGTGGATTTTCGATGGTAGAAGAAAATAGATGGGTTGAGAAGAAGAAACTGGAAGGGTTGAGAAGATAAGACACGCCGGATGCGCGGGGTTAGAGAAGAAGAATGCGTAGACCGCGAGGGGAAGAGAAAAGAGACTCGTCAGGAATACGAGGGATTTGGGAGAAGAAGAACACGTGTAGATCACGCGAGGAGAAGGAGAGAGAGATAAATCTCTATTTTTTCACATCTTGAACTGACTAAAACATTGGACCCTCATCCCTTTATATAGGAGGGATGACATTACAAGAATAGAAAATAATTTAAACCGACAACCAATTATCCTAAACTGACTCTAACTAATTAACCGACTGACTACCAAATTTGAAATTCAAATTAAGACTAATTGAGATCACACACGATCTCTTTATTTAAAAATGCGACAACTTAAAAAACGTAAATAAAATTAACGGCCACAATTTAAATAATTAGACGACCCTACATGTCGAGTCCACGCTGCATCACTTCTAATGCACCCCTTCACTCCACCACCAAGCCTCCTTTTGACATGGAGCTCCTCCCTTTGACTCGCCTAGCATCTCTTTGACTACCTTTCAAATACAAGATGCTACTGCCTCCCACATCTCGTTTGCACTACCGCTACAATCCCAAGATAAGTCTTTTAAAATCTTCTCCCTGAAGCTCGCTTGCTTCAGTGGAAGATTCCACCGTCTAGTTCTAGTTATCTTAGAAATCCTCCTTTTCTTCACCAACCCTTTCATTTGTACATCCAAGACTAACAAATGATGTTGGGTTGTCAAACTCTCTCTTGGGATTACTTTGCAGTCTTTACAACACAACCTATCCCTTCTCCTTAACGCAAAGTAATCTATATGTGATCTAGTTGGCCCACTCTTATAAGTAATTCAATGTTCCTCCCTCTTCTTGAAGAGAGTGTTTGCTATGAAAAGATCATATGCTGTTGCAAAATCCAGGATGGCTTTTCCCTCTTCATTTCTATCCCCAAAACCATGTCCTCCTTGAACACTAGCATACCCTGAAGCATCTTTTCCCACATTTCCATTAAGATCTCCACCGATGCAAATCATCTCTCTTTGTGGGATTCCTTGTAGACTCTTATCCAAATCCTCCAAAAAAGATTGTTTAGTCCTTTCATCTAAACCAATTCGCGATGCATAAACTGAGATGATATTCAGAATTTCTTCTTCAAGCACCAATTTTAGCAAAATAATTCGATCCCCGAATCTTTTCACCTCAACCACACAATCCTTCAAATCCTTATGAACAACCACTCCAACACCGTTTCTACCCTTATCTTTACCTGAATACCAAAGTTTAAAACCTGTCTTCTCAATCTCCCTTGCTTTCTCTCCAACCATTTAGTCTCTTGAAGACATAGTATATGAATCTTCCTTCTTTCCATCGTATCCACTATCTCCGTCAACTTTTCAGTTAAAGTGCCAATATTCCAACTACCAATCCGCAACTTCCGTTGTAATCTCTTTTGGATTAACTTCTTTACTCGCATGCATCCATTATGCGAGAACCCTTGTAAATTTGGACTGCATCCGGGCGGTGATGCAGCGGAACTAGCTTAATTACCCGCATGTGTTCCTCATGCAAGAACCCTTGCAAATTTTGAACTACATCCAGGCTGCGATGTAGCGGCCCTTGCTAATTTTTCATTGCATTCGGGCGATGCAACGCGTCGCAAGTGGGGAACATCCCAAGGAAATATGTATGTTTGCTTAAATCCATGTTGAAAAGATTCGACTGTCATGAGGCAACTTCTTAAATAGTATTTTTTTAGAAAAAAAGTACTATTTAGGAAGTTGTCTCTGACTATTTTACGCTGGCTATCGGCTACCTAACACAACCCTCCTCATTTATCCGGGCTTGGGACCGGCCATGGCTGAGTTAAGATTAAATCTTAATACGGTTGAATTAGTTATTTTAATTCTGTAAGTCCTAAGGGGAAATTTAGGGAGGTAATATGAGGACTTAGAGGGTCTAGAATTAACAACTAAATAATATAGAGAATTTTGGTTTTTCAAAAAAAGTGAATATTTTTGGTGTTTTTATCTTTTTCAGTTATTTTATTGATTTTTAAATTTAAATTATGTAATTAATTTCGAAAATAAATATGATGTGTGAATTTTCAAAATAACTTTTAATGGAAGAAAAATAATGCTATGTTATGTGGTAGAGAAAAAATAAAGAAATGCGGTTTATTTTTAATTTTTAGACGATGAATGATGTAAAGATAAATCTAGTGATGCAGGTTCAAGCCATGAGCCATACCAATTAATGCACAGATGCGTGATCAATTACGAACCCCAGTTCTCCACAAAATATTGAGAAATAATATCAAAGACCAAGAATACACGTGCTAAAAAATATGAATAATTCCTTGAATTAATTAATATTCAATAGTGTTTCAGATTTGGTACCAATCTGCTAATAAAATAAATAAAATGCTCGCAAATATACCCTTGGAACGTCTTATATGCAGTTTAGCAATCTTGCTTGGCTTCTTTTGCAATTTACCCCTACGCAGGGGTATATGTACGATTCCTGAAACTAGGAGGATGCCTCTGTAATTTTCCCAGCCGCACATGGTCACATGAGGTACGACTGGCTCGGGGGTGGTTCGGGTGGCACCCTCCCCATGTCATCTTTGCACCGCTTCACTCCACTTGAGGTTGTGTGGTTCGGGAGAGATCTCGAGCATCCGATGAAGGTTGATCAACGGCTATGCTTTGGGCATGTTTCGACGATTGAGATGGGGTGAGTTCTTTATCTTGCGGTAACTGTAGCCCCAAATCTAGGGGTGCCTTCTTCGTTGAGTCTTCTTGGCTTGCTTTCTGCTGGTGCAGATGCTCAATGGATGATGGCTCCGGTGAGGCGGTGGACGGAGTGGACGATGGTAGGTTATGGAGGTAAAAGGGAAATGGAGGGTTACAAGAGATGATTCGAGGACGATGGTTGGATGGGTTGCTGGAGGTTTGATGTTCCCTGGAGGGGTTCGATGAAGAAGATGTAGGAATGAACGAAGAAGAGAAGAGGAATGTAAGAAGCAGAAGACGAAGGTGAGGGTGTGGGACCACCTGGAAGTGGAGTGAACAAGGGGCTCTCTCTCTGATGATTACTTCGAGGAGACGACGGAGAGGCTCCGATGCTCGGGCTGCACGTGAATGGGGCAACAGTGAGGTGCTCGAGGAGCACCACAGATCACATCTGGAGCAAGTCTTCACCATGAAGGGTTGGTCGTTGTAATTGGACCCCCTTCAAGCTTGCTCTCCTCACTTGCTAAGATTAATGGCAGATCTTGGTGGATGATTGGCGAAGATGACGTTGAGAGGTCTAAATTGGGTGATCAGAGGAATGGTGAGAGGCATAGGAGGTTATAGGGGATAGAGTTGATGATTTAAGGTTGGTTGCAGGCGAAGGGATAATGGCATCGTCGGTCGTTGGAAGGGATATAAGGCGAGGGTGATAATGGTGATGGAGATGAGGGGAGTTGGGATTTAGTTGATGGGTTCCGAAGATAGGGCTGGTGGTTTTGGCGATTAGGGATTCGATCATTGGGTTGTGGGAAAGAACAGTGGAGTTCGTGGATGGTGGAGTTAGGAGAAGATAAGGGAAGGGGTTAACAAGCTTGTGCTTGATCAGCTACGCAAGGCGAAGGGGCTCGGTGATGAAGTGTGTTGGAATTGAGGAAGATGATGAAGAGCAATGGCCATTGGATTGGGCGCGATCCAATAACCTAGATGGGTCACGTTCCTAACACGTGTGTGGGTGATAGGTTAGGTGGAAATAAGCTAGGCCGTTGGATCTGGGTTTGATCCAATGCCCAGGATTGACACCGAATGAGGACAAAGGGTGTTGACCACGCCAGGGGCAGGTTTGATCTAGACTGTGAGGTGGCCCAATGGGGAGGATACACATAGATGGTTGAATGTTGACCAAAAATTTGATCATGCATGCAAATGCAAAGAAAACTGGATTAAAAATACTAAATGAACTCAAATGCAAAAGTATTCAACATGAAAAATACACATCTAAATGCAATCTACAATGTATACAAAGGGCCCAAACATGAACGGACTATGGAATGAAAGATATAATTGTTTTGGTGATATTTTATGTACATAAAATATATTTTTTTAGTTTTATAATTTTATTTGGTTTTCAATGAATGAATAATGCATGCAAAAATCAAGTATCATGGGAAATGATGTAATGGACTCAAACGATTTTTTTTGAATTTTTATGAATTACTTTAATGTTAGAATAAATTAGGTAAGTAAAATATATTTGAATTCTAGAAAAAGAAATAAGATAGCATTTCAATTTCAATGACCTGGAGAAATGGAAATTTTAGAGGAATTGGAAGGAATTTTGTTCAAATTTGAGGCCACGATAAGAGGACTAAGCTTATTGATGTCAAGTTTCAGTTCATTTATTCTGAAAGAGGATTAAGGTGAAGATGATTGGCGTGTTTGATAATCCAACTATTCTTTCACCGTGGTAGTTCATGAGAGCAAGTTCTAAAATTGCAGACTTGCTCAGTATCAATTGTTGATAGTAACCCTGTGGAGGGAAGACGACAGCGGAGTCCAACAGTTGTTGATATGATATTTGAGTATTCTATTCAAGGTGTAGATTGTTGATAATGCGTTGGATCCTACTATCTTGTTTTGTGTTAGTATTTGAATTCTATTTGTATTGAGATGTAGATCCTAGTTGTATTCGGATTTGGATCCTATCTATGTCGGGATTTGGATCCTATTTATAGTGGTGGAGTACTATATTAACTGGCATATGGTTAGAGTTGTGAACATCCTATGTACTACAGTTCTTCCACCATATTGAGAGAGATCCGTCGTCACAGCTAAGAACGTGGTCTAGTATTTGGTGAACTTTGTAAATTCTGTGTTGCAGTTATTTCCTTACCTGCTTATCTCTTCTTTTGTTTCTGCATCCCAATTCTGCTAGGCGCAACATGTAACGATAAGCATAAAAACAATGCTGAAAAGTAGGCGAAAGCTACGAATTATATTAATTTATTTTTATGTAGGGGTGTTGGTTATCCTTCTCTTTGGCCAGCAGTTGATTGTCAAGAGCCACTTGATGTCAGTAATAAGTTCACTTTCAAAGTTATTGATGGAATTCTTTCTGGTAAGTCATTCTTATTATTGCTACTATGATATGTTGCACGAATTTGAGTCTCTATGCCTTAATTAGTTTGAAGGTTAATTCCTAATAATTCGTCTTCAAGGGTTTAGTAACTCTGAACTTCTGAAGGACATTTAACGTTGGCATATTTTTAGAAATGGAACAGCTAATGTTATAGGGTTTTCCAGATTTCAGCAAGGCTTTCAAGTTTAAGTTTGTACATTTGGGTGGAGATGAGGTCAATACAAGTAAGCCATTGCATACTTAAATATTTATTCTTGAAATGACTCAACTATGATTAAATATGTCTCTGTTCTTTAATCCATCATTTTTTCAATTCCAGGTTCAGATGCTACAATATTCTTAAGAATTATCTGACAGTACTAATATTGTCACTTATTTGGATATCCCTGTTACGTTACCTTGATTACGTTACAAAATCAATTATGATCATGTATTATCCTAATTAATATTTTTGCATTCCTTCATCTCAAGGAGAAGATTTTTTTTATTGGAAAGGGAACCCTGAGGCATTAGCACCTTCATACATCTTAACCCCGTTCAACAACCCGTCCCTAGGCTAGGAGTGTCTTAGTCAATGTTGATGCTCTCGTCCCGGAGTTGATGCAAAAAATGTTATATGAGTCTCAGCACATGAAGTGAAAACTTGATTTGTGTGTGTTTTTGGACAAGAATGTTCCATGGTACCAAAGTGAAAGAAGTGGAATTGGGTAAAAATGAAAAGGCTATACTATAAACCATCACTGACGGATATACCAAAACTCTCCATGGAGGATTCGCTACGAAGTTGCCATATGATTGAAACGGTGGGGAGATGTTTAATTGGACTGACATTGACAAAATAAAGATTTTGACAGTTATTTCTACTTTATTTTATTGATGTTTCCTTTGGGTCCTTGTACTACGCTCCTGCCTCTTTTTCTCAGCTCTAATAATAAGCAAATATTTCATTCTAACATGGTATCAGGCAGTGATCAGGAAATCGACCGAGTATACCGTATACTCGACCGCATACTCATACTCGGAAGCCTTGGCGCTCCGAGTATTGTAGAGATAGTTTCACTATTATTATTTTACGTATCCAGTTGTTATTTCTTTTTCTTATTTAGACTCCTTTGTAATTTACCCTTTAGGTCTCTCCCTATATAAGAGAGCCTAGGGTTTTTCTTTAATCATATCGAAGACTCCTTTCTTCTAACATGGTATCAGAGCCGCCCTAGGGCTCTTCCCTCCCTTCCCCACCCGCCGCCCCTCCCTCTTTCTCTCTTCTAGCAGCCAACGGCGCCCGGAGCCCCCTCCCAGCGCTCTCAGCCGCCAACCCCAGCGGCTCCCAGCCGCCAGCGGCCCCCGCCGACCCCTCCAGCGGCTACCAGCCGCCTCCAGCCGCTCACCAGCGGCCCCAGGCGCCTCGCCAGCGGCCTCAGCCGCTCCACCAGGTCCCCAGCCGCTCCTGCGGCTTCTAGCGGCGCTCCCCTCGCTGCTGTAGGCCATCCTCTGACTTCCAACAGTTCATAAACAGCGCTCTCGAGGCGATTCAAGGGCTGTAAGCCTTCTTGAAGGCGTGCCCTAGACCCCTCCTCCTCCGGTTTATGGATTTGAGTGCGTAAAAGTCTACACATGTACTCAAATCCGATGAAGTTGGTGTAGACGTTCATCAACGTGTCAATTTTTTTTCCCTTCGTCTTCTCCGAGCAGAAGTATGTCAGAATCAAAAGTCGATTTGCCCTCCACCGGCACATTCAAAGGTCCTGCGCCAATAGTCAAGATGGACGGGTCTAATTATGAGCTATGGGCTATGCAGTTCATGAGCCTCATGAAATCAAATGGTAAAAAACACATTCTTACCGAAGATGAGCCTGCGGAGAAGACAGGGATCTATGCCTCATGGGAGGCTGATGACGCTTATGCGAAAGTCTGGTTGTCTGGTACATTGTCGATGGAGATTGCTAACGATGTCCTCCATCAGCCCACCGCTAAGGCGATGTGGGACATCCTTGCTGCTACGTATTCGCAGGTGCGAAACGAGACCAAGATGTTGCAGCTTCAATATGACATCTTTACAATGAAGCAGGCCGGCCGACCTCTTTACTCTCTATATACATCCCTGAGAGGGATGTTTGAGAAGCTATACAATACCATTCCTCTTACTGCTACTCTGGAGCAGCAGAAGACGTTTCGGAACGCCACCATGGCGGGCGTTCTACTTGCAGCTCTCGATCCTGAATATGATGCTGCACGGTTACAGATTGTAACAGATGCAGTAATTCCTCCAGTGGAGGATGTCTACAGGAGGCTCAGTCGCATTCCAGTTTCCTCCAGCCCCTCTATTCCACCCCCATCTGCGATGGCAGCTTCGCGTGGGAGAGGTGGACCGTTTTCTGGACGTGGTCGTGGACGTGGCCGTCGACCTCAAGGAAGAGGCCGCTTCAGTCAGACATGTCCTTATTGCCACCGTACAGGATTCCCAGCCTCGGCACGTGTTGCAGAGCATTCTCAGTCTCCAGTATCCTCTACTGCTGATAGTCGATTTGATGAGCCTGTGGCCCGTCTCCGAGATATCATGCCACAGTCATCTGGTGATGTGTCTGGTGGCTCCTCAAATATTGCCGCCACTGCCTCTGCCAGTTCATCTGCCGCTGCGAGCACCTCAGGTAGATCTCTTGCATTCACTACATCGCATGATATATATGACTGGGTTATAGATTCTGGAGCCACGCATCATCTCTGTCGAGATTGAGGCAGATTACAAGCCTACAGAGATATTTCTCCTGGTCGGTCAGTGCGATAGCAGATAGTACATATTCGCCCTGGTTGGACAGGGGGAGGTTTTTCTATCCTCCACTTTGCAGCTACAGAATGTTCTACACGCTCCTGAGTTCTCAATGAATTCACTATCTATTAGTCAGATTACGAAGGATTTGAATTGTCGTGCTATATTTGACCTGTCTTCTCTTATTTTTCAGGACATACTCACGGGCAAGGTGATTGGCTGTGGCTCTGAGCAGAATGGTTTATATCGACTGGTTCGGGACTCCTATGCTGGCGCCTCATCTCTTTCTGCTGGACCAGTCTCACCGTACATTTGGCATCTCCGTTTTGGTCATCTTCCGCTCCAGAAAATGCGTCATCTTCTGCCTCAGATCCCTCCTAGTTCGTCTTTCCGATGCGAAGCGTGTCAGCTGGGAAAGCATCACAGGTCGAGCTTCCCACGTCGTCCGAGTCGGAGCAGTAGCTCCCCTTTTGAGTTGTTACATGTTGATATATGGGGTCCGAGTCGTGTTCCCGATCATCAGGGGCACAGGTTTTATCTTGTGGTAGTGGATGATTACTCGCGCGTGTCATGGGTTTTTCTTTTGAAAAATAAATCTGAAGCAAGAGATGTGATCAAGAACTTGCTTAATGAAGTGCACAATGTTTTTTCTACCTCTGTCAAATATGTTCGAACGGATAATGCCCTTGATCTCTATACACGCTCACTTTCTCTATTCCTTTCATCAAAGGGAATTATTCATCAAACCACCTGTGCGTATACCTCACAATAGAATGGTGTGGCGGAAAGAAAGCATCGCCATCTCTTGGATATTACCCGAACACTATTGATTCAGAGTTGTGCTCCTATTTCATTCTGGGGCGATGCTGTTCTTACTGCATGTTATCTGGTTAACCGAATGCCATCCTCAGTTCTTGGTGATAAGATACCTATCTCTCTTATTTTCCCAGACAAGGAGTTATTCTCACTGACTCCACGTGTTTTTGGTACTGTGGCTTTCGTTCATCGTCTATCTCCCGGACTTGACAAACTCTCTCCTAGAGCAGTCAAGTGCATTTTTGTTGGTTATTCCAGAACTCAAAAGGGTTACCGGTGTTATGATCCTGTGACCCAGCGGTACTTTGTGAGTGCTGATGTCACGTTCTTTGAGTCGGTCATGTATTTTTCTCCTGCGGGTGACAGAATGGTAACATCCACTACCATTGATGATATCTATGTTCCTCCACCACCTACATTGAGTACTCCTGAGTCGTCGTTTGTACCCGTCTCCACGCCAGTACCATCACCTCCACCTCCACCTCCACCCATTCCACGGCCTACCATATCACCCTTACCCAAATTCTATACACGCCGGTCAGGTCCTGCTCAGACTACACACCAACCAATCACCACGCCTCAGGTATGTTCAGATGGCATTACTACTGACGGGTCAGGTTTAGTACATGTGCAGGATCCTTCAGTACAGGCAGATACTAGCCCATCCAGTACGCCAGATGGAGATCTTGATGTCCCGATTGCCATTCGGAAGCAGAAGAGGCAATGTGCCTCTTATCCATTTGCATCACAGGTATCCTTTCACCGTCTTACTGGTGATTTCCAGAAGTTTGCCATAGCCTTGTCTTCTGTGGACATTCCACGGACATACCAGGACGCTTTGCAGCAGGATTGCTGGAGATTAGCAATGGAAGAGGAGATGAGGGCCCTACAGTCTCGTGGTACATGGTCTTTGGTCCCTGCACCGTCTGATGCCTCAGTTGTGAGATGTAAATGGGTCTTCACAGTCAAATATCATGCAGATGGCACGTTGGATAGGTACAAAGCACGCTTGATCGCCCGTGGGTTTACACAAACCTACGGTGTGGACTACATGGATACATTCTCTCCAGTGGCAAGACACTCTACTCTTCGTATCCTTTTATCAGTTGCTGTGGTCCGTGATTGGAATATATCTCAACTAGATGTCAAGAATGCCTTTTTATATGGGGACTTACAGGAGGAAGTCTACATGCAGCAGCCACCTGGGTTCACTGCTGAGGGGGAGAAGAATATGGTCTGTAGACTTCACAAGGCTATATATGGCCTCAAACAGAGTCCGAGAGCATGGTTCCAGAAGTTGTCCAGTCTAATTGAGCAACGAGGGTTCAAGAGGTCAAATGCCGATCACTCATTGTTTGTCCAGAAGTCATCGGCAGGTACGGTTGTTATTATGGTTTATGTAGATGATATCCTGGTTACAGGAGATGATGCTCAGGGCATAGAGAGGGCGAAGGCATTTCTTGGCCGTCAGTTTGTTACAAAGGACCTTGGGACTCTGAGATACTTTCTGGGACTGGAATTTGCAAGGAATGCACAGGGTTTGGTAATGTGACCCAACGGAAGTACATTACAGACTTCCTGACTGAGACTGGCATGGATGGTTGCAAGCCATCAAGTATTCCCATGGATCCTAGCGTGAGGTTGTATGATGGTGATACTGATGAAGTAGATAAGAGGAGATATAGAGAAATGGTGGGAAAACTCCTCTACATTACCATAACTCGCCCAGACATTCAATTTGCAGTTAGCAGGGTGAGTCAATTTATGGAGCAGCCAAGACAGGTTCACATGGATGCGATACACATGATACTGAGGTATCTGAAGTCTTCTCCAGGGTCAGGGCTGCTATTCAGAAAGGGCACATACTTATCCATCTCAGCATGTGCAGATGCTGATTATACAGGATGTACGAAGGATCGGAAATCAACCTCAGGGTATGCAGTCTTTGTTAGA